>CM046061.1:56377891-57577891 GCA_025215515.1 Schistosoma japonicum | reverse complement strand
TGGTGCCAGCACCTACCAACAAAATCCTGCAAGTAGTAATAGAGACTTCCTGTCAACATGAATCACTAGACACTATAGTGTCAAATTACAGGTCTCAGTTAATATCTGAACATTTCCAAGAGTTATGTCACTACCAAGTGAGTTTGCCCTATTATCTATAAGCAAGTGAATAGGTTGAACGTGTTTTCAAAGCTTTCAAGGCCGTCTTACTGAAAGGGGGAGGAAATAGTTGATAGTCAACAAAGTTTCCTATCGGGTCATCGCACTATACTGAATGATGTCACGCCCAACAAAGTAGCACTAGTAAAATACTTGATGGGTCGCAGATATTCCTGGACATTCAAGTGGATCCTCTCGTTCCCCCACCCCCGAGACTCCAAGTTGTAGCATCAGTATTTTCCTGCGATTATAGGCCTCAACATAACAGATGGATAGATGGGTATGTGACAAGGCAAAGAAAGGTACTGTATGAAACAGTTGTAGGAAAGGATAAGCGGATGAGACATTTCAATCAACTAGGCAAGCGAAATACATTCGAGCCTATTATAATTACAACAATGCCTTTAGATGTTTTACTAGATACCTTTAGCTTGCCAACTACGAAGAAACTTAAACAACTCAAATGCCTGGACTAAATTTATAGGCAAAGAGATTGTCTAACAGACGCTGAAGAAAGACGACACGATTGTGAGTAAACACAAAAGAAGTTTGATAATAACAAGTGTCAGGGATTTCAAATCCGTATAAGTACAATGATTTTTAAAAAAATCGAGCGATAGATTTTATATTCATTTTTTTCAGGATTATTTTGTTGAACTCTCTTACTACATTAATTTAATTCAATATGAATTATATTCCAGAGTAAACCTTATAATACATAATTGTATTAACTAACTCAGAGTAATTTTATACTCAATCAGTAAAATAATCATTCATGTTAAGTTTGAACACCTGTTATATTCAGTTGATGATTCCATTTTACTAGTAAATATTGTATGTTAATTGATATATAAATCGATGAGCTAAAAATGATTGGCAATCTTCTTGTTCTTTACAATGAAATCTACAAAGCAGTTGTGTTTGTTGGAATAGCTCGGAGTATGGAAAGGAACGTAGTTCTGATATCCAGTCTCGAGGGCAAAATATCAGCGATAAGGTGCGTCTCAATCGTATCGAGTATTAAGGACTTCGAAAATAGTTGAGCTACCTCTGACCTATTAACTGCGTCCCTATACAGATCCATAGCAATACGTTAAGACATCCACGCATTTCGAAATTAAAATCACGCATAAAAGTAGCCACGTTTAGTTACAAACGTTGATCGATTTAACAAAACAATTTAAAATATTATTTTGTAATACACGGCATCTTTACACAAAATTGACACTGCCGACTTTCTAAAAAGCTGACCGATACACTTTTCACGAAAGTAGTGAAACAATGTATGGAAAAAGGGTTTACCTGTAGTACGCTCAAGTTGTTGAATCGCATCTACTGAAATTGGCAAAGGTGGATCTAAATGTAGTACGAATTCTGCTTCGATTGATATGCACTTGATTTCATCTGGTTGAGCGAAATGAGGGACACTTCCGAAAGATATCATGAAAATAACAAATAAATATGAATAAGTCAAAATATAAAATGTAAAATCGAAACTCTTGGACCATTAGATATAAACCTCAACAGTTATGAACAATGTAGAACCCATCACATATGTGCAACGGTTCAAGTCGTCACATTATATTAGTACGCTGAGATGGATACCACAGTAGTGGGAATGAGGGCAAAATCAGTAGTGGTAAAATTTAAGATTGAACATTCTGGAAGTTAGAATTAATTCGTGCAAAGATATAAAGTAATTTCAAATGCAGAGTTTAAAAGATAAAGAGTGAATGAACCACCACCACTGTGACCAATTCTCAACCATGTCACCCAGTCTCCAACCGTTGGCTACGACATTCGCATGGACTCCGACTAAGTAGTCTGTATCTACCGACACGCTTAAAACTAGTAGTTAGTGCCTTCATGAACTGATGCTATATTTTGGTATGGTCACCCCTAGGTTTCTTCTCTCCTTCTCCAACATTAATCAATATTGTATGTAGAGGTAGGTGATGGTTTTGAACAGGCAATACATGTTCTAATCACGTCAGTCAATAATGCTTCATAACCTCATCAACTGATTTACAATCTTTCGCTAAAACCGTGAGTATCACCTCATCTTTATTTACCTGGTGGTCTCAGCAAACCCAAACTATGTTTTGAAAACATTTGTTGCCAAATACAAGCGATCTACGAACGTCATCTACTTTTGATAGTCACGTTTCACATTCATGCAATAAAAGAGAGCAGACTGCTGTGGAATATACTTATCTTCTGATTATCAAACTGATCACGCCTACGCCATAGGTGACGTGAGCTGGAAAAACCGATCAGGCTTTTAAAATCCGTACTAATTTTGTTCTAAACCAACCTATCAGAGTTGGTGGAGGCGCTTAACCAATTAACTTCCTATCTTTAGCTTAGGTGTTAATGTAGACCAGCCTTAAAGAAACGACTTGGATTGCTAATCAAGACTGTTGAAAAACTGTGTTTGTCAGCGTCTCAAACAAACAGGACTATATCATCTACGTATTCTAAGATGAAGTGGACTCTCCTGGTAGGAAATCGATCCCTGGAAATTTAGGAGAAAAGTGTTATTTTGAGTAGTAAGTCTATGATGAGATTAAACGAAAATAGGGACAGTGGAGAACCTTGACGGATACCACTTTAAGCAGTAAGTTTAGATGACAGTTCTTTATAAGTTCTGATTTAAAAGGTTTAGTTCGGGTAAAGAGGTTTCACAAGGCTGATGGATTTCCGAGGAATACCTTTCAATGACAAACAATGTCATAGAAGATCTCCGTTTATGGAGTCATATGCCGACTGGACATCAAAAAAAATAATCACTGTCAGATGTTGATAGATAAGTTACATTCTAAATCCTAATGAACGGTGAATGTCTGATGGACGCAACCACGACCAAATCTAAAATCAGACTGGTTTTCAAGAGTCTGCAGTTTGTGAGCATTACTTAGGAGTTCCATAATTAAAGTAGCTATTATTTAAACTGATTTCGCTATGACTATCACAAGAGGATTTTGACTCTTTCTTACAGACTGGAACAGTCTTCGATCTAAACTAATCAGGTTGATTTACATCCAGCTCTCAGACATTGGATAAAATACCAATCAACCTAATTGCAGAAACTGGACCATCATCCTTGAAGACTTCCGGAATTAATGCATTCGATCCGGCTGCTCATCTTCATTTCAGAATAACTACGGCCTCTCCAACTTCAGTAAGATTTGGAAAGCTTAGTTCGATATTCCACTCAGGCGGTTTGAAAATAGTGGGTGGGTGTAAAGTAGCTGACGGCCAACTGAACTGCTCTTTGAAATGTTCCGCCGATTGGTCTAGACATTCAGATTAAGATCAAATAGAAGTCCCGTCTTTTTCGGAGACTGTATCACTAACAAATGACTTCTGAATTTTAGTTTCTTTTGTAAGCCTAAAATGTTGTCAAGTGTTGCCTATCGTATGGTGCCTTCAACTTTTTCGATTTCGTTGAACATCACTATCTATGAGCACTTCACATACTCTTTGTGAATCTAGATCTTAATTGCCTTCACTCTTCATTGCTTTTAGGTGTGATGAAATTAGTTCCCAACAACTAGTCATGGACAACGTAGAACGTAATACTTATAAGAATATTGGGAGTTACCATACCACATAAGCACGATGAAACAAATTTATAAAATTAACATAACACTATAATATTATATAAAGGAATGAAGTAAATATGTGTACTAAATAATAGGACGTAAGATCCAGAAAAAGACAATGACTAAATACACTTGCGCATTGTAACTGATTCTGCACAATGTCATTCAGTATCTCCAATCGCTAAATGCGACTAACTAGAACCCAACCGAGTAGTCTCCAACTACCAATATGGTTCAGACCAACAGCCAACGATATCATATTCTGAAGTGGTCATCCATCACTTTTTTTCATCCTACTTCTACATCAAGCAACATCATGCGACAAGGTAGGTGGTTGTTAAGCATATGTAATACGTGTCCCAACCACCTCAAGTCGATGAAAGTTCACAAACTATCTAACTGATTTTCCACTTCTCCTAGTACCCTATATCTAACAATAATATTGATTAATCACTCATTCTACGATAGGCAAGCGATACTTTGAAGATTTCTCTGATCAAAAACCTTTAGACTACGCGCATCTTCTATTTTTATACACCACCTTCCACATCGACAAATTTCAAAAATTGAACAGTCGCGCAGTGTATTCGTCGCTTCATTGAGAGACTGTTATCTTGTCTACACAAGTCCTAGACGAAACAAATTCGCAAAAACCAAGGGAGCTCACCGAGCACATGCAGAGATTTTGCAACACACTAACCAACAAGGGCTGATAGAATTAACTGATCGATGCAATCAATTACTACACTCCCCATGACCGATCTAAGTGATAATGTAGACCAGTCTGAGATAACGTTTCGTGTTTAGAAGCAGAGAAACGCATCCCATGCATTCTTGAATTGTTACTCAAGGCGTTCAGGATGCACTGTATATTGTCGGCATCTTCACCGGATGGGAATAATTTATCAGCATATTCAAAGTCGAACAGTGGACTTCCTAGTACGAATTTAATTTATGAGGCGTTGGAAGAACAGTGTAGTTTCTGGCAGGACATCTGTGGAGAAACTAAATAAGAAAAACTATGATGAACACTACTTGGGGCTGACACTTTCGATGAGAGTTTGCCACAGGTCTGACTTGATCAACAGTGTTCGAGAAGGAAACCTTCGTAAGGTTTATGTACTTATGAGCTACGCCCTTAAAAAATAAGCATTTCCAGAGTACCTCTCAATCTACGGAGTCAAAACTAGCTCTCTAGTCAGAGTACCACTATTATCTGACATCAGAAAGATATGCATATGTTCTAGAATCTAACTCACGGTGGGTATCCGATCAATGCATCCACGCCCAAGTCTCAAACCAAGTTTATCGTTCCCTATCTCCAGACAAGAGTTGTATGATTATACATGATAATATTCCAGACGGTATGTTAATCAAAATGATTCATCTGTGGCTATCACAAGAGGATTTTTGTCCGTTCTCATAAACTGGGACGATCGGCTATCAATACTACTCAGGTAGGATTACATCCGAATCTCACACTTTAGCTGATATATCAGTCAACCTACCTGCTTAAACTTTACCACCAACCTTACAGATACTTGGAGTCAACCTATCAGGTCTGCTATTTTACCTCGCTTCAAATTACTTACAGAGTAGTTAAAAGTTTAAAGACATTAGTAAATTTCCCTCTCAAGTAGTTTGGAGATAGTCAATAACTAAAAGGTAGCTCGAACCCATGTGTGCTATTCCTGAAAGTGCTCTGCTCATTGGTTGAAACTTCCGCACTGAATGTGGATTATGAACCCATCCTTTTCCAGAACAGTCCTACAGACAGCGGACTTCCTAATACCAGTCTACTAGGTGAATCGGGACAGTTACCTAGTATTGCCTATCGCCGCAGCCGTTTCTTGTGCCTTTGCTTTTGCCGCCCACCACTTCCAGTTAGCTTATATTCGAGTTGTCGTAGTTATTCATCATTCTCCGATCCTGTCGAAATAATTTTTCAAGCCTCTATCAGTTCAGCAGGAGTTTCCGAAATCCATTGGTCTATCCTAATCTATGGATTTAGGTTGAATGCATAGATCGTTGATACACTTACAGTCATTCGAGAATCACTCCAAGCTTATTCTGGATGAAACTGCTGTCCATGATCGACTAAGTGTTCGGGTAATTTTTCTGTGAATGCAGTAGAAGAAGTATCAGAAAGTGGAAGAATCTGACTATGAACACAGTAACCTTGAGTGCTGTTAGAGGTAGAAGTGGTCATCACTTCTCGGTTGTCCACACGGTGAAAGGGTTCCCCTTCTTGAGGTACCATAAAATGAGACCGAGTTACGAGATTTTGATAGTGTGGGAGCGATCACCTAAGGCCATTCACAAATGACCTTTTCATACGTAGTTTGTGATGTGTTAGCTCTATGTTAAGGCCTTATAATCAGAGACGAGAATCCACGAAAGGTACGGCGGGTGCGCTTTAGAGTAGACATTTTCTAACCTTACACATTTTTGCATGGAGGGTTTATCACTAAAATGTCAGCTGTCTGAAGGAAACACCTTACTGCCATCATGTCTCTGTACAGCCGGCAGTATAACTTCACCTTCAAACCTAAGGTTGCTGCTTTCAATCTTACCACTCTTCAACAGACTGTTATAGTATGACAAAACCTACAGGAATGATTATTTCAGCCTGTGTATCCAGACTGGTTCATCACGATAAGAAAGATTAATCACAACGTCGAGGTAACAACTACGGTTAAAGGATGAAACTCTATTTCCTTGTTAAAACAGCAGACCTAAAACTGAAGGATATTTATATATATTTTGTGATATAACTATATCACCGAAATATAAAAAAAGTATTATTAAATTCAGAATATAACTAAAATGTTTGTACGTACGGTTTCAGTTTCTACAGAAGAATGAAACTTACATTCTACAGTAGTTAAAAATAGACACCTAAATGAAGAACATGAACATAAGTCCCGATGATTTCAAGATATTTGTATTCACTGGGTTCAGTGGAGAGGATTAAGATTTCAAAATAAACTTCGAAATAAACGAGGAACTAATGAGGTTATTTACCTCTAGCCTCGAACAAAAATGTTAAAGGACTGAACCATTTTATTACATCAGAGAGACTGAAATAAGATAAGAATCGTTGGCACTTTGAAATGTGTTGTTATATCTTACTGATTAAGTGTGACATGGCGTATTCGGACAACAAGATTGAATTTTTTGAAAAACACAAAACCCATAGATCGGGACTGAATTTACCAGAGAGCATCAGTTGCTCCAATATTTCATGTACTTCTTGCAGACAAATGCCAAATAACACAAAACTTAGGTATACAATTTCCTCTTGACTGCCTCCAACTGCCTCAAATGTACAACATAGAGAAAGTGATATTGAGACACAGACTATTGACCACACTCCACGCTGGTCCATAGAGTTCGATCTGAACTAAGAACTGGACAAATATGACATTTGTCGCCACTAAGTGACCAGCCAAATTATAAAAAATGCAAATGTTTCGACCACTAATCACTAGTCTGTGAAGGTCGCTGAAATTAAAAATCATTTGTAGTCCAAGTTAGTAACCGAGTCTCTTTTCAAAAATCAGAAACTAGACGTTATCGAAACGAACTGCTCACCTTATACCGTATGCATCTTTCTGTAATGTGACTAAGGGCATAAACGGAAGTCGTTGAACTGTAGACTGAGGTACTAAGGAAGTATCGTCTACACACGATAATCTAGGACAAAGTCCGATGCGCGCCATATAGCCTCCAATCAGGCCATCACGAGAACCGCAACCAATACTAATCGAGTGAGCACTCTTTGACTTCATTTGTAAATTACTCTTCATCGTTCCATTTGCATTACTAATCATAGCCTGTGCAGATGTGACCAGATAAGTAAGTCTAGCCAGTCGACCTCCAGTACGTCCAACAAAGTGTCCAACAAGTGAACGATTTACCAGATCACGCATACTGAATACATCATGTTTCTGATTTGGTGCTCTTCTGAATATACTTATAGCATCCACATTATTTTCCAAATCAGCTCTCAATGCTTGAGTCAGCATACTCAGGTCTTTTTCAAGAGCTTGTAAACACAAGTAAGTTCTGGCACGATCAATCCTGAAAACAAAATATAAAATAAATACAGCTCCTTCAATTGACAATAAAATCAAGATTACAGGATTGAAGAATTGTTTTATTTAACTTGATAATTACATTAAACAATATTACTGTGACCTACTGAATAAGTTACAGGTAATCTTCAAATTAATAAGGAATTCATAATACTGTCATAATGACTAGTTATTCTGATGTAAAAATAACAGATATCACTAAAGTGAGAGGCTTTTAAAATGAAATCCGAATAGTTGTCGAAAATAACTAATCTAAATTTTGCATACTGCCGACGATGTATTGATCACACTTACTCTCCACCAAATGTTGAGACACTGTCACACGTATTGCAGGCCAACAATCGTTATGTTTATTGATAACAGGGCCATCTTTGAACAGTCGAATAGGATTGTGCTCTGGAATTTTCTGTTGGAGAAAGGTGTGCCTGAGACATTTATTAACATCTGCACACAAATATCACAGGCAGAGTGAGGCATACAGTCATCATTCACCATAGTCCCGATCCAGGAGTTGAACTAAGTAAGATTGCCCAATGTCATCATCCCCCCCCCCTTCAACTTTGCCATTGATAACATTCTAGAAACAGCTCTGAAGGAAGTGCGTGCTGGTCATGTGTTGTTACCTGGTGAAAAAATTTTGAACCCTCAGTACTCTGATGATATGGTCTTACTATAAGATAACACAAAAGCCATCCAAATCCCACGTAATAAACTGGAAATTAGTATCTGTAAGTGCAGCTTGTATTTGGCACCTTACAAATACAAAGTACTTCTGTAAGGGTGTGTACCTGCTCTCACTCTATATGGTGAATCGTCAGAAGTAGCTGAAAAGTTCGTGTATCTGGGTTGTCATGTGAGTACTGGTAGTAGTTTGTCAGATAAGGTCGATTCACGCACAATCAAGGCCGGATCGACTTATGCCGAATCGAGTTGTCTTTGGTAACCTCGTGATGTGAGTCTGACTGTAGAACGTCAGGTTTACAACCCCTCGGTAACAGCGGTTCTGTTCCCTGCTTGCGAAACCTGGTCTCTCGGAGCTGAGGATGCTCGGTGTCCCTCTACGTTTGATCACTGTTGACTCAGAGGAGTCACTGACATCCGGTGGGAACACCATGTTAGTGATACTGAGGCTCAGCATCGTGTTTCCAAGTACAGCGATGAAAATTTTGCTTGGTGTCACCACCTTGAAACATCCACTTCGGTGGTATGATCATATTTTACGGACGTCATCCCGGCAACTTTCATACTGTGTATTATTTGCCAACGCTGGGAATGGTTGGAAAAAGCAAAGGTGATCAGTTTAAGACACGGAGTCGTGGAATGAAAGAAAGCTGTATATAGCCGACCTCTGTTAGTCCATCTTGACTTTCTAGTCGGCAGTCTAGAAATGGTGAAAATCGGTGGCTTCAGACCTTATCAGTTATGGTACAGAATAGAAACTACTAGCAATCCTGCTGCAGCTTTTTAATTAAACCTTTATAAAAGAATGGCAACTCTCCTCCAATAGGAATAAATGTTGTTTGTACCTCTATCCAAGCTGTATCTCTTGCCCTATAATTCTCCTGTTACCTTTTTAGATTTGACGTTTTCTCACTTGATTGCCTTTTGTCACTATATTCTTTACATTATTACTTTTGGACTTGTGTGGCGCATATATTTTTAACGCTATTTCGTACCAAATTTTGTCTAAATAAAGCACGTTTTGAACCATAATAAGCAGGTGAAATTCGAACTTGGGACCCAGTGGGTGGATGTAGTAAGCTTAGGTCAATGAGTTGTAATTTTATGCGATGTATGGTATTCGTAGTTCATCGATGTCCACAAAACAAGCAACAAAACATAAGCTGTACCTTTCACATGAACCAATGGCTTATATAAACGACAGATATCAATGTGCAATAAGAACATGAAACACAAATTACTTTTATTTTATTAATGAAGGGATACGCAAAATATTAATCTGATTATCAGTCAGATTAAAGGACTGAATTCACTATCTTCAAATAAATACAGCTATACAGATAAACTTAAATATGTAAAAATTGAATTTTTCAATTTCACTAGAATTTTATAAATGTATCATTTCTCTCAGAGATAATTTCTATTGTACATGTTTACCCTACGGCTTAAGCTTTACTTAATCTCCTGAAATCTGGGTGGAAGGATGGGAAATGAAAACCCACATCAGCAAGGAAATTTACTTGCGTACTGGTTATAAGCTTTCAGTCGTCAATAGTTCCGATTTGGAAGAAAAAGTCAGAAATGTAAAAGGAATAAACTGATTCTCCGTAAGCTATTGTCAATTATTGAGACTATAATCTCAAAATGGTTAAGAACTCTCAGCAGAACTTAGTACTAAAGAAATCTGTCTACACTTACGAGTTGAGAGCTGTAATCTCCACAAGTATTTTTAATGACGTCAGTTTCCAAGAGAGGTGATGATTGACAACTTTTACAGTTTAAAATGACACATTACGAAATACTTGTTGTGACGCACTGTAAAGTAATGAAATGAATTATAGTTTAGTTATGGCGACTAAAGTAAAATCAATAAACTGGTTCTAAAAGACTCCACAAATAACGCCATACCTCAAAAAACATTAATCACTAAAAAGGAGCCAGTTGATTCGTTTCAAAATAAGCCAAGTGTGATTCTATTTCTGCCTAATATACACAAGTTATTCAGTTACTAGATTACATAAGACTTTACGTAACAAATAACAATGTGACCAATTAATACGAGTAACAAAATAACTTACTTATCACCAGGGACGGCATATATCGTCAGAAGATTATCGACATGCTGAAGTAATGAACTATATTTTCCCATGCTGAGATCAGTGGCCAATTCCGGACAAGGCTGCATGAATGAAATCAATACTCAATCAAAGGTATACTTTGGTATCAAACTACATAATACCTGAGATTTAAATTTTTATATCCCATAGGCGGGTTTCATGCCAAATGTACTAGTAGGCATATTTCTAGAAAGATAACTTCCCCCCCCCCTATATTTGGTAAATGAATAGCGCACTAACCGGCTGATACCTTGATAACTTAAATACCAGAACTAAAGTACAAGAATTTAAATTTAAAAATGTATCGATCTACGTTACACAACACCATATTAACACAGCATATTATATCTCCGATTATGTACTACTGTTATTCTGTGCACTCACCAGCGGGTTTACACATCTCAGACCAGCAGTCAACTACCTCGCAGGCTAATGCCATATTCTAACTTGGTAAATTGTCTTTATGCAACCTTACTGGTGTTATTTAGTGCAGTGCGCTCTGATAGGTAGTAAGTGCTCACTAATCGTTAACAAAGTAAGATTTGTCACACATATGCATCAGCTTATGCTGCAACATTACATTAGCTCAGAAAAGTGAAACTGATAAGCCATGGAAAGTTCCTGCATTGCTGCTGTTTATTCAATCAACAATCCCACAAATATAATGGCGCTTTTGAAGTATGTTAGGTGCTTAACGCATTAAACCGCCTTATCTACTGTTAATGCAAGCATCAAGTTACTTTTCAAAGGAGAGGAACTAGTCGCATATAACCACAGTATTTAGCGAATTGCAAGTCAATTAACTCAATAAGATCACTGTGTACTTAAACTCAATCGTTATTTGCAAAGGAGATAAGCTGATGAAAACCTTACTTATACAACCAAATCCACAATCAAACTTGACAAAGATAGGCACGTGGATTATCTTGAAGATTGATGCAAATAATTTGAAATATAAAAAATTGTAGACTAAAATCTGATCACATGTCTGCTCAAAAGTAACCATTATTAGTTAAATGTGCAGCTTTGGCACATTTGTAGGTAATAAACTACAATAACACTTCCTAATAGGCTGATTTCGTGGAAATGATATACTTCGATTTCGACAGCAGTATTCCGACCTTCAGAAAGCTGACGGTGTAAAAACACTTAGGTAACTTATTACTGACCTATTCCGGCGTGCAATGTACAATCTAAGCACAGGTTACATTACCGAAAACGCTAAATGAAGTTAATGATGGACTAAACGACCATCAAATATCGGACGGCTTCAATTTATGCGTTGCATCTCCTCATTTTATCCGTATTCAGTGCTTTTACATTATCTAAACAACACTAGTTTCCGACTTATACGGACAAGATTAGTCCTACTTCCTTGTCGCTCTTGCTAATCCCTTCTTCAGAGTTAAAAGAAAATGTGACAACGTAGATTGTTGCACATTTCTGCCAGATCTGACATTCTTTGTAAGCGTTTCCGTTAGAGTAGGCCTGCTTAGAATGAAATAAAACTGCTTTATAGGGTGCCTGAAACCGAATATATAGTTAAAATAAGTCGTTTTATAGATTTTTTTATCATTCCCTTATAGTAACATCAGTGATAATTGCGAAAATATTAGCAAGCCTAAAGAATATGCACTCACCACAGCTTTATCATGATTGAACTCAAAATAAACTGCAGCAATAGAAATTAGATCATTCAGTTCTTGGGAGCTATTGTAAGCCGAATCAGAGTTCGTAACTGAGTTGTTCGTTGCAGCAACTATTACTGCAAAGCACTCAGAAGTCAACCGCCATACTAACGATCCGGCAGAACTACCACCGTTAGAGCAGGAACCTGCGGATAACTGTAAACCACAATTTATAGCAATTCTCTGTAAGTGATTGAGGAAAGTGGAATATCGTATTAAATACGGTCCGGTGCGAATACTTGATCCAGAATGAATTCTGTCTTCGCGAACACATGCAAGCAAGTCCAGAAAATTTAGCTCTTCTGAAGACTTGGCAATATCATTCATCGGCAATTATATATCCTAAATAGCGTTTATATTCTATGCGGTAGCGGTGATATATATTTCAGAAAGTGCGCTTCTATTGTACACTAGTTACAATGTTTAAGTTCCTGTTTCTATTTCGAAAGAACAGACACCTTATATTATTTATGGCGTCAAAGAACTGTAGCAGTAAATAATCCCTGAAATAAATAGTTGCACATACTTTTGATATTGATACTGATCATGTTTGTTTTAGCGGACACGACTATTTAAAGGGTCTCCGTCACGCATCACCACCAGATCATGACACGACGCACCGTTGGAAGCATCTCTCTACCTTGTTTGCCAGCCTAAACTTTACTGCATCATTGACGCTTTATTTAAGGTCAAATATAATCTCTCCTCCATTCTTCATTGCCTTCTGATTTATTCTCATTCGTAAAAATGGGTTCAGTCGTTAGAAGTTGCTCTGATTATACGACAAACGTAACTTGGTCATATACTGGGTGCATTTCAGAAATGTCAATTGATCCAATTTGTTTTTAACTCCATCAGCAGAAGAAACTATAATTATGTGTTAAATTAAAGCTTTACAAAAGTCGATGCATTGATGCTATTTGAATAGCTCCTTATCCAATATTCAATATTTGTATGACAAGCTGTGGTAAACCGATTGATTTCTTTGTGATCTCATCTTGAGTGTCGAGGTTTCGAGTCTTTGGTTTCTTATGACTGCTGGCTGCCTCACAGCTGCTTTAGCCCAGGCAGTTTAAGCCAGTTTCTTTCACTTTGCTTTCTCGTTACGTTTTCTTTTTATTTTCCCCGTTTTTTCTTTTTCTTTATTTACACCCTTGTAGGTGCATACACTAATCTCCATTCCTTCAGCCCGACCTAAGTAATCTGGATGAGAATCCGAAGTGCCAAGATTTAATGTTAGAAACTAATATCCGGCTTTCAGCCTCTGTTCTAGGAGGCTTTGGGTACACTGTAGCAGTACATTGTCGTTTGACTTCCTTTCGGAACGTGCGAAATTGAAGGCTGCTGTTACTACCTCAGGCTGTGCATTCCAGATAAAGAAGTCACTTTTTTTGGTACTTTCTAGTAGGTATTAGAACGTAGGCTTCTCCAAGATATACGTGTATATAGAGAAGCCAGTTTGCTTTTATTCGGGTGTTCATTCATGCTCAGTATGTTGTACATGGCAACTAGGTTCTCCCTCAAAAGTCTGAACCTCAAAATGAACACCCCCAGCTATCGTAGACTATCAGTGAATTGTTTGTTCCTGAGTCCGGTTACACGTTTCGTTGCTTGTTTCTGTACTCTCATCAGAATGTCGAAGTCCACATTTAGGGTAAGTGGGTGACAATTCGTGCAGACTCTTTTAATATGTAGGGAGTTCCAGAATTCGACTGTTCCTATTGTAACATTATACCCAGAATCCAACATACCGTATTTTACTTCAAGTTTATGGGTGTTTCCTATAAGATGTATGGTAGAATTCGTTCTCGGAATGTGCACAAAAAAAGATGTCTAGTAGTGTTTAGGACTTTATAAAATATAATGAGGTTACTACAGAGCCGTCTGTGTTCGAGATACAAGTCGTGTTAAAAGGCTTCCTCCGTATTAATTAAACATAAGGTTTACAGACGAACTTCGTGTAGTATCACTGAATTCGTTCCAGAGTGCTCTTGTCTTTTCGTAGAGAGAGAGGAAACTTGTTTCAATATTATAAGTAAAGTTGAAAAAAAGTATTGAAAATTACATGGAAGATTCTACTACAAAAATGGTTTAAAGAGGTTAAAAACATCATATTCTGGGTCGGTAATCCATCACTTTTTTTTCATCCTACTTCTACATCAAGCAACATCATGCGACAAGGTAGGTGGTTGTTAAGCATATGTAATACGTGTCCCAACCACCTCAGTCGATGAAAGTTCACAAACTATCTAACTGATTTTCCACTTCTCCTAGTACCCTATATCTAACAATAATATTGATTAATCACTCATTCTACGATAGGCAAGCGATACTTTGAAGATTTCTCTGATCAAAAACCTTTAGACTACGCGCATCTTCTATTTTTATACACCACCTTCCACATCGACAAATTTCAAAAATTGAACAGTCGCGCAGTGTATTCGTCGCTTCATTGAGAGACTGTTATCTTGTCTACACAAGTCCTAGACGAAACAAATTCGCAAAAACCAAGGGAGCTCACCGAGCACATGCAGAGATTTTGCAACACACTAACCAACAAGGGCTGATAGAATTAACTGATCGATGCAATCAATTACTACACTCCCCATGACCGATCTAAGTGATAATGTAGACCAGTCTGAGATAACGTTTCGTGTTTAGAAGCAGAGAAACGCATCCCATGCATTCTTGAATTGTTACTCAAGGCGTTCAGGATGCACTGTATATTGTCGGCATCTTCACCGGATGGGAATAATTTATCAGCATATTCAAAGTCGAACAGTGGACTTCCTAGTACGAATTTAATTTATGAGGCGTTGGAAGAACAGTGTAGTTTCTGGCAGGACATCTGTGGAGAAACTAAATAAGAAAAACTATGATGAACACTACTTGGGGCTGACACTTTCGATGAGAGTTTGCCACAGGTCTGACTTGATCAACAGTGTTCGAGAAGGAAACCTTCGTAAGGTTTATGTACTTATGAGCTACGCCCTTAAAAAATAAGCATTTCCAGGAGTACCTCTCAATCTACGGAGTCAAAACTAGCTCTCTAGTCAGAGTACCACTATTATCTGACATCAGAAAGATATGCATATGTTCTAGAATCTAACTCACGGTGGGTATCCGATCAATGCATCCACGCCCAAGTCTCAAACCAAGTTTATCGTTCCCTATCTCCAGACAAGAGTTGTATGATTATACATGATAATATTCCAGACGGTATGTTAATCAAAATGATTCATCTGTGGCTATCACAAGAGGATTTTTGTCCGTTCTCATAAATTGGGACGATCGGCTATCAATACCACTCAGGTAGGATTACATCCGAATCTCACACTTTAGCTGATATATCAGTCAACCTACCTGCTTAAACTTTACCACCAACCTTACAGATACTTGGAGTCAACCTATCAGGTCTGCTATTTTACCTCGCTTCAAATTACTTACAGAGTAGTTAAAAGTTTAAAGACATTAGTAAATTTCCCTCTCAAGTAGTTTGGAGATAGTCAATAACTAAAAGGTAGCTCGAACCCAGGTGTGCTATTCCTGAAAGTGCTCTGCTCATTGGTTGAAACTTCCGCACTGAATGTGGATTATGAACCCATCCTTTTCCAGAACAGTCCTACAGACAGCGGACTTCCTAATACCAGTCTACTAGGTGAATCGGGACAGTTACCTAGTATTACCTATCGCCGCAGCCGTTTCTTGTGCCTTTGCTTTTGCCGCCCACCACTTCCAGTTAGCTTATATTCGAGTTGTCGTAGTTATTCATCATTCTCCGATCCTGTCGAAATAATTTTTCAAGCCTCTATCAGTTCAGCAGGAGTTTCCGAAATCCATTGGTCTATCCTAATCTATGGATTTAGGTTGAATGCATAGATCGTTGATACACTTACAGTCATTCGAGAATCACTCCAAGCTTATTCTGGATGAAACTGCTGTCCATGATCGACTAAGTGTTCGGGTAATTTTTCTGTGAATGCAGTAGAAGAAGTATCAGAAAGTGGAAGAATCTGACTATGAACACAGTAACCTTGAGTGCTGTTAGAGGTAGAAGTGGTCATCACTTCTCGGTTGTCCACACGGTGAAAGGGTTCCCCTTCTTGAGGTACCATAAAATGAGACCGAGTTACGAGAGATTTTGATAGTGTGGGAGCGATCACCTGAGGCCATTCACAAATGACCTTTTCATACGTAGTTTGTGATGTGTTAGCTCTATGTTAAGGCCTTATAATCAGAGACGAGAATCCACGAAAGGTACGGCGGGTGCGCTTTAGAGTAGACATTTTCTAACCTTACACATTTTTGCATGGAGGGTTTATCACTAAAATGTCAGCTGTCTGAAGGAAACACCTTACTGCCATCATGTCTCTGTACAGTCGGCAGTATAACTTCACCTTCAAACCTAAGGTTGCTGCTTTCAATCTTACCACTCTTCAACAGACTGGTATAGTATGACAAAACCTACAGGAATGATTATTTCAGCCTGTGTATCCAGACTGGTTCATCACGATAAGAAAGATTAATCACAACGTCGAGGTAACAACTACGGTTAAAGGATGAAACTCTATTTCCTTGGTTAAAACAGCAGACCTAAAACTGAAGGATATTTATATATATTTTGTGATATAACTATATCACCGAAATATAAAAAAAGTATTATTAAATTCAGAATATAACTAAAATGTTTGTACGTACGGTTTCAGTTTCTACAGAAGAATGAAACTTACATTCTACAGTAGTTAAAAATAGACACCTAAATGAAGAACATGAACATAAGTCCCGATGATTTCAAGATATTTGTATTCACTGGGTTCAGTGGAGAGGATTAAGATTTCAAAATAAACTTCGAAATAAACGAGGAACTAATGAGGTTATTTACCTCTAGCCTCGAACAAAAATGTTAAAGGACTGAACCATTTTATTACATCAGAGAGACTGAAATAAGATAAGAATCGTTGGCACTTTGAAATGTGTTGTTATATCTTACTGATTAAGTGTGACATGGCGTATTCGGACAACAAGATTGAATTTTTTGAAAAACACAAAACCCATAGATCGGGACTGAATTTACCAGAGAGCATCAGTTGCTCCAATATTTCATGTACTTCTTGCAGACAAATGCCAAATAACACAAAACTTAGGTATACAATTTCCTCTTGACTGCCTCCAACTGCCTCAAATGTACAACATAGAGAAAGTGATATTGAGACACAGACTATTGACCACACTCCACGCTGGTCCATAGAGTTCGATCTGAACTAAGAACTGGACAAATATGACATTTGTCGCCACTAAGTGACCAGCCAAATTATAAAAAATGCAAATGTTTCGACCACTAATCACTAGTCTGTGAAGGTCGCTGAAATTAAAAATCATTTGTAGTCCAAGTTAGTAACCGAGTCTCTTTTCAAAAATCAGAAACTAGACGTTATCGAAACGAACTGCTCACCTTATACCGTATGCATCTTTCTGTAATGTGACTAAGGGCATAAACGGAAGTCGTTGAACTGTAGACTGAGGTACTAAGGAAGTATCGTCTACACACGATAATCTAGGACAAAGTCCGATGCGCGCCATATAGCCTCCAATCAGGCCATCACGAGAACCGCAACCAATACTAATCGAGTGAGCACTCTTTGACTTCATTTGTAAATTACTCTTCATCGTTCCATTTGCATTACTAATCATAGCCTGTGCAGATGTGACCAGATAAGTAAGTCTAGCCAGTCGACCTCCAGTACGTCCAACAAAGTGTCCAACAAGTGAACGATTTACCAGATCACGCATACTGAATACATCATGTTTCTGATTTGGTGCTCTTCTGAATATACTTATAGCATCCACATTATTTTCCAAATCAGCTCTCAATGCTTGAGTCAGCATACTCAGGTCTTTTTCAAGAGCTTGTAAACACAAGTAAGTTCTGGCACGATCAATCCTGAAAACAAAATATAAAATAAATACAGCTCCTTCAATTGACAATAAAATCAAGATTACAGGATTGAAGAATTGTTTTATTTAACTTGATAATTACATTAAACAATATTACTGTGACCTACTGAATAAGTTACAGGTAATCTTCAAATTAATAAGGAATTCATAATACTGTCATAATGACTAGTTATTCTGATGTAAAAATAACAGATATCACTAAAGTGAGAGGCTTTTAAAATGAAATCCGAATAGTTGTCGAAAATAACTAATCTAAATTTTGCATACTGCCGACGATGTATTGATCACACTTACTCTCCACCAAATGTTGAGACACTGTCACACGTATTGCAGGCCAACAATCGTTATGTTTATTGATAACAGGGCCATCTTTGAACAGTCGAATAGGATTGTGCTCTGGAATTTTCTGTTGGAGAAAGGTGTGCCTGAGACATTTATTAACATCTGCACACAAATATCACAGGCAGAGTGAGGCATACAGTCATCATTCACCATAGTCCCGATCCAGGAGTTGAACTAAGTAAGATTGCCCAATGTCATCATCCCCCCCCCTTCAACTTTGCCATTGATAACATTCTAGAAACAGCTCTGAAGGAAGTGCGTGCTGGTCATGTGTTGTTACCTGGTGAAAAAATTTTGAACCCTCAGTACTCTGATGATATGGTCTTACTATAAGATAACACAAAAGCCATCCAAATCCCACGTAATAAACTGGAAATTAGTATCTGTAAGTGCAGCTTGTATTTGGCACCTTACAAATACAAAGTACTTCTGTAAGGGTGTGTACCTGCTCTCACTCTATATGGTGAATCGTCAGAAGTAGCTGAAAAGTTCGTGTATCTGGGTTGTCATGTGAGTACTGGTAGTAGTTTGTCAGATAAGGTCGATTCACGCACAATCAAGGCCGGATCGACTTATGCCGAATCGAGTTGTCTTTGGTAACCTCGTGATGTGAGTCTAACTGTAGAACGTCAGGTTTACAACCCCTCGGTAACAGCGGTTCTGTTCCCTGCTTGCGAAACCTGGTCTCTCGGAGCTGAGGATGCTCGGTGTCCCTCTACGTTTGATCACTGTTGACTCAGAGGAGTCACTGACATCCGGTGGGAACACCATGTTAGTGATACTGAGGCTCAGCATCGTGTTTCCAAGTACAGCGATGAAAATTTTGCTTGGTGTCACCACCTTGAAACATCCGCTTCGGTGGTATGATCATATTTTACGGACGTCATCCCGGCAACTTTCATACTGTGTATTATTTGCCAACGCTGGGAATGGTTGGAAAAAGCAAAGGTGATCAGTTTAAGACCCGAAAAAAATGCAACGTCACAAATCACACCACATCATTAATACAATACAGCCTAATATTTGTACACTACCAACATAGAAATATGCATTACTAAGATTATTATGTTAGGGAGTAATTACAGCCTCTACAACCGAACGATGATACATGACCGAGTGCCTCTGCTCAGTAGTGTCCACTAGAGCACACATGGAGAGCATCAATACCTACATTACTATATATTTTTGGGAATTATTTACTATTACAATCTGATTACTCAACCCTCATCCTTTCAAATTCAGGGCCTGCAACAGATATCACAGGTCATCGAAAGACGAGTGAAGATATAGTGAATAGCATTATTACATAGTGTATATTTTAAATGTATTATTATCTTTTGTTTGAATGGGTAGTTATGAATAGTATAATAGTATTCTTCCGGTTTCGAGTTCTTGCGATTTTTATATTTTGAACGTGTAATTTGTTATACTGCTGCTAATTCTGATTACCACTAATTTGCTTTAATAGTGCTGCTTAATTATGGAGTTTTCTAACTGTCCATGTTTACCCATCACTAACTATTCTTGAGAAATTGAAGATTACCTATTGTGATTTGATACATGGCGCTTATCTCGAAATCTAATGGACAACTAAGTTTTATCACTACAGTTGGAAAAGAGGCCTATAGTCCGTTGAAGTAGCTTTTTTGGTTGATATTGATATGTAGATTAATATTTTCTTTGTTACAGTAAGTTGGGGGTAGACTCCAATATGAATTGAGGATAAATATTTGAGTAATAATGCATTTCAATATAACTTTGAGCATATAATTGATGCGAACATTAGTTCTGTAACAGTAAATCCCTGGCGTTTAATGAGTTTATCAGCGGATTAAAAAAACATGACTTTTGGAACATATTAACTTGCTTAATGTAAGAGAGCAACAAGATATACACAGTACATCGTTCAGAACCGTTAGAACATATGCTCATATTCACCCATCTAGCGAAACAAGCAAATTACTCAGATACTCATTTAGACCACTAAATGTGTATAGAATAAGGTAGTTTATGTACCGACAAACCAAAAAGTTAAAAACTGCCACTGACTTACACGGTGATGAAGAGTTCACCAATTGTGGCTAGTATGCATTTAACAAAGTCTTATAATTGAGATTTGTAACTTATAATGTAAACTATTTTAGGCTATTCTTAGCAACAGGAAAGGAAGTATGGTCTATAAATATTCCATTGATCGAACTCGTCGATAAGACATTGATTAAGAAAAAATACGCTAGTTCTAAATTTCACGAAAAAATAATCAACAAAAGGTAGTTATTTAAATGGCCATTGTGATTGTTAGTTTAATCATCACACATAGAGTTTAATTTAAAAAATCTTCGAGGAAGAGTGAGTAATAAACACTTATTCAGTTCAGACTTGAAACTATTTAGCTGGATGTAATTATGGTGTCACTAGGACTCACATCAAGGACATATAAACTCCTCAACAAAGACCTCAAAATATAGTCACTCCATTAATTAATAATATATACTTTAGTTAGGGTAAGAAGTGGGCTAAGCAATTTGTCCCAACTAGAAATATTAGTGCTAAGATTTGCAATAAATAAATAAATATTATAGCTTATATAAAACATTTAAATTTGACAACATAACTCTTGACTAATTAATCGTTTTTTTTTAAATAGAATAAAATGTTAATAAAAAATTTAACTAACCATCTGGTAGTACACACAGCAGGAGAAAATTTACTGAATAATGTGAACTTACTAGTTCCTACTTACCTTTTACACTATCACTAACACCAATGACAACAGTAAGCTGACAGCAACTCAAAACAATGAAGCTGATAACATTAATCAGTAGAAGCACTCATCGTATCTCAGATTATATTTCCCAGCGTCTTATATATTTAGCTCTTTAATGTGTTTTTTTTTCTCAAGTTCAGCCTGTGATTTGAGCATGTTAAGGATAGGGAGATAGGAACGGAAACTCATCTATAACTGTAACTATTATTGTTACTTTGAATTTGCACCCTACTGTGTATAAGTAATAATTCTTCTAAGCTGAAGAAAAAACTAAACTAGTTATTGAGACTTTTACTTAATTTGTTAATTATGTTTAATATTTCTGTTATTTTTGTTTAAGTTTGCTGTTAACCAGAGATAATTTATGAGTCTACAACTAATTTTTCAAGTATAAACATACATTTCTCCTTGTGATGCGGGTTTTACTGTTAGAAGTATTCATATATGGATGTAGTTTGAAAGTTTATTTTGTTTTCGATCTACTTGTGTATACTGAAGTGATATATGTGTCTATATGTAAACGTATTTGAATGCATTCAACTCAACGAAATGATAAAAGTTATTATGACAACTACCTCCAAATTAAGAACTTATCCATAAACCTCTTCTGTGAACACTGAAAAAATACATTTTTGTGGGTTGTTTAAAAATTGCTGTCTTATATTTCTAACCAGAAGTTATCTTCTATATTGGTAATCACGTTAAAAATTAAGACTACTGTCTGCCAGTGGCATTCGATCTTGATTGAACTAAAAATTTTACTAATATTTAACTGGAGATTCAATTATATTGCATACATGATCAGTCAGTCAGTCAGTCAAAGTAATCTGTCATTGTTTCGTGGTAATCATTAGTTCTCCACCTTCTATCATTCTTTGACATAAAAAATAGTTTTATTATAATAAATCAAAGTAAAACCTTAAATTGTAATAATCATGTTAAATTTTTATCCTGTACAAGTGAAGCACTTAGAAGTTAGGAAAATATGATAAGTGGGTCTTTGATGGCAGCATTAAGATTTGCTAATGTTATAGAACGATTCAAATCCATCGTTCGAGTTTACTAGAATCCCATGGATATAAAATGAAATCTGTTTGAATAGTTTAAAAGTATTCGGAAATTAGGCTGAATTATGTCTATTATCTTAATTTTGCATTTTAATGAATATATTATTGTTTAAAATCTGATCGATCTGCTGAACGTTTATAAATACTAATAGTTTTCTTGTCGCATTTGTCACAACTAATTAAAATGTTATTACTGTATCCCAGATTTCAATAAACGCATTACTATTCGAAAGACATTCACCCAATAATGTAGTACTGAATATATAACTCCGTTAAATATTTACTTTTCATGTATGATTGCTTGAAAACATGATATGGAATTGAGCCTCCAAACTCTTAGAGAATTAACTTTACTTGGTTGGATCACTGAGTACTGACCATAGTCATATTTGTCTGATCGTTAGTGCTGATCGAATTGTGTTGATCAGGTTGTATGTGACTATTAGCGTAATCCTCATATTATCTAATACACTGTATTTTAATGTATGTATGCCTTGTTGACGACTATCAGTTAAAACGAAAACTAAGACCATAGTAAACTGTTGGTTTCATTCAAGTACTTTATATCAAGAGTTACTTTATTTTATGGAAAATAAATTGAAATATAGGATATGAAATACGGGAAATGATTTTGTCAAAGTGATGTATATTTCAACTAACAAAATTAGACTAAATTTTTCATCCAACATGAAACAAGCTGATTTTCAAGTTAATTTTTACTTGACTCAAATGCAGGAAGTAGTGTAACGCTTAGGTAATTTAATATTAAACGAAATAAACCATCATTCCTCTTTCTGTCTTTTTGAAGCTGATTCAAATATGGCTCCACAAAGTATATTGAAAAAAGTATTTCAAAATCATTACATTACATAATACCAATGATCATAGTAATATATTGTGTGCTTGGTCTCATTACACTATTACTCCTCATTATTTAGAACATCATTAGGACAATAATTTGTTGGGACTACATACAACATTTTGTTCCTAGTTTATATTGGATTGAGAAAAACGAAACAAACTCCCATATATATTCTTCAAAACCTACACTTTTACCGTTCTTTCTAAACTCACTACATGTATTTGAAATAGATCCCTAGATTATTTATAAATTCGAATAGAAAACAGAATACCAGGTTGTTGAGTTCCTAAGAGATAATGTAGCAAAAGTCTACAATGGTGAAAATGTTTTGACCTAAATAGGTAATAATTAAAATCAGTCAATAAATCACAAATTCAAATGTTTATTTGTGTAAGCTAATCAAAATGATTATTTTCAAACCTTCTCATAGATACATACGCTTATATTTATTAACTGATGACTACACAAACCCTCAGCTTAGCTTGATATTGCACAACATGTTTACTAAAAATACCTCCTTCTAATTTATAAATGGTTCAAATAAAATTATTCGTTTTTCAGCATTGAAACAAATTACATGAAACTATAATGAATTCTACTGGATATTAATGACATATTAGCTTTCAGTATATTTATTTCATTTCAGCGTATCACTATATTAAGTCTAGATGTTGCTGAAAGTTACCAATAATCATATTGTTGATTAAATTCTGTCTACTCAATTAAACTGTATCCATTATCATAAGCGATTCGATATCACATGGTATTTCGTTTGATGCTAGAATGGTTCCATAAGACATCAGTCGCTGATTAAGCAGAGTAGAGGCAATTTCTCTGAGCCATAGGTTGGTGTGTTTTAACAATCATCAATTAACTCAGAATTAGTCGTACACTATGTCAATGAGTGTCAGTTAGTTTCAGAGCATCTTACACATTTTCTTCAAACACCTAACATATGACTTTTCTTCTGAAATTTTTACTTAGCATATACGCGAAATGGACATTCGTTATTACTTCAAATTAATATGCTAACATATATACTTTTATGAATTAATTAACTGTAATGTTGGTGGCTTTATGAAGATAATAATTTTAATTTCCATTGAGTTGAAATCAGGTGTAATGAATTTATTTATAGCTGCTTAATATATATATATATATTTGTCTTCTATTTGTTATATATATATATATATATATATATATATATATATATATATTACAAGTTCCTGTGTTCCTGTGTTCAGTACGAAAACCCTCCTGTTCAATATTCAGTTGAGCTTTTGCTTGTCGTCGTGTATGCCGCACAGATATGAATACTTAAATATATGAAGTAATAAGTCTGATATTCTCATTACTATATGTATATATACTATTTGTTCAACTCTATTTCCTTTGCTCTTCGTATCACTAAAAGTGTCATTATCTGCGGAAATGAATTTCAGTTTGTTTAACGCAACTGCATGGACAATGTGCGCATGTGTGTTCTCGTCTTGTAACATGAAAATATGCGATGTAAATTTTCTCATTTCAAACGAAATTATCATTAAAAGAAGTCTTTAACATTTAAACAAAGTATGAACGACATTGTCTTACAGAGTGTAATAAATTCATTGTTAAAATACGATCAACTAAGAATAAATCGAACATTCTTTATCTTGAAACAGTTTACTGAGGGTCATTTATTTAAGCGTATACACACATACAGAATGAATAGGTCTATGTAAGCGCAATCACATAAACAATCATACTGATTGACATACTGACAGACGTTACGTAACAGCAGAGAGAATAATGAACAATGGATAATGCCAACAGCTGAGCAAAAAGAAGAGTTGGGTAAAACAAGGTAAAATAGAATAAGTAACAAAACAGAAGAATAAAGTGTGAAAGGGAGACGAACAAAGAGACGAAAAGGACTCAGAATTTTAATTTCCGTTTAAGTGATTACATGAGACACAGAGAGGTGGAGTGAAAAATATAAAAAAATAGATATTGTTTTGTTAACTCTACTTTTGATCAAATTGCATTTATCCACCTTCTTCTTTCGTCTCCGTTTTGTATGAAAATAAGCACAAAAAATTCTGAACATTTCCAGTTTATCTAATATAGATGATAACATTAATATTAGCAATAGTAATTATATTGATAATAGTAATTATTGCTTGAAAAAAAGCTGGACCATAGCTGAATTGGTACAAGCAAAACTGATAATATGAGTGCCATTGATCTGGTCTTTTTCCCTTAAAATTTTACAATTACTCATTTGTTTATCACTGCAAGAATAAACGTAGATTAGTTACATAGAAATCTTGTTAGTACTTACTAAAGTAATTGAATACAACAAGATCTAGTTACTGCTTTCTAAAAAAGCTAATGATTTCTTTTTATTGATATTAGTTGGATGCATGCATCAGGTTGCAAACTCTATACCTAAAATGTATGATTTATGCCTCATGTCAGTAGAAGACATTAGGCAACTCCAAGACACTGATATACCTTATGAGATCCTAAATCCCGTCAGTCAGTATTGTGGACACAGTTGTTACTATATAGGCTATAAAACAACGTACTTAAATATGACTATTCTCCTCCATTCAGTACTAAAGCTGGGTTCAGAATTTTCAGCTAATTTACTCTATACCGAGCCACTTAGTTTAAAGGCTACACCACAAACTGACTTCTGAAATTTCATAACACTATACTTTAAGTCATCTGCTGAATCAATAATTTGAATAACACCATTCATATAATTAATGAAAACAACAAGTGAGCAAAGGAATTCCTTTCCGTTTAGCTTTTCAATGTAGATCTATACTAATATATATGTAGTTTAGAATAATAATAAAGCCAACACCAGTCAAATGATGGTATATCGGATTATGATATAATAAGTACTAGTGTTATTAAATTACCATGAATCCAAAAGTACACTACAGTTAAGCAATCCCTACGCGTTTAAATCTTTCGAATCAGTATTTTGCAGGATTTACAAGTGGGGTGTCACAAACTTTTTCACAAAGGTGTGTACATCGAAACATGGTATAAGTACTAGTGACTTTTTTTTTTTAACTTTACCAGTTAGCTTCAATACTTCACTACATAAATTTAGACGTGTTACTATATTCATGACACTGTGTTAATCAAATTTGAAATTTCTTTATTCATAATTAGTTATATATGAAACACTGATGAAAAAGTTGTTATAATTTTCAATGAGTTTGAGAAACTCTAAAGATCAAATCTTGATTTGAGAGTTTAAATACAAAATACTTATGGAGCCTCATGTTTATAAGATCAAATGGTTAAAAAAACTCGCAGAGCTAGAATCTGCGTTTGTTTGTTCTACCTTTGTTGTGATAATGATCATTTAAACTGACAATATACAAAAAGTATGAATAATAAAGTAAAAATAATCTCGATGACAAATGGTTAACTATAGTTCCCTATTAGTAGACACCTTGTAAATCTAAGGTAATAGTTAATTAATGATAGTTTGATAATTAACTGCATCGCCTACTGTTAGTATTCAATTCACTGATTTCTATAAATACAAAGTCATCTATGTATTAATTCATTCAGAACATTAATTTGTTTAAATAAAATACTATTGATTACTATTAAACTGTTTATTATTTTTTTTTAGTTTGAAAAGAAAATATGGTAATATCATTAGATTGACATAAAATGTGAAGATAACTTGTTTGTTTGTTTTTTTAAGAAAAAAACTTATCATTTACAGCAAACAACACATAAAAATATGTCATAAAAATTAAAATTGATCGCTTGAACATTGAAGAAACTTAATTAAATCTATAGTCTTCAATTGTACATCAACAGTACTGTAGAATCATTTATAGTTAGAGAAAATCTGTTCTTAATGTCAATGAAAGCATAATTTTATCACACCGAAAAATAACAGTTTTTTTTATACTTTCTATATATAAAATACTTATGATAAATTTTTATCAATACAGTCACGTACAACTATGTCAATTGAATAGGGATTTTGTTTGAAATCATTGTATAGGGATTTTGACTTAGATTTAAAATTGTAGTTTCTTGATCTGTAAAAACATTAATAACAACATTAATAGTGTGTAATTATTTGTTTAAAGTTAATTTATTTTATGGCGAAATGAATTTTACAGGTGTTTATTTGATTTAAATGAATTGATTTTATATACTTTCAAAATTACAACTTTCTCCTTCCGTAAAATGTATTATTATTATTATTATTATTATTATTATTATTATTATTATTATTATTATTATTATTATTATTATTATTAGAAACAAATATTTATTTCATGTTCGACTCTATTTAGGATCGATTTGAGTTTGATATATGACTGACTCAAGATTATCTTTACAGGCTTGAGCTAATAATGGTTCTAAAGTTTTTCTGGCTTCTCAATCACCCAATTTTTAATTCAAGATCGTTTACTTCATTCAGCGACCATTTAGAATATAGTTTTTTATTATCAACTAGAGGGTCAATGAAATATCTGGTAACATTGAACATATGTTTTATTCTAGTTGGAAACTCTTCAGTATAGAATACCAAAATACCCCATATCCGGTCAGACCGTGATCTTTGACTTCTAGTAACCCTCACAATACTGTTAGATAAATAAGTCAGAATTTAATCTAATTTTGATGTATAGTGCAGAAAACATTTGACCATTTCATCCTTTCAGTCCTTAGTCTTTAGTAATAAGGTTATTTGGTCTGGTGACTTGTGTGTATTATTCCTAGCCGTTGTTTTACCAGTGTAGATCCAGCTTCTCTTTGTAAGAGTTCACCCGTAGAGCTGATACCACCTGTTTAGTTAGCTCGTCCCAGTGATTGGTCACTCGATGTTAGAAAACTAATTCCCCTCTGAGTTTATTCGATCTAGGTTTTCGAACCTTTTCGAGGTTGCCTCCTGGGGTGATTAGTTACAGTAGGAGCTAAATTGCAAGACATTAACACCTAAATCATTATTTAAGCTACAGAATGTAAATATAAGGGGAAAGATTTAAGCTTTTCAGACGCATATTGTAAGGAGGGCTTGAAAGGCCTGTTACTAGCTTAGTGCCTACTCTCTGAATACGCTCAAGGGTTTTGACATCCGTAATAAGATAGGCACTTGTTGCTTGGTATAGTAATCAAGATGAGGTCTCACATACGTGGCATGTAAAATCCGAAACATGTAATCGTTTAAATATTTGAGTGATCTACGGAGTAACCACAACACTCGAAACTCTTTAGCTGCTGCTGCGTTGCACTGTGTAGTGGTTTTCAAGTCATAACTTATAACTACTCATAAATCCTTAGACCTGACTGTGGTACATCACTTAAGGTGTATTGGTGGCCGTTACCGCAGCCGATTAGCGCACAATCACACTAATCTACAATTAATCTCTACCCCCCCCCCATTTTTAAGAAAATCTAACTAATTTGTCCAGGTCAGATTGAAGATCCAGCAAGTTAGTATCACTGCATACTGTTTTCAAAATCTTTACGTCATCAGCAAATAAATGTGTCGATGATTTTAGGTGAGAAGGCAATTTATTAACGTAAAACGGGAATAAAAGAGGACCCAAGATTGTACCTTCAGCAACTCCGCTTAGTACAGGGTTCCATTCAAAAAATGTACCACTGAATCGCACTCTCAGACTCGCTTTCATAGGAAGTTCTTTATCCAACCTTGAATTGAGAGTATTATCCCACAGTTTGATGGTTTCCGTATAAGGCCAACGTGGAACATTTAACGAATGTCTTGCTAAAGTCAATGGACATTGCATCGACAGGGAGTTCTTTTATCTATATCTTCTGCCCAGTCCTCCCTCGCAATTAATAAGTTAGTATGATAGGAAAGTCATTTACGAAACCCATGCTGCTTTGGAGTTGGCGAATAATGTGACGTAAACTAGTATTTTATTACGGGTTATTTTCTTTATAATTTCACCAAATACGCCGGTAAAACTGATGGGCTTATAGCTAGATGCCAGTTATATATTTCCATCGTTAAGAACGGGGTTAACTATTGCATCTTTCCAATCTCTTGTAAATTGCTCTCGCAAAGAGACATTTTGAACAAACTGAGAGTGCCTCTGGAATGATGTCCGTGAGTGACAATAATAGTCTAGAGTGTATATCATCAAGACCCGGTAACTTACCTGGTTTTAGGTGGCTAAGTCGATAGAAAACCTTTCCCGTGGTAAAAAGGACTAGTTTCACTGCAACTATTTCAGTTGTATTTACTGAATACTCGTCGACATTAGCATTAACAGAGAAAATTTTGTTAAAATATTTTGACATATCTTCAGCTTTACTCACATCTGAGTCAGCTAACACAGTTGGGTTATCATGTATTAATAGTAACGAGATCCTGTCATTCCTCATATGTTGTCTCTTAAAATAAGAAAACAACCATTTAAGACAAGTAAAGCTATCCTGTGTAAGCTGCCTTTCGTAGGCTTGTACGAGATCTATCAATATATAGTTTACAATGGTTTTTAACTTTACGGTACTCGTATTTAAAGGTATCACAACTAGTAATGACGCATAAATCCCAAAGAAGTTTTTGACATCGTTGTAGTTTTCAAGCGTTTTGTCAATTAATCGGATGAGGGGCTGAAATGACAACTTACTTGGAACTGACTATGCAATGAATGCGTTAGTTACTTCTTGGAATGTTCCTTTAAACTTACACCATATTTCTTTTATAGTAATTATATTACATCCTTTTTCAATTAGCTATTGTAATTCATACGAGTGAAATTTTAAGAATATGTTAACTTATTGTTTTCACCCACATGTTTTAATATTTAAATACGTTTACAAATATGTGTTTCGGCATAAATATGGAGAATCACATAGTGCTCTATTGGCAACTAGTATTTTTTCTACCACTTACCTTTTAAAATAAAGCCACATACGTAAACATGAGCAAAATCTGGTGCCATCATGACATTTATCTAAATGCAATTATTAAAGCTTTCAAACAATTTCTCGTGTAACATTCAACCCTGAGTATACAAAAATTGAAAATCATTAATAAGAACGGATAATAGTTCATTGTAAATACATCCCTGTTAAATTTGGATTGTTACTTACATTCATGTAAGGAAATCTCTTATCTGTAATACTATTCTCCTTTGGCGTAAATAGTTTTTATGGGTAAAATTGTTTTAATGCATACATAAATATAGGTAGTTAAGATAACGTCGAGGCTTTCATACAAGTAGTTTGCTTATTGATAAATACTTAACAATTCACTACTTACAAATCAGCTTCTAAAGCACTTATATATTAAATGTAAATATCAATGAAACTGAGCACAACATCTCAATCAATCAACAAACATACAAATGTACGTAACCATACCTCTTCACTTGAAAATTGCATTGTTCAATTTTAAATATCCCCGTAAATGGAATTTAGATGAAGAGGTGATCAATTTATTGCTTTAATTTATCAAATAAAATATTTTTTTGGAAAGATTTTCTTCTAGTTGTAAAGTAGAAACACTAAACACAGACAAACATACAAATTAGTAAACATTAAAAACAAACTAAGACATGAAATTAGTAATTTGTTATTATGCTCAAGTAATAAGTTCTTCATATGTTCCAATAAATATTTCTATTATCTGCTAGTATATTTACATATATTTACACATATAGGAATGAAGAAGAGAAGTTGACATTTCATTTCCGTTTAATTTTACCGCAATGAAAAAAGCAACAATAACTAGATATCCAGCTGCTCGTTTATGAAGACACAGCAGGGGATACGTAAGACCAGTATATATATATATATATATATATATATATATATATATATATATATATATAAACATATGATTTTAATGAACTAGTCAGTAAAGTTTAGTTATTTATTATTCTTTCTCACTTCAAGTTCAACTTATTTTGTATGAGAAGCAGTTATCTTGTTTTCACCACAAAATAGATCGTTTTTAATGTTCACAATGACAATTTTAATTATGAAGTAAGATGAATAAGAATTGAATAGGAAAAAACTTGTTCAAGCCATTTTTCGTTAATTTCAATGGTTCATCAATGAAGATATTCAAACATTTCATTGAGATTTTTCATATGAAACAAAGGATATGAGAATATGTGAGACATGGCATCCCATTTTCATCTATTTCATGGTAAACCTCTGAGGACTAAGTCCACTTTTGCAATCAGATAATAACTGTGGAATAACATTGGGTAATATTACATACTAAGTGAATTTTGCAATTACTACTAACATCTAAAATGTTTTTACCGTGCAAAGCGGTAATGTTTTCATTTCGACTCCATTCCTGAGCTATTATTATTCCCTTTCCTTATTTTTATGCTACTTTTCATTCTCCGCGAATTTTGAATGGAAACCACTAAGGGGGAGGGGCAGTATTCTGTATGATGATTCCTATGATTTACAGAAACTTTCATGACCTCTGTGTCCATTATTCAGAATATTAATTTGTTTCATTTTTGGCTTCATTTTGCATTATTATTCTTTTGTCTATGAAGTATGTATCTTTCTCTAGAATGTTTTATTTTTAGCATCTATACATGAAAGTCTACAAATTATTTAACATAATGAAGAACATATTAAAATACAATTGCATTAATGAGTTAAAGGGTGTAAATAATTATATTCCTTAGAATATCGTTTCTTTTTTAAAAAGTAATTGATAATATGCTTATCAATCATTGTATTATACCTGTGATTGTCACTGAGGATAAAAATAGCTTACATCTCTGTACCATGTTATTAAACGAAATTTATTCTGTAATAACTATTCTAATTTCAATGACATAATGAGGTCATTTTTTTTCTCTTCATTTAAATAATTTCACATGTATTTCAATAACATTTAGAAACTCCATAAGATCATTTTCACAATTTATTTCTGTTAAAATAAAAGGAGTTAAAAATATACATAACGACATACATAGAATTATTTTTTTTTCCAGGCAATGAAGTTTCACTAGAGTATAGTGTGAAAGATTTTAGGCGTCTTGAACTTCCAGCTGTTACATAGAATGCATAGAATTTCATGTTGATGAATTCTTCAACAAATGAATTATGCAAGTGAAATTCACATGTTTAACATTTTCTAAAATAAGATAATCATTCATAATTGTGATTATTAAATGTGAAAAACATTAGATAATTAATTGTTTATTAACTGATGCCCTTAAATGATGATGTTCTATGAGGACATAAATAAAATAAGAAATTATTACCATTGTATATGCTATTCTAAGAAGAGTTTTAATCTCTTTTAAAATTACAATTAATTCATACTATTTTAGTTTTTCTATGTATCAGTCCAACTACTTTCATAGAGAAAATGATATCGGAGAATATTCTAGGACTTTTGTATTTTGTACTCGTCATAGTCATCCAGCTTGATTAAACAAGAGTGGTCGGAAACAGTTTAGTACTCGTTATTATATTGAAATTGATCATACTGACATAATAATTAGGTGGACTTCAATAGTTTAATGCGTTAGTAATTGTCTGCAAATATTGATGAGGTTTAGTATTCTTCAAACATGAAAAGTAAAAGTTATTTCAGACTTGAGTACAGAAGAAACGTATTCAGATTGTTCTTTGATCATAGCCAACATTTGAATTAATGAGTCAGTATTCGTCTTAGCTATAATATGGCATAATTCATTTAATATAACTATCGAATTCTTGTTTTGTTTTATTCACAAAAATTTAGGTTTTACAAATATTAGTGTTTTTACTATTGTCATGTCCATTGTAATATTATTGATAACTATATTACATCATCTTTGTCTTAGTATTTCTATTGGATTAGTGTCTACAATGTTTAGATATTTCACCCCAATATATTTATTCAAACTGCTACTCTCACAACTCCAGCTGATGCATATTCTTATTGAAGGTAACATCGGAAACCGGTCAGTTTGTTACGAACAATTTCACTTTCTTAACAATTCTGTGTTCATAAACTATGACCTAATCTAGATGTTTTTGTTTTATGCGTTTGTTATTCATTAAGATGATTAATTAACTTGAATCTGTAAATGTAGAACTAGGCGAGAATTAACCGACGATATTAATCATTGATCATATATCTTTGTTTTCTTAATTTGCATATTTATAGATGTAAAGGACGTTGAAACCTAATCTTCAAAATGAAATAAAATTCTATAAATAACTATGGGATATTAGGTAATATTGAATATCTGCTACACCTACGTTTGAAATGTAACAAAAAATTTGCAGTACTACGGAAATTGACAGCATAAATTATTGATTTTCAACGTAATGGTTACTTAGTTCGATACAACTTTGCCTCACAAGTACACACTCTGTTAAAAACGTTTCAAGGTGAATTGAAGTAGACATTCGTTCGTATGTTGGTTACGACTTATTTTTTTCGCTATCATCAGCCAGTGACTACAAGCTGAACTAATGCGTATACACCATTTAATCATTAATTTCACAGTGAAAACAGATACACTAGAAATGAAACAACTTAATAGTTAGTTGGAAATATTTAGTGTATAGACAAAGATTTACTTTTATATACACATAAATTCGTCTAAAAATAACAGTGATAAAGTGAAAGAAAAAAATAGAACGAATAAACAAATTAGACAATTCCGTTGTAGAATGAGCTTCGAAATGTAAAATAACTTGGTTTTTTATGATTTTCATCAATAAAGCTTGTAATAATGAACATTTCTGTGTATTTCTACCTCCTTCCCTAACTCTCATACACACATACACATTGATTTCACTAATAGAAGTTAACTAATTAGACCTTGTAAATGATACAATCAGTATGTTGTAAGTTTCGGCTTATAATTGCAAAGAAATAACATTCATTATTTAAACTTTACGCTCATTTATAAGAAAAATTACGAAAACATATGAATGTTAACATTAGATGTTTCACTTTTTTTCCATATATAGGTGCATTATGCATAACAAACAACATTGATAAAAGGAAAAGTTTAAAACAAGAATAGAAATGTAATACTTTTGTTTCTCTATAACATAAATAGGAATAAAAAACACTGTTGAAAGAAATTAGCGTGGTGTTTATGAAAAGAAAATGAGACATCATACTCAAGTAATTAGAACTATGAATAAGTAAATAGGTGTAGTAAGACAAAAGAAAAAAATCCACAACAACTCGTAATTCTTAACTTGTCCAAATAGAATAATACGACAGATAAACAAAAAAAACAACAGGATGAACAGGATAATGTGCGAAATGTTAAGGGAAAGAACATTGTTGATTGTTATCATTAAGATTATTTTATTTTCATATTTAGTGGAAATAATTATTAAAATAAATAAAGCTATTTATTTATAAAGAATATTATTGTACTTTTGTGTTTCGAAACAATTTCATTTTGATTCCCATGATAATTGATTTTGAAAGATGTCTTTAAACCACATTTTTTCGAAAGAGAATGTCTCATTAATACGCTAGGAGAAAATGTGATTTGGTGACACTTGAATAGGTGCTCTCCAAAGAAAGAGTTTGTATGCTTATAAAGCATATTTTTCGTTGTTTTATAAAAATCTTTGTTGTTATAAATTTAAGCTATCTGTAAACTCATTAATTGATATATATACATATATACATTTAGTGATCGCTTATTAGTTTCTAGAAATAACCAGCACAGATAACTATACATGTCCTAGGGATGTGCTCTTAAATCATCATATACACATTGTCATCTTTTCCGTGGTCACTAATAATGTATTCGTTGTTTCTGTTCATAATTTGTTTTATTATTTATCTTCATCTGTAAAAAACCAATTCACATCATAGAAAATACGTTTAATTCATGACGCTAATATTTTTTCTAATGATAATGCACTTTGAAGATATTATTCAGACTCTCAAATGATTCCCATGTTAACTTTCCAGAACTACATTCAAGTAACTGTGAATTGTTCATGCTTACTTAATTATTACTTATCAACCGTTCTACGTGAAGAAAACTGTATAAGGTAATTTGTAAATGAAGAATGTAATCAGTGTACAGAAAGCGCTTAATTATAATTATGTCTCTGTGCTACCATGCTTACTTTTCAGTCTTTAATACAGTTAACTATTTTATTTTTCTAGTAGGAAATAAAATATTGTTATTCTTAAAATTTTCAGCGTCCACTATGTATATTGTGCCTAACACTTGTGATTACTTTTCTACTCATTTAGTTAATGAGTGCTTCATATTATAGCTGTAATATTCAATAAAGACTTTGCTTCAGATATTTGGGTTTATCTTCAATTGTCTGTTATGTAGATGCCAGTATAGTGAAGTAGGATATTTTCAGTGGAAAACACAATTATAACGAACATCAGGACTTGAGGTTAGATTTTTAATTAAAATTACACTCCAGTATATGGACTGATCTACAAAATGATCAGGAAAATGACCTTAAGTTCTAAATAAATAAGTTTTTTTAAAAATAATGGATATTTCTATTTGACAATTTAATTTATTTTCCATGGTTTAAGGCGGGAAAAACAAATCATTGTCTTCTACGTTTGAATCTGATTATAGCGATGGAAAGCGTCGGCAAATAATATTCAGTCAAAAAAAACAATTTTTGATCAATCCACAGGAGTTCGATTACAACCATTAAGTAAATTATAAATTGAATTATATTTCACCTAATGTTCATTGACTGTGGTTCTACATTAATTTGATTCAACATACTTAGTAAGACGAAGTTGGCTTTTTTATTGCCTAAAGTCATTAACTCAGCAGGTGATAAAGAAAAGAAAGATTACTTCTTGTTTGACATATCATAAGTTAGTGTTCTTTCTTACAATTGTTTTTATAAATTTCTTTTGTTCATTTGTTTTTTCTTCATATTGATGACAATTTCACGAAAAGATAGGTATTCATTTATTTAACCGTACATGTGTATTTGTTATAAGTTATCATGTATGTAAGAATGAATTAAGTTGTTGTTCTCTCTTTTTACTAATAGGAAGTGGAACGGACTAGATAAATAAAAGTTTCCTAGATTGGGTAAGTTAACTAACAGCTAAGCATATTATAATAGTTTTCTTCAGGTCAAAATTATGTTATCACTTCTTACTATTACAGTAAATATGCACCATAATTTAATATCGTTTAATGAACAATAGAGTTTTTCAGGATAAGCAGTCCTAACTAACTGAACAGTGGCTTTTTCTATTTGAAAAAGCTAACTAAGTCCTATCTCTCAAGATGCAACACAGCCAGTAATTTAAGTAACTCTTGGCAACTGCTAAGCAACTTAGCAGTTGAGTTTCTCACTGTAACACTGATGGATATAGGTTTACTGTAGAATGTAGACACACATTCTTTAACGAGTGATGACAAAACATAAAACCTAGGTTAAGAACTCTTTGTCACAAAATGGACTACTGAGAGTACAAAATGATGATTCGGTACAAAAATAAATGTTATTGCTTACAGAAGCTTCATGTCATGTTGTATTTCGAGATAGTTGATTAAATTCAATATTAGAACAGACTTGTAGTAGGTTGATTTCATCCGAATAAACTCATTATTTAATTACTGAAAAGTAAAATAGTTCGATATTTAAGTAGATAAAGTTTTCCAATCAATGAATCTTCTTACACAGCAAAACAAAATTAATGATTATGAGCCTCGTTACTAAAAAAGGTAAAAGTGTACCCTAATTACAATTTTAGTTCTTTTTCTTGTTATGGATACTCTCGTGACAAAACTATCTTCACAAATGTATAAAATGCTTAATTCAAAATTTTGTTCGTTTACATAACTAGCCGATTATATTTAATTATTTATGATTGTAATTGAGTATTTTATTAATTGTAAAAAAGGAAGCGATTTCATTTAACAGTGCAAGTTTGAAAAATGTTACTCATTACCAACATCTGAGACTGAATTCTCTACTGGTTAACTAATAAAATAAGAGTGAGGAACATGATTACATTAAATTTCGTTACCTATTAATGACATCTTATGAGTATTATATGCAAAAAATAATACATCGAAAATATGTCTACATTTCCTGTATTATTAAGCCATTAGTAGTCACATTCCAAACTTACTAAGAATTTTCAACCAGGTACCAATTTCGAGAGCGTCCATTCAGGATTTACCCGTGTCAATAGAGATTCATCAAATGCAGTCCATTATACTAATGATAGGGAGACTCATATCCCTATATTTATAACTTCATTCGGTTTGAAAAATATGGTAGCTTGTTGGATTCAATAATTAAATGGATAACGGATTTAGGTATTGTTCTGAGTCACCGTGTTAACAACAGCAATCAAATACTGGATCATTCAGAATGGATAGAATGAGTGTCATCGAATTACATAGCTAGTAACTTACTTGTCTCTGTTTACAATTCCAGAGAGGCGTTTGAGTAAAACGGTGTAGGCAATTTACAAAAATAACGATGGTTCACAACAGAGACTGATCAATTTCAGTCCATGACAAATCGACAGGAAGATCCAATTACATTACTTGAAGAAACAACGTTTTAATCAGGGAAAGCATTATTGTACTTGTTATTTATAAAAGTCACCTCCGCTGCTGTGAATAACTTAGCATACCTTTCCGTGGTTAGCGAAATTGTTAGTCTTCTGTTTGACATCACGATTGTAATTGATATTGTGGCTTTATCATGCGCTATCTCCTAATTATGCTATCTTTAAGCTTAGGATCGCGATGTGTTAAGAATTTAGCTATTGGTAGTCAATAGCAGGAGGCCGACTCCGATAAAATCAATGAAATTTACTATTTCATCGGTTAATACATGGTGATCTATTTACTTATAAACTCAGTTGGAAAATAAAATCGCTCAAAGATAGCTTTACATTAAAATAAGATACGATATGCCAGACAAATACATATTACTTATCACGTAAATTTCTGTCTAAAAATAAGTAAATACAAGATTCTGATTGATAGATTATTCTGGTACTAAGTATAAATAAATAATACCATATTATTGAATCTTCAACAGTAATTAAATCCACTTTGAATGACTGACTATTAATCCATCGACTAGATGTTAGAAAATATTCCATCTAAGAACATTTTAGTTCGTTGTTGATCAGTGTCACTTATTGGTATCAACTAACTAATTCTCAAAACCCACGGAACACTGAACACTGGTTCTGATCTAGCTGAAAACTTCCTGACTCTGACTACTCCATTAAGTATCCAACCTAGTACCAAGACGATTGTGTTACTTTAAGACCACTTAGTCAGTACATGTTTAGATTTAGTTAATCTGCGTTATAATGCCAAAATCACTCAACCACGAAAATTTTCACCATAACTTTGTGGATTTTTCCTGTAGCTAGTCATTAGTATTCAATCGAGAAATCAAGAAATTTGTGGCGACTAATCAGTATTAAAGCCTACATTTTACAGTTTTTTTAAAACAAAAATTACTTTTTTTCTAACGGTTCCTAACTTTACAGTAATAAAAAATATCTAATCTGTGCTTTAATTGTGTTTGTGATGACCATTCCACAATTATGTATCTTTCATTATATAAATGAATTGATGAGATAAATGGGAATCACTACATGCAACCATTTCTATTCTTAAAAAAACCCTTAATAATGTTCTTTCTTTACAAATGATCAGGAATTCATTTCTTCACTTGTAATGAGTACATTACTACTCAAAACATAGCTGAATTAGTTATTTTTCTAAATTATTATGCATTTACTATGTGAATACATCTAAGCATTAAACAATTTTATTTATTTCAAGAATAAACCACCCGCATTTATTTTACTCATAAACCTTTAAACTATATGATCAACTTATTTCCTGTATGAAGACAGTACTTCTTTACTATTATTACTTTCGCCCTTAGGCTTAATTTAATAATTATCCCACATACCATAACAATGAATGTTTGTACAGGTTACCGCCTATTCATCTTTATTTACTCCAATATTAATGTTATTACTATTTCATTTAATTACTAACCCCCTCTTCTCATCCTCAATATGGAAATTCTTTTGTGAATTGATTTAACATTTAATTAAAGTAATGTTAATACTAAAGAAAAGAATAGACAGCCTTTAAACTACCGCATTTACTATTTGTTGCTATAATTTAATTGAATCTGCTATCGTTGTGTAAATTACTTTTCTTTTCTTACTGCTGATGTTGCCTTTTAAATAATTATTAAGAACCAGTATTTCTTTCCATTACCTTTTTCACTCTGTAATCGCCATCACGATGTACTTAGCGTACTACATTCTTGCTACGTGTATATTCTTTCAATAATTTATATATACATACAAATTGTTTTACTGATTGACAGCTTTGATCAAAGAAGATTTGTTGGTTTGAAAGTGGCGCCGAATGATTTATCGCATGTTTGGATGCTTAATTCGTTTTGTTAACAATTTACATTATAATATTTGCAACTTAATGTTGGTCTTAATAGCTTGTGTAAATTTAAAAAAATTAAAGCTGTATAGTTGTCACGTAAGTAATTCTTGAAAGTTAACTGTAGACAAAAAGTTAAACAATATGTTGATATTTTAAAAATTATTTCTAGTATAATAATGAGATCAAGAATTGTTATCCTAGAAGGACAAAATCTGACTATTCCTGAGCTAGATGGATAAACCGTAAAGTCATCTAGATCAAATAACTTGATACCAACAAGATCATCGTCCTCAGCTATAATCTCAACTATCTATTAATCATGATGTAATATTAGGTATCTATTTTACCTACTTACTGTCCCGTATGAGTCATTATAACAGTTTAATTTTGTAATTAGTTTTTGGTCAGTAAAGGGTGTTTATGGCAAAAATTAGCCGATCACCAGATTTATAAGCTAACTTATCTTATGTTCCTCGTTTAACTACTTGGTTTTATCATGTAGGCACTAGTATAAATTTAATAGGCTAGTAAAATGTTCAAGAACAGGAGAGATTACCTAGGCATTCTAGACTTTTTGTTTTCATATCTTATTATTTCACTGCAGAAAAATAAACTTAGAGTAAGCCATATCAGATAAAATAAAATAAGAATAGCATTTTCGATTCATTCACCCTACTAATAATCAAAAAGCTCATAAAACACATTTAACAGCTCTTTCTTTAAATGGCAAATCATATAGAGTCATCGTAGTCATACTAAATACAAAAAAATTATTTCTCACTTGTAACTGAATTACATAAATCTAATCAGAATATAGCCACTGAAGTGAGCAAGCCAGTAGTGTATGCACTTCATTTTTATTCTAAGGTTGGATTTGACTTATGAGCATCTTTGTGATTTTATTTTTTTTTGTGTCGCTGGTACTTAATTGTTAATTTAAATTGATGTTAATCACTAAACACTCCTCGCAATCCTATATGATGTTACCATGTACTTTATTTAATAATTATATTCTAAACACTGTTGAATAATATACAATGTACTGTTTAGTAGTTTACAGTGACTTGATTAGAATTCGCTTAGTTTATTTTTATCGTAAAATTACTTTTGAACTCTTATTGAAATTTCCCTAAAAAAAAATTTCATGTAAGTACTATAAATCAAAAATACTGAAGCTAAAAGTGAATAGTTGCAAACTTAAAAAGAAAACATTTGAAGAAACATTGATTGTAAAGAAAAAAAGAAGAAGAAGAGAAGACAAAAGGATTAAGTTTGTAAAGGTGGAAAATATTTGAAGCATATCAAATCTTTTAATTACTTAATAGATTATTTGTTCAACTTGTATTTTTTTTCCTTTTTTCTATACAGAAATTCAACATGTGCTAATTTGCGTGTATAAATATATACATGTAAATATGTATATAATTTATGTATAAGAAGGTGAAAAGATGAATAATGAAGATCAAGCAAAATGTGTTATTGTTGCCAAGTGTAAATGAAATCTATTGTTCTTCATCCATTGTTGCTGCATTGTAATGGTAGTGAATATAGGTGATGTTGTTGATCTAAGATATTTTCGTTGTGAAGGCGTCATTATTTTATTATTTTGTTTCATAACTAACCAACCACAACATTTATTTTGTATAAGTAGGCTTTTTTAAGGGTTTTATATATGTGAGTGTATAATCCATTCTAGTGTGAATGTGTAAACATGATTATCCACTTATTAAGTTTAGATTTAAATATAAACAGGTTTCTTAAACAACATAAAAACTCTTTTCGTGACTAATATTTGAGTATTTTATAGACTTATATCTCTATCTGAGTAGATAAGTTAATGTGGGTACATACGTTTGGTCACTTTTTAGTTAGTTTTGTTTCTGCGGTCAAAAGATTGTTTTCATTGTTAACATGATGATAATTAGGATGTTAATGTAACTATCTGTTAATAGTATAGTGAGTAAAGTTTTAAAAAATGTTATGTGAAAATTATAAAAGTAAAAATAAACAGTTGGAAAAATGCTATTACATTCATACTTTCAGAATAAAACACCGAAAGCTAGACACCATTTATTAGTCATTATGACGAGATTTCTGTCAGTACATCTAAGTGGATATACAGAAGAAGCTGTTAATGATCAGATCAAGTTGTCAACATGTTATGAAGTATGATGTGAATTGTTGATAAAACGTCCTGATTGATGTGTTCGGTTGGTATGTAATAAATACATGTTTATGAAAAGATATAAGCTCGAAATTTCTTCACAGTACAGTGGGAACAAAATTATCAGTAATGTAGATTATAAAATGCATTCATGACGCAACTTTACATAGTGGGAACATATGCGGGGATCTAATAGCTTTTTTCAGTTTCGGTTTATACAAAAAGGCATTCCATCTTTCAGGTTACAGTATGTTTCCACTTAGAAGACCGAGATGCTAACTTCACGGAAAGCTACAGTACATAACATAGTGTTACGTGATTCTATTTTATTTATTTTACTGATGTTAACGCCTACTTATATGAATTAGAAAGTAAGTGAAAGGAAACCACTATATATGAGAAGAATGATATAAGAAATTCCAAGTAAATCCCCTTATAAGTGACTCTGACCACTTCTTAATGTATTGATCAACGCTATATATTTTGTTATTCTATAAAATTCCGAGAAATGGCGTTGGCATTGGTATATATAAGATAAATCTTGCGTATTATAAGTGAAAAAGAATAAAACACCAGTGTATACAATTAAGTTATACATGAAATGGACTAAGTATATCACTCATAATTACTGTTAGGTTCTTCAATGCCTCAGTATCGCTTAAAAGTTGGCTGATATCACAAATGCTTACTGTCATTTTTTTTTTCCATATTCGAGAATAGGTTCCTTTTGTGCCAGTTTTACACTGATGTATCTAAACTATTATTGTGTGATTTCTCATGTTCCACTAGGATATTCTGATATAAGTCACTTTTTGATTTGAGGAGTGTGACAAGTTATGTACTAGGTTAAAATAAAACGATGGATTAAAATGAACTCGTTCCTTTCAAAGCAGATTTAAACATTATGCATCAAACACTGTTAAGCAATTTTGACCAGAATTTATCTCTTGTCTTTTTCATGAGGTATCTCCATATTCTATCACTTTTGAACTTACTACTTACACTCACGTTACAGTACTTACAAAAATATTAAAGCATCAGATGCACATGAACTTTGGCTTACTGTAATAGAAATCACGATTTATACAACTCATAAGTCAACGTGCATTCAAGCTAACTTACACTGATTCCTCACAATATGTTGAACAATTAGAGTATCACTTGTTAAGGTCTAAGAATGATTAACACCTTAATACTTATCATTCATCTACTCCAAGTAAAATGTCATAGCTGTGCTTGCAAATCTAATCCATTCATATTTATTAACATTAAGTTGCAGTCGATACTTTCTATATCAGACGGAAACTTCATTTAATTTCTTTAAAATAATCTTAACAGTGCTATATTTTTTGTCAGCAGTGGACAACCTACAGATCGCTGACGTATAAAAAGATTTTTCCGGAGCTAAGGCAGCAAAAGATATCCACAATATTATACAGAAGAGGGGCCGATGAACGGTATTGAATAATCTCACTAGTAACCTCGGTAGGAACTGATTTTACTGAACTAATCAAATTATATTAGCCGACCAAGTATCGGGTCACCAATTTTAATGGACTTATAGTTCCGCATGTCAAACACTAAAGGATACATTTTGCAAATATTTATATGCATGATATTTTAAGTGTCCTATGTAATTCGCAGAAGAATATGGTGTAATTGAAGTCAAACTGGTGAGTTATTTACCACCGACTTTTATCAGAAACTACCGTGTGACTGAAATATGTTCCAAGCTAGCAAATAGTTGGAGGTTTCACTTTTCCCAACATTTTTTCCTTATTTGTAAAATATTTCTTGTTGTATTTACAAGTCTGTAATTACCAATACTTGCTACTATCATCAGTTTATTGGCAATTATAGTAAACTTCGGTTTCCAGTGACCATTTGAGTATTTAAAAGAGCAAGTCTCATATTCTCACAACAAATTTTGTGGAATAATGAATAAAGTTCAACACACAGTTTTCTTTGTTCGAAACTTCTCGTGAATTTCAGCTGGAATAAGTTCACCATACCATGAAAGCTACATACTCGTGGTTTTATTCCTTATGTGACCACAGGTGGATGCTGCTAGGAAATTATATATTAGAAAACAACACCCATCTACCGTTCCCCAGTATTTAGTTGTTCTGAAGCTTCTATTAGTATGTAACATTAAATTTCATTAACAATTATAATTACTCATAATGTTTAAGTTTGCTTGTGAATGGTGAACAGAATCCAGGATGCGTGTTTGTCCCGTCTGAGACTTGTCGGCTGAATGTGCTTGCGTCTTCAATGTTGATGTTCACACTGAAATTCGAACTCACTCCGCTTCGTGTCAAACACCACCGCGTTCACCACTAGGATACTCATATATTATCATTGATCTCTATCATAAAATGATTAACCATTACATTTTCTTCCATCAGTGTTCACCCTTCTAATCAAAAAGTCAAGACTTTACTTTATCCATGTGAATTACTGAGGTTATTTTATTTTACTTTGAAAAGAAATAACAAATGAAATTAATCACTTTTATTGGTGGGGCTTATCAAAAGAATTCCTCTAATCAACATCGCAACTAAAAATAGAAATTCACTGATTATTATTACACTAACTACCTTAGCAACTGATACCACTATTATTTTTCTTTAGCTAACTAGGATTAATGAATCTTTATTTTTTTTAAATGTGTTACACTTACACCGTAAATGAATCAAACCCTATAATTAAACTATTCATTGTGTAGACGTCTCAAATTATGTTTGTATGTGTGTTTACAGGCTGGTTTGTTTGTGTATGCATATATGAGTTTGCATGTATATGTGCATGTGAATGTCTGCATTCATGCAGAAGTGATGATGAATGCATAACCAAAAGGTTTTTTTCTCCCGAAGGAAAGATAAGCATTCCATAGTTGAAATAATGACCACATTTCTTGGAAATTTTACCCTAAAATTTTTACCGATCAAAATACTAACAAAGTAAAAAAGAAAATCCATCATTATAATCCTATTCAATGAAGAGAAATATTAATTCAGTTAATTTTACATCACCTGTATTCGGATACAATAAAAAGAGAAGGGAAAAACGAAAACAATCAACTAAAAACAAAAAAATCATGTTCTTTTAAGAAAATTCTTTCGAAATTGATCTCACCTTGTTATATCTTAATACTCATTCATTTCTGGTATTGTTCTACATTTTTATAAGATTTCACCATTTCTCACTCTCGTAACTAGTAACTTAACAACTCCCATGAGAGCAAATTTTAATATTTTTTTTAATGAAAAGTAAAAGCGATTATTTCTTTACTCCATTTATTTCTTTCCACCTAATATAATCAATTAATGTATACCCATAAGACTTTTTTCACAACATAATATAAGATGCAATGTTAATTCGTATAGTCCAGTTATAAATTGAAATGTGAACATAACACTATGTATATAGATTATTTTAATTATTGTTATTTAACCAGCTTAGAATAAAATTATGTTACTATGCTAGAAAATTATTCGGTTAGTAAATGGATCTTATTGTAGAGGTTGGTATAGTTGTTTTACATTGCATTAACTGGAAGACAAACAAAAACTACATAGTGCTTCATAGGTTTTTTGATTATAAGATTCGGAAACACTGTGCACATCTAATCTCTTATTAGGAAGGTAGTGACCAAAACGTCCAGACAGTTTGATTTGCAAGCAAATGATTGCCAGTATCATCACTTAGACAGCTATGTAGATATTTCACAACATTCACTAGTCATTTATATTATGTAAGAACATAAATCTCTATCTAATTAATCCCCACTAATTGTAACATATCTCAGGAAATTCAGTGATTCATCTAGAAGTCAATAACTAATGAACATAATAATGCAATCTTAGATTTTGTAGAGATTAATTTAGTTCGAAAGTAGTTTCAGTTAATGACTGATATCAGGAGTCCTATTCAATAATGAAATATAAATTTCCAATGCTGCTTGTGTTTCATTCGTCATTATGTAATGTTCCTATGTTTGAAAAACTATCTTAATAGTAAATGTACACTTTGGCAGACGTAAACTGGTCATCTTTTCTAAACGTATTAGAGTATACTGAAATATAATTGTGAGAATTATCACTAACTATTCAATTTTTTAAGGCTGTTCATCGTAGAAATGATTCGATTGTTCATGGCTATATTTTGCTTCGAAATAGGTTTCTTGTCGCTTTCATATTCAGTCTCTAACGGATTGTTAACATTGAATTAGGGTAGTTTCATGTTAATACTTCATCGATATTGAAAATATAGACTTCTAGGTTTCTATTAAATGACATTCTGGGTGGTTCCTAATCTTAATGAAATTAATTTTATTTATGCACAGTGATACGTAATTTAAGATTAAGTAACTATGCATCTTAAGTCACTTCGTTATGAAAATTAGGTTCACAGTTATTGTATATATCCAACATTCGCTTCTGACAACCAGAGCAACCATTAATAAAGGTACATGGAATGTCCACACGATGTGGTAGACAGAGAGAAGCATACAAATAGCTAAAGAAATGACAGCCACAAAAACGACAAAGATCATTTCAATGTGAGGCTACAATCAACCACCGATAAATGCTCAGCCAACTACCAGACCATTCTGATGGGAGACTTCAACGCCAAGGTTGGAATGGACAACACCGGATATAAAGATATCATGGGACGACATGGACTGGGAGAAAGGAACGAAAATAGTGATAGGTTTGCAAACCTATGTGCCTTCAACAAAATGATTACAGGTGGCATTATATTCTCTTACAAACGTATACATAAAACTACATGGGTTTCACCGAATCACATTACGGAGAATCAAATCGACCACATCTGCATCAATAAGGATTTTAAAAGGACCATGGAAGACGTAAGAGTTAGGAGAGAAGCTGACATAGCTTCAGATCATCATCTGGTGGTGGCTAAAATGAAACTGAAACTGAAGAAGCACTGGACAACTGGAGCAGCAGTATTATGAAAGTTCAATACGGCCCATCTCTGAGATACTAACAAATGCAGTGAGTTCAAAATCACTTTCAACAATAAGTTCCAAACATCTCATGATCTGCTAGAAAAAGGTGGAGTTAATATGGAGGATAATTGGGAAAAGATTAAAGAAACAATATCTTCAACACGTCAGGAGGTTTTGGGTCGCAAGAAACAACATCATAAAGAATGGATTTCTGTTGGTACTCTGGACAACATCTAGGAAAGGAGGAGCAGAAAGACAGCAATTAATAACAGCCGAACAAGAACAGAGAAAGCCGAAGCAAAGGCCAAATACACAGAAGTCAACAAGCGAGTGAGGAGGAGCATCAGGTTGGATAAACGGAAGTTTGTTGAGGACCTAGCAATGACGGTGGAGAAAGCTGCAAGGGAAAAAAACATGAGGCACTTATACGATACAACGGAGAAGTAAACTGGGAAATCCAGTAAGCCAGAACAGCCAATCACGAACAAGGATGGCAAACCAATCACTAAAGTGAATGAACAACGAAACAGGTGGGTAGAACACTTCGAAGAGCTGTCAAATTGACCAGCACCACTGAACTCGCCGGTAATTTAATCAATAGCCACAGATTTTTCCATAAACACCGACCCACCAATAGTCGAAGAAATCAAAATGACCAGCCGACAAATCAAGGGCGGCAAATCAGCAGGGCTAAACAACATACCAGCTGAGGCAGTGAAGACAGATATAGAAGCAACTGCAAAGATACTCCACATTCTATTCAGAAAGATTTGGAAGAAAGAACAAGTTCCAGCAGACCGGAAAGGAGGATACCTCATCAAGATACCAAAGGAAGGAGATCTCAGCAATTGTGAGGACAACAGATGCATCACTCTTCTTACGATACCAGGAAAAGTATTCAACAGATTGTTATTGAACCGAATGAAAGACCCAGTAGACACCAAACATCGAGATCGACAGGGCGGATTCCGTAAAAACCGATGGTGTATCGACCGAATTGCGACACTATGGTTAACTGTTGAGCAGTCGATTGAATGGAATTCACCACTTTACATTGACTTCCTCGACTACGAAAAAGCATTCAATAGCGTTGATAGGAGAGTATTATGGAGTCTTCTACGACATTATGGCTTACCCGAAAAGATAGTCAATATCATACGGAGTTCTTACGACTGAATACATTGTAAAATCGTGCATGAAGGCCAGTTCACAGGGCCATTCGAAGTGAAGACTGGTGTCGTAAAAGATCGCTTACTCTCTCCCTTCCTCTTTCTTCTGGTGGTTGACTGGATCATGAAGACTACAACACTTCAAGGCAATCTCGGAATACAGTGTATAACATCGATGCTACTAAATGACTAAGACTTCGTAGATGACCAACCTAACTCTTCTATCCCACACACAACAACAAATGCAGATGAAGACTGACAAGGTAGCAGCACCCTCGGAAACAGGAGGCCTCAACATACACAGCGGAAAAAGCCCAATCCTCCGATACAAAACAACAAACACTAACCCAATTACACTTGACAAGAAATTCTGGAAGATGTAGAAACCTTCACATACTTCGGCAGCATTATCGATAAACAACGAGGGTCTAATGCAACTGTGACGGCGTGAATTGGAAAGACAAGAGCGACATTTCTACAATTGAAAAACATCTGGAACTCAAACCAACTGTCAGCCAATATTAAAGTCACAATTTTCAATACAAATAGGAAGACAGTTCTGTCGTATGGAGCTGAAACTTGTATTGAGAACTACGAAAAGCATCATCCAAACGATACAAGTATTTATAAACAACTATCTGCGTAGGATATTTCGGATCCGTTGACCAGATACCATCAACAAAAATATTCTATGGCACTGAACAAATCAACCAAAATTCAGCCGAGGAAGAAATTAGTTGAAGACGGTGGAGGTGGATAGGACACACATTGAGGAAATCATCAAGCTGTGTCGCACGACAAGCACTCACTTGGAATTCTGAAGGCTAAAGGAAAAGAGGAAGACCAAAACACACATTGAGTTGGGAATTGGAGACAGACATGTAAAGAATGAAGAGCACATGGGAAGAGCTGGAGAGGAAAGCTCAGGACAGGGTTGGTTGGAGAATACCGATCGGCGGCCTATGCTCCACATGGGGTGACAGGCAATGATTGATTGAATTCATTATTAGACATGTTTTCATACTGAAAGAACATTTAGGTTCCATTTAGGTCCTTTTGACTTAAACAGAAGCTATTCTACTGATAATATACATAATTTCATCCTATTTGAGTACCACGTTGTACTCAGACTGCTGACTTTACTGCATATCTCTTCTACAAAACTTACATCGGATTCCAGAATTGTATATATATATATATATATATATATATATATATATATATATATATAAACACTTATTAGATAATTTCCTTTAAAATGAATTCTGTATATCCAATTTTATCAGTAGGAAGTATTACCGATACATTATACCGTGTCAAACTACTTAAAATCACTTTCATCACATTTCGACACTGGTTATTATACCGTGAGCAATGTATACACAACCTTCTGATGTTTTTTGCAAATTGATTAGCTTTCAAAGAATCAGTTGTGTTTACAACAGTGATACGTTTTTCGATATAATGCAACTAGTGAAATCACTTACAGTACTTATCTCGCACCAATCTAATCACTAACGTCGCATAATGAGCCAAGCTTTTATAATCTATACAATCACAAACTGTAATGAATGATACTGATGAGCATCATCATTGTAGTCATGTAGAAAACCTCAGAAGTGTCTAGATTTTCCCATGATATTTTAATCAATATCAACTAGTGAAGAAGTTATGTTTTACAAATTTGTCATAAATCCTCTTCTCTGATAGTATTTGAAAAAAGAACCTTACTTTTGACGTTCATCATTATTATTAATGTGATAGACCATTGTGGGTGTTTTATATTCTAGGTTATTGACCTTAGATTAGTTAGCCTTCTGAAGAGATAATTTTAGGCTAAATTAAATTGTCGTATCAACCGGAAATTTATTATGACCCCAGGTACATATGTGTGAATTTATTTCTAAAATGTTCATGTTGTTGTCATCGCATATTTGCATTTACTTCGAAGAAGTCTATTTACTGTTATCAATACAGTGTTTTATTGCAACTTATTCATATGCCTTGTCTAACAAAGAGGCAATAAACACTCTTCAATATATATATTGACTCATTTTCTTAAAATCTAGGTTAGTAAAGAATGTTGTAATTCAGTGAACTGAACACATTCTAAAACAATTTCCTGTGTCCCTTTTCACATCCGGATACTTGTTACCGTATGTAAGGAAGGTAAATCGGAAACTCATTTTAACAGCACCAACAATACTCGTGAAATTTACACCATAACTTCGACAGAATACATATCCATGAATGGATATTAGTAGAAAAAAGGCAGACAATTTGGAATGAAAATTTTTTAGTGGGTATGGAAATATTTCTACTGTACTAATCTTACTAATCTATAATTTCTCTTATTGGTCACATCAAGTTTCATCTAGGATTCTAAACCGTTCATGCTTTTGTATCCTCTCTTAATATATATTTCCATAGACGATAGTCTTATTAATTCCATGATTGGCCAGTTTATAAATACACAGCCTATTTCAGTCCTACGTTGTTTATTTATGAACAGAAGATAAAGTAACCAATCGCGTTGTTATTGAAAAATCCTAAATGGGTATCAAGAATTAATCCTTTTATTATCACATTGTTCTGTTTCACTACATACTACCATTAATGCAATATACATAAGTACTAAATAATACAAAGGTGAATTATTGCCCACCCCCTATCTCATATTATCAGAGAATAGAAAAGTCAAGAGGAAGTAAACATATTCAATATATTAAATATGATGAAAGTTAAAATTAATTAGCTAAATGGAATAGTTATCAAGTAACTATCAAGAGGACGTTAAAACAAGAATCATAATAAATAATTTCTGGTTAGTTAATTGTTCTTTTCATATGTGCCTATTATTAGATATCCTGTATACAGTACATCCTTAATTTCGATGGTTTCGTAATGTATATTTACAGTTTGTATTAGTTGATAGTATAGAAGAGATAAACATCGAGCGTTATATCGGTCTTGTGTGAAAAAAAAACACATCATTACACTTAAATTAATAATCTTACAATTTAATCATTACAGATTACACGGTGTTTGGTGAGGCCACCCAACAGTTTCATCGTTGAGCATTTTAGGAATAGGTTCAGTGTTTAGTACAAGTATCTTTATGATACTTGATGATATTTACAGAAGTATTAAAAATCCCCATTATGTTGATTGAAGCTCTCGTTAATTAGCACAAATATTTCTTCGTCATCTTCAAATTAATGTTTACTAATAGACTTAATTTCTTTGTCATAGTGTTGAATAGGGGGGAATATGATAAGCAACATCATCAATTAAGTTTTTCATTTTTCTGATGCATTTCTCTGGTAGTATTAAGAAGAACATTCAAAGGAGATGGCTTAAGTTATTAAAAGTCATGTTTGAATTTCACGGTAACTTTTGGATAAATTTCGAAAAATGACGATCATTAACATTATTTTATTGCTATTTTTAGGAAAATCGTCGTACTTACTAAACAACTGTCCACAAATGACAACTTCACTTGGAAATTTTTCCATTGATCGTTTAATTGATCATGCACAATTAACGATCAGTCATGTTAGATCAACAAGAAGTACTGTTAGTCAACTTGATTCAAATTTAAGTTCACAGTGGTCAAGTAATAATAATAATGATAATGACAGACCAGTTTCAACGATAACACCATCATGCAACATTGGACAGAATTTATTTACACCAAACACTACCTATACAAAAGATCAAAAATCTCAAAAACAAAAGTCAATGACGGATGTTAATAAAATCTTCACTACGATGCCAAGTTCTGATAATACTACTGAGAAAACTGTTTGCAATACAAGTAGATCAAATAACATGAAAAAACAATCGGATTACTCTTTAAATGATGTAATAAATAGAACTCGACAATTCGATAATTCTGTGTATTCAGATATGGACAATAAACACAGTGACAATCGAAACATAACTTTAAAGAATACCAGTCTAACTTGCAAAAGTATGGTTGTTGAGAAATTATGGACTAGTAATGATGATTACAATTTAGGAGTAAAAGTTGTAGGACAGAATAATAATGGTAATATTGGTATTGATGATGACAATAGTGAAGATTTGTTTGGAGAGGAGACAATAGACGATGAAAAAAAATCAAATTCAGACTTTAATGCATCAACAAGTAAAACATACTCATGTCCAGAATGTGGCAAAGTATTTACGGCTCATTATAACTTAACAAGGCATATGCCGATTCACACCGGTGCAAGGCCATTCATTTGTAAAGTAAGTTGCCTTAAACAATATGCTTGATCATACATTCATCTTAAACAGTATCATGCTTAGTTAATGTGATGATTCTATTGAAAACTGACAACATTAAATTTTTATCAGATATGATGGCGATTTTAATCATGAACCGAGATAAGATGAAGGAATATTGAATACCTGGTAAAAATGACTGTTTCTTAATCGTTTGAGAACTCGTATTAATGTGCGCAAAGTCCCAAAATGGATTTCACCTAAGACATTCACATTTCGATCCATGTATTCCAATTTAATGATCATCATTTCAAAATTCTTTTATTCACTTATATAGCAGAATTCTAGTTTAATGTTGTCGATAGATAACTAGTTGATGTTACTGTATAATGAAAATAATCGTCAATTTTTATAATGTCTTAATCGAATCATTTAGATAAATATACATTATAGGTTTTAAAAGTTCCTTATCAGTTCCTGTCTTTTTGTTTAGCTTGAATACTTTCATTTATTGCGTAGGGATCACTGTAATATTAAAAAATCTATTGATTAACTTCAGTCAGTTTATAAAAAAATTGATTATTTTTGCTTCTTACAAACTGAACTTGCATTTATCTACTTATCATCAACAGGCGTAGATTCATATACTAGGCTTCAAGCTAGAATCTAGCTGTGATAGTTAATGATACTACTTAATTATCCAAACCGAAGTATATGAAGTGATTTTCGGACCCGCTTCTTAGTAACTGAAAGGTAAAGACATAGACTACTACTGCTCTCTTTAAAGTTGAATCAGTCCTCTAAATGTCATAAAAACAGTAATGTAATCTGAATACTGCTTCATGAAATAATTTTTAAACTACATGTATAAAAATGGTGATATTAAGAAGTTTCTTATGACAACGACTTAGAAAGATCCTCGGAGGAGGTTTACGTGACTTTTTTTTACCAAGTACAGCTTTATGAACTTCGTTTAGAATAATAGTTTATGTGATGGCTAGTGACAATATCCAGTTGCTTAAACCAAAATTAGGTTGAGAGTTTTCGATTTTACGTCGGCTGCTTTTATAACTTAAAAGCTTGTTTGTTGCCTAGTGTTAGTAAAAGGGATTCGGCTATACTGGATTGCAAATTGCATTTCAACAGTGACTCATCCTTGAAAATGACCATCTTTTATGGACCTTTGATTAATATTTACTTATCAGTTGATTGAACATCCTGTACATTCTTGCATGAATGTTTAAATGGTACATTTACTTTTCGGTCTAGTATTATATTTTTGTATCACCATTTTATTGTTCATAATAGGTTTGCAATAAAGGTTTTCGTCAAGCCAGTACACTTTGTCGTCATAAGATTATTCATACTTCAGAAAAGCCACATATATGTTGGATATGTGGTAAAGCATTCAATAGAAGTTCTACTTTAAACACCCATTCAAGGATACATCAAGGTATGATTGAATTTTACGTAATAAATGTATTGTACGTTTTGACATTCAAGATTGAAAATCATTGAAATGATTAATAATTGAAAGCAATTAGCATGGAAACTAAACAACTTATTTATAAAAACATTAATGTTAACGCGTGATTACAGTTACCTTCAAACTGTGCTAAGCTCTACAAATCATCCAAGTTAATGACATTTTTGATGCAATCTGTATTATTTACTAACAAAATTTCATCATTGTCTTATCATGGTTAAAGCAGACATGAAAGACTTGATGATGAATTAAAATTTTCAGTAGATTTGCAGTTTGTTAACCTCAGTTATCTTGTCTTAGCATACAGTTATTGAACAGAATTTACTCAGAGATATCTGTTTGTCTAAATATTCAGAGCATGATTGGCAAAAGCATATACAAGTAGTAAAAAGTAAATATCAGCCTTCACAAAACCACATCAACTAGATAATAAAAATCAGTCCATTCATGACAGACTTCAAGATGACCGTGAAGTTCTAGTGAGAAGTCATAATTGGTTGTCTAAACAGAGTGGGTCGAGGGGGGTGCGAGCACAGTTACCTATGGCAATGACTGACAGTGGTTGAAGTGTGAATTCTACATAGTACGCCTGGTGTAAATGGTTAAGTGTTTGCTACGATTTCTGAAGGTCCTAGGTTCGATTTCCTAGCGATATCGAGGGTGCACATTGCCGAAGTGTCCCATGCCAGAACAGCTGTCCAATGTTTCCTGATTCTCGACCGAGATCATTCTGTGACAAATACGAAATACCAATCAATCATTTGTTTTTTATTCAGATAAAAGGTTTCACTAATTTTAAAATGAGTGCAATATTTTGAATTTAGAACAACCTAGGAATAAGTATTACGCGATAGCTTTAGTCTATAAAAGATAAAATAATCGCCAGTTCAAGCTACTAAGGTGGCTCTTTTAAGTTAGAGTTTTTCTAAGAAAATAAACTGCATCAATTTGTTTACAGCATCCCGACTGACTACAATCTTCGATTGTAAACCATCATGTACTGATTAATTTGTGACTTCATCAAAACCTATGGAATAAAAATAGATTTGTTTATTAAATGCCTAAAACAGCCATTCTGCCTTTATTGTCTCATTTAGTCTTGACAATCACATAAATAACCAACACAATGAAAATTAGATGATATCGCCTTATGACTTATTTTTGACAGACCATGTTCAAGATTGAGTTTGCGCAATAAATGTTTTGGCTATTTAGACTTTACATATATCACTTGTGATAAGCATACTGATCTGATCGAAGCTGTACATTTTTCTAGCCGTAGAATTCATCCATCTTATTTCTTAATACAGTTTATATTGGATCTCACAGCGACCAGCTAACTAACTTTATTGACATATAACTTTAAACATTTAGTGGAGTCCTATTCACATAACATTGTGTAAATCGCAATATATCGATGAAAGAGTTGATATTCGTATACAAGCTAATCCCTAATTTAGTTAATTAACTGATCTACTGAACAATATTTTTAGGAAGATAATATTGCATAACCTATTACCCAAAAAGGAATCAAGTTTGTAAATTATTATTTCACTTATTGTTCTACCTCTCCTAGGTTACAAACCATTCACATGTGAAGTATGCGGTAAAGGATTTCATCAAAAAGGCAATTATAAAAACCATAAACTAACTCATAGTACAGAAAAACAGTATAAATGTCATATTTGTCATAAAGCATTTCATCAAGTTTACAATCTTAGCTTTCATATGCATACACATCAAGCAAAAAAGCCATATATTTGTAATATATGTGATAAAGGATTTTGTCGTAATTTCGACTTGAAAAAACATATCAGAAAACTACATCCATCTAGTATTATTAATGATGGACCGAACTGTAAGTTTGAAGAGAATAAACGAGTTATTAATTTAAAAGTTAATATGGATAATGATAACCGAAGTAATAAACTGACCAATGTACCGTTGAATACTTATTCCTCGCATTGTACTTTCGATATGAAATCACGAAAATCAAAATACCTTTACGAAAATGATAATTATTCTAATTGTGATATGTTTTCTATGGATGTAAATGCTATGAAGCATATGATTACACCATCATCACCATCATCGTCATCATTATCATCACCATCAAAACTAACTTCAACATCGATGACTCCGACGACACATTCAGTGATGATTACTCGATCTACTCAAAAGCGAAATAATATGAACTATTTCAATTGTCATGATATAAATATGAATCATATGTTGGACAGTAATAATAAGTCTGCTACTAACTTAACTCCATTAAACTTAAATACTTCATCCATGGTGTCGACAAGAAAGAAACTGAATTCCTCAAGTAAAAGTGAAATGGATGTTCAACTGTTCAGTGATTTACTATATCCATCAATAAATTCCGTCAGTGATAAATCAGAAATACAACACTGTCAGTTAAATGCAGTGAAAAGTAATTTTGATGTATCAACAAAATATTTACAAAGCTTATATCCAGATATACAAGTTAAACAATTTTTGGAAAAGCTAATGCCAAAACATTCATCCCCAATATATTCTACTAACACCGATTTTTCGTCTAATCCGATTCCATTATCATCATGCTCATCACCATGCTATCCAACAGTATGTTCCTTATATTTGTCACCACAGTCGTCATCATCTACAGTTGATTTATTATCGACAGTGTCTAAGATAAAATCAACGAAATTGGAACTACCGAATTACCCTTACATTAATTATCCAGCTAATTTGCAATCACTCAATACTTTCAATTCAACTGATTTATCTTTACAGATGCCTGCTAATATATTTAACAATCGAAATATACACAAATGTCCAATTGATATTGTCCAACAAAATATGGAGTTAACAATTCAAGGTTCAGAAACAAATTTACCATTTAATTCCAACTTAATTTCATCACAACCTTCATCTGTAATTAATTCAGAAATATTTCAAAAGCTTATGCTTCAAGCTTGTTTATCATTGAATAAACAGCATATGTAAAAGTATTTCTTGTTCAACTGTCAACTTTTATATTTCTTTAGAGCACATGCATATAAACATATACATCATTCATTGTCCCTACATCTATATATTATCTTTAAAATATTCCTAATGAAGCTTCATATAATGCAATATGTGATTTAATTGTGACGATTATATGATCGCTACTACTAACATTGTACTAAAACCCTATAGAAATTATTACTGATAAATCTGTTCATAGTTTGCTTTAATTTATTTCATTTTATTTTCATGAAAAAAAAATATTTCAGTTACTGAATAAAGTTATTCCTTTTACATTTCATGCTAAGAAATATGGTATTTTATTAAGAGGATTGTGTATTCTACGCTTTATGTCATAGGTTTATCTACGAGTAATGGAATTTTAAAATTATGCGGTAATATATTACACTACTCGACTTAATGATAGGAACAATCAAGTTGATCACGTTGATTAAAGCTTCTGTTTTTAAGGTAGTTACAACAAAAATTTGCATGAAAGTAGAAAGTGTCTTTAATACTAATAGTAAACCGTCGGAACGTAAATCATATACTAAAACCGTAACATATAATGATCCATGGAATTGATTTTGATATGACAATTTAATTAGTGACAACTTGATGAGAAGTTGTAAATAGTTCACCTACTACTGTATAACTCTATCTAACTAATTAGTTAATATGATAACCGAACACGGCGTAACTTTACTTGTCAACAGTGTTAAGTAAATTAAAGAGTAATTTTAACTAATCCACATTTTCTTCACTTTGAATAACTCTTTATTTGTAAGTGCTGTTGTTTTCAGTATTTAACAGTCTTTCAGATTAAATTGCCAAATAATAAAATCAAAAAATTATCTAATTTAGGAAGCAGAAATTCATTTATAAAAGAAAGCAATTCTTTGTGAAACTCTTCTAACTATACAGTAAATCATATAATGTTAGTCTTTCTTTGTGTAAATGTAATATATAATCTCTTAACTGTAGCATTTACTGTGGAAACCTATAGTTAACCGATTATCATGAATCAAGATGTTCATTCAGTGCAACAGTGATTAACCTGAGTGAATTCCAAACTAAAAAGGAATACCATTCTAATGAACAATTAGCTACATAGATTTTCGTTCACTTGTTCAATGCTTTCTAACTGCTAATGTAGTCAGTAACGTGTTTTTATCACTGTTTTAGCACAGATTTCTTTGTAACTTCCGGACGATTTACAGGCTAATATAAATTTCGTTACCGAGAGAAACGGAACATGACGACGAATATACTTGAAGTTGCTTGAAGTGTAGCCGAATCGTGCACTGTGTCTATCCTGAGAACAATAACTGAAGGAAGGAACACTATTGTATGGTAGCTAGATGTGAATGAATGTGTGACTTAAGCACTAGGTATCAAGAGAAGGGAACCATTTCATATCGTGTTAAGTCATAATTTAGTAGTGAGATCCTAGTAACGGCTGTCTAGTACAAACGCGTTAGTAAACGCTATAGTCAAATCACGCTTAGTTAACTCACTAAAACAGTATCTGATGAGAATAACTTGTGATCAAAAGTATCTTTTGCATGTCCTTCGAAATAGAGTAAAAATGTAGATCATTTAAACATCATTAGATTAATAGGTGAAAATATTGCATTTTAGCTGCGAAAATTGGGTGGAAATGATACTAATAATCTTGGCTAGAAATCGACTGTTTAACAAAATTGAAAATAAGTAACAAAATAATAAGTTTTTTAACCTTTTTTCGAGGGACTTTCCATCACTACCAAATGCATTAACATTTTATTCCCATATGATGGATTAAATAATGTTAAAATAGTAGATAACTCCATTGCCTAAAAGTTACACACGTCAGAAAATTTGAAAGTAATAAGTTTGATCTCATAGAATAAAGTAGCTGTTTAAAAATTCCTTGTTTTCAGTAGTCCTCTATTTTATATTAACTTCTGAAGTATAAGTCGTTTACTGAAGCAGTATTTAACAAGAAGGATGTCACCACATAAAAGTATGAATATCACAGATCATAGTCGGCAAACTTTGTTTAAAAAAGATGGAGAAATATAAATATGAATCAATATCGTTATCAATTTACACAAAATATTCTGTCGTTACTGTGTTTTAGTTAAATTGAAAAAAAACTTATTACTGTTACAATGTTTAATTTATTAAACTGAAATCAATGACAGTGCCAACATAATTCAAAGATTATTGAATAGCTTCTTCCTCCTAATTTGAATTTCCTTAGCAATGAAGATCCTCAACTTCCTCATAGACCGAATCTAAAGAATACAGTACACCCAGACCACTGAGTCAAAGCTCTAGTGGTTCATGTTACTAACCTAAGTCAATTCGTGATTACTAGCAACCGTTAGTTTAATGATATTGGTGATATTTGTCTTCTTGCTGTCTAGGTTAATTAATTACTTAGCTAAAACTTGTTTTCATTTTCTTGTTCAGTTTACTAATATTATATTTTGAAAATGAAAGCGAGACAGTTTAAACTAATATTTTCTTATATGAATTATTAAAATAATTTGATGAAGTAATTAACAAATGCACGCAAACCCTCACTATGGAATCATGCTAGAAGACACTTGATTTCAAAGCGTTCACGTTTCCAACATGGTAAAGATATGGATCTACCACTTTGGATTTATTTAAATTTAATAAACAGTAGTGTATCAGATTTTGAACAGAACTTTAAAATCTTATTATATTTCTAATTACTGGTTTTATTCTCAGTTATCATGTTTCCGGAGAGAAGAAACCCATTATCTACGAAACCTGATGTTTTCAAGTTTGGTCACAAGTGTTATATATATATATTGAAAGAACTTATAATTGGGATAGGTAATTCAAACTACTTGACCACTAATAAATTAACCCATATATACTTCAAAATGGACATTTTTTCTAAAATCACAAAATGTCTATTCGACTTTGTCAATGCACACAATACAAAATACATGAATAGTGAAGCAAACCTGTATATATACAATTGCACGCAAACACTTATGTTTATATAGTGATCATAAAAAACAATCTACGTATTCAATGGTTACTGTAAACTTATTTATCCTAGTCATAAAGTCATCGTGTATTCAGACTCCTTTTTAACTATTTATATTTCAAGTACCACTCTTCATAAACTGCTCATGCATACAATCTTATTGTTGTTAATGCTAATACTGTTGTTGTTAGCCTAATTACCCAAGATTTTATACTTGCTCTCTCATGCTCACCGTTTATGTTTACCACTGTTTGCATTCAGTAATTTATTTTTCAAAACGAGTATTAAACTCAGCTGTATAAATTCAGACTCAAATATTCATTCTATATTGTGGATTGTTTGAGGTCATCAAAAAAAAGTGAGGTGTTAATGATCTGTAAACAACAATAAACTATACCAAATGATACAACACACAATTTTGAGTTAAGTGTACTTGCCTTCCTGTATGTGAGAAGTCTTTAAAGATGCAAAATAAATACGTATGGTATAATTGAAAATAAACAGCAGTATGTTTTCTTCTTATTCAGTTTGTTTATTTATTTGTAAACAAAATTATTCCACTAAATCTAGTCAATTTTAGAATGAATATACATTTACTAAACGAGTACCAAACGGGCATAGGCTTATGCTCAGAATTCTATTATCACTCACAATCCAACTATACCAAAATTTGTGAAAACAATCAACAAACAACATACATGACTTCAAGTCCCAGTGTGAACATCAACACGTGATTACAGGTACATTTAGCTGGCGAAAAACGTCTTATGCATTCTGCTTACCAGTCACAATCCAGATCAAATCATACTTGTGATCTCTCGCTGTATCAAAGTAATCCGTTCAGGGTGCACATATGGCAACAAAGACCGATCAAGTCGTACATATTATATGTTATAAGAGTATACAGCTTATTATCATCGAAGATTGATAAAAGCAGTATTAAATATGGAACTATTATAAGAGTTGTCTATATAAATAAATATTTTTATAATAAATAATATGATTCTTTTATTAGAAGAAACGGAGGGGTTATAACTCACAGAAACATATCAACAGAGTAAGCAGTCAAATTGAAAAATTGAATTGTTGAAACAGAATAAATTGAAAACAACGAATCATAATGCTTAGGATAAAATAAGATTTTCTTTAACTGACTGTTGAAAATAGGGTCACCAAGGTAGTACAAGTCTAACAAAATTATACTTTTGGATGCATGAATCTAGTTTATACCTTTTAGTGAAAATAGTTTAGGCAAAATGTAATAGGTTTGGTAGTTTGTTTATTAATAATTTGAATAATTTTAAAATATTCATTTCATATCCACAATTGGGGAAATGACAGATAGTTGGACTATTGAAAGTACATTGGCCTAAGATTCTCAATTTCTGAAAAATATAGTCGAAGTTGCAAACAGAAGCTTTCCTGTCATCACTCCCAACGTATGAGCTTTTAAACGCATATGTAATCTGATGAACACAATTCTACGTAATTTAATGCGAGTACCTATCTACTTTGATTGTTGAAGGCGGACAAAGTATCAGCAGCAGTAGGCCTCAACATACACAACGGAAAAAAGCACGATCCTCCGATACAAAACAACAAACACTAACCCAATTACACTTGACAAGAAATTCTGGAAGATGTAGAAACCTTCACATACTTCGGCAGCATTATCGATAAACAACGAGGGTCTAATGCAACTGTGACGACGTGAATTGGAAAGACAAGAGCAGCATTTCTACAATTAAAAAAAGTCTGGAACTCAAACCAACTGTCAGCCAATATTAAAGTCACAATTTTCAATACAAATAGGAAGACAGTTCTGTCGTATGGAGCTGAAACTTGTATTGAGAACTACGAAAAGCATCATCCAAACGATACAAGTATTAATAAACAACTATCTGCGTAAGATATTTTGGATCCGCTGACCAGATACCATCAACAACAATATTCTATGGGAGTGAACAAATCAACCAAAATTCAGCCGAGGAAGAAATTAGTTGAAGACGGTGGAGGTGGATAGGACACACATTGAGGAAATCATCAAACTGTGTCGCACGACAAGCACTCACTTGGAATTCTGAAGGCCAAAGGAAAAGAGGAAGACCAAAACACACATTGAGTTGGGAATCGGAGGCAGACATTAAGAGAATGAAGAGCACTTGGGAAGAGCTGGAGAGGAAAGCTCAGGATAGGGTTGGTTGAAGAATACTGATCAGCAGCCTATGCTCCACATGGGGTAACAGGCAATGATTGACTTTATATTTTTTATGTTCAAAAAATATTTTCAGTATAAATAGGTTGAAATGCATATTAGTTGTCAACTAGTTTAAAAGAGTGTACTTCAATGAATATGATTTGGTTTTTTTTCTAAATCATAACCAACCCAACATTTTGAAAATAACTAGATTTTCATCATCTAAATATGTAGATTACGTTTGTCTCTGTTGAACAATCGAATTGACAAAGTGTATGTTGTTTTGTCTACAGTTGTTAGACTGGATATCTAATACATTAGTTATTTTAAAGCATACATTAGTAATTTTATTGCATATAATAAAAAGTTAATAATGCAGAAAATTAGATTGATATTTTGATATATTTTAGATAATTTTAAACAGAAGAAATTATTTTTCAGTTAAATTCTTCAACTGAGTCTGATCTTGATATTCAGATGAGAATTAAAAACTACTGACGTTTTACCCACTAAACTTACATTTTTAATTATCATGAGATGGAGAGGAAATTTTACTTACAAAGGCATTCTTGATGATGTTGAGTTTACTGTGTTGAACGATTTATTTGAAAGTCTTACGTGGTAATTTCGGAGGGCACTTGGGAAGACCTGGAAAGGAAAGTTCAGGACAGAGTTGGTTGGAGAAGGCTGGTCTGCGGCCTATGCTCCATATATGGTAACAAGTATTGATTGATAGAATTTCGGAGGACATCATATATTTGAAGAAATTACTGTTGACAATAAATGCTTTGCAAATAAACCACATCGCCAAGTGATCCAAAGCTACCAATAACATTTCTAAAATCATACAAATTCATACACATAACTGAGGTTATATAACGGTAAAATAGGCAAGTAAGTTTCGTAACATTCATTTATTTCCCTAATAACATTAATTATATTGGAATAACTTATTATCCGTCGTAAACTGACTGGGTTTGAACTGTCAACAGTTGGGAGCCGCCACAGTAGTCCAATAGTATAGCTTTAACTACGCATTTGGAAGGTCCTAGGTTCGTTCCATGGTGGGGTTGTGTATGTGCATTGCTGAGTCTCATACTAGGACGGTTCAAGTGTTCAATGTTTCCTAATGGTCAATGGCTGTCTACTTCAGACCAATTCTTGATATTCAATTAATGTCGTCTTGATAGTAAATAAAGTTTACATTAACAAACAAAATTTCGCATACCGTCTACATAAGTCGTTACGTTGCATAATTTAAGAAGAAATACTAGTTCTTAAGGAAAACGACATCCTTTATTGCTCGAATTTACATTAAATACAATAAAGTCAGTTTTACTGGGCGCAAATGACAATATTTCGTTTTAAACCTCATGATAAGTTGACGTTAAATACAAACCCATTTTAATTACTGTGACAGTGTAACAATTGTTTTTCGTTATACAGTGAAGTATAGCTTTGAAAGAACTCTTAAGTACTATTGAAGTACGAAACGCATTTATTACATAACAAATACCCTGGACATATGAATATTTTCGGATATGATAACTTTGAATTTTCATTATGAACATTAATCTATTGGAATTCTTAAACATTCACGCGTACATATTTTTGCAAAAAGGAGCAAATTTATTGCATCGCCAACTGTTTGTTCCATAAGAAGAAGATATTTCAGAATTCGTTTTATTCGATGTCAAAAGATATACAATGCTCACTTAAAGAAATATTATAAAAAATAGCATACATATATTAAGATAGTTACATGAGTTGAAAGAAGATCTTCCATAGTATGATTAATCTACAATGTAATTAACAAAAAATTTTTAAAGATAACTTATGTCACTAGATAACATCATCTATAAAGTCAATGTAAACTAGGAAGTTTTGTGCAAATCGAATAGGTATTTATTTGTTTTCATTCTCAATGATACCTGATAAAGACGGTGAATTTACTAGATTAATATTTTTCAGTTTAAGCTAATTTGTATTATGGTATGATTATGTTATCTGATATCATTCATATAATTATACATTTAGAGAATTATAACAGTTAATAAAGTCACTTGACTGAATTAAGTTGATTACTATTGATTATTGAAAATGCATCACTGATATAACACTAAGAAATACTGATTGAAGATATCCTCAACGTTTTGCATGTTCACTAATTATTGTATCCAACATTCTGAGACAGTTTTCCGTCCACTTAATTGGTAAGTACAAAATATTAAAGTATAATTTCGAGTGTAGATTTGATTACGACCCCTAACTTTCACCATACTGTTTTTTTATATTTTAATTTAAAACATCTGGATGAACTACACCGGTATGCTCATTATAAACCATTTTTAATAACTCCGGACGTTTGCAAGAAATTCTTTCATAAACTTATGCTCTAATATGCATCAATCAATCATTAATGGAATTGGAAAATGATCAAAAGTTCTAGATTTAACACATGCATCGAACATCGGGAACATCGTGAATAACTGAGCTAAAATACCTGTGATATTTAAAAGAAAGTAGTAATTTTTGAAGTTTATGAAAGTTAGTTGTTGAGTTTGCTGGTTTATTATCCTCATGAACAGTTACATAATAAATATGTAACAGAATTACGTAGTAATAATAATAACAATATGAACCTTCAAATTTTTATATTACAACCTTCAACTTGCAATTTTTATAATGGGAAAAATAATGTGGGAATCAGGTAATATGCATTTGCATATAACCTGTTTACATCCAGTTAATTGATTGTCATCCCATGTCTAATTCGCTACTTTAAAGTGGGTTGTTGTATATATTGAAATGAAAAAGGGCATGAAGGTAGTATATATATATATATATATATATATATATATATATATATATATATATATATGCATACGTTTGATAAAAGTGACTGGTTAAAGTGTTTATATTCATCAGTATATATAAACGTGTTTACTAACAAAGTTATGCACTTAACACATGGTTGAAATGATTTAACATACCTAAGGCGACAACTAATTTAAGTGGATCATGAGTCAATCAATATGCAGATAGAAAATGATCTACATAGAAAGAAATACTCATTGCTCAAATTTTATGCTACTTAAACCGAAAAAAATTCTGTTGCATATTCAATTTAATTGGCTAGTGATGTGTATATAGTTGTAACCATTTCATGTGTAATAATGTACAAATCACCCAATATGTATTGTGACGTTTCTGTCTGTCTGTAGGTATATGTGATGTATATACGTATATCCAATCTTGTACATTAAGGCTGCATTAATACCCATTTCATGAAATGATATCTCAGAGATTACAAGCGATCAAATAAATTTAAAATAGTATTCTAGAGTTTAATTTTTCTATCCTCTCTTTCACTAATTCTTTTCATTATAGATAAACGGCATGACGGAATTATCAAGACTCATTAATGCTTTAAAATAACATTAGAGAACACTTCTATTTAGTCTGTGAAATGAATCAAGTGGTTGTTGAAATTCCTAGTTAACTCAATCATGCAAATATTGAAAAAAATGTTTCTTTTCTTTTACAGGACTAAAGATAATGCAATACATATAATAAATACTTATATTTTTTTTGCATTGAATTTTGTTTAAAAGCGACAAAACACTCTACACTTTATTATTCATTTTGCATAGAAATATTACTATAAGTGATAACAAGTAAATAATATCATGTTAAGTTAATATGCATTTCTAAATAAATGACAGTGCATTTGTCTAAATAAACTTGATATATTATTAGTACGCGCCAATACAATGATTTAATTGGTATAACAATTATCTTTATAGATATAGACTAGTCAAATAAGTTGGAAATTCCAGTAAACATTATAAATAATCACAGATAAATTTTACTATTTGGAGACTGCATTGATATACTGCCCAGCATGTTTATGTTAACAGTAGTCAATTATCAATGTTTAGAGAATTAGTATGCCAATCGAGTTATCTTCATGATTTAAAATCGTACTTCTATGATGAAACCTTTGAATACAGGACTTGTTATCATCTTTATCAAAATTTTAATAAGTCACTTCTTAACAGTTTTGCTAGTAATAAAAACAAATATATAAGGAAACATGTCCATTTTAGAAAACCAACTCCAAAGGACCTAAATTTTGGTTTAAGGAATGAATTATTCATTTTGACATTAGTGTTTAATTAAGTGGGCACTACTGGGGGGGGGGGACGGTAATACTAAAGCATAACAGCTACTCATTCCTCTCTGATTTTCGATGGTATCAATCTGTAATAGGCATCAAGGAAAGTCTAATTTACCAGAAAAAAATATTGGAGAGCTGAAAAACAAGTAAACTGTTGTTTCGTTAAACTCATTAAACGCTTTACAATAAAGTGTTAGTTTTTAACATTTGTGAAATTATGAACTGAAACAAATACTCATCATTACTAACATGTAAAGCGAGACTATGATACGATATGATAAATTTGGCTAATGTTTCGTTTTATATTAATGCTTTAGTTCAACACATTCTGTGTTCACTTACTTTTTGAATACCCAACCCAGCGAAAATTAACATAAGGCAACTAAGCGAATTCCTTGCAATGAAAATAAAGGCTGATTATCGTAAGAGGTAAGTGTAAGGTAATTTCAGAATAAATATGTCAGGGAACTCTTTCCTTTACGAAATGATGTATAACAGAAAAAAATAAAGCCATTTTTTGCTAGAATATAGTATAGGGTCAAACTTGAACGCTTCCTAAAATGTTCGCGTTAAATACTCGTATACAGCTGAGCCAATTAGCCTCACGAATTTATAGCTAGTTTTATTCAGTCAGAAGGCTGCAGCTGTAAATAAATATTTTATCATCAAAATATACAATAATTATTTGTTATGAAAATTGTTGAATATTAATTTATTTATCGTTAGTTGGTCTGGGTCAAACAACCAGTGACCACCAGGTAGTACTGACCAGCCGGTTCTTCCTAGTTTAGAAATCTCTTGGACTCACTTTTGGAGCTATGGATGTGCACTGCAAGAGTCCTATATTAGGATAAAATAGCTGTTCAGTACTTCCTAATGGTTGTCTAATTCAGACCGCTTCGTGATATCAGATTAAAACGGATAATATTACGAATGGTATATAGATTTTTCATGATGGTGTAAACATACAAGCCTTCTATACGTTTTTTCCCCAGTAAATTATAAAACATTACATCATAATTTTTCTATAGATTTAATATTAGACCCGCATTCTCAAACCTTTCATATGGATGTAGTAGTCCTGAACGACTTCTATTCAGGGTGATTATGATTTAGGTCTGTAATAAGGTTAATTTAGATGTAGGGTAAATTTCACCTATAATTTTTACATCGTGCAAATGTTTAATATGCGTTCTGTGTAGTAACTGTTAAGAGATTTAGTATTCAATTAATTTAGTGTTCATATCTGACCACGCATAAGTGTAGTTAGTCATTAAAAAACTTGATCTCCACTTATTTATAAACACGTATAACGGTAGATTTATTTAAATAATGACAATAGTTGACGAAGATAATTTTCTAACCAGCACAATAGAGAGACATGAATAATACCTGTTAACTGGAACAAGTATATTTTACAATTAAGTTTAATTGTACTGAGCAAAAGTGTTACAGAAATTATCATGAGTTACTTGATAGTGCCAGATAATCGAGAAGTAACGAAAATTTCTATTATACAAAATTATGCGGTTTGCAGAGGCGGCAATGTTTTTAAAAGTCTCAATTTCAAAAGCCTTTAACTTATTACCACAATGCTAAATGAGTTAACAAAAAGTACGAATCGATTAACGCTTTTCTGGTAATGTCTATATGTCTTCCAGTATCTATTAGATTGAATAGATGAACCAATTGAATCAGCGAGTCTAAGCACTAAAACGATTCAACACCTCGGAGTACACGTTTCTTTCCTGACACATACTTCTCATCTGGTTAGTTATAACTTTTCTTGCCCAGAGCAACATTTGGAAGCATACAAAAATGATGATTACATTTGTTATTTGTAGCTCTTAGACAAGCTTTATTTTTTATTATTACTAAAACATTGCATTATCTTTTAATCAGCTACATATTTTACAACAAAAGTCACTAGCTATCATCTTTAATGATGTAGAATACGATGTATTACTCCACATGAGATTAATATGGTCGGGCGGCTTCCAAACCATAATGATGAAAGAAAACATATGACCGGTATTTAAATTCACTATGGTATGTTAATTTATTACTGATTATTCTTAACTTAGTGTATTATTTAAATAATGATTTTTCGATGTACTACTTGTTGGAATACATGAATACTGTATTCATTCAGTCAAACAGATAACATGAATTTTTATTAATTTAATAAGATGATTGATCAGGAAACATTCCTTTTATTAATATAGTGTAAAATCGATCAAATCTAATAAACTGACCATGAATATTTGTTTAGTATCCATTGATGACAGTAAACTATGGGAGTATACAAATGGACTTAATAAAATAGATGTCATAGGTTATCGCATTTTGGAGAGGTGAGCATAATCTAATTTGTCGTTTATGTCTTCCTTCTTATTTTGTGTTGTCCACATTATTTTTTCTCTCCTGTCCAAGTTCAAGTTATATTCACGGTTATATCAATCAAGCAGAAGAATTGATAAGTTGGTTAATAGTGTACAATTTATCTTGAAAAAATGGTTTCCTATCAAAATGTGTCATTAAACCACTTGATCTTTCAATCTCCGACAGCTTTTTGACTGTTCAATATAATTTACATGATCCATTTGTTCATCCATATTGTCATTAAGGTCTTGTTCGAAATAAATGCCAATAGATAGAATAAAATAACTTGTTGATATTATACAACCTCACTCTCATATTGCCATACTGTATACAAATCATAGTGTGGCGATACTGCTGATACTGTGCAAGGTGATACAGGAATTTTAGTTTCAGTGAAGAAAACTTTTCAATATTATTCCTGCACTAGATTTTCTATAATACGTTTTTAACATTCGTATTTCGTGAGTGTTGCTTTAATGCCTCAATAATGTCTTCATACCCTTTTATTCTTCTACCACTCTGTCTGATGTTCGTCTAGCTTACTATTTCAGTTCCGAATAAACGCTGCTCAGCTACAATTTGTTTCGAATCATGCCCCTTGCAATAACCTTGTGAATTAATAAGTGATTTATGTTATGGTCTCAATTGACAGTTCGATTTTATGTACCAAAAAAGCTTAGCCAATTATTCACTCCCATTCTGTATAATATGGTCTGTCTATTCGAGTGACTCGTAGAAACTTCAAAAGGTGACGATAACTATGATTCTGTATTAATAAATAACACAAATAGGAACTTTACAAGCCTCAACAGTGTGAGAAATCTATACAGTCAACGATGGTTTTCAGAGGAACTAGCATAATCAATCTGCAAAACAACAGATAATTGAAGTCATAACAGTGGTTACTTGTCCATACAGATAAAGTGTTCCTGAAAAACGAGGAACGTATTTCTGACAACGATCAGTAGGACATATCAAACAACTAGTGGTAAGCAAAGCACGTTGACTTCAATAAAGCACCAGCAAGGACTATGAGTCTGAGTAAAAGAAAGGTTCAAAAGTAATCATGGTTCATATATTATCAAAAGTATACTTAAAGAAGCAATACATATATGCCGACAAACAATAACAATCTTTTTTAAATCAAATATAAATCTATAGCACAATCCCAGAGGTATCAAGAACGATAAGGCAATAATATAATGAACCAAAAATGATCGTATTTTTACAAATAAGGGTTTTTTTTTTTCTAAAATATCGGTTCATACGCAACATTTTAATTACAAGCTGCAACTCATGCAAATTAACGACATCACAGTAAACACTTAATTTCTATCAGTTTTTTCATAATTGTTGTTAATATATTCATGTTTATATTTAATTTTGTCCGCATGCACTTGATGATTCTCTAAAATACTCAACACTCCCTACAATAATAGTAGGTATCAGAATATATGCCAGAAGAAGTAAATAATCAGTCAGAGTTTTATCCCAGTCGTCTAATTGACCTATAGTGACGAGTGAATACAAAATATTCCAAACATCCTTTAGCACTTGTTTAAGATCCCATGTGGAAAAACTATTGTATAGTGTTCCTCTACCTTCAAAAGGATATATTTGGTGTAGTAGCTGATATCATTATTTTGCTTGTTTCTACTGGAATACAAACTAACTTTGTTTCGTAATAATCCAAACTGTCTACCAATCGCCTTACCTTATATTGACTCATACACATCCGAAATTCATAGAATCAGTGTATATATTAAAAGTCAGTAACGATGAATATAAAAGAATTAACTTTGGAATCAATCTGAATCTAGTAAGCATGAATTCAAAACAGAAGGAGAAGTAATGTTATATCAATTTCTGTTTTCATTCATATTAAAATATCCAAACCAAAATAATAACAATTTCACAACTAATAAATCTCGTTAGTATGCTCTGGGAGGGTATTAGTAACTGCTACATACCACTAATGAAGAGACTCTGGAGAAAGAAAATGGTAACTAGGATAGATCTTACTCATCTCTCCATGTAACAATGAGATTTTAATCTATTCAACGAATTAATCATCATAGATCAAAACTTTGAAACCGTATGCACAGATTGCTGATAAAATTCAATATCAAAGTTTTCATCAAAGCAGCTGAATAAGCTCTAGTACAAGACTAAGTGTAGAGGCCCGAATGACCCCCTAGACATACTGACTTTTAAACTACATACTTTCATTGTGTGCGCGTATGCATTGTATAATAAATTTTCCTCGTTTTCTACAGTCTTGCTTGAACTTGTTTGGTCGTCGGATTAAACTGATCACGCATCTGATCAAGATGTGTCAGTTCAAGTGTCATGTGTCAGATAAAATTCTTTCAAGACCGTGACCGGAATATGGAAGCACTTCTTCTGAGGATAATCATCGCTTTCCAGCTTGTAACCAATGTGTTTCGTTCACTTCAAGTATCTTCAGGTTCTATTTTTTATTTCTTCAGCTATTAGCATTCTTCTCTCTGTTTCCTGTATCGTGAGAACATTCAATCTAATGTCATGCCTATACTCCATTTGATTTATGAAGTATCGATATGGGTGTCAGGGTAGGTGATCGTATTACAGAACTGTATTACGTAAAATACACTATTAGATTACATAGCATGGACTATTATAGTAAAACCCATACCGATACTTCATAAATCAAATGGAGTATAGGCATGACATTAGATTGAATGTTCTCACGATACAGGAAACAGAGAGAAGAATGCTAATAGCTGAAGAAATAAAAAATACAACCTGAAGATACTTGAAGTGAACGAAACACATTGGTTACAAGCTGGAAAGCGATGATTATCCTCAGAAGAAGTGCTTCCATATTCCGGTCACGAAGGAGAAATTGCCTCACACACAAATAGTAGCAGTAATGTTGTCCCAAGAAGCATAAAACGGCTCTTATAGCATGAGAATCCCATGGACCTCGGATCATCAGTGCATCCTCCAAGACAAAGAGGGGGGGGGGTATTACAATAAATGTCATCCAATGCTACGCACCCACCAACGACAGCCACGAAGACGACAAAGATCAGTTCTATGTGAGGCTACAATCAACCACCGATAGATGCTCAACTAAGGACCTGATTATTCTGATGAGAGACTTCAACGCCAAGGTTGGAATGGGATATGAAGACATAATGGGACGGCATAGACTGGGAGAAAGGAACGAAAACGATGACAGGTTTGAAAACCTATGTACCTTCAACAAAGCAAAAATAAATGGCACAATATTCCCTCACTAACTTATATGCAAAACTACATGGGTTCCACCGTAACCACATTACAGAGAACTAAATCGATCACATCTGCATTAATAAGAAGTCCAGAAGGATCATGGAAGACGTAGGAACAAGGAGAGAAGCTGACATAGCTTCAGATCATCATCTGGGGGTAGCTAAAATGAAACTGAAGGAAACAATAACTTCAACATGTCAGGAGGTTTTGGGGCACAAGAAACGACATCATAAAGAATGAATTTCTGTTGGTACTCTGGACAACATCTAGGAAAGGAGGAGCAGAAAGACAGCAATTAATAACAGCCGGACAAGAACAGAGAAAGCCAAAGCACTGGCCGAATACACAGAAGTCAGCAAGCATTAGGTCAGGTAAACGGAAATATGTTGAGGACCTAGCAATGACGGTGGAGAAAGCTGAAAGGAAATAAAACATGAGGCACTTATACGATACAACGGAGAAGTAAACTGGGAAATCCAGTAAGCCAGAACAGCCAATCACGAACATAGATGGCAAACTAGTCACAGAGATGCAAGATAAACGAAACAAGTGGGTAGAACACAGCAGTCTACTTTTCGTACCGGGAAAAGTCTTCGTCACAGTGTTATTGAATTAAGTAAGAGAGCCAATCATTGCCCAACTACAAGATCTACAAGCCGGATTCCATAGGGATCGGTCATGTACCGACCGAATCGCGACACTACGGCTCATTGTTGAACAGTTAATAGAATGGAATTCACCACTTCACATCAATTTCCATGACTATGAGGAAGCGATGGGCAGCGCGGATAGAAGAACCTTATAAACTCTTCTTCGACTTATATTGGTGTACCCGAAAAGATGGTCAATATCATAATCAATAGTTAAATCTCATGGCAAACTTAGTGTATTTGGAGATGACTTGGACTTTGCAGATGACCAATTTACCTCTTCTATCCCACACACGACAACAAATGCAGATGAAGACTGACAAGGTAGCAGTGCCCTCGGAAACAGGAGGCCTCAACATACACAACGGAAAAAACACGATCCTCCGATACAAAATAACAAACACTAACTCAATTACACTTGATGGAGAAATTCTGCAAGATGTAGAAACCTTCACATACTTCGGCAGCATCATCATTAAACAACGAGGGTCTAATGCAACTGTGACGACGTGAATTGGAAAGACAAGAGCGACATTTCTACAATTGAAAAACATCTGGAACTCAAACCAACTGTCAACCAATATTAAAGTCACAATTTTCAATACAAATAGGGAAGACAGTTCTGTCGTATAGGAGCTGAAACCTTGTATTGAGAATGACGAAAAGCATCATCCAAACGATACAAATATTTATGAACAACTATCTGCGTAGGATATTTCGGATCCGTTGGTCAGATACCATCAACAACAACATTCTATGGCAGAGAACAAATCAGCCAAAATTCAGCCGAGGAAGAAATTAGTTGAAGACGGTGGAGGTGGATAGGACACACATTGAGGAAATCATCAAACTGTGTCAGTCTGCTTGTTGGATTCAACTGGTTTAAGGTAGAGCATCATATATCTGCAGTAACAGCTTCTTACTATACGAGCACCTAATCATGTACATGTGTACATGAAATCAGTTTCATACGCAAAATGACATGCTTTGGAGAAAATTATTTATCGGAACGTTACTTCCCATAGCAGGCACCATCAGTGGCTTTCCTCTCGTCTCACAAATAGCTATCTCACGAAAACACAAACTAATGTGTAAGAACATTTTCCTTGTGAGGGGGGGGATCGGAATTCTTCCGTCTTCGTTAATTCCATCAAACAAATGTTAGACAATTATTTTAATCAAGACCGCTTTTAAGAAAGTAACCCTTGGTGTTATTCTTTCATAAACTTCAGTAACAAAAATAAAACATTTTTGTTACTACTGACAGTCTTCTAGAGTCGTGGACACTTACAAACTACATACAGCAAATTATTTTCATCCAAAAAGTTTAAAATTTTTACTAAGTTTTTTTTGTATTATTATTAGTCTTTAGTCTTCAACGATATCAATGAAAGATCAGTAGGCAAAATTAATTTTCGCGAGCTAAAGTACATCGAATATTCATTCCTTCTTTAAATGAGCAAACACTTCTACAAATGTATACTCAGGAGGTGTGGATTATGCTTGTTCTGGTAGAAAATTTTAGCAAGTCCCTATTCGAAGAGAAAGACGGAGATCTATATATCAACGGCTTGATCTTTGTTTCCAGAATTTAATATAATACCCTCTAAGATACTTATTCCCAGGTGGAACGTCATCGTCTAGCATAAGGTAAGCTAGTTTTGAATCACATCATAACTTATGACGAACTGGTGTGAATAAGTTTAGTCGTTTTAACTTATCTTAAGATGATAGCTCCCAAAGACATTTCAATACTTTGTCCTATTACACCGAAACCGTTCGACTATGTTTGTTTACTGTTTTAAAAATAAATTACCCGAATGAATCCTAAATTCAAAACTAGAACTTATAGAAGTTGTTTTAATGGTTTTTTCTACCATAGGCCTAACCAATTATTTAATTCCTACAGCTTAATTAATAGCTTGGTGCGACTACTTACCTTACGTCAAGGTGCACCACCTTATAACTCTGTTAATCTGGTCCAACCTAATCACAGCAACCAGGTTTCTTGACTTGTATAAAATTGATTAGTATACAAGCCATAGTTCAAGTGATAATAATGGAGAAGATAAAATACATTGACACATGCCGCGTTGCGGCGAATCCTATGACACAAGATAATTAGTGCACCTATCATCAACATCATTCTTTCATTGCCATCTCTAAACAACATAACTTTCATCAGTATGAATGATGATACGTATAGTAAGTTAAAGCATTTTACTGACCCTACTGACTAATTCGTGCATATTGTAGTGTAGCAAGGAAATTTTGTTGAAATTCGGAAGTGCTTTGCAAATGGTCTCTCAGTATTATAATGTTTTACTATTTTTCATAGTTTCGGGGTCATTACTATAATAAAACTGACAAATTCTTATTTTCAGTATTTTTCCAAGTACCGGTTACCCATTTCCTTTATAGCTGTGAAAATCGCTACCTTGACCGAAATTAATTACTAAATTCCTGGGAGAATTAACTAAGGGCGATTATCGTTTTGCTCACTCGACATGAATACCAAATCTACCGGTAGTCCTGTTGGGTTTAAACCGTTACAGACTATACTATAAGTTCTAAATCCGAATAATGTGACTACATAATTAATATTTGCAAGTAGTACCATGACTTCAGGGCAAGAAACACCTTGAAAAGTATGGAACCACATTCCACAGTTATCAAACTGTATGCCGTCCCATGATTTTGGTGTATTAAATGGCGTAAACGAAACAAGGGGAAAATGAATTTAAGTGAAGGACGTTAAATAATGCCACACCTAATCTTTAGCACTCTGTATCATAATTCGACTATGTATCTTCTAGTAAAAGGTAAAAAGTAAGTTTTAGCATTTAAGTCAACCAGAATCACATAATTTTACTCAATCACCGAAATGTCACTGATCTTTCAACAATATGTGCTGTTCGGTATAAAAATAATTGCTCTTTGGTGTTAGTTGCGGCCGTAAGCTAAAATATGATTATTTTACTGTTCTGAATTTCAATAACGCATCGCTGAAGCTCCTATCAAGGCAAATTTAGTCATTTTCTACACAAGAAGTATTGCTTAATCTATAAGGTATCTGAAAATGCTAATATTTTAAAGTGCACATTGATTGTTATGGCATTATTAAATAGTAAAATTATAAGAAAATTACCAGGCCACCAGTTTTGCTGTCTTTAGGGTCTTGAACAAACTCCAAGTTACCATGTCTGCGTCTTTTAATCGATAATGTCACTAGCGGCTTCTTCATATACCGCTCACTTCTTACACATTTTATATTTCGGGACGTAAGTGTATTCCATATCAGTAAAAGAAGTTGGATATGGTTTTGATTATATTTCTAACGTGAAACTGGGACTTATCCATAAGAAAGCGTTTTGTAGACTGTTTTTACTTTGACGTTTTTTTGTATTGTAACATTTCTAAGTATTCACTTATTTTTTTATAATATCTTCTCGTTTTCTGATGATAGCGGAAACATTTCTATACCATGATAACTAAAGGGTGTCTCTATATAAACGTCTTTCCACTTAAGGAGTATACTCTGCATGGAATTAACAAAATCCGCGGAGCATACCATACACACATAAGTATGCACACGTTACGATAAATTAAAATTTATCGTCGATGTGCTCACAAAATGATAATCCAGTTTCAAACCTTACTGGCCGTAGTCTTTGCTAGTTGCGATCCGAGTATGATTATTTTAAAAATCTTAAGGTTTTTAAAGAAAGGTTTTAAAATATCTGTAATGACTGGTTCATTTTGTTACACATTTTTTAAAGCACATACAAAATAAAGTGATATTTCATATTATCGTGGATTTAGGATATCGAAAATTATAAACTCGAAAAAGCCGTTGCATTACAGTTCTTAATGAGTCTAAATTCATAAACATTCGAACCAGTACTGCTTTTATAAAAGTTTTTTTATATCAGTAACGTCTCGCTGATTTCGGCAAGGTACTGCAAGGAATCATGTACCTCAGTTATACTTCTGGTCGATATTGGATCATTATGCTTACTTCAATATTCGGATTATATGACTCGATGCGATCAGTTTGGACTCGAAGACATTCGTCTTGCATAATCGTCAGTTTATTTATTAGGTATGAAAAATTGGTTTATTAATATGTTGTTCTATGTCGCAACAATCGAATAATTCAAGGTTATTCTATTCGGTTAAAAAGTGTGATTTTTTTACATGATTACTGGAAATGTTACAGTGTGTCTATTAGAGTATTCGACTAATTTCTAAAACTCGATCAGCCCAAAGTGACTATTTATTCACAATTCTACACAAGTATAACTGAAATAATCACCCATACCATAGCTCAGTCCTTCCTCTTACATCTAAAATAAGAGTTGATAATAGTTTATATAAAATGTCCATTTGTTGTACAGTTAAGAATTAAACATTGTTATGGTAAATAATTTTTTTAATGAAGATTGTAAGGTAATGTTACGAATCTTTTCTGTTGTGATTACAGTATATTACTTGGAGATCTGTCACTTCTAGCCACTGATACTAATTGGGAACATGAGTTATAGAAAACCTAACAGTTCTCTTATGTAGTGACCATAGAAATAACTTTTTGATAATTTTTAGTAATCTGGATTTAAAAGTGTCTGTTAACGATAGGAAATATCCACCTTACTTCTTTTGTGTGTGTGGTGGGTTTCGCATAAAATATATACAGATTATCGTTATTTTAAACTGGAGGATATCTACAGATCTTTCAGTATCACAATTATTTGTGTTTTATTCTTTGCTAAGTTTTAAATACATAGTTATATTTAATTAATATTCTTGCCAACGGTTCTTGCTTATTTTTGTATTTTATTGCCTTTGTCGACATTGTATTTTTGATGTCACAAAGTTTAAAAGACTGAACAGTTTATTACTTCAAGTATGGTCATATATTGTTTAGTTTTTCCCTATTTCGCCGTGTTAGTAATTCTTACCTCCTGAACAATCGTTTAAAATATTAGACAGAATGAATTACACGTAATTTATACATGATACTATGCAATTGATGTGAAGATATTTCATGATTTATTTTTACTATGTCATGGGCCGAAATTTTTTGTCTGCCTTATGGTAATGAAATGGTATGTCATACAATCCTATAAACAGCAAACTGTGGTTTCTACATGGAATATATAAACTGTGCTTTTGCAGTTAAATTAATCCTAATATTTTTACTTTCAGGTTATGCTCTTGAGTGTTGAATGGCATCCGTCGGTGATACACAGATGCAAAAGCAATTACGAGCTTGCAGACGCCGTCAAAGACGTTATATAAGGTTTAAAAGGGGTCCTAAATCTTCCAACCAAAGGAGTTCATTCATTCTAAAGAACTTTAATGCAGAGTCTGGGGAAGTATACATTGTTGAGAGTATTCGTGATGAAAAAATTATTAAAGGACAGAAATATTATAAAGTACGTTGGCGAGGATTTCCACCTGAAGCGGATAGCTGGGAACCAGAACGAAATCTTACCAGTGTTTTGAATATAATTTCGGAGTTCCATAGTTCAAAAAGTAAAATTTCAAAAAGCTTGGATATGCAAAAAAATTATAAGGCTGCTAACTCTCCAGCCTCTGTCCCAACTCCTCCAGCTACACCAAACTTATTACTTCAAAACCTGCCTAATCGCTTGAGAGGCTCTAGCGAAGAGCGACAGCTAGATAACTCTGCGAAGCGAAAACATTGTGCAAAATCACGCACTAGTGGAAGATATGAATATGTTCCAAAGCATCAGTTGGTTGCTTCGAAAACAAAATACTTCGATGACATTCGAGATGGTAAAATTGATCTGTGTTCAAATGATCTTTACTCACGTGTTAAAACCCGCAGGCGCTGCGCTGCCGAATCTGCTAGTACTTCCGTAAGCAATGAGTCTACTCAGAGCCAAAATGGTAGTCTTCATGGAGAGACAGAATTAGAGTGTGATGCTTCCATGGAGCACTTTCCAGCGTGTTCTCCAAAATGTGAACCAGTATCACCATCGTCTTCATGTTTTGGTACTAGTGAATGCTTTAGAGAATTTAACTGTGCGTTTCAGAGTAATGAGCAGATGCGATCAGAATTTGATGTAGAGAATCCTAAGCATTATGACCTTGATGTCACAGAAAACGTAATTACCTCTAACGCTTCCTCATCGCATGTGTCAGATGTTATCTCTAAGTTTGATAGCAAAGCTGTCCAGTCGGAGTTTAATCCAAATTCCTCCTCAAAAAGCGTGTACTGTAACTTTTGTCGCTGTAGTCGTTTGCCTAAAGTAGATGCAGGATCATCTCCAATACCACATGTGAGTTTAATACTTAGTTTTTTTATAGTTTTTCCAAATGAAAATGTAGTTTAGTAATTGCTCATAGAAAGTTTACAAACTTTGTAATCATTATGCTGAATAATGCTATAAAGATTATTATTTCAGTTGAACTTAATTGTAAAATTCGATCACTGACAACCAACTTCAATGAATACGAATCTTTTTGGGTTAATAACATAATATTTTCCGGGATTCAGCGTTGATTTAATCTCACTGCTGAATTTTAACGAATTTATTTGTATTTTTAAGACCTGTTAATTTTATTTCAAAAATTCCAACAAGCCACTGAAAAACCTTCAAATAAGTTAAAAAGTTAGCCTAAAAATCCAGATATAGCAAGGTAAATCGAAAATACTTCAATTTAAATCATTTCCGTGTATCAGATATAAGCGTACTTTACAATGCTAACTTTCGCATACCTCCGCCTATTCTTATCATCTTTTTGTGTAACGATTATTTATCTCTCTTGTTTATTTTATACTATCGCCCACTTAAAACTTAGATCAAAAGTCTTCTTTTTTTCGTTTATTAGCTTTCAGACAACAAACCACTGCAGACTGCTGAGAAAGAAAGTAACTATAGTTTTGTTGTTACGAAACAACCAGAAAATTCCCATAGTATATATGATCACTCATATGGACGAAGTGTCTCATCTTTGCGCACACTTGTAAATATTTACTTTAATTTGATTTTGTCTCATATTTCAAATGAAGATCAAGCAGTCAATGATGAACGACCAACTGATTTTCATTATGAGCTTCAATCTTTACCACATTTATGCCTTTACAACCACTTAACCTGTATTCAGACGTCCGGTGAATTCCTCGAAGCTATCAATAACCAAAGATGGAGTCTTGTTGCTACCATGGCTTCGAATAGCTTGTTTCCAGACAGCACTAAAACTCAAAGAAGTAGTCAGTGTTTGTCGACGACAGAAAAGTCACCTGAATCTCACAGAAATGGTAAACAATCAGATTTTGAAGATCTTCGTTTTAAAGAGGATGCGTTATTAGCTTGTATCACTGGTGGTGCAGGGAGACCGTTAGTTTTAGATCAATTACTTACTTCTGGATTGGATCCTAATAAAGTTATTGAACCCAATTCTAAGTGGCCGCTATTAGCTCTAGCAGTTTGTTTGGGCCGTTTACATGCTGCTCAGGCTTTACTTGATGCAGGTGCTAAACCTAATTGTGTTGAACCCAATAGTCGACAACGATCAGCTCTCGGTTTGGCTATAGCAGCAGGAGATGTTGATATGGCCAACATGCTTATTTTGTCTGGTGCAAACTTTTATGAGGTAAGCATGTCGATTATAACTAAAAACACATTCCTTAACTGGAACCTGTTAAGCATCATATTCGTTCTAAAGTAATATGGTAAAACATGGCAGATTAGTTCAGAGTGTAGCCTTGTACAAGAGTGCATCATTATGTCGCCTTAGTGACACTTCGGATAACGCTTATCTTTGGTCGTCTGTGTCTTAAAGGTCCAGATGCTTGACACATATTAATGTTCAAGTCGCTTCCAGAATCTGATTACTTTCTTTAATTATTTACTCATAGCTGACGGTCAAACTTATCCAACCTGCATCAACTGCCTTTTACATATGTGTCTTCATTATGCTACTTGATTAACTAGATTTTGTTCCAATCGAAAATGATTAGAAATAGGTGTGTTCAACTGAACGTAAAAGCTTTTTGTAACAAAATAGATTACTAAACAACTGCTGACAAATTCAATAGTTTAGCTCCCGTTGCAGCCCACAGTTCTTGGATGTCAGTTGTATTAATACGTAGTAACTAATATTCAACTAAAAAGAAGTTCATTTACCAGGCAGGGTTTAATATACGCGTTTATAATTCATTATGTGCCCTTCTTAAGGCTACTTTGTTCTTGTTATGGAGGCCTTCTTGATATGTCTGTACGCAGGTCGCTAAAATGATGCATAGCTTTATAAAACTGAGTCAACTCTATTTACCCTTTATTTTAAACAGTACATAGAGGTTAATAAAAAAAATAAGATGAAATAAACTGGACACCTATAAGCATACTGGAAACAAATAATTATGGGATAATAAGTCACTCAAGATAATGAATGTATTGAATGATCATCATTTAACTTCTATTTTAAGTTTCATGTCAACTTCGGGTATATTAATGTATTCGTTTCGGAATAAGAAATGTTTGACTCAGGACTTTACTTATCACATCAGATTTTGGAATCACGGGATGAATGTTTATATATATTAAAAATATTTGAATCATAATAGTCGTTCTTTTTTTAAAGTAGCGTCGCTACATTTTTGTCTCTTGCTGTAATGTTTATGATATAATTTGCAATCACTAAATTGTGAATAAAGTTCTGATTAAACCCTTTCAGGTAGAACCCGGCACAACTGCTCTTAATCTCATCACGAAGTTATTAAATGCTCATTCATCTGCCCAACAAAATCCCAGAATTAATTATCGTCAGATGAGCAAATCATATCTCGCTCTTATTGAACTGCAGGATAAACTACGCAGTACAGACAGTCAGTTTCCCCCTGTTCCTTCACCTTGCCCACCTTTTGGAGTCGATGTTCCCAGTTTGCCTAAATCTCAAATTTTTAATGCACTCCTAAGTTCAAGTTTGGGAAATCACTGTAACTCTCCTCGGTTAAACAACGTAGACTGTAACATTTCACGATCAGGAAATGTTCTGCCCTCTGTAGATAGTTTGCGCAGACTTCATGAGCTTGTTGTAGCACATCACGCTCGTTTATCAGTGAGTGTCACCAATTTGGTACGCACTTGGCTCACTCGAGCTGATCTTGTTCAGGTTGGATTGGTCTCACCTTGCCAATGGATAAGCGTACGCCAGTGTTCTACTTCACTAAAATTTTCCTGGCCAAATGAAGTAAGCAACTCAAAAGCACAGCCGAGTCGAGTAATTGCACCTCTCTTGATTTTAGTTCATGGTAGAATAACACCTCCTGCTTGTTATGATGTTTGGATGGATGACGATGGTCCTTGTGTCATAGAACATGTTTGTCTTGATCAAACCTATACACAAAGGGCATTAAATCGAATGCTATTTGTAACTACATTGTATCCACTTAACTGGAATGCGTCGAAACCTCAAGAACATGAAGTTCTCATAAATTTCAAATCTGATAATACTGCATATAATCATTCTACACGTCCAACGTGTGTTGCAATTATGATTGTTGCTGTTGCTCAATCGCAGACTAATGATAAAGAAAGAGTATCACAACAGAATGGAAACTTTAATATTATTCAGACTTCACATCTATCTAATAATTAGCATTCTATCGACCTAGAAATGATGAGGATTTATTTGTATATTCACCGTGTTGAATTTACTTAGTATTTTTTCTCTTTTTTTTTTTGAAAATATTACCGAAAGCTAACTAGTCAGAAAGAAAGCACTTTATTTTGTCAAAAATACTAAAAATCTGACTTCCACTTACATAAATCCCATTATTTTACTGTGATCGTTTGAAAATTTAACAGAAATTAGTTCGGATCGATTGGTCATCCATACACACATACCTTTGTGCTTTCCTGTACTTGTCCTTAGACATCATTTTATTTGCAGAATACATTAACGTTGATAGGAAACCATCCATTGTATATTGCTGCGTGTATTACTAATTATAAGTGTACCAAACTATTCACCTTATTTTTCGCTTACCTATAGAAATAAGTATACGTATATATATCAATTCTGTGATCTGTAATTGAGTAATATGTTCTTTCAGTTTATTTGTTTATTACGCGTAACTGCTGATTTTCTTATTGATATGCTAAGTCACCTTTTGTCTGTATACTGCATATGTAAAGTTTTACAGTTACTACCTTTCAATAATTTCATCCGAGTTGATCCCATGCTTTTACTAAGCATATACCTATTCTTTGTTCTTGTCGTCATCTTAGAAAAGATACACCTTGACAGAGCCTTATTAAGTCTTAAGTGTGTTCGTTTATGAAACATCAAAAAATCTATTCATATTATTCGTAATAATATTATAGTTATTCTGTTTAAATGATATTCAGGTTTTGTTGCATGAACAACTTCAATTCCGCCTTTACGTTTTATTATTTACAGAAGTTCTTTGTCGTTACAAATTATTGCCTGATCATTCGTTTTTTTTTCCTTGTATTTCTATCTTGTTTCTTTTTTTTTTCGTTATCTCGTTATATATATGTATATAGATTAGAAATTATATATTAATTAAACAATATTTCTAACAATTTATTCATTTAGTGAATTTGTGCAAAGCGGTAATTACAAGCAGTTTCTAGGATGAAGTGAATTTATTTCATTTCACTTACCCTAATTCTTTCACGTATAAAACCGTGTAATTCGGTAAAATATTTTACAACTATAATATTGAATGTAATATGATTGTAGTCATTTGGTATGATAGTGAATAATAATTAGAATTACAAGTTTAATTTATAAATGAATGAACTAAATAATTGAGGAAAGCAGGTCATGACTTAATCGAGTATAAGAAACAAGTGTCAGCTGTTATGTTTACTGTAGACAATAATTGAATATTAACTACCCAAGTTATAGGTTAAGTAATCATAATAATGATTATGATAGTTGGAGCTAGTGTGAGAAAGCATCATTACATAAAATGCAAGCTTGATAAGGGCAACAAATATGAAAAATAATAAAACTAAGGTTAACACTGAAGATGCTATTATAAATATGTAAGATTTGTAATGAAAGTTGGAAGATGTTTGCAAAGATTATATGTAAAACAAATAAAAAAAAGTATAGTTTTCGAAATAAACAGTATGGACAGAAAACTAGAGGTAAAAAGTTATCGAGAAATCGTTCACTGAAAATTTCATTTGCATACAAGTTTAGGTTAATACGACAAACAACAGCTACTTCTGTATAACGTATAAGCCTGGCAACACTCTGCCGGAACGCAGCATCGGTATTCACTAAATTCCCCGTGTCTGCAATGTGTCTTCGTACGGCTACTTTGGGAAATTTGGAGCCATTTAAAAAATCATACTCGTTTTCTGTAATGTCTCTAAACAATACCCTCTCCGTTCTTTTAATGTACATGCCACCGCAAGTACATGTAAAATGACAAATACAACTGAAGGTCATTAGTGATCTTTTATCTAAGTTAAACTCTGAACATATTTTCCGAACAATTTCTAGTGATCAGATTTACAGCAGCAAAATGCAATTCTATGTTATCTCCTAATTGTTCAGTAAATCTTTAGAACATAGCCTGGTTGCTTTCAAAAGTAGCGTTCTGACTTATCTCTTTTTGTAAGAGACTGGACAGTAGCTGTTCAAACGTACTTATTATCCACCCACCAGTAAGGTTTGTGGTAAACAGAATGGAAAACTAGGACATCTTCGTTTCTCGTTATCTGAAAAATTTTATTTTACTTTGCAATTCATGCTATCATGTGAATTTTAAATTCGAATGTGTTGAGTTAAAACGGTTAAGTAACTGGACAAGATATTTATCGTCGCTTATAAAGGACGTGTCATCATTACATTTTATATCAATAAACGTTCGTTCTATGGCATCTCGAAGCTTAGTATTTTTTAGTTGCACTAGAAAAATGCCTACAAATATCTGGCCTAGTGGACATCATAAGATTATATATTGATACTATCGATCTTCTCAATAAAGTCAGGACAATCATCCAAGCCATGTAGCGCAAGTTCTGTTATAATAAGCTTAATCAATTGAGAAATCCATTGAGATAACCTGCGCTGTAGTGAATTACTGACTGGTAAAATGGGCCTTAGACGACTAGTCGTTTTGTGGATTTTAGGTAGGCTATACAACTTCAGCCACTGGCTGTCTCTAGGCTTCAGATATTTATAAATTGTTTCATGTTATATATATATATATATATATATATATATATATATATATTCTCATTTGTTGATCCAAAAGCAGATACATTTTCACCTCACCCCGACGAAGAGGGTTGGGCATGGGGTTATCAACCCCATCGCGTAAAAAACAACCTTGCTAAGAAAAACGCTAACCTTTGTTTCATTTCCTTATTTTGTTTACCTATTATGAAGTGAGTGTCATCATCCGGTAATTTATGTGCTTGTTTATTTAAAGTCACTGCACCAGAAACTTTATTAGGTCTTAGTAGGACTAACTCACTTCTGTTCGGTAACTCATTCTTCGCATATTCATGATTTGACTAAGCAAAAATGATCAGTTAATTTTTATGTAGACTGATTAATTCATGCAGAGATATACATTTTTAATTTAAAACAGTTAATTAATTTGATCTCTGTTTGTCGATTTATCTAATGACCATGGAATAGAATGAAAGTTTGCTATATTTATGTACGTTTGTGGTTAATAACGTCTGGATGAATGCACCATCTAATGATATTGACATAGTTGATACCCTCTTGTGTACTTTTAATGCTTACAAGTGAGTGGCGTAGTGCAAATATGATTCGTAGTAAACAGCAACGTTTTTATCGAAATTTAGAGAATAACCATTGTGAATGAGAAAATTGACATACATTTTAGAAAAATCAACATTGACGAATTTTGGAGGTTGGATTTATCCATATTTCCACTCTCAATTAAATGTAGCATTCAACATTTTCGGTCAGTTTGCCGTTCATGCAGTTAATAATTACTGAATATTATAGTTTAAGTTTCATTAGATATTTCTTTATGATCCCCTCCGAATTTTTGCGATAATTATATATTTCATCTAGGATAATGTGCTGCACAACATGACATAACCATAACAGACAGTTTCAGATAATTCCAGACTCTTGAAATGAAATGATTAGTGAAAAGTACACTTCAATATATAAGATTACTTCGTTAAACGAACAAAAAATGTCCGAAATTACTGAATACAGAGACATAATCAGTGTCAAAAACATTGTGGATAATTCTAGTGGCATTCTATATTGTTGTAGCCCAGAATATAATGATCACATATATATGGGTCAGCAAAGACAAAATATCATAGTGATGATTAAAAAAAATAATATATATCCTCGTTTCTAGACTTTACTTCTTTTAAATTAATAAATGTAGTACCACTAAAAATAACTATACATGTTACTAGAACTATTTCTCTTGATTACAATGCATCTGGAATAAGCATGTCCTAAATTCACATTTTTTTAATGGTGATTACCTGTAGTTACAAGTTCATTGTAATCATGATATAATCAATGATAATTCTCGTGAAAATCATTGAAGCTTTTAAAAAGGCAACTTATATATTGGTCTATACAATCAGTAATAGTGCTTGTTCACTTTGTTTATTAACTGTAAACCCTATTTTCTTCATTGATACATTATATTCAAATTATATTGCATTTATCAAATGGTGTAATATATATATATATATATATATATATATATATATATATATACTGTGGAGTTTAAAGAAAGTTAATTCCAAAATATATCATTGAGAAGTAAGCTTCAAATGTAGGGGGGGGGGACAATGTGACCAAAGTATTTACAAGCGAATGTAAGTTGACTTCATGAATAGAGAATAAAAAGTGCATTTATACTAGTAATTTAATTATCTTTAACTTGAAATCATCAGGTTTGATTAGAATGTAACAAGCGCATTACAACTGTGTTTTTCTTATTTGATGTTAAAGTTAACTGTGATTGATATGGTTTAAACTGTTTAAAAATTACTCTGGTGGACTACAATCAAGAGACATATTTAATATAAGGTTTGTTTAACATTTCAAATGATTGAAATTAATCAAGTCAAGTTACTACTAATCTCCTTTGTCATTCAAATAGCTATTTGAATATTTTTTGTCGTAAAAGTGACATACTTCATATCTTCTAAGTGTCGCCCTAAACTTACTCAGTATTAGTTGATTTCATGTTACATGTTATTTTCAGCAACCGTGATATAATAATAGGGCCATTACTATCTCATATAGAGCAATTTTTTCTATGGTCAGTAAATCACTTGATAGAAAATTTCAGCAGTTAGAGATATTAAATTAAAGGTTCCAATAGTCAAATCTCCACAGTTCAAAATCCCTGACTTACCTTTTGAGAAATTTAAACTGTGTCGAAAATTTGATGACTGTTAATTAAACTATCGTGGTAAATCGACCATGTTGATTGTTGATCTTCTGATCATAAGAACTTTGCGAAATTGAAATTGACATTTCATAACCAAATCATTTGAAAAATAAACATTTTATTAAAAAAAAAGAATGAATTAATGACGTACAATATACTTTTAAAATAATTATAATTGGCATATATATTCCAAATGATCTTGCATAGATACTACTGAACTAGCACAAATTGATTGTATACACAACATGAAAGTTGATGAGTCATCAAAGTTTAACCTTAATGATATTGATGCTAGATTCATGTTAACTATTTTATGACAGCTAAATAAATGACATAGATTTGAATCGACTACCAACAATCATTCAGTAATCAGTAAAACGTAATATAACTCTTCCAGAATACTACCTAGCCAATATTACCATTTATATATATATATATATATATATATATATATATATATATATATATATAAAGTAAATGTAGAGTAAACATGATTGTTGCATTTTGTAATCGTATAATAAAAAATATTTATTGATATTTCTATTTAGATTCATATCAATAACGTTACGTTAAAATAAACATTTAGATGCAAAAATCAATATTTGCACCCTTGTTTAGTATGAACAATTTCCCGCAGTATATAAATAATAATAATAATAACATCAATCTGACGCTTATAAATATAATGAGAAGATAACATTATAGACTGATTCAGGCAGTCAGTAAGTGATATGACTGTTAAAACTCAAGTGGGAATCCATGGTTTTCATTTTGTTGACATAATCAGTCCTATTTATATCACATTTTCTTCCTAAGAAAATTTTGTGATGTCTTGAAATACAGTTACCAACATTTGTGATAAATGTATAGAGTTGTGACAGAAAATTCACTTGACACTACTGTTAATATTTTTCTTTTGGGATAGATAATATTTTTATGTAGTAATGTTTCCACTATTATAGATGTATATATGTAGCAAATAAAGCAGCTGTGATCGTAGGTTATTCAAGCTCAGTGCTTCACACGTATAATCGTGACTTCCTAGAAGACAATGACATGTTCATCACCCAGTCATTCGTTAAAACATTCAGTCAAGTATATTTATTTAATATAACGTTAATTAGGCTTAGGCTAATAGAATTCCGTTACTTTAAACATAATATAGAATTAAATAATACAGGCTATGTGGGATTTTACGAAATCGACAGAAAATACGAACTACTCAGCTACTGGTATACACCCGTGTGTTTTTGTAAATTATTTATGAAAGTTTATAAACAGAACTAGAATAGGTTGTATAAGTTTAATAACTAAGTTAATATAGAGTGAAAAAAAATTAAAATAAAATTGTTAGATAATGAAATTATAATTTCTCATAAGTATTATTATATATAACTAGTAAAGTTTATTCCAGTAATACCATTCATTATTTGCCTCATGGTAACCAATTTTGAGTTATTTCCTAAAGTCCTAATAAGAAAATATGAATAGTGGTGTACAATCATATTGAGTATCACGTATCAGTGATACAAATTTTATGCTATAGTTTGATACATTACAGCAGTATCTATCATCCAAATAATTTCACTTCCATAATGTGTCAGTTTTCTTTCTCTGTTTGATTTGTATCTACCTAAAAGAATCTACTGGAAAGTATAAAACAAACGCGTTGCATACTGAAGTCATATTATAAAATGAGGAATATTTCGGCTAACTTTATCTAGACAAACTTGTATTGCATGTTTGCAAACTGAAATTTAGTCAGTGAGATAAATATTTTTACTGACTTTGTATGCATAGATTTCATCTGCTGGCTACACTCTTGGATTCGGTCTCTGGTCGATGCACACCGCTGAGAAATATCATACTAGGATAAAACATTTCACCAGCATGTCTTGTTTGGAATCCGTGGTTAAAACTAAAAGCTTTTACTATGTACAAAAACGACATTATGATGAGGGAGGTAGGAGATAATAGTTATGAAGAAAATAATTCAGAAATTATTGTTAACACATAGCCCAAATAAATAAACTAACGAATAATAGAAAAGCTAATAAATAATCTTACAGCATCTGTTCAGAATGTGAGTATTTTCAAACTGAAAAAGAGATGAATTCATCAAAGTTGGTTAAGCGTTAGAACTACAGTCATTTTTACAAGTACTTATTACATCCATAATTTGTAGATTGTTTGACTAAAATTTGGAAAGTTTATATATTAATATATTCTTAATAATAAATATAACTGTTATTAACTTTAATCAATCATCAGTAATAGATTTTAGTCATGATATTAAAATAAGCAACACTAAATTGGAAACACATGATATAAATTTCCAATGATCATATTCTTATTAATTTATACAAGTTATTTTTACCTAGTAAATATGAAGAGTTGGCAAAACGAAGCTTAAACATTTATATCTTATGGTATTTCTGTTATCCTTTGTCATTATAGTATTAAAATGTTTCGCCTAATCAAAGTGAATATTAAGATCCCTATTTCGGTTTATCACTTATTCATTAATGTGTAATGTTGTTGAAATAGCTCAGAGTAGAAACTATCATCTATTCAGTTTTCCTTCGTTGTTAGAAAGTGTAATGAAAATCACTTTTCTAATTGAATCATAAATACTGAATATGATAAAGAGAAGGGCATCAATTTATCTCAAGATCCATCAAGATTTGAACGTATTGCAAGTCAACAGTTACTAAGGATGATTTGAAGTCAGTGTGTATCACAAAATAATAACCACTAGAAAGTATTGTAAATTAAAACCAGATAAGTTTATTCTTATGTAAAACTTTCATGAAGAGGAGACTCATTTTCTGTTCCCTATGTAAATATTACTGATTACATCGAAATGGGAAAAAAAATTAAAATTAGTGATAATTTTTTAAATCTCACATCCTTTATGTTAAACATGATCATTGTCTACAGTTTCACTAAAACTTTGATTGTTTTAACAAACCAGTAGATACTAAACAGCTCTTTTCTACGTACATTATTCATATTTACAAAAAATATATCAGCACAAATTTAATTTACAAAATATTTAACGAAGCCTTTTGTGAACAGAGGATTTTCTTAAACAGAATCAAGCATCTATACACATTTCACAGAAATATATAAATAGAGCTATAGTTTTGATAGTCTGGTAAATAGAAATTCATTAATAACTATCAGAAAACATTAATTACCGATTGAAAAAGTGTAGGTGATCTTTAGATTTATCTTGTCTTTATCCTTTGTTTAAAATATTATTAATTGAATATCATGCACTCTCACGGTCTTCTTAAGAAAAGCAAAAGTTTATCCAAAGAAAAAATCGATGAACAAACGGAAGTTTGATTGTGGAAGTGGATTTGAAGGTGGTCGGCAGGAAACCATGGACTTGGATTCCGTGATATTTGACATTTATCTACAAGGCATTTCTGCAGTCATGAAAAAACTTATCTTTATTTTGAAGGACTAGATGAACCCTTCACGTTAATCACTAGTCAGTGATCAGTCAACGAAAGTTGGATTGAACTGCATAAATACAATTAGATCACTAAAATTAAAGATTGCAAGTCGCAATAAAAATTCGAACATAAATGAACCAGATTTGATTCTGCTGACCTTTGATACCAATTTAGTTTTCCAATACCGTTACTTTGTTTATCATGTTCTTAGATATGTTTGAACATTAGATGGTAGAAAAGATTTGTAGCTCAGGGTAGGGGAGGATGGTTTTAATTATGCCGAGTTTTATGAGATGAATGATTTAATTGCGAAGCTTTCAATGTCATTCTAGGAGACTTCATCTGATCAAAGGAGATTTTTTATTGCTAACTTCTTTCAAAAGTTTTGCACCTATAGGATCGTTTAAAATGATGAAAGGTCTTCAATTAAATTATTTAGCTCAAAAAACACAGTATAGCCAAAGTGTTGTAACTTTAATTTGCTAAAATTTAAAGAAGTTAACTCATTAACTGAATATGGACTTCAAATCAACTTCATACTTGCATTCAATATAATGGGCATAATTTAGTCAAACTGGAAAAATTAAAAGGGTCAAGTAAAAAGTATATTTGTTACTAAATATCACCTATGCACGAAGTGTAAAACTGAACTTTGATAAATGTTTATTTAAGATTACTATTTTATGAGAATAAGATGTCAGATTATATTCATTGACGAGTTTCAAAAGTTTCTTTCTGAACACACGTACTTACTTACTTACTTACGTCCGTTACCCCTCCCAGATGAGCATAGGCAGCTCACCAGTATTCTTTATTGAACTCTGTTCTGAGCATTCCTTTCAGGACAGATAAAAAAAAACGCTGAACATACGTAGAAATTTAATAATATAAACAGGTTTTATGAATTGCCACTTATGTAATTTATAATAGTCCATCAGATGTGTTGTTATTTGCCGCCTATTTATTCAGTCAATCAATCTTCTAAAACCTTGACGCATTGATTAATTTTGAGATGTCGCTAACTGATATCGTACTAGTCCAAAAACTTCTCTAAGTAGTGATGCCATAAAAATACTTAACAGTACTGGAGAAACCTACTATAAGCCTTAACTGTATGTAAATTCATTAGAAAATGCTAATTATGTAGTAGAATGGTAGCATGAGCTTATTGATTTGTCTAATAAATCAATAGTTAACAGAATTTAAAAGTATTTTGTTTTTGTTTAGTTAAATGAAGTACAAAGAAATGCATTAACTGCTTACTCTTAAGAGATGATGTCACTTTGTAAATAATTTTTACACAAAATTATTACTTTTCATTTAATGTTTATAATGGATTATAAGAGCTCACTAATGAGAATGGAGAATAGCATAGAAACATGAGGTTTTGGAAAATTTCATGGTGGGCTTCAATGGTAATCTCATATAAACAATTGATCATTGACTATTGTCATAAACAAAATATGAAACACTTTTTTTAAAATTTATCTTGAATAATGTCATATAGTGAGAAAACTAATCTCCTAAGCGTGAATATCAATTTACTTCAAGCACTAATGTAAGATCAAACTGGTCATTTAAATAATTCTATAGTTTATTCACACTTTCTTGATTAGTTATATTCCATACTGTAAGAGAAGAAACAATATAGTCTGAGTTGTTAACGCAAAAGCTATAAATCTTTTCTAAAATTTAATGAAACCCTTTCAAAAAGTATAGTCTTACATAAAGTAGTCAGTGTTTCAGAATACTTTATATATAGGCTAATGAGGAAAAGGATAATTTTGTGTTATATCAGTTTATTCACTAAGAATCCCATTAGAAACCTGCTAGGTATTTTATATGTTGTTCTGTAGACATTTTGTATAAATTCATTAAGAAGGAGTAATCATATGACTCAGTAAAATAATTATACAAGTTGATCATAACAGTTTAACCTTGTGATATTGAAAATCAATAGTGTTTATATATTAAGTTATTGATTAACTGGAGTCTGATGTTACCCAGTTAAAACTTCTCAAATGTAACTATTGAACAGTGTAAATAAAGTATAAAATCGATGTGTTCAGAAATGGTTTCAACCTATTTTCAGTGCCAAATAAATCATCATCGGTTGTCTTTATCTCCTTTTTTCATTCTCGAAAATCCTCATTTTCTTTTCTTCAAGTTAAAACTTTATTTTGTTGAAAAGTATGTCATTAATCTTATTACACGTTGTCACTATCTTGAGATCCGTTAAAAATCAATAAAGCATTCAATAGATAACTTCAAACTCTTCAAGAGTACATGCATACTAGACACACTACTATGAATACAGTTCAAGATATTCAAGTCTTATTAAGACAACTACATTTTAGACCACTGATTGTGAGTCAAATATGAGCTTTAGTTACTTTTTAAAATGGTAAAATGCTCATTTAATTGTTAATCATTGATATCTCTTCGTTATATGAATCATTTTTAAACTAAAAGAATTGGGCAAAATGGTTTAAAGATATTTTGGAGAATCATATAGTCCATGAAAGCAAGAAAATTGGTTAGTTCAGTGTAATACAACTACAGTGTAGACTTAAGAAAGTTCATTTTATGACACTATTTCGTTACCCTACCCAACTAAAAATACTCTTGATTTTAAGTATGATCATTGTTAGTTAAGCCTGATACCTAAGTTTTAGTTACATTGATTGCTAAGTGGCCTTCACAGATAACATTTTATAACTAACTTTGTCTTAAATTGTGTTTCATTTTATTCTATATTGCGTAAGTTATGTCTTTTACGAGTCGACCAGTTATGGATGCCTGCAATTTTTGAACCAATACAATGACCGATATGATTAAGACTGATTATCTTATGGTCGTAAGTCTACACCCACACTAACTAGTCCCAAGCCTGAACTGTGTACAGGAGATTGATCTACCAAACTACAAGAAGCACTCAAAGTCTTTGTTCTCGTTATATTTCATTCACTCGTTTATACATATATTAATTTACAGTGATCAATGAAACTATCAACCAAATCAACTTCAGAAAAACTATACATGAATAATTATTTTAAGTACAACACCACATTCCATTAGTTAATACAGTTAAACTTTATTTACATAATTCTTAAATTAGATGAAAATAACTCATATTGAACTATGTGAGTATGATGAAACTTGAACAAATCAAGCTTACAAAAGTAATCAATACAGTCTTTCACTTGATTTTTTTTTTGAGTAACTTTATTTATAAAGGGCTTTGACATACCCAACAGTATGTATGTAATTTCGACTGAAAAAAATATGATTCATTTTTATTATGACTTCAAAGAAAGAAACTGTTAAACTGTTAACTGGATGGGTATGGCTGAATAGTTTATATGACCATGTGTGCACGATGTCGCAATAACTAACTCAAATGAAAGTGCCTAGCTGGTCCCTGTATGTCTGCCTGATGCCCACTCAACACCAAGCTAGAATACTTTCTTACTTACTTTCGCCTGTTACCCCTCTCGGAGGAGCATAGGCCGCTCACCAGTATTCTCCATTCAACTCTGTCCTGACCAATCTTTTCCAGCTGTCTCCAGTTACTGTTCATCCTTTTTATGTCTGCTTCCAGCTCTAGACGCAGGGCGTTCTTTGGCCTTCGTCCTTTCCGTTGTCCAACAGGATTCCAAGTTAGTGCTTGTCTCGTGATACAGTCTGATGATTTGCGCAATGTATGTCCCATCCATTTCTAACGTCGTTTCCTGATTTCCTCTTCAGCTGGAAGTTGGTTTGTTCTCTTCCAAAGTAGGCTGTTGCTGATGGTTTCCGGTCAACAGACATTCAATATTCTGCGTAGACAGTTGTTGATAAATACCTGTACTCTCCTGAGGATGTTCGCAGTAGTTCTTCACGTTTCAGCTCCATAGAGCAAAACTGTCTTGACGTTCGGAATGAAGAGTCTAACTGTGAGGTTGGTAGACAGTTGTTTGGAGTCCCAAATATTTTTCAACTGTTGAAATGCTGACCTTGCTTTGCCGATCCTTGCCCTTACATCTGCATCGGATCCTCCTTGTTCATCGATGATGCTTCCCAGGTGTGTAAAGGTATCCACTTCTTCCAGAGTTTCACCATCAAGTTCAATTAGGTCAGTGCTCTCTGTGTTGAATTTGAGGATCTTGCTCTTTCCCGAAATAGGAAGGACGCAAACTGAGAAATTAACTAAACGAATCATATTATATTTCAAGCATTCCCTTATATACACATAAACTAGACCACACAGTCAGCCAATTAGGCAATTAATGTCAATACAAAATGAGGGAGACAGTAGCAGTGAGTTACGGTTACGTGTATACAATTAATTAACTATGGTTAATAAATGAAAAATAATATACTAATAGAAAATGTGCTGAACTGGAGGATAGGGCATGAGGGATATAATATTCATGAGAATAGCTGAAAAAAAATCTGATAAAACGCTATTCTGGAAGTCATTTACTCTTTTTAATGGTTCAACATGACAATTTTATCGGTCAGTTACTCTGCTTTACAGTATTTATTTGTTTAAAGTTAATAATTTAGTTTTTGTAAATAATCGTCACTAAGTTATATCGATTCGAATGAGCATAAGGAATAGTAATAGTATTTTTAGCACGTGATTCCCAATGATCAAGTTATGCTATGTTACGTTATTACGTGACCTACTCTATCAACTATATATACGCATATAAACATAAATAGTTTGTATATCAAAAATGGCATCATGTCTGCTAACTGACAAGTACTAGTAGTTTGTATTCACGTTGTTTAAAATTAGTTATATGAGTACCTGAAGAATTATTTGTTAGACTATCTCTCATATCTTTTACAAACGTTTTTGTTCCGGAAGTTTAATTGTGACCAAAATGTGGCTTATACAGTAGGTAATTATATTCTTTCCTATTTAATCAGACAGTAAATAAGTGGATAAAAACCTACTTGGTTCTAATATTCGTTTCAAATTTACTGAATCAACAGTGATATAATTGTTAGAATATTCTACTTTAAATCATCATGTACTGGATTCAGAAGTCGTTCCATCTACCCTAGTCCATATTTTAGTGATTACGCAGCTCCGATAGCCATTAAATTGAATCTGTGGTTCCCAACCAAATGAATAAATTTATACCTAGTGAATGGATTACATTATGTGAGATAAAAAAAATACACACATTCAACCATTAGTAGATAGCAATTTCTCCACTTCAATTTGAGTAACCATTAAATAATGTTCTGTACTTATTTCGTCTGATAAATGTAAATACTTTTACACTCTTTAAATAATATGACAGGGTCATTACTGACATCTTTGTGTATTGCTGTGGAATATCTGTTAAACAGCTAAATATTATTGACAAGTGCTATATGTGATTTAAGTCTTTCTGAATGACGAATACTTGCGAATAGAAATTCATATCAGACGAACTAGTAAAATAGACTGATGAGCAAATTGGATAATTCGCATACGAAATGGTTACTGCTTTATATGTTGTTCTCATGGATAGATAAAACTTTCCTTGTTCATACGAAGTTAGGTAAGAATGAAATACTGAAAAAAAATTGAAAAAAAAAATCCATAAGTAATTCCTAATCTAATAAATAGATTAGTTACTCAATAATAGTCATTGTTTCAGATCAAACTCCTATCAGTTTGCGCCATTCTTACGAAACCATTCTGAAATGTGATTTCGTACACGTATTGAAAACAGCTGATGACTATATCCAATGTATTTTGGTTTATAGGTGATGGTAAACTGGTATATAGAAATAATAAAACATGGTAACTTATTGGTCGACTAACATGTACAGAATTCGAGAATATCATTAGGGCATCACTTTCATATTCTTTTAAGTGAAACAATAAAAGGGTAATTTTGAAATCATTTCGTCATTTAACATTATTCTTTTTTTTTGAACTGAGCTAGTTGAAAGTGATTGTGTTTCTGGATTTTGTGTTGCAAGCGTAGTACTGAGTTTCATTCACGGTATATTTAATATGATGATTTTTATAAGTTTGACTGATCCTAGTCCTATTACTAATCAGTATCGATCAGAATATATATATATATATATATATATATATATATATATACATATATGTCTTGACGTCATTAATAGTCTCTATATTTAATTACCGAAATACCACACTATGCTTTTCTTAAATTTTAATGGTAGTACCACGTAACCATGATCACTAAATTTTAGTAAATGTTGACGTATTTGTCTTTACTTAGTACTAGAGTGATTAATTTCTCTTGAAAAAAAATTTGACAAAAAATGAAGTATACACACTGGATCAGTTAATTGTTGACATTATTACAATATTGATCAGATTGAATATAAGAATTGTATAACGAACAAACATAATGATTACTTTTATAAAAATTGAACATTGCTGATGTACAATATTACAATACTAGGAAATCGGTGCACATGATGATAAGCCTTACGAATTCAGTGTACAAAGTTTTACTTTCAGTTATTCCGTGAACTGATTTTTTTTTTTTTTTTTTGATTGTTGAACATTTAAATATAACAACACAATGCTGTAAAATGAGCTTATTACAATATTTTTTCAATCTAAATTATCAATAATGCCGTGTTTGAAAGTGAAACGCATCAAATCAGGTTTTAATTCATGGATATAGGTTGATAAAAAGATAATAATTGAGATAAACTTAAAAGTCACTAAAATAATTTTATTTATAGACCAGCTCTACTGGCAAAGCGAATTGAGAAGATGAATAAAGAATTTGTAAGATTAGTACTAAGTGTAAATGATACTTTGTCGATCATCATGCATGTTGACTCTAAATTTACCCAAGATTTTCTTGACATGAAATATTCATACCCGCATACTTAGTGAATAATGTAATTATTCTCGGTTGTAAAGAACTGATAAGAAACGATGAAATATAATGAACTCATGCCACTTCAAGTGTGGTTCCATACATACTGAAATCAGAGTAGAAAAAATACATTGGCACAAATGTTTTATATGCTTGTACATAGAAGTTTGGATTTTAAAATAAGGAACTTATTCAGTGAAATAATTTCAATATTCTTAATTTGTTACCTACATCAATAATCTATAGTATCCAAAGTGTGCACATTAAATTTTATATTTAAACAGCTTCTTTTAGAGGTTCTAGGATGTTCATTATAGGCAAAGATGCTTGTATAAATAACATCGATTTCAGATAATCATGAGGAACATATAATCGACAGATGTTACAAAAATATGACAGATGTTACGATAAACCTACTCATAAAAAGTTGAGGGACTTACAATGAACTCACGCCAAAAGGATTTAGATTAATTTATTAATATGCATTACCTAAGATATACAACACAAACATCCTGGTAACACTACAATTATCGATGGTCAACTCACATTTCCCCAAACTTGCCCACTGGTTCTCAAAATATCTGTAAACCTATTCAAAAAAGATTGGCATCGTAGAGCATGAAGGGTAGCTGTGAATTCCTTCAAAGGTTATAAGGATTAAATGTTCCTAACATAGGTCAACTTTTTACAAAGATCCCTTAGAAAGAAACCATTGGTGTTATATGTCAGTACTTCTGACCTTGTTCTTTTACCAATCAATGAATTGAAACAACTTTCACTCATATGTACCAAAAGGTATGTAGTTTAAGTTCAGCCACATGATGTATTGCAAAAATGATAGAATCGCCATGTGTAACCCTTTAGGCCCTATTCTGGCTGAAATATTTATTGGTAATCTCGAATAGTCGAAACGGAAGCACGTAACCAATGAAATAACATTCTACTGTGGGTATGTGGATTGAATATTTATTGTTTGTAACACTTTTTATATTTACTTAATTTATTCAACGAAGTACATCGAAAAGTGATATTCACAATAGATTATGAAAACTATCTAAAACTTCACTACCTACACCACAGATTTAAAAAATTGCCGAATGGGAAGTTACAAAGACACATTTACCCAAAAGAATACATGGGCTGAAATGTATCTAAATCATAGCAGTTTTTGCTCATTAACTTATGAAAGAGGGATCATTGAAACTATTCTTGAAAGTGCTCTAAAACTTTGCTCTTATGAAGATTAAAAACACAATTTAGTGCCACTATAAAATGTTTATATAAAAATGGGTACCAAGAAAGATTTATAGATAGTTATTAGAAACCGCCTAATTGAACATGCTGTAAATGATACAGTTGAAAAGAAACAGATAGTACAACAATTTAATATTTTTTGTTGGGATGTTTCTTTCATATATAAATGCCTTAACAAGTGCATATTAGATCAGATTGTTCGATATGTATTGCGCAATTACATCATATTAGCTCTGATAAACTTAGTCTTCTTATTGCATCATCAACATTTATCAAAGAGACAAATTGTTTTAAATTTCATGGACATGTTTAAAAAACAACGACTATTCATAAATGATCTTCCTATAATTCTTTTAAATCCTTTGATAGTAGACTAGTTCATTATTAGACTAGTAAAATACTAAAGTAAGTGATGACACAAAATCATTTAAAGTGTAAGTCTTTACATTTAGTATTTCATCCTATGGCTTAAATGAAATAACTAACACTACCATAAAGTTTACATTAGAACAATGCCTATTAATGGAAACTGTATAGAAGTTTTTAAACACCGATAATCAAAATAATGGTAATTCACAATGTTTTTGTAACAAAAAAAAACAGGATGTCATGTGATCTTATCTTAAAGTGAATTGTAAAGACTTACATAATTTCTAAATAATTCTGAATATAAACTAAAATGTTTCTTCATTTATGGTATTCCGTAGAAAATAATTATCAGATTTCAGTTTTTAATCAAGATTTAAAAGTACTGTAATTTCATTGTACTTTTACTCTATTAACATAACTAATTACAAAGAATCATCTTTATTATAATACATTGTGTATCATCATTTCAACTGACCTAATTAATTCCATAAAAATTCTTTAATCAGTTACGATGAGTAAATGAAATACACAAACACCTAATAGATCTAATGAAAATGTATGTATAATCAGTTAGATCTTGTGTTGTAAATAAACAATAAAATTAATTTAAAAGAAAACATTAGGAATGTAGTTTGTTTATTTTTAAAAAAAATATCATAAAACCAAGCAAATACTTGTCGTGATATTTATAAAATAAGTTGAACTCTTAGAAATTAAAATCATAAACTAGTTGTGCAAAATGGATACCTTTGATGATAGCCATGTAAAGTTATCACAATGGAATTGATAACTTAGTGATAATTAATTGCTAATCAATCAGTATTTGAGCTTGATTTCGGGATACTCAACGGAAAGCTGTTATTTATGCAGTCAGTGATGACAGGAGTAACAGTTTGCATTATACAAAAACCAAGTTCAACAAAAAATTAGTCATAATATCAAATGAAAGTATTTTAAATATACTGGCTTTAACTCATTTCAAATTTGCTTTTCCTAAGGCATAAACTCCTTGGTTTATTTATGCATTTACACAGTTATCATTGTTTAAACTACAATTAGTCGTTAATCAAGTGCTTCCTTTTTTAAAATGTTTCTTCTATGTGAAAAATTGTTTTCTTTTAAGATAAACTTCTACATACTACTTATTTAAATACGCTAAGTCGTTGAGTGTAATTTACTTTTAATGTGACAATTATTAGTAAAATTTTTTATCAAAACTTACACACTTAATCCAATGGATAGTTCTTTTACAAAACACAATGTTTTTTTAGAATCAAGAAATATACTCTGCAATAACTAGTCTTAGTGCCACTATGACAAAAAAATATTAGAATGTTTTGAAATATGTTACTGAATAATGGTAAGTAATTAGATTTTACTTACGATTTTTATTATCAGCAGATGTCTTCTTAACAGATCATAATGATCTAAGATACATGTATGTTGACTTTAAAGAACAACAACAACAAATATTCTAAAAGTTTGAAATATATAGATTTTTTTAGCTACTTAATTATCAGTTCTGATAATAACAATACTGTTAAGGAAGTAGAGAGGGGGGCGGTGCATCTTAAGCATTGAACTACTGTCCATAATATCCACTCTCTACTCACAGTACTAAATATTACCTAATAGTTTATGAAGCACTACTGTATTTTGACATTACAAATTTGGTTATTTAGTTGGCAGTTTAACTTAACGATTCAGTTACTAAGTACTGTGTGAAATCAATGAGTAAATAATCTGACATTAAAAATACTGAACAGTAGGATTTGTCTTCGGTATTAATACATTGACAAGGTTTTTTATGGTAATCCGACAACTTGCTATTTGTTCTATTGATTAGGGACATGTTTTCATTCACTATCAGACGTAATTATAAAATAAATTTTGCATTATTCCATAGTATTCTTTACACTTCACTCACACAGTGATACAATTTTCTGCATATATATAGGTTGCTTGGCATCACTGGCAAGTAAAATGACAAAAAAAGACATTTTTGCACTAATATGTTCAGCTAGATACAAAATTAATCATATGATCTGTCGAAATGTTGGTATTTTTAATATCTTTACTAAGTGAACGTCATCATCTACATAATAAGATACATTCGAACAGCAGTTTAACTGTTGTTTCTAGGTAATCGATAAAATTCTAAAAGAAAATAGCCAAAATGGAATTAGTTAACTTATTTTCTAAAATAAGCAGAATTATAAACAAACGAGGTCTCATAATTACTTAGTAACTCCCTCCACTTAAAGGTCATTTCTACTGACGACTGATGTCAGCCAGAAAATCATCACAAGTCGGAAAGCTGTGACAAAATGTATCATTATGACATTTTAGAATAGAGAACGAAATCCTGACAAAACTTAGTCTGCATATAGCAATTGTGAGTATTTCATCAAACCCTTACGAGGCTGTGGCCAATCAAATCGAAAGTTAGTTAACCTCTTTTTGTTTGTCGGTAATTGTCAGTTAAATAATGTTAAAGATCTAAAACTAGGTGTAGACTAAGTGGTTTGACTATAACGTACCAAGCAGTTTTTTTGTTTCAACCATTGTGTAACCTTAACCTACAACAAAATAGTTGTATAGTTCTCTTGTTTTAGATAGTACTTTCAATGATACCAATTCTCATGAAAATAATCCCCGAACTAAACTAAATTAGCAAATTTGATTATCAAGTTCATTTTTATGATTGGACAGGTGAGGCCAAATTTGTGTTCAATTAATAGCACGAAAGGCTATCAAAGATTTAATTAATTTCGATACACTTATTATTAACACATCGCACTTATATTTGTTTACCGATAAAGGCGCGCTTTTTTTATGCAAAAATGTACTTTACTAGTAAATCAAATTGTACGAAGTAATCAATTACACAAAATCGTCTTTAAGCATTTTTTCAACAGCAAAACAATTTATAGCAACAGAAGTTCGTTAGTTGAAGTCCAAACAAGAAGTATTAATTAGGTAACGAGAAAGATTTATTCTAAGTAATGTATTGAAAGTTGATTAAATCGAAAGTTAAGTAGTATTAAGTTGTTTGTATGATCTACCAGGGATCACTTTCACTAAAAATTGACGAGCTAATCTTTCTCCTATCACTGTACAACTTAGAAAAGTTCGGGACTCATTGTATGAGTTATCTTAAATTCATACGTTTTGGGTATGTATTAGGATTTCTGATCAAGATTCGATCATACTACTGGATTATTTCCTAAAACTTTAGGTTGATCTACATTCGCATAAAACATTAAAATGTCTTTAGATAGAAAAGTCCGTATTTTAGTTCAAATGGATTCTAATTTTAATTTAGCAACCTGGCAATATCTAGGATATTCTAAGAGTTATGTAAGTAAACTGACCATGAAATAATGTTCGAAGAGAGTCTAAATTATTGAGTTTCAGTATAACCTCTGTCAATAAGATACAGTTAATGACAATGCGCAAACTGATTTTACATTTTAAACTATTATGTTCAGTTAAGTTTACCACTTTTGATTCATTATCAGATAATATTTAAATAGTTGTCGACAGACAGAATATGTGAACTGCAGTAAAATAATATTTATGCTTTCACTGAGTTAAGATCACGATTGCGTTTCTTAACTTAAGTTATCCTAGATGGTCGACTTAAAAAAAAAAAAAGATATCAAACTATTACAAAATTTCCATTATGTGAATTAGAAACAATACAAGTAAGCCAACAATATTGTTTTCAATTAGATTATCATCAGGCTTTACTCCAATATGTAACAATATTTATATGCGAATATGAAAATTATTAAATCAATGAAGGTAATTTTTGAGTCAGTGATAACAATTGAACATGGGGATTACATAACTAATTATAATAAGTGGTAGATCTAAATTGATACTAGTACATACGCCAATATGTGCTAGTAGTAACGATAAGCAGATTAATAACATGATTACATATTTCAGGTAAATACGAGCAACTATAAGTTGTAAGTTAAAAGGTGTGAAATTAAGCTTGATAAACCAGTAGTAATGATGACAATAATCGTCTAAAACTAGGTGTCTAAATAATGTGGCCATTTAAACAGAGAGTGAAGAAGCCGTATGAAAGAGGTGGAGTAAGGACCACCAAACAGCAAAGGTGTAGAGAATTGCGTAAATTGTTCATTAAGTCTTATATGGTCGTGGAAGGGATAGGAATGCACAGACTCGGGTTGTTAACTCGAATCCTTATAGCTTCCGCAATGTGGTGACAAGGTGGAATCCCATCCAGAAACCTTGATAGTATGGAATATACCACCCTAAATGCTTTAGTTCCGTCTATTGCATGTCCATTGTCTGCCAAGTGTGACAAAGTAGAACTAGGTATGGATTTTACCGGTCCTCCTCACCATCTGCCTTCATCGGGTTAATAATCTCCATATTTACATATAAATATTGCCGTATATCAAGGTAAAGCCTGATGATGACCTAATTGAGAATGTGTTGTTTCTAATCAAGCTAAGAGTTAATGAGAATGATTATTACAGACAATAAAGTGCTGAGATATATCTATGTTTTAACTTCTTTTTCATTCTGATTATTGAAGCGTGTATTTCATCAACTTTCTACTCGTAAATAGTTAACAGTTTCAACTAAAAGGTATAATTGATTGTATACAAACTAGATATTACATAATGTTTAAATTTATCATTCTTACATTTCAACTACATATCTTCAGAAAATCTGAATTGAACGATTTACAAGATCAAATGATAGTAAAGTAGATGGAGTGATATATGCGAATCCATTTAATGAAAATTTAAAAAAAAACTTTACATTTATTATCAAAGTGAATTTCAAAGTAATCTTTCCTCAACTGTGCAATTATTGTACATTATGTTAAAATTTTATAACAGAACAGCGTATTAATGTCAACATTACCAACACCAATACAAGAATAATTTATATCTTAAGTGATTAGTCTTACTAATAAGTTCGGAAAGAAAATTCTGTAATATTTATCTTTCACTCCGCTCGAACGTAGAGGACACGACAAGAAAAGGTAACGGCGTAAGTTTCTATCCTACCAAGTTCTTACAGAGCCAGTTAACCAAAGCACATTGGTGACTGGATGGTCAATATACACCTCTATAACATCTCCTGAAAGTAAGCTGCTAAATGCTAACTAACCTACTATTATCATGTTACAAAATGGTTAGGGGTCACCTATATTGAAGATAAGATAAGAATGGAAAAGGTCAAAAGGACAAATTAGATGTTTATTCTGAGCTTAAAAATGATAAGATACAATGAATACATACAAAGAAATTACAGGAATCTCAATACTATACAGAATTCACAGCAGGGTATAACTATATACATGTGGTATAAATACAAGTAGAATTCATGGTGGATTTAAATAACCACCAAATACAAAAGAAATACCCTCTTTAGACAAGTTGCTGTGACCGTTCAGAATAATAGTACGATTTTTAATTAAAACTCGTTCATCTGAAGGCTTAGAAGATTTAAGGTGACTTAATGATTCTTCTCGATCACGTAACCACTTTACGACCATTGTAGGATCGTTGCGCCTCAAAAGACTGGGCGATAGACCAAGTCCACTACGGTGCAACAACAGTCTGTGGAGAGTCAAACACAGAGCGGATATACACAGACTTTAACGCCTGTCCTGTTATGTTAGACGTTAGTTCTTTATTTAATAATCGCTTATTAGAATTGCGTAGAATCCGCGGACCATAGTAACCAAGACCAGTTCGAACTTTGGGAGGAAGACTGCCTTCACAAGTTATAGGATCAATTATCCCCGAAGAAATTTTAAGACGACCTTTCTTGGCTCCAAGTCCATTACCTGGAATCCAACCCATACGCTTTAGAAGTTGGCCGCCGTAGCCCTGAAGAAAAGTAATGAGAGTTGATAAATTTATTTACTTGATAAAAATCTAATTTTATCGAACTCAACTTTACAGGTAATTACATTTAAAGAATAAACTATAAGAGACTGAACTCTACATCAATTAAAACATAACTTGATGCCAAACTTGTAAATGTAAAAAACAACATACAATTTAATGAACTCAAAGATCGACAGGTACCCACTACAATAAACCGTCAACAGTGTAAACATGTGTATGTATCTGTCAAAACAATTACATTGGTAGATCAGGAGTAATGGTCAGTGACCGATTCTAACAGCATATTCTCGAAAATCTTGAATCAAACAGACTAAAGATCATAAGTGGTGGAGGATATTTGATTGGAGCAGGAAACTTTGTTGATATCCTAAAATCTTGAAAATTGATTCAAAGACAATCAATCGCCAATTTTTCCAAACTTGCTAAAGGAATTGCAACCAAATGCTTCAAATTAAATTTACGTGTTCAAAGAAAAACGGTGAGAAATCTCTCCGTACCAAGTTATATTACTTATACTACTAGGATTCAAAATCCCCAAAAATACAATTATTCATTAGACCAAGTGAAGTTGTAGTGATTTTTTGTAAGCTTCATTTGTAAACTTATATCCCATTTATTTGATTTAAAATATGATTCATACGCCAGAGTACATTATGCAACATTTAATTGTATTAATACTGTGTTGATGATTTTACTCTGGTTAATGATCACTGCAAATTAATCGATATAAAGATGGATGTATTTATATAAATGTTTTTCGTTAGTCTCGTTTCAGTTTTTTTCCCCAATAGCTGTGGGTTGGGAAAGAACAAGTGGTGGTATCCGATTGAAGTACAAGTATCAGAGATAACGTTTCGCATTAACCGTATAGACTATTGAGGGAATTATATATATCATTTGGTTACTCCAGATCTATTAGCTGTATCACATCGTGAACCGTATTAAAATCAATAAGAACCCATGCGTTAGGCTTATTCGAAAACATATCAATTACATCTCTTTTCAATCTTTCTCTTGTTTTGATCACAACATTTTGATTCTTCCAATCTCAGAATTTTAATTATAACTGATCAATCTCAAATTATATTATTCCTAATTACTCCTAATTTCTTGTTCAGCTATTTCATTACATAACTAATTAATTATAAAACTGTATGATTCTGTTGTTACTACTAATCCTATTCTAGAATCTCCATTTACACATTGTATTTGGATGTAGCACATTCTCAATCATATAAAATTTACTTAAACTCTCACTACGGTGATACGTGCTGATCTATGACGTCTTATTTATGAAATTATGTTAATTTCTACACGTAATTGACTCTAAAATACATTATAGGTTGTATGCAGCTGACGAAAGCAAGTGAAATAAAATTAATTTATCTTATTCTACTTAGTTCTTTGTTCATGTTCTTCACCGATGAAATAAGATTCTAAGTATCTGACTTTTAGAGCAGAATCGATCAACAAGGTATTCGAAACAATATCTAAATGTAGAATAGGATTAAAACGTGGTATCGATACCATTTACTTTAACTCATTGCCTTTACTATTCAAGCCTTTTTAGTGAACATCGTTTGCATAGAAGCTGCTGGTGCAACTAAACCATAAAAGCATGTAACATAAGTTAACTAAACAGTTTTCATTGTGTAAACATAATATAAAACCTGGATTTAGCTCATGACAATCTTAACATACTCTAGTAGTGTAGTTAAAGAAAAAAAACTTTTCAAATATGTTTAATCCCAAGTCGTCATTTCATCTTATATTCGTTTATTCTGAGTGGTTTGGGTGAATAATTAAGTAGTTTGTGTTAATTTGTACTAGGTTCTTAGCTAAAGTAAATACACAGAAATTTCCTAAAGATATGTGTATTTTACCATAGACGGAAACGGTAAAATAGACTCACTTTATTAATTACTTCATTAGTAAAAAGAGCATGTGGATTATATGTAAGGTCTTCAACATGAATAGATTCCTTTTCTCGATTTATATCAATAAGTTCAGCTGTATCTCTATCTGCACCCTGAAATCCATTTGGACATGGACCAGTTCCAATCCCGGTTGGCATTTCATATGGTCCCATGTCTATATCCCAATCAAAGGATGAGGGTTCATCGAAAATTTCTTCTTTTCTTAAAGGATCTAGCTTCTCCCAAGTACGTTGATCAGTATGAAAAACTAGACCAGAACCGCCCTTTTCCCAAACTAGTTCGATTTTGCCTTCATACTTCAACTGTGCTTTGTTTCCCCGGTTCAAATCGTATGGGTCATCATGTAATGCTTCGAAACGATCCCATTCTTCTGGAATATCATCGTCATCCTCGAAAACAACTGGGTCTGAAAACAATTCTGAAACATCATTAGATGGTATGCGGTGCTAAAATAAGGAAGTTTTAAAAACGAATTAGTAAAAAACTAAACGTGAAATAGAAGAAGACATCAAGTAACGTCTTACTGTGAAAAATTTTGTGAAGTATCTAGAAATTTTTTAAGAGATATTTTTAACATAAAATCCTTAAATGTTTTTGGTGTAGTTAATAATTCAACAGGAAATTAAGTTAATAGTGAAAAAAAATAAAAAATAACTAATACAAACTACTTATAAAGTGCATATTGGTCAGTTAGTTATGTACAACGTAGAAACTAGTAAATATAAGCATTGGTCCAAATTTCCACACCTCATTAGCACAGCAAGACGAATAGTAAAGTCATGTGTATGCATGCACGACACAGAACCTGGAGCATACATGCGTCCATTCAAATTGAAATACTTAAGTACAGCAAAAGGAATACCAAACACATGGAAACAGTAGTTGCATTAGTGCTAGTAATGAAAGTGTGAACTTACAGAATATGATACACGCAGAAAGAATTAGTTAGTGGAAAGAGAGGTAATAACTAGTTCTAAGTTCATAATTAAAGGGAGGATGGGAGTAATATACCAGTGCCACTGAAAAATTCTCAGTCATGTCACCCAAGTTTCTCAACCATTAGTTATGGTAATCGTACAGATCACAACCAAGTCGTTAGAATCTACTAGTACGGTTCAGATTAGCAGTCAGTGACTTCATGGACTGATATTGTATTTTGGTATGGCCACCCCCTAGTCTTCTTTCATCCTACTCCAATATTAGGCATCATCGCATGTGGAAGCAGTCAATAGTTGGGCTATGTTACATGCCCCAACCACCTTAATCAATGAAGATTCACAAGTGCATTGATTGATTTGCCATATCTATCAAATACCTTGAGTCTAGCCCCATCATTACTTACCTAGTGGCTCAAACAAGTGTGAGGGATGTTCCGAAGACACCGATAACCAAATGCCAATAGTCTACAAATGTCATCTATTAACTGAGTCCATATTTCAATCTGAGTGAAGCTTTCTACTTTAGCGTTAAAACTACCTGCTATGAGTACTAAATTTGGGTGTTTAGTCTTATCAATAAATTCGGAAAGCATTCTGTTATTGCTTTTTACCTACCACTACCCACTAAGATAGGTGCAAACTCGAATAAATCTTAGCATTTCACTTGATTTAAGTGAAGTTACACAATCGACGACACACCATGGCAGAGCTAAAATAAATGCGGGTTTCGACGTACACCACAGTTATGATCAATAATTCCAACCTATAAAAACATGATGAATTCAAGGTACTTCTTGAAACGCTATTGCCTACCATTATATGCAACGAATTTAAATGGTAATCTGACTGCGTAAGGTAAAATTTCAAACATCGTCGTCAAGAATTTAGTAAACAAAGATCATGCTCATGATACTAATACGTAAATATATAAATGAAAGCACACACCAAAGGGAGAAACAATACCATGCCGATGTTGAAAGTCTAATGGTTTTGTCGCCTCCCTCCATCTCAAGATGTAAGTCATGAAGCACTTGACAATTCACACAGATCTTCAGCGGCCCTTAAGTAGACAGTAGACAGGGTGACATGGTTCAAAACCGTTCTCAATGACGCAGATGAATCTATTGTTTGTCCTCCTTCAAATTCTAAGTTTCTGAATTCATTGTATTTTCTTAATGACTTATATTTCCCTAAATTTTATTTCTGATCTTTGATCCTCCCCATTAATACTAACACTGATACTACTTCCACTACAATGGGATTTGGCCCGACATCATCTATCTATTAATTAGGGCATGGGGACTTAAACCGACGTACGCACGCACTAAGTTCTACGTTAACTGACTGACATAATAGACAATCGGATAATAAACATATTTTAGTAGGCCAAAAAGCTACAGTGTGCTATATGTGAACCCGATGTACCTTAGCAGGGATACAGGAATTACTGACGACAGTGTAATCAAGATCAACGTCATTCGATTCCAAGGTATGTAACTTCTCATCATTAGCATAAATAAAAGGAACTGCACCGTATTTGCGACTCTTAGGTTGCTTGAGGAAGTTTAGATTAAGCCTGGAAATAATTGAACTTTCCAATTTGCATTCTTTAATAAGATTGAAAAAATGTTGGGTAGGTGTTCCCACGTTTCCACGAGGCATCCATGATAATGGTTTGAACTCTGGTAAAAAGTCAAATTCTGAAAATGTCTGTAGATCTATAAATTATATCTTACCTTCTTGAGTTGCGTGTTTGATTAGATGTGGGGTGCATTTCAACTCCAAGGGAACGACATCATTTTCATTAGGCCAATTAAGACCGCTATATAAGCGGAAAAACTCACTGACGTACTCATCATAAACTGATAAAACAGCACAACATGTTGATTTGCTTTTAGTAAATTGCTTGATATAACTAAGTAACTGGACTCCATCTACTTCAGAAGTTCCAACAAAACTCACATCGGGTCTGTGACGATAGTGGAAGCACAAAAATTTGGACGATTCAACGAACTGAGAAAAAAAATTCCTTAAATTGGATGCATGAAAATGTTTAGGGATGTCAGTAATCAGCAGAAGTTTAGCATTTTTAACAGGCAATGAGTGTAAATCAACTAGGTCTTTAGAATAACTTCTATCACCCATTAGATTAAACTCTGCCTGGTAGAATTAGCGAACTGTCGTTCATCAATATCCACGTATAAGTGGTGGGAGTGCTCTTGACAAAACATGAAATGACACTAGATAAGCATCAGCCTGGTTTGATTTTGCCACAATATGACATTTTTGTGACCTTGAGTAGTTAAGTGCTTGGCGGCAGTTCCGCATTTACAGCGTGGCAGACTGGTCATGCTCTATTAACTCTCACCAATCTCAACAACATTATATTTCTAGAGAAATACGACTGATATTAGGGGATTATATAGTTTTTATGTATCTGCTTATTGAATAATGGTTGTTTGGCCTGTTCCTCACGAGAAATAAGTGTTGATCTGAAAGCAGCCATTGAAATATAGTGCTTAGCCGACGATTTTACAGTTGAGAGAATGAAGAGCAAACAGTTGAAGAGTTTTAGACTGTAAGTTAATAAATTTAATGAAATCGTAGATTACCTTTACTCACTATATTCATTTGCAAAGTCAAAGTGCCTCGCTTTCGTATTTTACATACATTTTCGTTGTTTTTAAATGTGCATTCTGTAATAAAAGAAAATCTCACGGGATCGGTCAGAGAAACAAATCGTAAGTTGAACTGTAACTCCTAAATGTTTCGGTCAAAAATCATGGATTATAAATCTATGTTTCGTGTAGTGCTGAATGTTAATGAGTATATATTCTAGAGAGAATTTTTGGCGCGTACAAATGGGTGACATCCAACCTTGAAGGCGAACTTTGGAAACCACTGAGAATCAAGACCTCTACGTCGTGCACATGATTCATTATTCAATACCTACTTGAAAATCTAGTTTAAGGCGACTAATTTCTGATGCCGAGGTGGAGTTCAGGGTATTTGGTAGTGTTCAGTGTGGGATATAAGATGTTTGCATAAGGTCAGTTGATTGTATTTTTTATGAGGACGTTACTATCAGTAATCTGTAAGCCCCTGTATTGATTTCCATAGTATTACATGTAATCTTAAAAATCGATCGCCAATTTTTCCAAACTTGCTAAAGGAATTGCAACCAAATGCTTCAAATTAAATTTACGTGTTCAAAGAAAAACGGTGAGAAATCTCTCCGTACCAAGTTATATTACTTATACTACTAGGATTCAAAATCCCCAAAAATACAATTATTCATTAGACCAAGTGAAGTTGTAGTGATTTTTTGTAAGCTTCATTTGTAAACTTATATCCCATTTATTTGATTTAAAATATGATTCATACGCCAGAGTACATTATGCAACATTTAATTGTATTAATACTGTGTTGATGATTTTACTCTGGTTAATGATCACTGCAAATTAATCGATATAAAGATGGATGTATTTATATAAATGTTTTTCGTTAGTCTCGTTTCAGTTTTTTTCCCCAATAGCTGTGGGTTGGGAAAGAACAAGTGGTGGTATCCGATTGAAGTACAAGTATCAGAGATAACGTTTCGCATTAACCGTATAGACTATTGAGGGAATTATATATATCATTTGGTTACTCCAGATCTATTAGCTGTATCACATCGTGAACCGTATTAAAATCAATAAGAACCCATGCGTTAGGCTTATTCGAAAACATATCAATTACATCTCTTTTCAATCTTTCTCTTGTTTTGATCACAACATTTTGATTCTTCCAATCTCAGAATTTTAATTATAACTGATCAATCTCAAATTATATTATTCCTAATTACTCCTAATTTCTTGTTCAGCTATTTCATTACATAACTAATTAATTATAAAACTGTATGATTCTGTTGTTACTACTAATCCTATTCTAGAATCTCCATTTACACATTGTATTTGGATGTAGCACATTCTCAATCATATAAAATTTACTTAAACTCTCACTACGGTGATACGTGCTGATCTATGACGTCTTATTTATGAAATTATGTTAATTTCTACACGTAATTGACTCTAAAATACATTATAGGTTGTATGCAGCTGACGAAAGCAAGTGAAATAAAATTAATTTATCTTATTCTACTTAGTTCTTTGTTCATGTTCTTCACCGATGAAATAAGATTCTAAGTATCTGACTTTTAGAGCAGAATCGATCAACAAGGTATTCGAAACAATATCTAAATGTAGAATAGGATTAAAACGTGGTATCGATACCATTTACTTTAACTCATTGCCTTTACTATTCAAGCCTTTTTAGTGAACATCGTTTGCATAGAAGCTGCTGGTGCAACTAAACCATAAAAGCATGTAACATAAGTTAACTAAACAGTTTTCATTGTGTAAACATAATATAAAACCTGGATTTAGCTCATGACAATCTTAACATACTCTAGTAGTGTAGTTAAAGAAAAAAACTTTTCAAATATGTTTAATCCCAAGTCGTCATTTCATCTTATATTCGTTTATTCTGAGTGGTTTGGGTGAATAATTAAGTAGTTTGTGTTAATTTGTACTAGGTTCTTAGCTAAAGTAAATACACAGAAATTTCCTAAAGATATGTGTATTTTACCATAGACGGAAACGGTAAAATAGACTCACTTTATTAATTACTTCATTAGTAAAAAGAGCATGTGGATTATATGTAAGGTCTTCAACATGAATAGATTCCTTTTCTCGATTTATATCAATAAGTTCAGCTGTATCTCTATCTGCACCCTGAAATCCATTTGGACATGGACCAGTTCCAATCCCGGTTGGCATTTCATATGGTCCCATGTCTATATCCCAATCAAAGGATGAGGGTTCATCGAAAATTTCTTCTTTTCTTAAAGGATCTAGCTTCTCCCAAGTACGTTGATCAGTATGAAAAACTAGACCAGAACCGCCCTTTTCCCAAACTAGTTCGATTTTGCCTTCATACTTCAACTGTGCTTTGTTTCCCCGGTTCAAATCGTATGGGTCATCATGTAATGCTTCGAAACGATCCCATTCTTCTGGAATATCATCGTCATCCTCGAAAACAACTGGGTCTGAAAACAATTCTGAAACATCATTAGATGGTATGCGGTGCTAAAATAAGGAAGTTTTAAAAACGAATTAGTAAAAAACTAAACGTGAAATAGAAGAAGACATCAAGTAACGTCTTACTGTGAAAAATTTTGTGAAGTATCTAGAAATTTTTTAAGAGATATTTTTAACATAAAATCCTTAAATGTTTTTGGTGTAGTTAATAATTCAACAGGAAATTAAGTTAATAGTGAAAAAAAATAAAAAATAACTAATACAAACTACTTATAAAGTGCATATTGGTCAGTTAGTTATGTACAACGTAGAAACTAGTAAATATAAGCATTGGTCCAAATTTCCACACCTCATTAGCACAGCAAGACGAATAGTAAAGTCATGTGTATGCATGCACGACACAGAACCTGGAGCATACATGCGTCCATTCAAATTGAAATACTTAAGTACAGCAAAAGGAATACCAAACACATGGAAACAGTAGTTGCATTAGTGCTAGTAATGAAAGTGTGAACTTACAGAATATGATACACGCAGAAAGAATTAGTTAGTGGAAAGAGAGGTAATAACTAGTTCTAAGTTCATAATTAAAGGGAGGATGGGAGTAATATACCAGTGCCACTGAAAAATTCTCAGTCATGTCACCCAAGTTTCTCAACCATTAGTTATGGTAATCGTACAGATCACAACCAAGTCGTTAGAATCTACTAGTACGGTTCAGATTAGCAGTCAGTGACTTCATGGACTGATATTGTATTTTGGTATGGCCACCCCCTAGTCTTCTTTCATCCTACTCCAATATTAGGCATCATCGCATGTGGAAGCAGTCAATAGTTGGGCTATGTTACATGCCCCAACCACCTTAATCAATGAAGATTCACAAGTGCATTGATTGATTTGCCATATCTATCAAATACCTTGAGTCTAGCCCCATCATTACTTACCTAGTGGCTCAAACAAGTGTGAGGGATGTTCCGAAGACACCGATAACCAAATGCCAATAGTCTACAAATGTCATCTATTAACTGAGTCCATATTTCAATCTGAGTGAAGCTTTCTACTTTAGCGTTAAAACTACCTGCTATGAGTACTAAATTTGGGTGTTTAGTCTTATCAATAAATTCGGAAAGCATTCTGTTATTGCTTTTTACCTACCACTACCCACTAAGATAGGTGCAAACTCGAATAAATCTTAGCATTTCACTTGATTTAAGTGAAGTTACACAATCGACGACACACCATGGCAGAGCTAAAATAAATGCGGGTTTCGACGTACACCACAGTTATGATCAATAATTCCAACCTATAAAAACATGATGAATTCAAGGTACTTCTTGAAACGCTATTGCCTACCATTATATGCAACGAATTTAAATGGTAATCTGACTGCGTAAGGTAAAATTTCAAACATCGTCGTCAAGAATTTAGTAAACAAAGATCATGCTCATGATACTAATACGTAAATATATAAATGAAAGCACACACCAAAGGGAGAAACAATACCATGCCGATGTTGAAAGTCTAATGGTTTTGTCGCCTCCCTCCATCTCAAGATGTAAGTCATGAAGCACTTGACAATTCACACAGATCTTCAGCGGCCCTTAAGTAGACAGTAGACAGGGTGACATGGTTCAAAACCGTTCTCAATGACGCAGATGAATCTATTGTTTGTCCTCCTTCAAATTCTAAGTTTCTGAATTCATTGTATTTTCTTAATGACTTATATTTCCCTAAATTTTATTTCTGATCTTTGATCCTCCCCATTAATACTAACACTGATACTACTTCCACTACAATGGGATTTGGCCCGACATCATCTATCTATTAATTAGGGCATGGGGACTTAAACCGACGTACGCACGCACTAAGTTCTACGTTAACTGACTGACATAATAGACAATCGGATAATAAACATATTTTAGTAGGCCAAAAAGCTACAGTGTGCTATATGTGAACCCGATGTACCTTAGCAGGGATACAGGAATTACTGACGACAGTGTAATCAAGATCAACGTCATTCGATTCCAAGGTATGTAACTTCTCATCATTAGCATAAATAAAAGGAACTGCACCGTATTTGCGACTCTTAGGTTGCTTGAGGAAGTTTAGATTAAGCCTGGAAATAATTGAACTTTCCAATTTGCATTCTTTAATAAGATTGAAAAAATGTTGGGTAGGTGTTCCCACGTTTCCACGAGGCATCCATGATAATGGTTTGAACTCTGGTAAAAAGTCAAATTCTGAAAATGTCTGTAGATCTATAAATTATATCTTACCTTCTTGAGTTGCGTGTTTGATTAGATGTGGGGTGCATTTCAACTCCAAGGGAACGACATCATTTTCATTAGGCCAATTAAGACCGCTATATAAGCGGAAAAACTCACTGACGTACTCATCATAAACTGATAAAACAGCACAACATGTTGATTTGCTTTTAGTAAATTGCTTGATATAACTAAGTAACTGGACTCCATCTACTTCAGAAGTTCCAACAAAACTCACATCGGGTCTGTGACGATAGTGGAAGCACAAAAATTTGGACGATTCAACGAACTGAGAAAAAAAATTCCTTAAATTGGATGCATGAAAATGTTTAGGGATGTCAGTAATCAGCAGAAGTTTAGCATTTTTAACAGGCAATGAGTGTAAATCAACTAGGTCTTTAGAATAACTTCTATCACCCATTAGATTAAACTCTGCCTGGTAGAATTAGCGAACTGTCGTTCATCAATATCCACGTATAAGTGGTGGGAGTGCTCTTGACAAAACATGAAATGACACTAGATAAGCATCAGCCTGGTTTGATTTTGCCACAATATGACATTTTTGTGACCTTGAGTAGTTAAGTGCTTGGCGGCAGTTCCGCATTTACAGCGTGGCAGACTGGTCATGCTCTATTAACTCTCACCAATCTCAACAACATTATATTTCTAGAGAAATACGACTGATATTAGGGGATTATATAGTTTTTATGTATCTGCTTATTGAATAATGGTTGTTTGGCCTGTTCCTCACGAGAAATAAGTGTTGATCTGAAAGCAGCCATTGAAATATAGTGCTTAGCCGACGATTTTACAGTTGAGAGAATGAAGAGCAAACAGTTGAAGAGTTTTAGACTGTAAGTTAATAAATTTAATGAAATCGTAGATTACCTTTACTCACTATATTCATTTGCAAAGTCAAAGTGCCTCGCTTTCGTATTTTACATACATTTTCGTTGTTTTTAAATGTGCATTCTGTAATAAAAGAAAATCTCACGGGATCGGTCAGAGAAACAAATCGTAAGTTGAACTGTAACTCCTAAATGTTTCGGTCAAAAATCATGGATTATAAATCTATGTTTCGTGTAGTGCTGAATGTTAATGAGTATATATTCTAGAGAGAATTTTTGGCGCGTACAAATGGGTGACATCCAACCTTGAAGGCGAACTTTGGAAACCACTGAGAATCAAGACCTCTACGTCGTGCACATGATTCATTATTCAATACCTACTTGAAAATCTACTTTAAGGCGACTAATTTCTGATGCCGAGGTGGAGTTCAGGGTATTTGGTAGTGTTCAGTGTGGGATATAAGATGTTTGCATAAGGTCAGTTGATTGTATTTTTTATGAGGACGTTACTATCAGTAATCTGTAAGCCCCTGTATTGATTTCCATAGTATTACATGTAATCTTAAAAATCGATCGCCAATTTTTCCAAACTTGCTAAAGGAATTGCAACCAAATGCTTCAAATTAAATTTACGTGTTCAAAGAAAAACGGTGAGAAATCTCTCCGTACCAAGTTATATTACTTATACTACTAGGATTCAAAATCCCCAAAAATACAATTATTCATTAGACCAAGTGAAGTTGTAGTGATTTTTTGTAAGCTTCATTTGTAAACTTATATCCCATTTATTTGATTTAAAATATGATTCATACGCCAGAGTACATTATGCAACATTTAATTGTATTAATACTGTGCTGATGATTTTACTCTGGTTAATGATCACTGCAAATTAATCGATATAAAGATGGATGTATTTATATAAATGTTTTTCGTTAGTCTCGTTTCAGTTTTTTTCCCCAATAGCTGTGGGTTGGGAAAGAACAAGTGGTGGTATCCGATTGAAGTACAAGTATCAGAGATAACGTTTCGCATTAACCGTATAGACTATTGAGGGAATTATATATATCATTTGGTTACTCCAGATCTATTAGCTGTATCACATCGTGAACCGTATTAAAATCAATAAGAACCCATGCGTTAGGCTTATTCGAAAACATATCAATTACATCTCTTTTCAATCTTTCTCTTGTTTTGATCACAACATTTTGATTCTTCCAATCTCAGAATTTTAATTATAACTGATCAATCTCAAATTATATTATTCCTAATTACTCCTAATTTCTTGTTCAGCTATTTCATTACATAACTAATTAATTATAAAACTGTATGATTCTGTTGTTACTACTAATCCTATTCTAGAATCTCCATTTACACATTGTATTTGGATGTAGCACATTCTCAATCATATAAAATTTACTTAAACTCTCACTACGGTGATACGTGCTGATCTATGACGTCTTATTTATGAAATTATGTTAATTTCTACACGTAATTGACTCTAAAATACATTATAGGTTGTATGCAGCTGACGAAAGCAAGTGAAATAAAATTAATTTATCTTATTCTACTTAGTTCTTTGTTCATGTTCTTCACCGATGAAATAAGATTCTAAGTATCTGACTTTTAGAGCAGAATCGATCAACAAGGTATTCGAAACAATATCTAAATGTAGAATAGGATTAAAACGTGGTATCGATACCATTTACTTTAACTCATTGCCTTTACTATTCAAGCCTTTTTAGTGAACATCGTTTGCATAGAAGCTGCTGGTGCAACTAAACCATAAAAGCATGTAACATAAGTTAACTAAACAGTTTTCATTGTGTAAACATAATATAAAACCTGGATTTAGCTCATGACAATCTTAACATACTCTAGTAGTGTAGTTAAAGAAAAAAACTTTTCAAATATGTTTAATCCCAAGTCGTCATTTCATCTTATATTCGTTTATTCTGAGTGGTTTGGGTGAATAATTAAGTAGTTTGTGTTAATTTGTACTAGGTTCTTAGCTAAAGTAAATACACAGAAATTTCCTAAAGATATGTGTATTTTACCATAGACGGAAACGGTAAAATAGACTCACTTTATTAATTACTTCATTAGTAAAAAGAGCATGTGGATTATATGTAAGGTCTTCAACATGAATAGATTCCTTTTCTCGATTTATATCAATAAGTTCAGCTGTATCTCTATCTGCACCCTGAAATCCATTTGGACATGGACCAGTTCCAATCCCGGTTGGCATTTCATATGGTCCCATGTCTATATCCCAATCAAAGGATGAGGGTTCATCGAAAATTTCTTCTTTTCTTAAAGGATCTAGCTTCTCCCAAGTACGTTGATCAGTATGAAAAACTAGACCAGAACCGCCCTTTTCCCAAACTAGTTCGATTTTGCCTTCATACTTCAACTGTGCTTTGTTTCCCCGGTTCAAATCGTATGGGTCATCATGTAATGCTTCGAAACGATCCCATTCTTCTGGAATATCATCGTCATCCTCGAAAACAACTGGGTCTGAAAACAATTCTGAAACATCATTAGATGGTATGCGGTGCTAAAATAAGGAAGTTTTAAAAACGAATTAGTAAAAAACTAAACGTGAAATAGAAGAAGACATCAAGTAACGTCTTACTGTGAAAAATTTTGTGAAGTATCTAGAAATTTTTTAAGAGATATTTTTAACATAAAATCCTTAAATGTTTTTGGTGTAGTTAATAATTCAACAGGAAATTAAGTTAATAGTGAAAAAAAATAAAAAATAACTAATACAAACTACTTATAAAGTGCATATTGGTCAGTTAGTTATGTACAACGTAGAAACTAGTAAATATAAGCATTGGTCCAAATTTCCACACCTCATTAGCACAGCAAGACGAATAGTAAAGTCATGTGTATGCATGCACGACACAGAACCTGGAGCATACATGCGTCCATTCAAATTGAAATACTTAAGTACAGCAAAAGGAATACCAAACACATGGAAACAGTAGTTGCATTAGTGCTAGTAATGAAAGTGTGAACTTACAGAATATGATACACGCAGAAAGAATTAGTTAGTGGAAAGAGAGGTAATAACTAGTTCTAAGTTCATAATTAAAGGGAGGATGGGAGTAATATACCAGTGCCACTGAAAAATTCTCAGTCATGTCACCCAAGTTTCTCAACCATTAGTTATGGTAATCGTACAGATCACAACCAAGTCGTTAGAATCTACTAGTACGGTTCAGATTAGCAGTCAGTGACTTCATGGACTGATATTGTATTTTGGTATGGCCACCCCCTAGTCTTCTTTCATCCTACTCCAATATTAGGCATCATCGCATGTGGAAGCAGTCAATAGTTGGGCTATGTTACATGCCCCAACCACCTTAATCAATGAAGATTCACAAGTGCATTGATTGATTTGCCATATCTATCAAATACCTTGAGTCTAGCCCCATCATTACTTACCTAGTGGCTCAAACAAGTGTGAGGGATGTTCCGAAGACACCGATAACCAAATGCCAATAGTCTACAAATGTCATCTATTAACTGAGTCCATATTTCAATCTGAGTGAAGCTTTCTACTTTAGCGTTAAAACTACCTGCTATGAGTACTAAATTTGGGTGTTTAGTCTTATCAATAAATTCGGAAAGCATTCTGTTATTGCTTTTTACCTACCACTACCCACTAAGATAGGTGCAAACTCGAATAAATCTTAGCATTTCACTTGATTTAAGTGAAGTTACACAATCGACGACACACCATGGCAGAGCTAAAATAAATGCGGGTTTCGACGTACACCACAGTTATGATCAATAATTCCAACCTATAAAAACATGATGAATTCAAGGTACTTCTTGAAACGCTATTGCCTACCATTATATGCAACGAATTTAAATGGTAATCTGACTGCGTAAGGTAAAATTTCAAACATCGTCGTCAAGAATTTAGTAAACAAAGATCATGCTCATGATACTAATACGTAAATATATAAATGAAAGCACACACCAAAGGGAGAAACAATACCATGCCGATGTTGAAAGTCTAATGGTTTTGTCGCCTCCCTCCATCTCAAGATGTAAGTCATGAAGCACTTGACAATTCACACAGATCTTCAGCGGCCCTTAAGTAGACAGTAGACAGGGTGACATGGTTCAAAACCGTTCTCAATGACGCAGATGAATCTATTGTTTGTCCTCCTTCAAATTCTAAGTTTCTGAATTCATTGTATTTTCTTAATGACTTATATTTCCCTAAATTTTATTTCTGATCTTTGATCCTCCCCATTAATACTAACACTGATACTACTTCCACTACAATGGGATTTGGCCCGACATCATCTATCTATTAATTAGGGCATGGGGACTTAAACCGACGTACGCACGCACTAAGTTCTACGTTAACTGACTGACATAATAGACAATCGGATAATAAACATATTTTAGTAGGCCAAAAAGCTACAGTGTGCTATATGTGAACCCGATGTACCTTAGCAGGGATACAGGAATTACTGACGACAGTGTAATCAAGATCAACGTCATTCGATTCCAAGGTATGTAACTTCTCATCATTAGCATAAATAAAAGGAACTGCACCGTATTTGCGACTCTTAGGTTGCTTGAGGAAGTTTAGATTAAGCCTGGAAATAATTGAACTTTCCAATTTGCATTCTTTAATAAGATTGAAAAAATGTTGGGTAGGTGTTCCCACGTTTCCACGAGGCATCCATGATAATGGTTTGAACTCTGGTAAAAAGTCAAATTCTGAAAATGTCTGTAGATCTATAAATTATATCTTACCTTCTTGAGTTGCGTGTTTGATTAGATGTGGGGTGCATTTCAACTCCAAGGGAACGACATCATTTTCATTAGGCCAATTAAGACCGCTATATAAGCGGAAAAACTCACTGACGTACTCATCATAAACTGATAAAACAGCACAACATGTTGATTTGCTTTTAGTAAATTGCTTGATATAACTAAGTAACTGGACTCCATCTACTTCAGAAGTTCCAACAAAACTCACATCGGGTCTGTGACGATAGTGGAAGCACAAAAATTTGGACGATTCAACGAACTGAGAAAAAAAATTCCTTAAATTGGATGCATGAAAATGTTTAGGGATGTCAGTAATCAGCAGAAGTTTAGCATTTTTAACAGGCAATGAGTGTAAATCAACTAGGTCTTTAGAATAACTTCTATCACCCATTAGATTAAACTCTGCCTGGTAGAATTAGCGAACTGTCGTTCATCAATATCCACGTATAAGTGGTGGGAGTGCTCTTGACAAAACATGAAATGACACTAGATAAGCATCAGCCTGGTTTGATTTTGCCACAATATGACATTTTTGTGACCTTGAGTAGTTAAGTGCTTGGCGGCAGTTCCGCATTTACAGCGTGGCAGACTGGTCATGCTCTATTAACTCTCACCAATCTCAACAACATTATATTTCTAGAGAAATACGACTGATATTAGGGGATTATATAGTTTTTATGTATCTGCTTATTGAATAATGGTTGTTTGGCCTGTTCCTCACGAGAAATAAGTGTTGATCTGAAAGCAGCCATTGAAATATAGTGCTTAGCCGACGATTTTACAGTTGAGAGAATGAAGAGCAAACAGTTGAAGAGTTTTAGACTGTAAGTTAATAAATTTAATGAAATCGTAGATTACCTTTACTCACTATATTCATTTGCAAAGTCAAAGTGCCTCGCTTTCGTATTTTACATACATTTTCGTTGTTTTTAAATGTGCATTCTGTAATAAAAGAAAATCTCACGGGATCGGTCAGAGAAACAAATCGTAAGTTGAACTGTAACTCCTAAATGTTTCGGTCAAAAATCATGGATTATAAATCTATGTTTCGTGTAGTGCTGAATGTTAATGAGTATATATTCTAGAGAGAATTTTTGGCGCGTACAAATGGGTGACATCCAACCTTGAAGGCGAACTTTGGAAACCACTGAGAATCAAGACCTCTACGTCGTGCACATGATTCATTATTCAATACCTACTTGAAAATCTACTTTAAGGCGACTAATTTCTGATGCCGAGGTGGAGTTCAGGGTATTTGGTAGTGTTCAGTGTGGGATATAAGATGTTTGCATAAGGTCAGTTGATTGTATTTTTTATGAGGACGTTACTATCAGTAATCTGTAAGCCCCTGTATTGATTTCCATAGTATTACATGTAATCTTAAAAATCGATCGCCAATTTTTCCAAACTTGCTAAAGGAATTGCAACCAAATGCTTCAAATTAAATTTACGTGTTCAAAGAAAAACGGTGAGAAATCTCTCCGTACCAAGTTATATTACTTATACTACTAGGATTCAAAATCCCCAAAAATACAATTATTCATTAGACCAAGTGAAGTTGTAGTGATTTTTTGTAAGCTTCATTTGTAAACTTATATCCCATTTATTTGATTTAAAATATGATTCATACGCCAGAGTACATTATGCAACATTTAATTGTATTAATACTGTGTTGATGATTTTACTCTGGTTAATGATCACTGCAAATTAATCGATATAAAGATGGATGTATTTATATAAATGTTTTTCGTTAGTCTCGTTTCAGTTTTTTTCCCCAATAGCTGTGGGTTGGGAAAGAACAAGTGGTGGTATCCGATTGAAGTACAAGTATCAGAGATAACGTTTCGCATTAACCGTATAGACTATTGAGGGAATTATATATATCATTTGGTTACTCCAGATCTATTAGCTGTATCATATCGTGGACCGTATTAAAATTAATAAATTTTAATTGTTTTTTCTTATCTGAAAGCATTTCATTTATTTTTAACCATTTTTCTGACAATGCACTTAAATGTTTCACACCTTTTAATTGTTCTTGATTTATATTCATTGTAGCCTCAGCTGAATCAGCTCCCTTTATTCTTCTTCAGCAGACATCACTTGCATATCTCTTGTTATTAAACTGTTCGTATTTTTTACTTTAACGGTTTTTTCAAGACTCTCCTTGCTAGGAGATACATCGACCACTATACCAAGCGGCCGATAGCCTCACACAGACCGACCAACTACAAATACAACATTTTAGATATAGTAATCCTTTTTTGGTAGTATCCTTTTATCGAGCACTTATGGGGTCGTGACATATTTTGTCGAAGTGTTAAAATTTCATTTGATATCCATTTTTACAAATTTTCATGAAGTTTTACTCTCGAGCACTTTGAACACCGTATTTTTTGATGCTACCTACCAGGTTTGTACTTCAGTTTCTGAAGATCAACTTTGGTTTGTAGACCCCAGAAGTACTGAAAAGCGCATCCGATAACTTGGTATCGACCAGGTCTTAGTATACTGCCCTAATCAAGAGGCAAACAAACCGCCATATCTCTTGTATGTTTTCGTTACTGCTGTACACCTTGAATAGTTCAGCGAGATCAATTCCGACGTATTAAAAGTAGTTCTTCCTAGTTTTCGTTTTCCGACCTGAGATTAATGGTTTTTTTGTTCTTAACGGACATTTCTCCTTCAGCAACTTATTCACCTGCTTATCACTTTTCTTGCTGTTGTCCTATTTCTGGGAATCTAATATTTAGTTAGGACGCCTGCCATTTCATCGAGGGGTCCCCGACTGACGGATAATTAAATGTGAAATTGGATGATCGTTCGGTAAAGTGACCGAATGTTTTGATTTAAAATACAGACTAGAATCCGGAATCCCACCCACGCAGACCAGTCTGTTTACATTTAATGTGTTTTAGCCTTCTAAATGTATCTTGTGATACAAATAGCCTGAGCGAGTATTTGTCTTTATACCTCTTCAGCCCTTGTATTGAGCGACCTTTATAATAGCTATCAAATTAACTGGGTTAATTCGTTATGTCTGAGCCAAAAATGGAGCGTTTGAATACTATGCAGATTTTGTCTTTGATTGATGGTGAATCTGGAACAGCGATTGATTATACCCGTATTATTTCTAGTCAGCCAGTCGGAATAAAATACACCGTCACGATACTAATTATAATTTCACCACTGACAACAGGGTCACACAAAGTCTATGGTGGTACGATAGATTGTATACACAACAGATAAACTCATGCTTCAGGACGATATTTACTCCCAGCAGCAACATATACACTACGCTTAGTCAATTCCAGAGCCAATGTCGGCCAGTAATTCAGTTTGACTAAATAACGTTTAATGGCAGCAACTTGTTATTTTAACTCTAAAATGATTTTGTACACAGATAGTCATTCTTTCTTCTTTTGACAGTGATCTTCAGGTTCCTTCAAAAAGGACGGGCCATTTAACCACATATTATTGAGCGCGTCCATATATATATTGTACCCATTTAAGCTAAATCGGTAGGATTCAGCTTCGATGGTAGGTAGCGCCACAGGTCTTATTGCCTAATTTTCCTGCGGAATGCTATTCTATTCGCTAGAAAGCAGGCGTTGCAGTGAACATATAGTGCATTTAATCCGTATAAATTATTCTCACAAACTCTTTTACATTAATCGGATTTTGATCTGCAGATTATGTTCACTTATTACACCTGATTTGTTTGTCGTCAGCCATTTTGTTTTAACTCTTATCTTCGCTTTTATTCTTCGGTTGAAATCCTGGGTTACTGCGATTTCGAAGACTTATTACAATTTGTTCCAATTATATGTTGAACAGAACAATCGTACTTAACAGGATGACAAAACTATTCTGTTCAAATATTATCGTTTTTTGGTTTTCGTGGCAATTTATCATTGGGTAAGATCTCGTCAATTTGCATCTTTACCGCCCTGTATGTTACTTGTACTGATTTGACATAACAGTAAGTATACTAACCTAACTTATTTTCTAGGTAGTACATTGCGGTCATCGAAACAAACTCAAAATGTTGTTTTACTGGAAATAATATCACCTTTCCTTTTGCAAAAGTAAACGTTACTACGGCTAAGGACGCAGCGCTCAACTCCAGACAGGAAATAGAAACTGTCTTCAAAGGTTTGGTTCTAGTCTTTTGACCAGTAGTCTCAGTTATGCCTTATCAGCCACTTTACGACGAATACACACAGCTGCACCGTAGTCACCTTACAACGCATCACAGAATACAGTTAAATCGATTATTTGACAGTTCATCGTAGACGTTGAAGAAACCTAAAGACCTTAAAAAGACCGATATTTTGTTTGTATCCTTCAGGTTACAGTTCCACTCTAGACAACTATTAATCGAAGTATCATCAACAGGGTTATCTCAACCCAAGTTACCCTCTCATGTTCATTGTTACACCATTTTAGCACTAAGAACAGAAGTAGTGATTAGACCTAAGAGGTTAAACAGAGAAGACAGACGAGACAACATCCCTCCACTACAAAACCTAATGGATCCGTGACTACTTTGCGCTGCAAACCTTACATTCGCATAGTTAGTGGCACATCCACAGACGGATCTTTCATATTAGATAGTTGATTATGCATTTCGACCCCTTCTAGTATCCGTTCACTGTTGGTCATAGACCTTGTAGACGTAAATCAGGCCTTTAAGAGAAATTGACAAAGGCCGGCTACAAAGGGTTGTGCAGCAGTTCCTTCATTGGATGGCGCTAGAGTTATCCGTATTATATCGTTTGTCTATTGAAAACCTATTCGACATGTGTAACCAGACACAGTACACAAAGTTCATGTTAAGCAAGCGATTAGGTCCGGTATGTGAGTCGACGGTGAAAATTACTCTGGTCAAGGATAAGAAAAAATATAATGTTGAATAATGACTACAACGTTTGTGAGTGGAACATACGTATCTTCCTAAACTGTCCTCATGAGGGTCCTGTGAAAAAATGTGCTTTCATCAGACTGTAATTATGGTTGCAGGATAGAGGAAAAGAACCAAAACCCAAGGCTTCCAAGTTGCGAGGTCTTGAAAGCCTATGCTTCTAAGATATGTGTGAATAAAGAGAATAATATTTTAAACACCATGAGTATATTACAAACTAACATCCGGAACCCAAGGAACAAATTATCTAGAGTAGGTTTCACAGTGACAGAAATCAGACCCAATGCTACCTTTCTCACGAAAACACTGTTCACACCAGAGTTATTATGTTCCACTTCTTCCAAGTTGTATCTGTGTTAAGACTGATGGGGTTTGTAATTATATTGTGAGGGATGCTTATGCTATTCACTAAACACCATTAGCAAATTCAGTCGAACACTTCAGTGGAATACGACAAAGGTTCATATGAGGCAGCTAGCTTCGAAATTAAGTCGCGCCATGGATTAGCAACCACTAGTGATAATTTGCACAATCAAAGTTTCTTTGGGATGAATTTACCCTAGACCATTTCGTCACTAAGTAAACCGGCCAGTGTTTTGTCACCGAGAACTTCAATGGACAACGCACCAAACGGATGAATCTCATCACCCATAATGAATATTTTAAACACAACTTACTACCAATCAGCCGTCTGTTTCCTCTTATCCCCTGTGTCAAAAAACCAACACGTTCCTACTTAAAATGTAAAAATCATTGTTGAAACAGGTTTTCACACATTATCGTGATGATGTCTCGAACTTTCAATTTCTAAAGTTACTGACAAACAGTGATAATGTATCATCACATTTCCGCTGATTGGTCGATCAATGTTAGTTAGCCAGCGGAATAACAATGGTGTGCATTCAAGTTGACTTTCGAAAATGTTACAATACTCATTACTCGATGGTCGATTCCATGTAAATGACCTAATAGTCCACTCTGAATTCATGAAAACATTCTCGAGATACTAAGGCACAGAAAATACCTCTGGAACTAACTCTATTTAAAAGGTCATAGGGTATCCGAGTCCGCTTACAGAGGCGTCAAGAACTTATATTACACAACCAACTTATGTTGTTACTTGTTGAGTGTTTCTTTAGAAAAGCCACTAATTACTGCATTTTGTCTGTTTTGGCTGACGCTAATACTTCTGCTAGTACACACTGACTACAGTTATTTGCTTATTAGTCGTCACTCTAAAATACAAGCTCTTCAAAGCCCACAATACTCAGTTAATAACACCTCTACTACAGAGAAGCCTTTTAATCCTTCTATCCCAGGTTTGATAGACCCAGTAATACTGGATTTTACACCGGTAATTCAACTATTGAAAATATCCGATAGTGATCACACATTTACGTCACGGAACAGCAGCATCTAAAAAGTTAAATGTGAACCACAGCATCTAAGTAAGCAGCTAACGGAAATACATTTTCAAATGGAGTTATTCTCAGTTGCCGTATGTGGCGTTCAGCAAGAACTTAACACACTGTCACCCGCAAATTGCTACTGACTAAGCTCATTTGTACTGGAACACGTTACATAGGTGGAAACCGTAATCGACTCCATTGCTTCAGAAGTAACTAAGTGTATGATGTTCCTTTAGAATGTGTTTGTTTTCGATATACCAGATAAGACACCACTGAAAACTGTTAGGTATTCCATACTGAAAGCAGCTAATCTTTCAGATCGCTCTTGTCAGTGCCGCCACCTTAATAAGAAACATCAAAAGTACTCATGCCTCATTCTCTTCCGATTTGATCCTCAGTCGACAGTAGATCAGTTAAAATGGGCTGAGTAATTAATAACTGCATCCACCAATTATAAGAATACTCGTATAGTGGAGAATAAGACTGTAATCGAAAGACATAAGAGACTAGAAATTTCATACTTAGGTAAAGCTGAGTAGAACAACACCAATGTAAAATGCCTATATACACCAATTAGTACTGCTACAGAATCCCCTTATAATACCATTAATTAGCAGAAAGGAGTTATGCTACAAGACGTATAAATTACAGATAGTCAATGAGCTGCCATATCGTCTAACTCAAATTGTTCTGAACATCCTAATACCTGCGGCTATTATAATTACTTTTTGGGAATAGGCAGTCACTAGTCCCCTTAAAAATACGGCTTGCCCAGACATCAGCTCAAACAGCCAAACAGCCCTTTCAAACAAACATCCAGTTATATCAAACACGAATAATTTGGATAAATATATTATTCGATTCTTCACAATTCACTTTTTATTTCTGAACTTTTTATTAATTAACGCCTTCTCACTTCTTAATAAAATATCAACCCTAAGATTTATAGCCTTATTGCCTTAACCTTCTTTAATATTACTAAATTGTAGAATAATAATAACCTATAATCTATTAGTCACAGAAACATGGTGTTCCACCTCAGTAACTGACTCGAAATTAGCCATTCAAGATCTAAAGCTTCTAATATGGTTAACCACAGGCTTTTTATTGGCAAACTCTATTATAATGGAATTAGGAATCTATTACTTGCATGGTTAAACTCTTTCCTCAGACATCGATATGAAATTGTCAAAAGTGACTTCACTATTTTGAAGGCCGAACCTGTTACAAGTAACGTTATACGAGTAAGTTATTAGACAAACAATCGCTAATCACTTACTTAAGGTCACAAATTAGCCCCACCTGACACTGATGCTAATTAATGCTCAATTTATAATAAATAAAATGACATCTATAGAAACCTTTGCCCTCCTATACAACCCTACGCTTGCCCTAATGACAAGAAGTTTATTGACCAGTGATGTTCCTGACTCATAACTTGTCATAGATAACTACACTGTTTTTCATTGCGATAGAGCGGCTAAAAGAGGTGTGAATTGTCTAACACACGTTTCCAGTACTGTACAGGTGGAAAATATCAATGACGATGTTCTTAACGCAGTATTTGATTAGATATGGTTAAAAGTACATGTAACTAGTTACCCCTTACTACTACGTTTAATATACACGGCTCTAAATACATCAAAATTAATGGACACCTCACTAATCGCATCATTTGAACACGCTGCTTCCGTCAGCTTCGACTATGAAATAATCTGTGGAGACTTTAATTTCTCAGGAGTCGATTGGTGCACATTCTATGGCCTGAAATATTATTAAAGCATAATTAAACATATCAATGTACACCGCTAGAAACAATATGTGCATCTACCTTCACTAAATAATAACACCTTCGACTTAATATTCTGTCATAATATGACACCGATATCTATAGGATATGGCGAAAAACTCTACAACAGTAACCACAACACAGTCCTGTGCACCCTACCACTCCTTGTGAAAAGTAGCATGTACAGAGTGACCTGTATGCGCTTTCAGTATAAGGACTTACTCCATTCTGACTGGGGCATCTTACAAAACTTAGTTAGATGCTCTGAATGGGCCTGATTCTTTGCTAGTGGTAGCATTACTAAAACACTAGAAACATTCTACTGTACCATAAAGTCCGTAATAGACACTATGGTGACAACACAGACGGGCTGCAAATCAATATCCCCATACATCAACACTCAAGTCAAGGCCAAGCTGCGTAAACTGAAAAAGTGCGCTCCATCTTGAAAAATTTCGTTGCTCTGGATCAAATACACTGTTTACTAGAACAAGTAAGGTGTCGACATGAAAATCGCCTGAAAGATGTGGAATGTATAGTACTGAATGGAGCATCTAAGTCTTTAAACCTATGCCACCTATTAGAAAAACGCTTAAATAAAAGTGAAGACTATAGTACTCACATAATCTACTAATATGCAAGATGCAGTCCATAGGAATTACTGATCCTCTCTAGGATGGTTTAAGTCATTCCTCGCATACTGATAACAGACAACGAAAGTAGGCACTCTAATATTAACACTACGACTTATAACCAGTGGAGTTGTGCAAGGTAGTGTTCTAGGACCCTTACTCTTCATTATATATATCAATAACATATCCAGGTGCTTTATAGACGGAAGGCCATACCTGTATGCAAACGACTTAGAAGTAGTCTACAAGACTGAAAGCCGGGACGTAGCACATCGCATCCAAAATATGCAGGACGAGCTGAACAAACTGGGTAAATGGTGCTCCAACTGATGTCTGAAATTCAATACCGATAAATGTGGGTGGATATGTGTGGGGGACCCAAAACTTGAAATGCAACCTGCACTTAGCAACCACAAACTCCCTGAACTTAATGCTGTAACCGACCTAGGCATACAATATTCTCACAACATTAACTTCTCCGAGTACACTTCTGCCAAACTATCTAAATCACAACGACTCCTAGGTTTCATTCTAAGAGATTTTTATCAAAATGAGTCAACACTCACTCTCTACAAAATATGTGTAAGACCTGTACTTGAGTACTTTTCCTTCCTATTTAGCAATCTACGAACAAGTGATAGAATGAGAGTAGAGAGTGTTCAACGCTACTCAACAGAGTAAATGATTAAATACAATTCTAAAATAGACTACAAAACTAGGTGTCACATGTTCGGACTTGAACCTCTATGGAAAATAAGACTAAGAACAAACTTAATCCTCTTTCATAAACTGTTGAACAATATGACACACACCTCAACTAATATTCCATACCATACCTACACTCGGGACCATTATCTGGATAATAAGCTATTTCAAATTGAGATTCAAAAATACAAAACAAAAGCTCGCGCAAACTTTTATTTGATTATGTGTGCTCAAATATGGAACAAACTGCCAGCAGAGGTAGGTATAGCAGACAATCTCCCATTATTTTGCAAGCTACTTAATATAGCTCTCAAAGGTATTAGTCCTCTGGCTGATAAAGCCACTTATTCAGGTACGCTAGAAATAATTGATCCCCTTAATATTTGGTATAGATTGAAAATCGAAGACATACAACGCGGTGATTTGTCTAAATAAAAAAATATAAATGGACCTCTGAACATTCATTTACAACTCACCTGCCAGAAACGAAACGGCTTATAGTCAATCGGATAGTGTTTTAGACCATCCTTATAAAATGGACACTAGACGCACAACATCTTGTTCTCTCTCATCTTTATTTTTCTCTTCTTTTTTCGAAAGTATACTAGAATATCAACCTTGCAGACTCAAATACCTCACGATGGATGTCCGTCAAACCTAGTGTCTTACTTCTAAGGTGCATCAGCAACCAGAACCTAGTGAGTTCATATACCTTACTCTGCACTTACTTTTAGCCAGTTTTCTATTTATTACTGTATCATCAACATATTGCTCAAACCTACTACTCAAATGGTTTATTAGTCTACTAATACCTACAGCATTACTAACACTCGCTAGTTTCTAGTAACCACTCATCTAACCACCAGATGCCACACTCCTTCCCACATCCAATACCACTTCATACTTCTCCTAACTAACCCCTATCAAACCAATGCAGTAACAGTTATGCAACTAGTTAGTGGCCTTAGTAGTCTGCATGACATGTAATATAATGCCTGCTCAGATAAGGTTGACCAAAATAGAACTTGTGTCATTGAGCAACGATTAAAACAATATGATTTCCATCGAACCAGTAAATTTACGAGCCTATCATCATAAAGTGGAGAGAGGATGGAGTTTTTGACCAGCAGAGATGATGGTGTTGGAGACAACTTCAATCCTCCCTTGTCTATATGGCTGGACCTGTTTTATGTTTACGGCTACGTACTACGGTTTTAATATGAGCAAGCATTCAGTAGTGATGTTTGAAATGCTCTAATATATACTACTGAGACTCACACATATGAAGTTGAATTGGCACTACCTATTTATCAGGATGTCCTACTGCAAGGAAAAGCTAGGCCTTTACGCTACAGATTAGGATGCTGATACCTAATAAAGTTAACATTAATGAAGATTATCCACATACATAAGCATTTATTGCATCTATTGACATGCTGTGGACTAAACTGATATTCATTGTGTTCCCTCGTAACTACTGCAACCACTAAAAATATGCCCCTTATTATACCACACATTTCACAGAGACCCATTCTGGACACCACTGATGTAACCTTTCATAATAGCTAAGCTATCAAGGATCACAACCAAGTCGTTAGAATCTACTAGTACGGTTCAGATTAGCAGTCAGTGACTTCATGGACTGATATTGTATTTTGGTATGGCCACCCCCTAGTCTTCTTTCATCCTACTCCAATATTAGGCATCATCGCATGTGGAAGCAGTCAATAGTTGGGCTATGTTACATGCCCCAACCACCTTAATCAATGAAGATTCACAAGTGCATTGATTGATTTGCCATATCTATCAAATACCTTGAGTCTAGCCCCATCATTACTTACCTAGTGGCTCAAACAAGTGTGAGGGATGTTCCGAAGACACCGATAACCAAATGCCAATAGTCTACAAATGTCATCTATTAACTGAGTCCATATTTCAATCTGAGTGAAGCTTTCTACTTTAGCGTTAAAACTACCTGCTATGAGTACTAAATTTGGGTGTTTAGTCTTATCAATAAATTCGGAAAGCATTCTGTTATTGCTTTTTACCTACCACTACCCACTAAGATAGGTGCAAACTCGAATAAATCTTAGCATTTCACTTGATTTAAGTGAAGTTACACAATCGACGACACACCATGGCAGAGCTAAAATAAATGCGGGTTTCGACGTACACCACAGTTATGATCAATAATTCCAACCTATAAAAACATGATGAATTCAAGGTACTTCTTGAAACGCTATTGCCTACCATTATATGCAACGAATTTAAATGGTAATCTGACTGCGTAAGGTAAAATTTCAAACATCGTCGTCAAGAATTTAGTAAACAAAGATCATGCTCATGATACTAATACGTAAATATATAAATGAAAGCACACACCAAAGGGAGAAACAATACCATGCCGATGTTGAAAGTCTAATGGTTTTGTCGCCTCCCTCCATCTCAAGATGTAAGTCATGAAGCACTTGACAATTCACACAGATCTTCAGCGGCCCTTAAGTAGACAGTAGACAGGGTGACATGGTTCAAAACCGTTCTCAATGACGCAGATGAATCTATTGTTTGTCCTCCTTCAAATTCTAAGTTTCTGAATTCATTGTATTTTCTTAATGACTTATATTTCCCTAAATTTTATTTCTGATCTTTGATCCTCCCCATTAATACTAACACTGATACTACTTCCACTACAATGGGATTTGGCCCGACATCATCTATCTATTAATTAGGGCATGGGGACTTAAACCGACGTACGCACGCACTAAGTTCTACGTTAACTGACTGACATAATAGACAATCGGATAATAAACATATTTTAGTAGGCCAAAAAGCTACAGTGTGCTATATGTGAACCCGATGTACCTTAGCAGGGATACAGGAATTACTGACGACAGTGTAATCAAGATCAACGTCATTCGATTCCAAGGTATGTAACTTCTCATCATTAGCATAAATAAAAGGAACTGCACCGTATTTGCGACTCTTAGGTTGCTTGAGGAAGTTTAGATTAAGCCTGGAAATAATTGAACTTTCCAATTTGCATTCTTTAATAAGATTGAAAAAATGTTGGGTAGGTGTTCCCACGTTTCCACGAGGCATCCATGATAATGGTTTGAACTCTGGTAAAAAGTCAAATTCTGAAAATGTCTGTAGATCTATAAATTATATCTTACCTTCTTGAGTTGCGTGTTTGATTAGATGTGGGGTGCATTTCAACTCCAAGGGAACGACATCATTTTCATTAGGCCAATTAAGACCGCTATATAAGCGGAAAAACTCACTGACGTACTCATCATAAACTGATAAAACAGCACAACATGTTGATTTGCTTTTAGTAAATTGCTTGATATAACTAAGTAACTGGACTCCATCTACTTCAGAAGTTCCAACAAAACTCACATCGGGTCTGTGACGATAGTGGAAGCACAAAAATTTGGACGATTCAACGAACTGAGAAAAAAAATTCCTTAAATTGGATGCATGAAAATGTTTAGGGATGTCAGTAATCAGCAGAAGTTTAGCATTTTTAACAGGCAATGAGTGTAAATCAACTAGGTCTTTAGAATAACTTCTATCACCCATTAGATTAAACTCTGCCTGGTAGAATTAGCGAACTGTCGTTCATCAATATCCACGTATAAGTGGTGGGAGTGCTCTTGACAAAACATGAAATGACACTAGATAAGCATCAGCCTGGTTTGATTTTGCCACAATATGACATTTTTGTGACCTTGAGTAGTTAAGTGCTTGGCGGCAGTTCCGCATTTACAGCGTGGCAGACTGGTCATGCTCTATTAACTCTCACCAATCTCAACAACATTATATTTCTAGAGAAATACGACTGATATTAGGGGATTATATAGTTTTTATGTATCTGCTTATTGAATAATGGTTGTTTGGCCTGTTCCTCACGAGAAATAAGTGTTGATCTGAAAGCAGCCATTGAAATATAGTGCTTAGCCGACGATTTTACAGTTGAGAGAATGAAGAGCAAACAGTTGAAGAGTTTTAGACTGTAAGTTAATAAATTTAATGAAATCGTAGATTACCTTTACTCACTATATTCATTTGCAAAGTCAAAGTGCCTCGCTTTCGTATTTTACATACATTTTCGTTGTTTTTAAATGTGCATTCTGTAATAAAAGAAAATCTCACGGGATCGGTCAGAGAAACAAATCGTAAGTTGAACTGTAACTCCTAAATGTTTCGGTCAAAAATCATGGATTATAAATCTATGTTTCGTGTAGTGCTGAATGTTAATGAGTATATATTCTAGAGAGAATTTTTGGCGCGTACAAATGGGTGACATCCAACCTTGAAGGCGAACTTTGGAAACCACTGAGAATCAAGACCTCTACGTCGTGCACATGATTCATTATTCAATACCTACTTGAAAATCTACTTTAAGGCGACTAATTTCTGATGCCGAGGTGGAGTTCAGGGTATTTGGTAGTGTTCAGTGTGGGATATAAGATGTTTGCATAAGGTCAGTTGATTGTATTTTTTATGAGGACGTTACTATCAGTAATCTGTAAGCCCCTGTATTGATTTCCATAGTATTACATGTAATCTTAAAAATCGATCGCCAATTTTTCCAAACTTGCTAAAGGAATTGCAACCAAATGCTTCAAATTAAATTTACGTGTTCAAAGAAAAACGGTGAGAAATCTCTCCGTACCAAGTTATATTACTTATACTACTAGGATTCAAAATCCCCAAAAATACAATTATTCATTAGACCAAGTGAAGTTGTAGTGATTTTTTGTAAGCTTCATTTGTAAACTTATATCCCATTTATTTGATTTAAAATATGATTCATACGCCAGAGTACATTATGCAACATTTAATTGTATTAATACTGTGTTGATGATTTTACTCTGGTTAATGATCACTGCAAATTAATCGATATAAAGATGGATGTATTTATATAAATGTTTTTCGTTAGTCTCGTTTCAGTTTTTTTCCCCAATAGCTGTGGGTTGGGAAAGAACAAGTGGTGGTATCCGATTGAAGTACAAGTATCAGAGATAACGTTTCGCATTAACCGTATAGACTATTGAGGGAATTATATATATCATTTGGTTACTCCAGATCTATTAGCTGTATCACATCGTGAACCGTATTAAAATCAATAAGAACCCATGCGTTAGGCTTATTCGAAAACATATCAATTACATCTCTTTTCAATCTTTCTCTTGTTTTGATCACAACATTTTGATTCTTCCAATCTCAGAATTTTAATTATAACTGATCAATCTCAAATTATATTATTCCTAATTACTCCTAATTTCTTGTTCAGCTATTTCATTACATAACTAATTAATTATAAAACTGTATGATTCTGTTGTTACTACTAATCCTATTCTAGAATCTCCATTTACACATTGTATTTGGATGTAGCACATTCTCAATCATATAAAATTTACTTAAACTCTCACTACGGTGATACGTGCTGATCTATGACGTCTTATTTATGAAATTATGTTAATTTCTACACGTAATTGACTCTAAAATACATTATAGGTTGTATGCAGCTGACGAAAGCAAGTGAAATAAAATTAATTTATCTTATTCTACTTAGTTCTTTGTTCATGTTCTTCACCGATGAAATAAGATTCTAAGTATCTGACTTTTAGAGCAGAATCGATCAACAAGGTATTCGAAACAATATCTAAATGTAGAATAGGATTAAAACGTGGTATCGATACCATTTACTTTAACTCATTGCCTTTACTATTCAAGCCTTTTTAGTGAACATCGTTTGCATAGAAGCTGCTGGTGCAACTAAACCATAAAAGCATGTAACATAAGTTAACTAAACAGTTTTCATTGTGTAAACATAATATAAAACCTGGATTTAGCTCATGACAATCTTAACATACTCTAGTAGTGTAGTTAAAGAAAAAAACTTTTCAAATATGTTTAATCCCAAGTCGTCATTTCATCTTATATTCGTTTATTCTGAGTGGTTTGGGTGAATAATTAAGTAGTTTGTGTTAATTTGTACTAGGTTCTTAGCTAAAGTAAATACACAGAAATTTCCTAAAGATATGTGTATTTTACCATAGACGGAAACGGTAAAATAGACTCACTTTATTAATTACTTCATTAGTAAAAAGAGCATGTGGATTATATGTAAGGTCTTCAACATGAATAGATTCCTTTTCTCGATTTATATCAATAAGTTCAGCTGTATCTCTATCTGCACCCTGAAATCCATTTGGACATGGACCAGTTCCAATCCCGGTTGGCATTTCATATGGTCCCATGTCTATATCCCAATCAAAGGATGAGGGTTCATCGAAAATTTCTTCTTTTCTTAAAGGATCTAGCTTCTCCCAAGTACGTTGATCAGTATGAAAAACTAGACCAGAACCGCCCTTTTCCCAAACTAGTTCGATTTTGCCTTCATACTTCAACTGTGCTTTGTTTCCCCGGTTCAAATCGTATGGGTCATCATGTAATGCTTCGAAACGATCCCATTCTTCTGGAATATCATCGTCATCCTCGAAAACAACTGGGTCTGAAAACAATTCTGAAACATCATTAGATGGTATGCGGTGCTAAAATAAGGAAGTTTTAAAAACGAATTAGTAAAAAACTAAACGTGAAATAGAAGAAGACATCAAGTAACGTCTTACTGTGAAAAATTTTGTGAAGTATCTAGAAATTTTTTAAGAGATATTTTTAACATAAAATCCTTAAATGTTTTTGGTGTAGTTAATAATTCAACAGGAAATTAAGTTAATAGTGAAAAAAAATAAAAAATAACTAATACAAACTACTTATAAAGTGCATATTGGTCAGTTAGTTATGTACAACGTAGAAACTAGTAAATATAAGCATTGGTCCAAATTTCCACACCTCATTAGCACAGCAAGACGAATAGTAAAGTCATGTGTATGCATGCACGACACAGAACCTGGAGCATACATGCGTCCATTCAAATTGAAATACTTAAGTACAGCAAAAGGAATACCAAACACATGGAAACAGTAGTTGCATTAGTGCTAGTAATGAAAGTGTGAACTTACAGAGTATGATACACGCAGAAAGAATTAGTTAGTGGAAAGAGAGGTAATAACTAGTTCTAAGTTCATAATTAAAGGGAGGATGGGAGTAATATACCAGTGCCACTGAAAAATTCTCAGTCATGTCACCCAAGTTTCTCAACCATTAGTTATGGTAATCGTACAGATCACAACCAAGTCGTTAGAATCTACTAGTACGGTTCAGATTAGCAGTCAGTGACTTCATGGACTGATATTGTATTTTGGTATGGCCACCCCCTAGTCTTCTTTCATCCTACTCCAATATTAGGCATCATCGCATGTGGAAGCAGTCAATAGTTGGGCTATGTTACATGCCCCAACCACCTTAATCAATGAAGATTCACAAGTGCATTGATTGATTTGCCATATCTATCAAATACCTTGAGTCTAGCCCCATCATTACTTACCTAGTGGCTCAAACAAGTGTGAGGGATGTTCCGAAGACACCGATAACCAAATGCCAATAGTCTACAAATGTCATCTATTAACTGAGTCCATATTTCAATCTGAGTGAAGCTTTCTACTTTAGCGTTAAAACTACCTGCTATGAGTACTAAATTTGGGTGTTTAGTCTTATCAATAAATTCGGAAAGCATTCTGTTATTGCTTTTTACCTACCACTACCCACTAAGATAGGTGCAAACTCGAATAAATCTTAGCATTTCACTTGATTTAAGTGAAGTTACACAATCGACGACACACCATGGCAGAGCTAAAATAAATGCGGGTTTCGACGTACACCACAGTTATGATCAATAATTCCAACCTATAAAAACATGATGAATTCAAGGTACTTCTTGAAACGCTATTGCCTACCATTATATGCAACGAATTTAAATGGTAATCTGACTGCGTAAGGTAAAATTTCAAACATCGTCGTCAAGAATTTAGTAAACAAAGATCATGCTCATGATACTAATACGTAAATATATAAATGAAAGCACACACCAAAGGGAGAAACAATACCATGCCGATGTTGAAAGTCTAATGGTTTTGTCGCCTCCCTCCATCTCAAGATGTAAGTCATGAAGCACTTGACAATTCACACAGATCTTCAGCGGCCCTTAAGTAGACAGTAGACAGGGTGACATGGTTCAAAACCGTTCTCAATGACGCAGATGAATCTATTGTTTGTCCTCCTTCAAATTCTAAGTTTCTGAATTCATTGTATTTTCTTAATGACTTATATTTCCCTAAATTTTATTTCTGATCTTTGATCCTCCCCATTAATACTAACACTGATACTACTTCCACTACAATGGGATTTGGCCCGACATCATCTATCTATTAATTAGGGCATGGGGACTTAAACCGACGTACGCACGCACTAAGTTCTACGTTAACTGACTGACATAATAGACAATCGGATAATAAACATATTTTAGTAGGCCAAAAAGCTACAGTGTGCTATATGTGAACCCGATGTACCTTAGCAGGGATACAGGAATTACTGACGACAGTGTAATCAAGATCAACGTCATTCGATTCCAAGGTATGTAACTTCTCATCATTAGCATAAATAAAAGGAACTGCACCGTATTTGCGACTCTTAGGTTGCTTGAGGAAGTTTAGATTAAGCCTGGAAATAATTGAACTTTCCAATTTGCATTCTTTAATAAGATTGAAAAAATGTTGGGTAGGTGTTCCCACGTTTCCACGAGGCATCCATGATAATGGTTTGAACTCTGGTAAAAAGTCAAATTCTGAAAATGTCTGTAGATCTATAAATTATATCTTACCTTCTTGAGTTGCGTGTTTGATTAGATGTGGGGTGCATTTCAACTCCAAGGGAACGACATCATTTTCATTAGGCCAATTAAGACCGCTATATAAGCGGAAAAACTCACTGACGTACTCATCATAAACTGATAAAACAGCACAACATGTTGATTTGCTTTTAGTAAATTGCTTGATATAACTAAGTAACTGGACTCCATCTACTTCAGAAGTTCCAACAAAACTCACATCGGGTCTGTGACGATAGTGGAAGCACAAAAATTTGGACGATTCAACGAACTGAGAAAAAAAATTCCTTAAATTGGATGCATGAAAATGTTTAGGGATGTCAGTAATCAGCAGAAGTTTAGCATTTTTAACAGGCAATGAGTGTAAATCAACTAGGTCTTTAGAATAACTTCTATCACCCATTAGATTAAACTCTGCCTGGTAGAATTAGCGAACTGTCGTTCATCAATATCCACGTATAAGTGGTGGGAGTGCTCTTGACAAAACATGAAATGACACTAGATAAGCATCAGCCTGGTTTGATTTTGCCACAATATGACATTTTTGTGACCTTGAGTAGTTAAGTGCTTGGCGGCAGTTCCGCATTTACAGCGTGGCAGACTGGTCATGCTCTATTAACTCTCACCAATCTCAACAACATTATATTTCTAGAGAAATACGACTGATATTAGGGGATTATATAGTTTTTATGTATCTGCTTATTGAATAATGGTTGTTTGGCCTGTTCCTCACGAGAAATAAGTGTTGATCTGAAAGCAGCCATTGAAATATAGTGCTTAGCCGACGATTTTACAGTTGAGAGAATGAAGAGCAAACAGTTGAAGAGTTTTAGACTGTAAGTTAATAAATTTAATGAAATCGTAGATTACCTTTACTCACTATATTCATTTGCAAAGTCAAAGTGCCTCGCTTTCGTATTTTACATACATTTTCGTTGTTTTTAAATGTGCATTCTGTAATAAAAGAAAATCTCACGGGATCGGTCAGAGAAACAAATCGTAAGTTGAACTGTAACTCCTAAATGTTTCGGTCAAAAATCATGGATTATAAATCTATGTTTCGTGTAGTGCTGAATGTTAATGAGTATATATTCTAGAGAGAATTTTTGGCGCGTACAAATGGGTGACATCCAACCTTGAAGGCGAACTTTGGAAACCACTGAGAATCAAGACCTCTACGTCGTGCACATGATTCATTATTCAATACCTACTTGAAAATCTACTTTAAGGCGACTAATTTCTGATGCCGAGGTGGAGTTCAGGGTATTTGGTAGTGTTCAGTGTGGGATATAAGATGTTTGCATAAGGTCAGTTGATTGTATTTTTTATGAGGACGTTACTATCAGTAATCTGTAAGCCCCTGTATTGATTTCCATAGTATTACATGTAATCTTAAAAATCGATCGCCAATTTTTCCAAACTTGCTAAAGGAATTGCAACCAAATGCTTCAAATTAAATTTACGTGTTCAAAGAAAAACGGTGAGAAATCTCTCCGTACCAAGTTATATTACTTATACTACTAGGATTCAAAATCCCCAAAAATACAATTATTCATTAGACCAAGTGAAGTTGTAGTGATTTTTTGTAAGCTTCATTTGTAAACTTATATCCCATTTATTTGATTTAAAATATGATTCATACGCCAGAGTACATTATGCAACATTTAATTGTATTAATACTGTGTTGATGATTTTACTCTGGTTAATGATCACTGCAAATTAATCGATATAAAGATGGATGTATTTATATAAATGTTTTTCGTTAGTCTCGTTTCAGTTTTTTTCCCCAATAGCTGTGGGTTGGGAAAGAACAAGTGGTGGTATCCGATTGAAGTACAAGTATCAGAGATAACGTTTCGCATTAACCGTATAGACTATTGAGGGAATTATATATATCATTTGGTTACTCCAGATCTATTAGCTGTATCACATCGTGAACCGTATTAAAATCAATAAGAACCCATGCGTTAGGCTTATTCGAAAACATATCAATTACATCTCTTTTCAATCTTTCTCTTGTTTTGATCACAACATTTTGATTCTTCCAATCTCAGAATTTTAATTATAACTGATCAATCTCAAATTATATTATTCCTAATTACTCCTAATTTCTTGTTCAGCTATTTCATTACATAACTAATTAATTATAAAACTGTATGATTCTGTTGTTACTACTAATCCTATTCTAGAATCTCCATTTACACATTGTATTTGGATGTAGCACATTCTCAATCATATAAAATTTACTTAAACTCTCACTACGGTGATACGTGCTGATCTATGACGTCTTATTTATGAAATTATGTTAATTTCTACACGTAATTGACTCTAAAATACATTATAGGTTGTATGCAGCTGACGAAAGCAAGTGAAATAAAATTAATTTATCTTATTCTACTTAGTTCTTTGTTCATGTTCTTCACCGATGAAATAAGATTCCAAGTATCTGACTTTTAGAGCAGAATCGATCAACAAGGTATTCGAAACAATATCTAAATGTAGAATAGGATTAAAACGTGGTATCGATACCATTTACTTTAACTCATTGCCTTTACTATTCAAGCCTTTTTAGTGAACATCGTTTGCATAGAAGCTGCTGGTGCAACTAAACCATAAAAGCATGTAACATAAGTTAACTAAACAGTTTTCATTGTGTAAACATAATATAAAACCTGGATTTAGCTCATGACAATCTTAACATACTCTAGTAGTGTAGTTAAAGAAAACAAAAACTTTTCAAATATGTTTAATCCCAAGTCGTCATTTCATCTTATATTCGTTTATTCTGAGTGGTTTGGGTGAATAATTAAGTAGTTTGTGTTAATTTGTACTAGGTTCTTAGCTAAAGTAAATACACAGAAATTTCCTAAAGATATGTGTATTTTACCATAGACGAAAACGGTAAAATAGACTCACTTTATTAATTACTTCATTTGTAAAAAGAGCATGTGGATTATATGTAAGGTCTTCAACATGAATAGATTCCTTTTCTCGATTTATATCAATAAGTTCAGCTGTATCTCTATCTGCACCCTGAAATCCATTTGGACATGGACCAGTTCCAATCCCGGTTGGCATTTCATATGGTCCCATGTCTATATCCCAATCAAAGGATGAGGGTTCATCGAAAATTTCTTCTTTTCTTAAAGGATCTAGCTTCTCCCAAGTACGTTGATCAGTATGAAAAACTAGACCAGAACCGCCCTTTTCCCAAACTAGTTCGATTTTGCCTTCATACTTCAACTGTGCTTTGTTTCCCCGGTTCAAATCGTATGGGTCATCATGTAATGCTTCGAAACGATCCCATTCTTCTGGAATATCATCGTCATCCTCGAAAACAACTGGGTCTGAAAACAATTCTGAAACATCATTAGATGGTATGCGGTGCTAAAATAAGGAAGTTTTAAAAACGAATTAGTAAAAAACTAAACGTGAAATAGAAGAAGACATCAAGTAACGTCTTACTGTGAAAAATTTTGTGAAGTATCTAGAAATTTTTTAAGAGATATTTTTAACATAAAATCCTTAAATGTTTTTGGTGTAGTTAATAATTCAACAGGAAATTAAGTTAATAGTGAAAAAAAATAAAAAATAACTAATACAAACTACTTATAAAGTGCATATTGGTCAGTTAGTTATGTACAACGTAGAAACTAGTAAATATAAGCAATGGTCCAAATTTCCACACCTCATTAGCACAGCAAGACGAATAGTAAAGTCATGTGTATGCATGCACGACACAGAACCTGGAGCATACATGCATCCATTCAAATTGAAATACTTAAGTACAGCAAAATGAATACCAAACACATGGAAACAGTAGTTGCATTAGTGCTAGTAATGAAAGTGTGAACTTACAGAATATGATACACGCAGAAAGAATTAGTTAGTGGAAAGAGGTAATAACTAGTTCTAAGTTCATAATTAAAGGGAGGATGGGAGTAATATACCAGTGCCACTGAAAAATTCTCAGTCATGTCACCCAAGTTTCTCAACCATTAGTTATGGTAATCGTACAGATCACAACCAAGTCGTTAGAATCTACTAGTACGGTTCAGATTAGCAGTCAGTGACTTCATGTACTGATATTGTATTTTGGTATGGCCATCCCCTAGTCTTCTTTCATCCTACTCCAATATTAGGCATCATCGCATGTGGAAGCAGTCAATAGTTGGGCTATGTTACATGCCCCAACCACCCTAATCAATGAAGATTCACAAGTGCATTGATTGATTTGCCATATCTATCAAATACCTTGAGTCTAGCCCCATCATTACTTACCTAGTGGCTCAAAAAAGTGTGAGGGATGTTCCGAAGACACCGATAACCAAATGCCAATAGTCTACAAATGTCATCTATTAACTGAGTCCATATTTCAGTCTGAGTGAAGCTTTCTACTTTAGCGTTAAAACTACCTGCTATGAGTACTAAATTTGGGTGTTTAGTCTTATCAATAAATTCTGAAAGCATTCTGTTATTGCTTTTTACCTACCACTACCCACTAAGATAGGTGCAAACTCGAATAAATCTTAGCATTTCACTTGATTTAAGTGAAGTTACACAATCGACGACACACCATGGCAGAGCTAAAATAAATGCGGGTTTCGACGTACACCACAGTTATGATCAATAATTCCAACCTATAAAAACATGATGAATTCAAGGTACTTCTTGAAACGCTATTGCCTACCATTATATGCAACGAATTTAAATGGTAATCTGACTGCGTAAGGTAAAATTTCAAACATCGTCGTCAAGAATTTAGTAAACAAAGATCATGCTCATGATACTAATACGTAAATATATAAATGAAAGCACACACCAAAGGGAGAAACAATACCATGCCGATGTTGAAAGTCTAATGGTTTTGTCGCCTCCCTCCATCTCAAGATGTAAGTCATGAAGCACTTGACAATTCACACAGATCTTCAGCGGCCCTTAAGTAGACAGTAGACAGGGTGACATGGTTCAAAACCGTTCTCAATGACGCAGATGAATCTATTGTTTGTCCTCCTTCAAATTCTAAGTTTCTGAATTCATCGTATTTTCTTAATGACTTATATTTCCCTAAATTTTATTTCTGATCTTTGATCCTCTCCATTAATACTAACACTGATACTACTTCCACTACAATGGGATTTGGCCCGACATCATCTATCTATTAATTAGGGCATGGGGACTTAAACCGACGTACGCACGCACTAAGTTCTACGTTAACTGACTGACATAATAGACAATCGGATAATAAACATATTTTAGTAGGCCAAAAAGCTACAGTGTGCTATATGTGAACCCGATGTACCTTAGCAGGGATACAGGAATTACTGACGACAGTGTAATCAAGATCAACGTCATTCGATTCCAAGGTATGTAACTTCTCATCATTAGCATAAATAAAAGGAACTGCACCGTATTTGCGACTCTTAGGTTGCTTGAGGAAGTTTAGATTAAGCCTAGAAATAATTGAACTTTCCAATTTGCATTCTTTAATAAGATTGAAAAAATGTTGGGTAGGTGTTCCCACGTTTCCACGAGGCATCCATGATAATGGTTTGAACTCTGGTAAAAAGTCAAATTCTGAAAATGTCTGTAGATCTATAAATTATATCTTACCTTCTTGAGTTGCGTGTTTGATTAGATGTGGGGTGCATTTCAACTCCAAGGGAACGACATCATTTTCATTAGGCCAATTAAGACCGCTATATAAGCGGAAAAACTCACTGACGTACTCATCATAAACTGATAAAACAGCACAACATGTTGATTTGCTTTTAGTAAATTGCTTGATATAACTAAGTAACTGGACTCCATCTACTTCAGAAGTTCTAACAAAACTCACATCGGGTCTGTGACGATAGTGGAAGCACAAAAATTTGGACGATTCAACGAACTGAGAAAAAAAATTCCTTAAATTGGATGCATGAAAATGTTTAGGGATGTCAGTAATCAGCAGAAGTTTAGCATTTTTAACAGGCAATGAGTGTAAATCAACCAGGTCTTTAGAATAACTTCTATCACCCATTAGATTAAACTCTGCCTGGTAGAATTAGCGAACTGTCGTTCATCAATATCCACGTATAAGTGGTGGGAGTGCTCTTGACAAAACATGAAATGGCACTAGATAAGCATCAGCCTGGTTTGATTTTGCCACAATATGACATTTTTGTGACCTTGAGTAGTTAAGTGCTTGGCGGCAGTTCCGCATTTACAGCATGGCAGACTGGTCATGCTCTATTAACTCTCACCAATCTCAACAACATTATATTTCTAGAGAAATACGACTGATATTAGGTGATTATATAGTTTTTATGTATCTGCTTATTGAATAATGGTTGTTTGGCCTGTTCCTCACGAGAAATAAGTGTTGATCTGAAAGCAGCCATTGAAATATAGTGCTTAGCCGACGATTTTACAGTTGAGAGAATGAAGAGCAAACAGTTGAAGAGTTTTAGACTGTAAGTTAATAAATTTAATGAAATCGTAGATTACCTTTACTCACTATATTCATTTGCAAAGTCAAAGTGCCTCGCTTTCGTATTTTACATACATTTTCGTTGTTTTTAAATGTGCATTCTGTAATAAAAGAAAATCTCACGGGATCGGTCCGAGAAACAAATCGTAAGTTGAACTGTAACTCCTAAATGTTTCGGTCAAAAATCATGGATTGTAAATCTATGTTTCGTGTAGTGCTGAATGTTAATGAGTATATATTCTAGAGAGAATTTTTGGCGCGTACAAATGGGTGACATCCAACCTTGAAGGCGAACTTTGGAAACCACTGAGAATCAAGACCTCTACGTCGTGCACATGATTCATTATTCAATACCTACTTGAAAATCTAGTTTAAGGCGACTAATTTCTGATGCCGAGGTGGAGTTCAGGGTATTTGGTAGTGTTCAGTGTGGGATATAAGATGTTTGCATAAGGTCGGTTGATTGTATTTTTTATGAGGACGTTACTATCAGTAATCTGTAAGCCCCTGTATTGATTTCCATAGTATTACTTGTAATCTTAAAAATCGATCGCCAATTTTTCCAAACTTGCTAAAGGAATTGCAACCAAATGCTTCAAATTAAATTTACGTGTTCAAAGAGAAACGGTGAGAAATCTCTCCGTACCAAGTTATATTACTTATACTACTAGGATTCGAAATCCCCGAAAATACAACTATTCATTAGACCAAGTGAAGTTGTAGTGATTTTTTGTAAGCTTCATTTGTAAACTTATATCCCATTTATTTGATTTAAAATATGATTCATACGCCAGAGTACATTATGCAACATTTAATTGTATTAATACTGTGTTGATGATTTTACTCTGGTTAATGATCACTGCAAATTAATCGATATAAAGATGGATGTATTTATATAAATGTTTTTCGTTAGTCTCGTTTCAGTTTTTTTCCCCAATAGCTGTGGGTTGGGAAAGAACAAGTGGTGGTATCCGATTGAAGTACAAGTATCAGAGATAACGTTTCGCATTAACCGTATAGACTATTGAGGGAATTATATATATCATTTGGTTACTCCAGATCTATTAGCTGTATCATATCGTGGACCGTATTAAAATTAATAAATTTTAATTGTTTTTTCTTATCTGAAAGCATTTCATTTATTTTTAACCATTTTTTTGACAATGCACTTCAATGTTTCACACCTTTTAATTGTTCTTGATTTATATTCATTGTAGCCTCAGTTGAATCAGCTCCCTTTATTCTTCTTCAGCAAACATCATTTGCATATCTCTTGTTATTAAACTGTTCGTATTTGTTTACTTTTACGGTTTTTTCAAGACTCTCCTTGCTAGGAGATACATCGACCACTATACCAAGCGGCCGATAGCCTCACACAGACCGACCAACTACAAATACAACATTTTAGATATAGTAATCCTTTCTTGGTAGTATCCTTTTATCGAGCACTTATGGAGTCGTGACATATTTTGTCGAAGTGTTAAAATTTCATTTGATATCCATTTTTACAAATTTTCATGAAGTTTTACTCTCGAGCACTTTGAACACCGTATTTTTTGATGCTACCTACCAGGTTTGTACTTCAGTTTCTGAAGATCAACTTTGGTTTGTAGACCCCAGAAATACTGAAAAGCGCATCCGATAACTTGGTATCGACCAGGTCTTAGTATACTACCCTAATCAAGAGGCAAACAAACCGCCATATCTCTTGTATGTTTTCGTTACTGCTGTACACCTTGATTAGTTCAGCGAGATCAATTCCGACGTATTAAAAGTAGTTCTTCCTAGTTTTCGTTTTCCGACCTGAGATTAATGGTTTTTTTGTTCTTAACGGACATTTTTCCTTCAGCAACTTATTCACCTGCTTATCACTTTTTTTGCTGTTGTCCTATTTCTGGGAATCTAATATTTAGTTGGGACACCTGCCATTTCATCGAGGGGTCCCCGACTGACGAATAATTAAATGTGAAATTGGATGATCGTTCGGTAAAGTGACCGAATGTTTTGATTTAAAATACAGACTAGAATCCGGAATCCCACCCACGCAGACCAGTCTGTTTACATTTAATGTGTTTTAGCCTTCTAAATGTATCTTGTGATACAAATAGCCTGAGCGAGTATTTGTCTTTATACCTCTTCAGCCCTTGTATTGAGCGACCTTTATAATAGCTATCAAATTAACTGGGTTAATTCGTTATGTCTGAGCCAAAAATGGAGCGTTTGAATACTATGCAGATTTTGTCTTTGATTGATGGTGAATCTGGAACAGCGATTGATTATACTCGTATTATTTCTAGTCAGCCAGTTGGAATAAAATACACCGTCACGATACTAATTATAATTTCACCACTGACAACAGGGTCACACAAAGTCTATGGTGGTACGATAGATTGTATACACAACAGATAAACTCATGCTTCAGGACGATATTTACTCCCAGCAGCAACATAAACACTACGCTTAGTCAATTCCAGAACCAATGTCGGCCAGTAATTCAGTTTGACTAAATAACTTTTAATGGCAGCAACTTGTTATTTTAACTCTAAAATGATTTTGTACACAGATAGTCATTCTTTCTTCTTTTGACAGTGATCTTCAGGTTCCTTCAAAAAGGACGGGCCATTTAACCACACATTATTGAGCGCGTCCATATATATATTGTACCCATTTAAGCTAAATCGGTAGGATTCAGCTTCGATGGTAGGTAGCGCCACAGGTCTTATTGCCTAATTTTCCTGGCGAATGCTATTCTATTCGCTAGAAAGCAGGCGTTGCAGTGAACATATAGTGCATTTATTCTGTATAAATTATTCTCACAAACTCTTTTACATTAATCGGATTTTGATCTGCAGATTATGTTCACTTATTACACCTGATTTGTTTGTCGTCAGCCATTTTGTTTTAACTCTTATCTTCGCTTTTATTCTTCGGTTGAAATCCTGGGTTACTGCGATTTCGAAGACTTATTACAATTTGTTCCAATTATATGTTGAACAGAACAATCGTACTTAACAGGATGACAAAACTATTCTGTTCAAATATTATCGTTTTTTGGTTTTCGTGGCAATTTATCATTGGGTAAGATCTCGTCAATTTGCATCTTTACTGCCCTGTATGTTACTTGTACTGATTTGACATAACAGTAAGTATACTAACCTAACTTATTTTCTAGGTAGTACATTGCGGTCATCGAAACAAACTCAAAATGTTGTTTTACTGGAAATAATATCACCTTTCCTTTTGCAAAAGTAAACGTTACTACGGCTAAGGACGCAGCGCTCAACTCCAGACAGGAAATAGAAACTGTCTTTAAAGGTTTGGTTCTAGTCTTTTGACCAGTAGTCTCAGTTATGCCTTATCAGCCACTTTACGACGAATACACACAGCTGCACCGTAGTCACCTTACAACTCATCACAGAATACAGTTAAATCGATTATTTGACAGTTCATCGTAGACGTTGAAGAAACCTAAAGACCTTAAAGAGACCGATATTTTGTTTGTATCCTTCAGGTTACAGTTTCACTCTAGACAACTATTGATCGAAGTTTCATCAACAGGGTTATCTCAACCCAAGTCACCCTCTCATGTTCGTTGTTACACCATTTTAGCACTAAGAACAGAAGTAGTGATTAGACCTAAGAGGTTAAACAGAGAAGACAGAGGAGACAACATCCCTCCACTACAAAACCTAATGTATCCGTGACTACTTTGCGCTGCAAACCTTACATTCGCATAATTAGTGGCACATCCACAGACGGATCTTTCATATTAGATAGTTGATTATGCATTTCGATCCCTTCTAGTATCCGTTCACTGTTGGTCATAGACCTTGTAGACGTAAATCAGGCCTTTAAGAGAAATCGACAAAGGCCGGCTACAAAGGGTTGTGCAGCAGTTCCTTCATTGGATGGCGCTAGAGTTATCCGTATTATATCGTTTGTCTATTGAAAACCTATTCGACATGTGTAACCAGACACAGTACACAAAGTTCATGTTAAGCAAGCGATTAGGTCCGGTAGGTGAGTCGACGGTGAAAATTACTTTGGTCAAGGATAAGAAAAAATATAATGTTGAATAATGACTACAACGTTTGTGAGTGGAACATACGTATCTTCCTAAACTGTCCTCATGAGGGTCCTGTGAAAAAATGTGCTTTCATCAGACTGTAACCATGGGTGCAGGATAGAGGAAAAGAACCAAAACCCAAGGCTTCCAAGTTGCGAGGTCTTGAAAGCCTATGCTTCTAAGATATGTGTGAATAAAGAGAATAATATTTTAAACACCATGAGTATATTACATACTAACATCCGGAACCCAAGGAACAAATTATCTAGAGTAGGTTTCACAGTGACAGAAATCAGACCCAATGCTACCTTTCTCACGAAAACACTGTTCACACCAGAGTTATTATGTTCCACTTCTTCAAAGTTGTATCTGTGTTAAGACTGATGGGGTTTGTAATTATATTGTGAGGGATGCTAATGCTATTCACTAAACACCATTAGCAAATTCAGTCGAACACTTCAGTGGAATACGACAAAGGTTCATATGAGGCAGCTAGCTTCGAAATTAAGTCGCGCCATGGATTAGCAACCACTAGTGATAATTTGCACAATCAAAGTTTCTTTGGGATGAATTTACCTTAGACCATTTCGTCACTAAGTAAACCCGGCCAGTGTTTTGTCACCGAGAACCTCAATGGACAACGCACCAAACGGATGAATCTCATCACCCATAATGAATATTTTAAACACAACTTACTACCAATCAGCCGTCTGTTTCCTCTTATCCCCTGTGTCAAAAAACCAACACGTTCCTACTTAAAATGTAAAAATCATTGTTGAAACAGATTTTCACACATTATCGCGATGATGTCTCGAACTTTCAATTTCTAAAGTTACTGACAAACAGTGATAATGTGTCACCACATTTCCGCTGATTGGTCGATCAATGTTAGTTAGCCAGCGGAATAACAATGGTGTGCATTCAAGTTGACTTTCGAAAATGTTACAATACTCATTACTCGATGGTCGATTCCATGTAAATGACCTAATAGTCCACTCTGAATTCATGAAAACATTCTCGAGATACTAAGGCACAGAAAATACCTCTGGAACTAACTCTATTTAAAAGGTCATAGGGTATCCGAGTCCGCTTACAGAGGCGTCAAGAACCTATATTACACAACCAACTTATGTTGTTACTTGTTGAGTGTTTCTTTAGAAAAGCCACTAATTACTGCATTTTGTCTGTTTTGGCTGACGCTAATACTTCTGCTAGTACACACTGACTACAGTTATTTGCTTATTAGTCGTCACTCTAAAATACAAGCTCTTCAAAGCCCACAATACTCAGTTAATAACACCTCTATTACAGAGAAGCCTTTTATTCTTCTATCCCAGGTTTGAAAGACCCAGTAATACTGGATTTTACACCGGTAATTCAACTATTGAAAATATCCGATAGTGATCACACATTTACGTCACGGAACAGCAGCATCTAAAAAGTTAAATGTGAACCACAGCATCTAAGTAAGCAGCTAACGGAAATACATTTTCAAATGGAGTTATTCTCAGTTGCCGTATGTGGCGTTCAGCAAGAACTTAACACACTGTCACCCGCAAATTGCTACTGACTAAGCTCATTTGTACTGGAACACGTTACATAGGTGGAAACCGTAATCGACTCCATTGCTTCAGAAGTAACTAGGTGTATGATGTTCCTTTAGAATGTGTTTGTTTTCGATATACCAGATAAGACACCACTGAAAACTGTTAGGTATTCCATACTGAAAGCAGCTAATCTTTCAGATCGCTCTTGTCAGTGCCGCCACCTTAATAAGAAACATCAAAAGTACTCATGCCTCATTCTCTTCCGATTTGATCCTCAGTCGACAGTAGATCAGTTAAAATGGGCTGAGTAATTAATAACTGCATCCACCAATTATAAGAATACTCGTATAGTGGAGAATAAGACTGTAATCGAAAGACATAAGAGACTAGAAATTTCATACTTAGGTAAAGCTGAGTAGAACAACACCAATGTAAAATGCCTATATACACCAATTAGTACTGCTACAGAATCCCCTTATAATACCATTAATTAGCAGAAAGGAGTTATGCTACAAGACGTATAAATTACAGATAGTCAATGAGCTGCCATATCGTCTAACTCAAATTGTTCTGAACATCCTAATACCTGTGGCTATTATAATTACTTTTTGGGAATAGGCAGTCACTAGTCCCCTTAAAAATACGGCTTGCCCAGACATCAGCTCAAACAGTCAAACAGCCCTTTCAAACAAACATCCAGTTATATCAAGCACGAATAATTTGGATAAATATATTATTCGATTCTTCACAATTCACTTTTTATTTCTGAACTTTTTATTAATTAACGCGTGCTCACTTCTTAATAAAATATCAACCCTAAGATTTATAGCCTCATTGCCTTAACCTTCTTTAATATTACTAAATTGTAGAATAATAATAACCTATAATCTATTAGTCACAGAAACATGGTGTTCCACCTCAGTAACTGACTCGAAATTAGCCATTCAAGATCTAAAGCTTTTAATATGGTTAACCACAGGCTTTTTATTGGCAAACTCTATTATAATGGAATTAGGAATCTATTACTTGCATGGTTAAACTCTTTCCTCAGACATCGATATGAAATTGTCAAAAGTGACTTCACTATTTTGAAGGCCGAACCTGTTACAAGTAACGTTATACGAGTAAGTTATTAGACAAACAATCGCTAATCACTTACTTAAGGTCACAACTTCGCCCCACCTGACACTGATGCTAATTAATGCTCAATTTATAATAAATAAAATGACATCTATAGAAACCTTTGCCCTCCTATACAACCCTACGCTTGCCCTAATGACAAGAAGTTTATTGACCAGTGATGTTCCTGACTCATAACTTGTCATAGATAACTACACTGTTTTTCATTGCGATAGAGCGGCTAAAAGAGGTGTGAATTGTCTAACACACGTTTCCAGTACTGTACAGGTGGAAAATATCAATGACGTTGTTCTTAACGCAGTATTTGATTAGATATGGTTAAAAGTACATGTAACTAGTTACCCCTTACTACTACGTTTCATATACACGGCTCTAAATACATCAAAATTAATGGACACCTCACTAATCGCATCATTTGAACACGCTGCTTCCGTCAGCTTCGACTATGAAATAATCTGTGGAGACTTTAATTTCTCAGGAGTCGATTGGTGCACATTCTATGGCCCGAAATATTATTAAAGCATAATTAAACATATCAATGTACACAGCTAGAAACAATATGTGCATCTACCTTCACTAAATAATAACACCTTCGACTTAATATTCTGCCATAATATGACACCGATATCAATAGAATATGGCGAAAAACTCTACAACAGTAACCACAACACAGTCCTGTCCACCCTACCACTCCTTGTGAAAAGTAGCATGTACAGAGTGACCTGTATGCGCTTTCAGTATAAGGACTTACTCCATTCTGACTGGGGCATCTTACAAAACTTAGTTAGATGCTCTGAATGGGCCTGATTCTTTGCTAGTGGTAGCATTACTAAAACACTAGAAACATTCTACTGTACCATAAAGTCCGTAATAGACACTATGGTGACAACACAGACGGGCTACAAATCAATATCCCCATACATCAACACTCAAGTCAAGGCCAGGCTGCGTAAACTGAAAAAGTGCGCTCCATCTTGAAAAATTTCGTTGCTCTGGATCAAATACACTGTTTACTAGAACAAGTAAGGTGTCGACATGAAAATCGCCTGAAAGATGTGGAATGTATAGTACTGAATGGAGCATCTAAGTCTTTAAACCTATGCCACCTATTAGAAAAACGCTTAAATAAAAGTGAAGACTATAGTACTCACATAATCTACTAATATGCAAGATGCAGTCCATAGGAATTACTGATCCTCTTTAGGATGGTTTAAGTCATTCCTCGCAAACTGATAACAGACAACGAAAGTAGGCACTCTAATATTAACACCACGACCTATAACCAGTGGAGTTGTGCAAGGTAGTGTTCTAAGACCCTTACTCTTCATTATATATATCAATAACATATCCAGGTGCTTTATAGACGGAAAGCCATACCTGTATGCAAACGACTTAGAAGTAGTCTACAAGACTGAAAGCCGAGACGTAGCACATCGCATCCAAAATATGCAGGACGAGCTGAACAAACTAGGTAAATGGTGCTCCAACTGATGTCTGAAATTCAATACTGAGAAATGTGGGTGGATATGTGTGGGGGACCCAAAACTTGAAATGCAACCTGCACTTAGCAACCACAAACTCCCTAAACTTAATGCTGTAACCGACCTAGGCATACAATATTCTCACAACATTAACTTCTCCGAGTACACTTCTGCCAAACTATCTAAATCATGACAACTCCTAGGTTTCATTCTAAGAAATTTTTTATCAAAATGAGTCAACACTCACTCTCTACAAAATATGTGTAAGACCTGTACTTGAGTACTTTTCCTTCCTATTTAGCAATCTACGAACAAGTGATAGAATGAGAGTAGAGAGTGTGCAACGCTACTTAACACAGTAAATGATTAAATACAATTCTAAAATAGACTACAAAACTAGGTGTCACATGTTCGGACTTGAACCTCTATGGAAAATAAGACTAAGAACAAACTTAATCCTCTTTCATAAACTGTTGAACAATATGACACACACCTCAACTAATATTCCATACAATACCTACACTCGGGACCATTATCTGGAAAATAAGCTATTTCAAGTTGAAATTCAAAAATACAAAACAAAATCTCGCGCAAACTTTTATTTGATTATGTGTGCTCAAATATGGAACAAACTGCCAGCAGAGGTAGGTATAGCAGACAATCTCCCATTATTTTGCAAGCTACTTAATATAGCTCTCAAAGGTATTAGTCCTCTGGCTGATAAAGCCACTTATTCAGGTACGCTAGAAATAATTGATCCCCTTAATATTTGGTATAGATTGAAAATCGAAGACATACAACGCGGTGATTTGTCTAAATAAAAAAATATAAATGGACCTCTGAACATTCATTTACAACTCACCTGCCAGAAACGAAACGGCTTATAGTCAATCGGATAGTGTTTTAGACCATCCTTATAAAATGGACACTAGACGCACAACATCTTGTTCTCTCTCATCTTTATTTTTCTCTTCTTTTTTCGAAAGTATACTAGAATATCAACCTTGCAGACTCAAATACCTCACGATGGATGTCCGTCAAACCTAGTGTCTTACTTCTAAGGTGCATCAGCAACCAGAACCTAGTGAGTTCATATACCTTACTCTGCACTTACTTTTAGCCAGTTTTCTATTTATTACTGTATCATCAACATATTGCTCAAACCTACTACACGAATGGTTTATTAGTCTACTAATACCTACAGCATTACTAACACTCGCTAGTTTCTAGTAACCACTCATCTAACCACCAGATGCCACACTCCTTCCCACATCCAACATCACTTCATACTTCTCCTAACTAACCCCTGTCAAACCAATGCAGTAACAGTTATGTAACTAGTTAGTGGCCTTAGTAGTCTGCATGACATGTAATATAATGCCTGCTCAGATAAGGCTGACCAAATTAAAACTTGTGTCGTTGAGCAACGATTAAAATGATATGATTTCCATTGAACCAGTAAATTTACGAGCCTATCATCATAAAGTGGAGAGAGGGTGGATTTTTTGACCAGCAGACATGATGGTGTTGGAGATAACTTCAATCCTCCCTTGTCAATATGGCTGAACCTGTTTTATGTTTACGGCTAAGTAATACGGTTTTAATATGAGCAAGCAATCAGTAGTGATGTTTGAAATGCTCTAATATATGCTACTGAGACTCACACATATGAAGTTGAATTGGCACTACCTATTTATCAGGATGTCCTACTGCAAGGAAAAGCTAGGCCTTTACGCTACAGATTAGGATGCTGATACCTAATAAAGTTAACATTAATGAAGATTATCCACATACATAAGCATTTATTGCATCTATTGACATGCTGTGGACTAAACTGATATTCATTGTGTTCCCTCGTAACTACTGCAACCACTAAAAATATGCCCCTTATTATACCACACATTTCACAGAGACCCGTTCTGGACACCACTGATGTAACCTTTCATAATAGCTAAGCTATCAACGATAAAAATTTAACTCTTATCAAATGGTGATGACCATGGGCTGGAAGAATAGATTATTTACAGCTCCACTATATGATCGATTTTGTTTTTTGCAATCCTTTATTTTTCGGGTGCTAATCGACGTGCTTTGACCTGTAGTTGTGATGTGATGTGTAAGATTGCTGGTTACAAATGATAATTTCGGCGTAGCCTTATTCAGGTCTGGATACTTGTTGAGTAACGGCCATTCTGATCATGCCTGTAAACTGGTATGCTCTCATGTACAAAATGCTACCTGAAAATAGACTATTATTATTATTATCAAAAATTATGTAAATTAAGCGTTTAAAATGATGTGGACATGAGCCACACCTATAGTAGTGGTTTAACGCACGTATAGCTTTGTGTTGCCGTCAGCTAGTCCTCTTTTTGCTAGGGTCCACAAGTATGTTCTGGTAGCTTAGTAAATCTATACCTATGATAGGTATTTTCACCTCGGTGATGGTGAAAATCCAGTGTATGGGCTTCGTAAACCCTTGTAAAAATAGACATTTTTCACAATACGTGCTTGCTGTATCTCAATTGGCTGCCCGCAATTCAAATTCAGCTTCGTGTTGGTTATCGAATAAAGTTGTAGGAAGGACGCTAACGTTTGCACCAGTATCTTCGAGGTAGCGAACCTTTGTTATCACATCAGTGATGAATAACAAGCTGCTATTTCCACCGGGTACGGTTGCTGCCAACGCGTGCATGCGGAATAGTTTGCCAGGGCGTCAACGGTGACTTTGTGGCTAGGAAAACAGTATGGGTCTCTACACTTCTTCGAGGCTTGGCCATAGGTGTTGTGGTACATGTACTAATGTGATTTTTCACTTCGTCGAGTTTGAGGTAAGGATCTTCTCCGTGAAGAACTTCGTTGTCGAGAATTGCTGGCTCACTGCCGTTCCTGTAAATCGAGGAGACGAGAGAGTGCTTTGCACAATTTTGTCACCTAGTTTTCGGTCACATAAAGTCTTTCCGTAACGGAATAAGTCTCATTGTAATAGGTTTTGGTGATCCCCAGAATTCGATTAGCAGATGAAGCTATTTCATCTACTAGGTTGTTTTTAAATGTTACCAAAACTGCATGCACTTGGTGTGGCAATTTTGATAGGAAGAGTTGACGGAATAGACCTCCTCATAGAGTGCGTTAACCAATTACTTCTTTCATACACAATAACACTTCCGTCGCTCAACCGCTACCGAGCTCGATGGCTTTTAATAACTCTTTCAAGACGTTGTTTGTTGGACAAGTCCCCGCGTTTGAGAATTGATCTTTTGAGCTAGTCATAAGGTCCTACACAGTCGTGGCTAATAAATGAAGGAGTGATGTACTTGTTAAATTCGCGTTAAAGGGATCCCACAATTGCAAGGAATCAAACACATGGATCTGCCATGCTGTGGTCTAGAAACTCGGCTTCTGTGTAGCAAAAACAAGCTTCTTCATTATCTACCCAAAAAGGGATAAGCTGAAAGTTTAAAGGTGTGAGAGTTTCGATCTTAAAAAGCTTTGTTATCTGATTGGACATCATTAAAGTAGCATTATATGCAAGTATAAAAGTACCGTGAAAAATATGCGAAAAAGCAATAATTGCATCAAAAATACTCTGTTAAAAACTATGAACAGGAACGAGTTCACAGTAATGGTCGTGTCCAGATCGATTTCGTGCTCACCAATGAGGTGCACCCGGTATATGACCAAGTTACGTTTGTCGTAAAACCAAAGCAATTTCTAACTATCAAGCTCACTCTTTCGAGTGAGAAGAAATCAGAAAGCAATGAAGGATGTAGGGGGAAGTTATATTTGATCGTAAATAAAGCCTCAACGGGATAACAACGTCTAGGCTGGTAAACTAGAGAGAGATGCTCTTCATGGTGCGTTGTGTTGCAATTTGGTGGCAATGCATGACGGAGTGCCTTTGGGTAGTCGTATCTGCTAGAACAAACATGGTGAGCATCGATGTCGAAAGCCTATGCAACCATTTATTTAGGAGATTATTTACCGTGACACAACTATCTTCATAAACCCATCGGTACTTGTTATATTATGATATGGCTCATCGCTGCTTGGATGACATCAATATTCATTTCTATTGCGGATAACATATATGTATAATAGTGCACTATCCTAATAGAAACTAATTTGAAAGAATTTTCTTCGCCTGATTGTCGTTTTCGCTAAATGTTTTAATGGAATTTTTCACGATAAATACTAAATTATATTGGTAGTTTGATAAGTCCATGTTTAGGTTTGGTGTTTACAAATGTATTTTCAGTTGGTATTACATGCGAATTCAAGATAGCGCACAAACAATACGAGACATTGTAGTCAGATGAATTAATCCGTGATTGTAAGATGAAGATTACTCCAAAGCTGTAGCGATGAGATGTGATAGTCCGACGATCCACTAGCTCGAATAGTGGAGGGGAAGAAGAGCTGGTATATTCGATGAAAATTTTGTTACGAAATAATCATGCATGTAAACACAAGAAAAAAAATCAGCAGTGTGTGCATAGTTATTATTGACGAGCCACGAAACGTTGGTTCAGATGAGTATCAACAAGCATATTTATTAAAATGTAGTGCAAACACAACAATGAAAAACTGTAAACAAAACCTGAAAGGTTTTAATAACATAGCAATCAAATATTTGGATATTCCTACTGTTAACTAGTTTTTTTATTCCGGATTTAAGATAGGGTTTAACAAACGCTCTCGTTTTCAAGAACACTCTGTTATCATCTAGACGCAGATTTCAAAAAGCATACAGTTGACTAATTCTGACAGATAAAGTTTGAAGTTTGAACTTAGTCTCCCTGTATATTTTGAGCTAGTACGTTCCAGTCTATGGCAAACATTCCGCGTTTCGGAGTTTCTGCTAAGTATAGAGGAAAAGGTAAAGTAACTTTTAAATACTGACATTCTATTTAGTTGATCCAGAGGAAGCTAGCGCAGCGAAAGTGGGTTCACGTTATTTTTCTGGTTCGTCTACAAATTCATATTCAAGCAGTACACGAGCTGATGACGTTAGTAGGTCGGACAGTGTCTATAGCTCGGTGAGATATTTAGTATTAGTTTTCCTTAACGTTTTTCTACCTTCGTTCCGTGTAATTAAGTGAACTAAAGTTTCACTGTATCATGTAGGTCATTTCACTTATATATTAGATCGTTTCCAAATCTTTTAAGCAGGGAAAATATTACAGACAAAAGGAAAAGTTTAAACCTGCAAGATGTGAGGGGGGGGGGGAAACGGGTAATCCTACATCTGAGCAACAAAGCTTACCTTAGTGTAGACATTTTAATATTAGTATAACTAATTTCCCCTTTGTCTGCTCTGCTTTCACCTCCCTATTTCCGGTTAACTTTGGCTATAAAAACTGAAAATAATATCCACTAGTTCAAACCAAACTAGACAAAAGCGGGTTTAGAAACACGACTTTCAAATTCAGATGCTAAAACCACTCAATTGTAGCTATTGAGCATGTAGTCCATATATCGATTGCTCCAATCACGCGAACATACACTTTTCATTCCATACCACTTCACTGTTTCGTTTCACGAGCGGGGCTTCAAAAATGTAGTTCATCGTAATTGACTTTTATAAGTTCTTGGCTTTTGATTACTATGATTTGTGACTACGAATCCATGCAGAATGAAGGCGGTATTCTCACATCACGTTATGATCTTTGGATGGCAGGTGTTGTTTGCTGACTGTCCTTTACTAAAACTTCTATATCTGCTTAATGTTACACAAACTACCAGCCGAATGTAGCTGATGCAATTCTTTGGTTGCGTAGATTGGTCGATGCACTTATTCCACCCCATCGCCAAACTAGACATCGTTTGAACCCATGCTACAACAAAATTTCGTAACTGAGAAACTTGATGAGATAGGCTTTTTTCTAGGGCTCCCTAAGCATTCTTTTTGTTATTGTATTCATTTACCAATTTCATAACCTACCTGCTCCTATTGGTTTGAAAATTCTGGAGGCCAGTTGTGAGGTTAAAACGTGGTAGTGTCGTTTATTTGTTACTTTAAAACTGTAGCTACTATAAATACATGAATTTTATTTCTCAATTATGACGACACAGTCAAACTGTATTGGCTTTAATACGTTTTTATTCAGATCCTATTATTATATCAAGTCGATCAAAGTGAGAAGAGCAAAATCAACAAATCGTAGTTTTAAGAGTTAAGTCTCACATCGTAATATTTCGGGGCGTTATATCTCAAAAGAGTTTTGCGTGGAAAATGGTAGTTTGTGTCAGTGATGTCTGGTGCCAAACAAATAGAAAGTTCTAAGAAGCCTCAAGACAACTTATATCTTTATCCGTAGACTTGTTTCTGACTGCAGAAACTGCGTTGATGTCCATTAGCAACGCAAACTATATGGTGCAGAAAGGACAATATATTTTAGTAGCAGTCTATTAAAAAAATCTAAAAACATCTTAGAAAGCTTCATACTTGATGATGAGAGTGCAGTAAATGACACTAGCGATACGTTCTTATCTATGAATCCTTTGTTTATTTTACTGCATATAACTGTGTAATTGCGAAGTTTATAAAAGTAGATATAGATGATCTACTAGTGTTTAACTAAGGAGGCTTGAATATAATGGATCCATTAGATAAGCAATTTCGTGGTTAGGCCCTTAGTACCAGATTGCTGTTTTAGATCGACTAAAGTTGCTAATCCTTATTAACTAAGTGATATGGAGTTAAAGACACTTAATTATATATCTTAAAATGAGTCATAATGGCACATATGCACTTTTTTTCTCTCTTCAAATCTTGAATATATTGTCCCATACGTTTTACTCATCTTAATTCATTTTCTTTGAAATGTAATGCTTATACTCAGTTCATTGTTTATCGGTAATATTTACTGTATTTTAGTGTAGAAAATAGTACCTGTATGTTTGCGGCAATTCTTTTTGTCCGTTGTTTACTGATTAACCTAGCGTAGTACTGCTCGATTTTCAGTATACTGATTATGTCATTTTAATGTGCGATGACTTATAGGCTGCCTCAATCACAACCTAGTTGATGATCAGCATCTTTAAGACACGTGACTTTTACAGCTCCCTGATGAGGTTATAAGTATCGTGCCACCCGGTTTGATGCGTTGTAAAACATGTATGAAAACAGGCTACTGATAATTCTGCTGTACTTTTTCACTCGCTTCATACGCATCGGGCTAGGCGAATTCTACCCTGGCTGTTTTTTAAACTACATCTACTAATACAATACGTCTTATTGTTATCTCTTATTGTTTATTTATGTACCAAGTGATTTCTCTTTTATTTCACTGTATTTTCACTTCACTTTGAGTAGCGCGCTTCGCATCATATCGTATCAAGTTTTTTCCCATCTTCAAGTAAGTGGTACCGTGTCTACAGGTTCAGTTAGTGTGATTGTTGAGAAAATTGGTTTTAGACATAAGCATGGATAACAGGGTTGCACAAAAGTAACGGGTTACACATATTCGACAACTCCATGTAGTTATGTTTTACTGTGTAATATGTGCTATTTGTATCGGATCGGTACCTTTTCTCTCTGTACAATTCGCTGAGTATTGTTAAGCAAATTCTAAGTCTCAGTAGGTTAATTACAGTTATAGAAAATCAATGAAACTCAGAGTCACTGCACCTTCCAATAAATGTCAAGGTGAACTTTCTTACTTTAATGGTTTGCTTGAATACTTTCGTCATCATTATTTTCGATACTTTCCTATTTGTTCATAGTGTAGTCATTTTTCTCAATTGTGGGAATGTTTTTAAACACATATATTCATTTGTTAAGTTGGTTTCTTGAAAGCTACACGTAGAAAATAAGGACTATTTTTATTTTTATCAAGAAATAAGTCCATGTTTAAGTATGACTTTTAATGGAGCCTACCAAGAAAACTTAATGAACTAGTACATTCTGGTAATAAGTCGTGTTGCACGAACAGATTTTTCAGAAAATAAGTTTGATCGGAATTAGAGTAACAGCATCAATGACTTAGTTTTAAATAAAAGTGAACTGAGTGGTTGGATATTTGGTCGAGTGAAAATTATGTCGGTAGTACGAAAAATTGTGGGATCTCCATCCGTACACATTTTGAGATTGTTCTACATGTAGTCCTAAAGTTTTTCTTTGTTCATAACCAAGTGTCAAGTGTCCACAAATTTATTTATAACACTGTACACCTTACTACAATACTTTATAAAGTCCTTGAACCTATTTAGATAGAACTTTCGCTGTGTAATCGATATATATGACAACAGTGGAACATTAAAGTTGTTAAATGTTACACTGTTCTCTACTTGCACCAATTAGTAGCTGGTGTATGTTTCTCTGATTGTGAATGCGAAAATTTCTTCGGAAATGAATCACTAATCTCCCTTGTTTTTATTTCGTTGGTTGAGTAATCCTTTAAGTCTGCTGTCATGCAGTTTGTTCGTTTTGGCTCCATGTTCTCATCTACAGAAATCATATCGGTACTCTAGCTATAGAAGCTCGTTTAATGATTATTCCATGTAGGCTTTCAGTAAACAGATCTTCGTAAATATCTTTTTTGTTTATTTAACGTCTTACACCTAAAAAGTGGATGTTTAGCTCGTTTTTCACTCCAAGTAAATTTGATTGTTGAGCGGTAGCTGCTGAGAATTCACAAATATTTAAATCACATATATTACCATAAACAATAAAAATATTGTCCACATACCTTCTATAAGAGTTAAAATCATCGATAGTGTGATTCAGTCAGTTGTTTGCAGTTTCCTAGCGATAAAAGTGTTTATGCTGTGGTGGGGGAAGTAAGAGCATGTTTCTATACGTTTTTTAGCTTCAATTTCGCTGTTTATATCTCTTAAATAAGGACTTTTGCCAAACCTGTTGTTCGTATGTTTACAGTTGTCATTCGGTTACTTACAGCGTAAAATATCACACGTGTTTCAATGGAAGTCGTGCATCCCATTCGCGAAGGAAATTGAGTTCCGAAATAGTAGTTACATTAGTGGTGGCGAAAATACATTGACAATAATAGTCCTGAAAATAAGAATTTGTTCATAGAAAGAGGTGTAAAATACTCTTACACTCAGGATTTGAAGAAAGACAAACAGTGAGTACATCTGTGCTACTGTGTTCGATTCGGAACTAGTACCAGCCGGTCCTCAGCCATTGGTTACGACTGATCTTGTGGAACCCAACCAAGCGACCTGTGTCTACCAGTGCTTAGATCGATGTCACGTTTTGGTTTGACCGCTCTCAGCTTCCTATCCTCCTTCAATCAACATTACTGGTCTAGGTAAACGGTGGTTGGATATACTTACTACATATCCCAACCACCTTCAATTTACACACAGTTGTACAGCCGTGAGAGTGGAATTCTCAAGAGATTGCTTTGCTAAACCACTTTATTGTGTAGTTTTTCATTTATTTTTGTCTATTTAAAAAAGCAGTTAGACTTTGGAGAAGTGGTTTATTACTTTAATTCACACCACAAAGTACTGATCATGTATCATTTGTTAGTTGTCTGTTATATACTCATTTAATCTTTCATGTTTTTGGGAATTCTATATGTATGTTGCAAATAGGCTTTTTGTTTGTAATACTTTAAGTGTCAATAAATTTAATGGGATAACATTTCTTTGTCAAGCAGATTATCCTATAGACAGACAGACAGATACAACGCAGATTATCCTATAAATGACTTCTATTGGTAAGATAGTTCTTAAAATCAAAGTTTTGCTACACTTTTGATATTAGCTATACAAATTAGTTACATTTATTAATTCCATTAAACTGTATACTATTCGGGTTCGTTCCTAACTGTCAGTCGCTTATTTTTATATAATAATGGTGACTTTAAAGCGAGCAATGTAGCTACTTCAGACCACTTTGCGATTTTTTTCTGTAAACAATACCACTTCGAATAACGGAGTGAACGCACTATAACATAACCCCTTGAATTTTGTTAATTTTAACGTAGTTTGTATCACAGAAAACCAATATTTAAATATAAATATTTCATCAATCATGTCATCATTTACATATGTGCGTGGTACATTCATATGTCATGAAACACTCTTTCAAGTATAACCAATCATTTTATGGCTTAAACCTGATGTGAATATTAATGAGATTAGGTTATTCACCATTGTTGCATACTCAGTAGTCGTATTCATTTTTACTAATTTTCTCATGTTTCAACCACCGGAAGACAATCGTTCGTTTACTTCGTTATCCAGCATTCAATCAAGGTCATCCACTCTAACGCACAATTCACATAAAAAAAATAAATTCCCTTATCGTATTATTGATACTTTCAAAGATGGGCTTTTAAATCTCCTAGTCAAAAAACGACTCTTACTTCAAGTGTTTCTTCTTTAAACTCCAGCCGTTTACTGAGTGATAATGAATTGAATGACGACTGTGATTTATCATCTTTCACCATATCGGAGCGTGAGGAGAGCATTGTTTCCGAAGTGATCCGTAACCGTAAGCAATTGGAATCCTTGGTTTGTGACTCTACTGATATCATTCGCAATCAGGATCCACTATCTGCCGATCTAGGTATAAATACAATTCTGTTTAACACTCTTAGGCGTCGTTCACTGTTATATATCAGCTTTGGAAATGGCTGAGCTCGAGTTACGAAGTCAGGTTGCATTAAACCCTAATCAAATGCTACAAGTGGAACAAGTTGATCATTCCAAGAATAATCTAGGTCGGATACTCAGTGTCCGTGATCCGTATAGGAGAATGAGATTACTTAGCCCATCACCATGTGTCTTGTCACCAATTGGAAAAACGTCAAATTCGGTAAGGTGTATCAAGTCACCACATTAACTTTTTTTGTGTATTATAATTACCACTCTAAATTATATTATTTTCGTACATTTTTCAACAGAATATTGAAGAAGATGCGCGACTGGGGTTTGCAAATTTACCTGAACAGATGCATAGGAAAGCCGTAAAAAAGGGTTTCAATTTCACTTTGATGGTTGTCGGTGAGTTAACTATTCACAAAAATTCATTGTCTTCATTTTAGTCGGTTAAATCGGTATCGTCGAATTTTTCTACTCAATCATTGTGGTCCACATTTCTTTTTTAAGTCTACTAGTTTAGTTAGTATCCTACCTTGATATTTGTTTTATCATTGAGTCCTAAATAGTGCCCATTTAGTAGGTCACTTTAATGTCATTTAGATGTAGATCTGACATTCAGGCTTAATTCTTTTTTCGATATATTACCAGCCGTCAACATTCGATTCAAAATACTCCATTTGCCGAAAACTGTTCATGCATTTAGATTTTTTGTGAATTTGAACAACGCAAACATGTTCCAAGAAGTTTGAGAATAAAAGGTGCCACAACCGTGAATAGTTCAGTAGCTCGACATCTAATTGATAGTGACCATGCTATCAATATTTTTGAATCCTTTAGAATAATTGATAGACAAATGAATGCAAATTCATTATGATTTATTAAAGCAGTAGCAGTCAAAAAAACTCAAGCCAAATATGTGTTCAAAAATAGTTATTTGTCAACTTGTTATTGCCATGGTAAATTTGAGTAAATACTCTTTCCATCATTTCCATTATTATTATTATTGTTATGTCTTTACCAGTTATCATTATTATTATTCATGAGAGTATTATGGTTTTCCGTATTATGTTGTATAATCTACACTTAGCTTATTATTTTTCTTCTAATCATCCATGATTTTACTTCACTCAGTTCTTTAAAATTTCTGTGACTTTTTAAAAATCAAATCTCCAATGATTATTATATTCTCCATCTTATCAATTCTCAATATCCACCTTCTCAATGACCTTACAGATACATTTACATTAACGTATATACACATTGAACGGATACTCTATGACACTTCAAGTATTTGTTTGTCATCACTAGTTACTATAATTCAATGTTTCAGTTCAGTGCAGTTGATGAGAGCCAACGAAGTAAAAATGAACTCATTATTCTGCATCATTCATTGTTCTTTCTTTATCCCAATTACTCTTTTAGACATTCTTTTTAAATTGATAATTCTCCTCAACTTTGTATGTTCATTCTAATGTGATGGTTGATATCATACACTTATTTAGTTGATTTCTAAATGTTATGATTCTTCAGGTGAAAGTGGTCTCGGCAAATCAACGTTAATTAATAGCTTGTTTGTTCAAGATTTATATAAAGATCGAGAAGTTATTGAGGCGAATAGTCGTATTCAAAGTACAACTCAAATTGAAAAACGTCAAATTGAATTGGATGAGCGTGGAGTAAAATTGCGCCTTACAGTTGTCGATACTCCTGGCTTTGGTGATGCTGTGAATTGCACAGATTGGTTAGCCATTTTTTAAAAATATTTTACACTGATTTTCTAAATTTGTTATGTTAAAATTGTGCTTTGATTATGCTATCAGTCTATTTAAATAAGTTATAAACAAAATCTGGGAATAAATTGAGTTATATATATTTGTAAAATTCCAGTGAGTAGAAATTAAATTTTCTGACGTTTTGCGGCTTCTTCAGAGAAATGAATAACCGAATTCGGTTATTTTGATTTCTACTCATTGGAATTTTACAAATATATATAACTCATTTTATAAACAACCTATCCAATGCTCAATTTATTTGAAATTATCAAAATTAACCTTGGTAATGATGTATAAAATCTGGGAATGTAATTTGCTATTCCTCATATTATTTCATTAACAAATTACCAGGTATGTGAGTTTCATCACAAACTAAAAATTAACTATATCACCAAGCATTAGACTGATATTCTTTCATGATTTGAAACTCATTGATAGTCCTTATCCATCACCTAGCGTATACGCTGGATCAACCTCGGAACCTTCAGGCCTCTTGGTGAGTTATATATAAGCACTTGCGATCTCAACGAACTGTTAGTATAGCGTACCGATCATCCAGTACTATTAACATACATTCTTGTTCTTGATACTGTTATTTGCACAAATCATGGTCTTTCATGAGAATTCGAGAAATTCATCTGCATTTATTAATAATTAAATAGTTATTATTTTGTATACCGTTTTGTGGAGATTTTCTTTATTAAGAATCAATTGAAAAGGATCAGGTTGGATTATACAGTTGTTTTATATCGGTTATCCTATTGTAGAGAGGCCACCTGTACTTCTTTAGGTCTAAATCCTCTAAATATGTCCACGAGCCACTCATCTAAATTCAAGACTTTACTTGATAGAATGCTTATAAGTGAAATTGAATCCTTTCATATCAATAGGTTACAACAAACACTGTTGGTAAGTAAACGTTTACCTTTCAATATCTTATCCATTTTAACATCATTTTCCATGGATGATACATGATATGTTCATGTAATAATTCATGACTGAATTCATTAAGTTTATATATTTTCTGCAAAATTGTTTTTTGTAGGTTATTTTCAACCAAAACTGATTGTTGGTGTATATTATACTAATACCACAATATGAACTCATAAATTTTGCTAAATAAATATGTATTTGATACTTATTCCAACTTTTCTTAATTTTTTTTACTAGTTGGAAACCAATAGAAGACTACATAGATAGCACATTTGAACAATATTTTAAAGATGAATGTGGTTTAAATCGTAAAAATATTCATGACCATCGAGTTCATTGTTGTCTGTATTTCATATCTCCATATGGCCACGGGTCAGTAACTCATTTACTAGCGTATACTTCAATAGTTATATATATAACTTTGATTAACATAAATGTTTATAGGACTTTATTGAATTCAGGCGACTGATAATGTTTTTAACCCGACATGTTCAAGTCACCTGACCAACATCTTCAGTAACAAAATATAGATTTACAGTTCTGTATTGTCATTTTATATTTTATCTCTATCTCAATAGAATGAAATGCTTATTCGGTGATTAATGTGCTAAATGTTGTTAGGTGAATTACTGAATTCATTTGCATATGTAAAATCATGTGAACACTAGCTAACCTGTTGGTAATCATGCTTGTAAATTAAGAAGTACGTAACTATATTTTTAGTCAACGAACACTAGTTGATGTAATGTTAATTTGATATAGAAGTGTAATCTAATTCTCTATTCACTGAAGTTAATTTTAGGTATTTATGAGCTAAAGTCATTCTTCGGAATCTATTTTATTTCATTTGTGATTACTTGACAAAGATACATTGTCGTTTACTACTTTTCAAACGAAATAAACTATAGTAAAAATTTTCATCAGTATAAATATTCCTTTAAAGTTATATACTAACCTGGTAGGGTATGTTCAGCATCTGCTGTTAACGTAAGCGAAATCAAAGGCCAATTAACAGCGATATCGATAACATCGCAATATATTACCTAAGTTGTTACACTCCAAATCAGCATAACCAGATTACACGGACAAGAGATACATCTGTCATCTACATAATAATAAGTAAAGTTTTTGCAAATCTACAGCCAGTTGTTTAACGGTTATAAGCATTTCTATGCATTAATTATACTCTAAGTTTGTTTATATTTATGGAGCGATGACCAAGTAATTAGAGTATTTGGATTCAAACTAGTAGATTACTAATGCAAAAGTTGCTTCATCTACTCCGGTCTGCACGATTAGCTAGTATTACTAATCTTCACACAAGTAAAGTGTGACTCAAATCTGAATATATAAAGGTGTACTTTGTTTATGAATAAACCTACCAACTTTATCTGATATTTGATACACTATTACATGATGATCATTTAATATGAACTTGAAATTAATCGAAAACTTCATTTTTTTGTGTGGCTGTTCTGACTTAGTTTAAACTACAACTGAAGGAAGTAACCGAAATCTTTCCATGATGTATGTACATGAAAAATTTATACTGTATAGTATAGTAGTATGTGCTTTCCATCTTTTCCTTAAAAGTATAAGGATAATTATCAATAAACAATTGTTAAAGTTTTCAGCTGATTTAAGTTAATTTATTTTGTTTTAAAATTGTTTAGATTGAGGTATGTAAGATGGAGTAATTAACAAGATATTATAACAATAAAATGACTTATTCATCGTTTATTATTAATACCTTTTTTTGACTTGCTTGAAACGTGATTCGTTGTATGTATGCCTCACGAATTGATGTCAACCAATACCACTGAGTAACTGTTTCGTAATTGTGTGGGACCCCTTAATGTCAGTAGGCATACACGATCTCACCAGGTATCAAACTTAGGGATTTCGCTGCGAGACGCGGGTTGGGCCTTGATGGGATCGTGGGTTAGCACCGGCTAGAGTGCTTTTGAGTAGGACAAAAGATTTTTCCAATGCTCTCTGGTTTTCAATTTTATTCAAACGTGATCAGTCTTTAACGAATATTAACAACTAATTATGATCAGTCTCCACAAAGGCACTCCAATCAAATATGATTTGTTAGATAAAAAATTGAAGTGAGTTTTTTTAATAATTGTTCTTGATTTAATTAGCTTACGTCAAATAGATGTTGAATTTATGCGCCGTCTTCAACACAAAGTGAATATAGTTCCTGTAATAGCTAAAGCTGATGCGTTGACTGCAAATGAATTACGTGCATTTAAAGAACGTATAATGGCAGATTTTGATCGTTACAAAATTGATATTTATCGTTTGCCTGAATGTGACAGTGATGAAGAAGATGAAATTAAACGTTTGGATAAAGAAATTAAAGTTAGTTAAACATATTCTTTATACGAGTAGTTCTGTTTAAGCAATCGATTCTCAAAAGTGAATGACTTTTTGATTTACTTTGGTGAATTACTCATTTATGTTCCAGTCACTGAGTACTAGAATAGTTTTCACCACACAGTAGAGTATCTTCATCTAGAGATCTATTTTTATTTTCGAGTTAGAAGCTTCTTAACACCAAGAAGAGAAGCTATCAGGTAATCTGTAATCAATAATTTGACTGATGTCAGCTCGTGAGAAAGATTATGAATAGATCGTAAGTCTCACATCGCTTATGACCGGCTTATATCTATTCTGAATGCATCCAGTTATTAATAATCAATGTCCACTTCCGACCTACAAATCATCTGATAACAAACTATACTGCAGGCTGTTTTTGATAATTTTTGTTATCTTGAGTATAGTTATTTTTGTATTCGCTTATTTGTTTGCATAAAGCGGTAATGATTTGAAACTACTCACATCAGGTCGGTGTGTTCTTAGGCCCTTCGACATTTACTCGTAGAAGTGTCCATATGAATCTAAAGTTTTAATTGGCTGTTGATTATTATGAAATCTTAGTTCCATTTATGTGCTTACGGATAATATATCTGACCATTTCAAAGTGTCATTGCTACACAAAATTTCCTCACATTACATTTCTAGATTAGGAAAAACATTTCTTATATAAATGTTTTGGTTATTTTCAGAATACGTAGACTTAGTTTTTATTATGCTTATGTTGATACTTTTAAGCCTCAAGTAGTTGTTGTCATTAAATTTTTTTACTAGGCTATTCTACCTTTTGCTGTGATTGGTAGCAATTGTGTTATTGATCTGGATGGAAGTCGTCGAGCTCGTGGTAGGCAATATCCTTGGGGATCAGTTGAAGTTGAGAATAGTCGTCATTGTGATTTCACAAAGCTGCGTATATTTCTATTAAAGTAAGCCTATTTCCGTAATTCATATCCAATTGTTAGTTCACTTTTGATATTTCGATTTTTTTTATCATTAATATTTCTGGATACGTTATTTGCCATAAATTTTGTGAAGGGAACAAATTTCTTCATAGCAATATTTCGAATTAAGGCAGACCATGAAATATATATCTTTTAAATGCATTTTATTATTTTTCTAAACAGCCGCTTTAGAACTGCTCATCTTTAATGAATTCCTAGACAAGTGATATAAGTAGGCATATTTTTGAGTATTGCATCAAGTAAAATATAATAACTAATAGATCAGTATTTACTGTGTATGTCTATGTGATTGTTAGTAAATAAGACTATTGAAATTTTGAAAACGATATCTAACAATGTTCACAGTTTTATACGCTAAAAGTAAACATATCCACTGCCAACTAGTTTTTAGTATTAATCTAACTTATATAAGTTGATTGTTAATTATTTATTCTTCATGCTTCATCTACTTTACTTGTCACCGCGTCATATTCACCCAAAGATTGTACTCGAGTTTGATAAAGTCAATTAATTAATTAAATTAAATGCATAAATAATAGGGGTTCTACAATAGATGACAATAAAGTGAAATTGGCGCTCACAAGTGTAAAATATGGCTACACTTAAATGGCTGATCAAATAAATCGTAGTCCAACCAGTAAGAAAACAATAACTGATCAGTTATGATTATCCAACCAATGAAATTCACGAAGAATGCTACGGAATAGACATTCAGTTACTCATAAGTAATATAGTCATTATGACTAAATCTCACAAACTCTATTTGAAATTTTCAATAATGAGATTTATATGAATTGGTATATTTGTTTTACTATTGAATTTCTAAAGGCCGGAGAGTTCAGAAATTACTGATGCTGTAACTCATGTTGTGTTTTTGTAATATCCTCGATCAATTGTTGTGTAAATAAAATTTAGTGAAGTAAATTTAGCATCCTGCACAGATTTATAAACATTAAAAGTGATTACACAGGTCTGCAATAATGTTTTGGTAATAAGATTTGTTAAATGATATCCTTTTATGAGCTATGAAGTAGATCAGATTTCGGCTTTTTGTTTTCTTCCGGTACTCATAATCTGTTCATACAGGTTGTTCGTCGATTAGTAAATTGCTAATTTCCTTTCTAGAATCAACTTTCCATTGTATACTATTTTCTAAATTAATTGTAGGACACATATGCAAGATTTAAAGGATATGACATTGGATGTGCATTATGAAAATTATCGAGCAAAATATATCACTGAAAGAATGTCCAAGCGTCAAAGTGATCGTCGTGAAGGTGTCGGTACTGGGGCGTATGTTATTCATTTTAAAGATCACTCACTTTTTTAATTTACATTCTGATTCAGTTATTTAATAATTTGAAGTTGTATACTAAATGCTTCTAGCCAAACTGATAAGTTTCCAACATTTTTGCGACAATAATTTATTTGTTCTAATGCAAGTTCTATGCTTACTTGTGAGCCCAATTTACTCTTCGTGTATCCGGTAACCCGGATGCTGCTTCCCGGGGTCTCGCTGGTGTAGGTATAGCATTGAGTCGTAGGGCAGAACTAGCTCTCCTAGACTGGATCCCTGTAGATAGTCGCTTGTGCGCTGTCCGACTGAACGGGATAGTTAGGACTTGGAAAGATAGGGACACTCGTCGTTGCCTCTTTGTCGTATCTGCCTATGCCCCCACTGACTGCAGTTCAGACGAGGTGAAAGATGAGTTTTACAGCAAGCTTTCGGACCTCCTCCAAAAAGCTAGGCGCTCTGATATAGTTATAATGGCTGGTGATCTTAATGCTCAAGTAGGTAGACTAAGTGAAAATGAGAGACACTTGGGTGGATGTTATGGTAGTCACGGCTCAAAGAACAGATAATGGCGATCGTCTGTTGCAACTATGCTCAGATAACCGCCTGTTTCTAGCGAATACTAACTTTAGGCATAAGGAAAAGCATCTTTTGACCTGGCGACCCCCAAAATCGTCTCAACGTTGGACCCAACTAGATCACATCGCCATCAGCCACCGATGGTGGGGTTCGATAGAGGACTGTCGCTCGTTCTGGGGCACATGTTTAGATTCAGATCATGCTTTAGTGCGAGTGCGTATTTGTTTGAGGCTAATTGGACGTAGGAAAGACATCGCAATGAAGCCTCTTAGGGTTTTACTTAATGATAATAAAGCTAAGAATATATTTCAGGAACAACTAGAAAAACAGTTAGGCGACCGTGTAAGCGATTCTCATCCGGAAGCAGGTTGGGATGATATCAAAAAGGCTGTGGAAACAGCAATGATATCTGCTAGTAAGGTAAATCATAAGGCTAGGACGAAGCCGTGGATTTCAGTAGCATCCACCGAACTGATGAATGCTCGTAAACTCATCCCACCTGGCTCTGAACATGATAAAGAGCGAAGTGAGCTTAAGCGCAGGCTGATAAAAAGCCTACGCAACGACCGTGAACAGTGGTGGGTGGCGAAAGCAAAAACGATGGAAAAGGCAGCGGCGATAGGCAACAGTAGGCAACTTTTTCGACTTATCAAGGAAACTGGTATTAGGGATTCAAATGTCAGTGAGACTATCTCGGAAAAGGACGGGATTATAATTCATTCTCAATCTAGGAGATTGGACCGATGGGCAGAACACTTTAGGGATCAGTTCAACTGGCCTTCGGCCACACTTCGATTGCCCACGATCCCCAGTCATCCTGAATGGCAAATCGACTTAACTCCTCCCAGTCTTTATGAAGTTGAGAAGGCTATAGGAAATCTGAAGCGAGGTAGAGCAGCAGGTCCTGATAGGCTTACCCCTGAGATTTTTAAGGATGGTGGTCCAGTTTTAGCAGCTAGATTGACTGAAATCTTAGGTAGAATCTGGGAACTGGGCGTAATACCATCTGACTGGTCTCAATCCCTGATTGTCCCAATTTATAAGAAAGGACAGAAGTCTTCTTGTGACAATCACAGGGGAATCAGTCTGACTAATATAGTTTCTAAATTATTAGCCTCGATTATACTTAGACGCCTAACTAGAGCTCGTGAAGAGCAGACTAGGGAAAACCAGGCTGGATTTAGACCTGGACGTGGCTGTATAGACCACATCTTCCACTGCGACAGGTCCTGGAACACAGACACACATTTAGGCGTCCTACAATAGTTGTCTTCCTGGACCTAAAGGTGGCATTCGACTCTGTTGATCATGAGGTTCTGTGGCAGTGTCTGTCATTGAAAGGTGCACCAAAGAAGTACATTAACCTTGTACAAGCTCTCTACTCTAAAACTACAGGTCGAGTGAGAGCTTATGGCGAACTGTCATCGGAATTCCTCACTTCAAGTGGTGTCCGTCAGGGATGTCCACTGTCCCCATTCTTGTTTAATTTTGTCATAGACATGCTCCTAGATATAACCTTATCTTCGTCTGACTTTTCAGGAGTTGACTTACTACCAGGAGCCTCGCTTACTGACTTAGAGTATGTTGATGACATAGTCCTATTTGGTGAAGACGCTGACAAAATGCAGAGTCTTCTGACTACCCTGAGCAACAATGCAAGCATGTTCGGGATGCGGTTTTCCCCCTCGAAATGCAAAATGTTGCTTCAGGATTGGGTTGCATCGGCACCTGAACTAGTGATAGGGAGTGAAGTAGTCGAGCGTGTAGACCACTTCACGTATCTGGGGAGTCTCATCAGTGCTGATGGCCTGGTGACTGACGAAATCTCAGCACGGATACAGAAAGCTCGATTGGCTTTTGCCAAGTTGCGTCACTTATGGCGCAGGCGAGATATCCGCTTGCTAACCAAAGGACGAGTGTACCGTGCAGCAGTCCGCTCTGTCCTACTATACGGTAGCGAAACATGGCCGTTAAGAGTAGAGGACATTCATAGGTTACTGGTCTTCGACCATAGGTGTCTCCGAAGCATTGCTCGAGTATCGTGGGACAACCGAGTGAGCAATGCTGTCGTTAGGAAACGGGTTTTAGGAAAGGATGTCAAATCAATAGAGGAGGTATTGAAACTTCATCAGTTGAGGTGGTTGGGACATGTGTTACGCATGTCTAACTACCGTCTGCCTCGACGGGCTATGTTTTGCGGCGTAGGAATAGGTTGGAAGAAAGCTAGGGGCGGCCAAACCAAAACATGGCAGAAATCGATGAAGTCACTGACAAGCAGACTAAGTCATGTTGGTAGATGTAGGCTACGTGGTCAGGGTCCGCGAGACGAAAGTCACCAATGGTTAGAGACCTTGAACGACATGGATCAGAATCGTTCGCAATGGCGCAGGTGCATCCACTCCTTGTGTTCTCTCAAAATCTAACCATCCGAATTCTCTATCTTTCTCCTTTCAAATTTATCTCACTGAATTATACTTTTCGAATCATATCTTAGCCCCCTAATTTTCTGCATTACTGCTAATACTTCTACTATCGCTATCACTCTTGGATTTGAACTGACAGTTGCGTCTCTGTGCTGATGTGGTATGGCAACCTGAACTGATGTACGTACGTACGAAGTTCTGCGTTGTACCTGTCTGTCTGTCTTACTTGTGAGAAATGGTCCATTGCGACACATAATCCTTGAAGCCTAATGTATTTACTAATCTTCTCATATGTTTATTTCTTTTTCACACTACTGATAATCGAAAGTCCCTCTGGACATTTATCAAATTTTCATTACTTCTTTATACCAAGCCTATTAATAGTACCGAACTCACGTTTGTATTAAATATGTTTCTTCACATAGAAATTACATTATAGATGATATTTCCCTTCTCTAAGCTCATGTCGAAATTATGCGCTCTTTTGGCTAGTCAGAGTTTGGATATACAAGTTATTGCATCTGCTATTTTTATTTATCTGCGAATTTAAGTATATCACTACATATGTGCTTGTAATATATTATATCTTTAAATCGAGGAATATACGTTTTGTTAGAATGACAGTCACTGACTTCATGTTTAGAATGTTTGAACTTACATTGTTGAAATCTATTTATTTTGTAAGTCTTGTAATTAGTATGATAAGTTCCCTTTTCTGAATACTTTTAGTATTTAATGACATACAAGTTGTACTATTGAGGAAATATGCATTACTTTGTTGTCGTATCATGGAAAGCAAATAAAATGCAATATATGATATAATATTTGCTAGCTATGTGTTACTTTTGTGTGATGGCATACTGCCAATTTTGCAAAGTTCACAGACGTGTTACTTATTTTGTCATTATAGCTTTTTTGCTCCAATTAAAGTGATGTTATAAACCCTGTCAGTTGCAGTCAACTTCACTGTATTGCACTTTTGATTTTGTTTTCCTAAGATTGCTTTTCCAGACAAACGTAATTATTTTATTTTATATTTTGCAACCAGACATAAGAACCTACTCAATAATTATTGAGTAGTATAGTAACTCCTCTCACTGCTACTATATAGTCTTACTAGTTGCCTTGTTCCATTTGCATATAACTTATTGTACAACTGTAAACTATTAATTTTTCATGTAGTTAGTAGGCCCTTTATAAATATTTCAAACTGCTTTGCTAAACAAACTGAATAGCGACTTTTGGGTTACATTGTGATTTAAGTGACTTTTATAGTAGTAGTTATTTAATGTATTTCCTTTTGTCCATTTACTATAGATTAGCAAGATTAGAAAAAGAGGGTGGTGCGGGCTTTGAGGCTATTGTCGATCAAGACAGTCTATTGAAACAAAAAGAAGAAGAGGTTAGTCAAACCACAAATACTTTTCAGTGTTTACATCGTATTGTGTATATCTGTATTTTATTTTTAATAGTTTTATAAAATATCATCATGGCCGCCCCCCTAAAATATAACATTACCTTCGGGTTTGGTCATTTTCTGTACTATTATTAAGTCCCAATTATCCCTAATTTAACGTATTCACTTTCTTATTAATCTGTATGATTATCGTGTCCCTAATTATGTGATTACATTCGTCGTTATTCAATAAAACAACCTTATTTTAATCTACATACGATCCAAGGTGTTCTGACTTTGCGAGACACTGATTGTCGTAGTCTTTATACAGGACAAGTCTTTTAGTATCAATTATATCATAGAGTTTGTATTTACCACTTCCTTGATTACTCAGATTTCAGTTCAGTATACTTACTTCAGTTTTAATAATTTGTCAATTTATGACAATAAAAGATAATACATTTCAGTAAACAAGCTAATGTTTGTCTACTAGATCTTGAACGACTTCTGCTTTGTAAGCAAATACAATCAGTCTCTGTTAATATTCAAACTTAGCTATTGTGTCTGTATAGGCAACTGCTGTGAAATTAGTGTTAACATACTTTTGTGTATTCGTTATCTGGATTTCAGTCAATAATCAGGATATTGTGTTTAACAGCACCTGTATCAACATACTTTGTTGTCTGTACTAGTCCAACTCGTTTGCATAGATCTAGTTTCAGTGTCAGTGGAATCTCAAGCGTTACGAATCCTAATAGAGCCTTAACTCAAGGATATAGTACCAGCCATTTGAAAAAGTGTCATTTAATCATCGAGCATTGATAAGTATAATTCTCTTTATGTTGTTTTTTAGCTTCAAAGAATGCAACAACTAATGAGTAAAATGCAAGAACAATTAAAGCGTAATACAAATGTAACAGTCGGTTTGAATAACGGTTCAAGTAATGCTCAGTCTTCCCCTATACCTGCAACTGGTCCGCAGTTATCTTGAATACAAATAATATACAAGTTGGATAGGATTGAAAAATTGATAAGTACATATATCTCCTTACTTTGCCTAAAATTTAATCGACGTAAGCAATATAATGCTGAGAGTCATTATTTTACTGCTTATGCTTCCAAAACTGCTTCAATTTCTTTGGTTATATATTTGTATGGCATTGTCCAATTAATTGTTTATGTTTTTCATATCCAATTTCCGGTTTTACACAATTTTATTTTAGAGAAAATGTAGACAAAAATTTCTTTTTTTTTTCTGAACTTTATAGGTTACATTCTTAATCATTTTTGCATTTTGTTAAAACTGTTAAAGAAGTAATCGTTTATTTCTTCAACTATTAGTTTTTTTTTCTTCTGTAGGTTCACCAAATTCTTCATTGTTTTTTTAGTTCTAATTAATCAGGAATGTGCATTTTTCTTTCTTATCTCTTAAAACAGATTAGTCGACTGCTTTTCATTGTTCATCTAGTCTCTTTTTTTTTTAATTAAGAAAATGTTGTTTATTTCATGTTCACGTCCATTAGTCCACCCATATTGTCTATTGAAAATTATATACACGTATTTAATATGAAAAGCTTTACATTTTTGTTTATATACGCATTTTCTTACTTGTGTTTTATCACTTCACTTTCATTTCATTTTTGGTTAAAATATAATGAATTCAATAAAATTAGGCATGATAAACAATAATTGACTGAATACTTGTGTCTTTAAAGCTTATTTTACCAGTTGTTCTTTAGGTGTTGTGTTAACTGAACAATGTTACTCTCGATGTAATTATCTATTTATACTTGATAGTTTGATGTACAATTATTACCTGTGCATAATTATCTTCATCTTCTGTTTAACATGTTACGTAATTTAAAACTTATTGAAAAGGTGTTTTACAATTATTCGTCTATCATCATTTCAGGTACCAATAAATTGGCTTCTAAATTTTGAGCAGTTCTTGTACGATGAGCGCATCTTATAATCTAGGTTTTATGAATAACTATTCGGTAGAAATCCCCCTCTCATTCGCTTCAACAATATTTACAAACATAATTGCTATACAATTCGAAAGTATTCGGATCTTCCTGTTAATTTGTTATAGGCTGAAACTGATCAGTCTCTGTTGCTATATGTGCATCTTGAGCGGATTACCTTGATATAGCGGTAGCACACAATTATTATTTGTGTGACTAGTAGGCGGAATGCAGGACGTGCGTTTCGTCTCATTCGGGACGGATTGACTGGACGTATCTGCATCCCAATACTTGTGTACTACCGCTATATCGAAGCAATTCGCTCAGAATGCACATATGGCAACAGAGACTGACCAGTTTCAGCCCATAACTAATTAACGGAAAGATCCAAATACATTCGAATCATATATACATACCCGTTGCACAAATGTGACTATCTGGAGTCAATAAGCTTGTGATGAACGCGGGTCCGTTTGATACGAAACGAACTGAATTCTAATCTAAGTGTGAACATCAATATTAGGATGCAGGTACATCCAGCCGACGAGCCCCAAATAGGATGAAACGCGCATCCTGGATTCCGCTTGCTAGTCACAATCCAACTCAAACAGTAATTGCTATACGAGAATTTTTCTCAGAAACTTCAGAATGTATAGGTTTTGTTAATATATCAAGGTTTTCAGCAGTTTTAATCACAATTTCAAAGCATTTTTAACAATGAATCCCGTTCCGGGTAAGTGGAAAAAACAAGACAAATACAAACTTTATTTACGAAATGAATTATATAAACCATAGAAAGCACTACATTGAAAGATTATCCCTGTTGTTTACCTACACATTCACAAATATAGACTTGTATTTAAACATGAAATTCTGTGAATAGATTTCTTCAATGAATTCGTCACCAAGATGCAAAATGGTGAATATATATATAAATGAGGAGCATGTGAACAATCATTAAACATGATGTAATACGAAATAAAAGGAAACTCAGTACATAACGTATGTAATAATCACACCTAGTTCTGTAACTATTATAGCAAAATCACGTAAATAGAAATCCGGCATACATTTAATGTATTTGTAATTCCTAGTACATTATTAAAAGCATGAATTTCAGCAAAAAATCCCTTTTCAAAGGATTTATTACCAAGCTGTACAATTGGTGTATATAAATGAAATTTCTTTCAAAAAGAATTTACTAAACAGTAAGTTACGGTAATCAGAATGTTTTCACCTGAAAAATCAAAGGTATTAGGGAGATTAAAGTTTATCCTTACCATAAACTTTAATTAGTGTTATTTATTTTTTATAATGACTATTCATATTTGAAAATGTTCCCACCTCTCTGAAAGTAATTTCCACACCCTTTTTCTAATTGACTCAACAGTTTTCGATATTATTTTATTTAATGTTTATAATACCTAAGATTTTTGCGACATAAGGCATTTTATTTACTTTGAAACAATTGTTTATTTCATTTACACTGTCCATTTATTTACTTTTGTTATGAAAATCATACAACAATGTATTATTACCACATACATTACATATCGAGGTTTGTTCTCATCTTCATATTGCATCATCCTGTTTGTTAATTGCTCATATTCCTCATGAGCGTACTGCTTGAAAATAATCTCGTCTAAGGGATCCTTTCTAGAGGATGAATGAGAATTGTGAATTTTGTAATTAAACGATATAATATTTCATCCTATATCAACCTATATGGAAAACTATCGATGAGTATTTGATTAAAAGTGGCTGGGAGGTCTTAAAGTTATTCAGGAGCTTGATAAGGTCACTCTGCTATTAATAGACACGTAGACATTGGTCCAATATATCAAATGATGAAGACAACGTCAGTGAATCGCATAACAATAAGTCTACTTAACATACCAGTCTGTTAAGAATGCAAAAGAATATTACAAGGTCTTAGTCAACAAGTAATCATGAACGGGAGCAGTCTTTTTTAACATTTGTTAGAGCAAATTTAAATAAACTGATTCCATTTCGCTTTACTCAAAAAGATCGAAATTATGCAATTAAGCCTTCTTACTTATAAAATGAGACAACCAAATTCCTTATGTTTGTGCTCCGGGATTCCGCCTACCGATAAATTGAGTCCTTTGGTGTTACTTAGTTGAGTTTTGTGGACTTGACACTCAACCGCTTCATGTTATTGCACCAGCTATTAGCTTTTTCGAAATCGAAACGCACTTAAAATGTTAGCACTTTGTTCTCAGTAGGTGTTCTATCTATCCAGTGTAATTCATAATGCACCTTTGAAAGGTTTTAAATTTTTGACCAGAGGCCAGCTGTTCACTTAGTCATATGATGCGGGAATTCGAAGCGAGTTTCATGGAAGTTGACGTACCAGCTCTTTTCTTAAGAACTGCAGCTATTGTGCCAGTGATAAGAGAAATAATTTAATTGTACCTCACTGGAAAAGTAGTCTTTCGTGGCTACTTTAGACGGAATCGCTGTTGCTTTTACCTTATGACTACTGGGAGAATGAATTTTGTAGATGGTTATGACTCCGAATATCCATAGAAAAATGTCTAATTTGCTTCAGGTATCACAAGACAGGGGAATTTATAATTGGTTTTCATGATTTGGATGATAGATAAAACTGGTATATGCTTCGGACTGGTTACTTACTATGTTCACAACTATAAGAGATGTACGAGTGTAAAAAACTTAATGAAGTGTGTACTGCGACGAAAAGTACAATTGAGAATTTTTAACGCATGACATGACTAAATTGCTACACTGTATCTCGAGATCAGCGGATTCCGATTAGCGTAACTTTCGACAATATCTGGAAACCTGTCATTTTACGAGGACTGTCGTAATGAAACATTTATTTTCAGAGAAGTCTATAATTTATGAGCGAAACACTATTTAATATCATATATTTCACGTGACTGTAGCTACTACTTTAACGGAAGAGTTGAGCCTATCTATCCTGATGACCCAGTAGAACTAAATTAGTTGGGATACTCGTTATCTTATGTTCTACTCTTTCAGGTGAAATCGTACTTCTGGCTCTATAGAGACGTGAAGGCAGTGTAGTGTTGACTTGAGACAACCAACATGGAAAAGATGGTGCTTCTTAAGATGGAAGTGTAAGGATAGAGAAAGTCAGCCTTCAAACGGTACACCTCATCTTGATTCACAGACTTCCGTTACCAGCGGAGCTAGGATCTAAAATCACTGGTAGAAATGTGTGGCCCTCAAGCAGTTGTTCTTTGAGCATGCTCTAAGGTCATCAAGGGCTCTCCTAATCAAGCATCTCCAGGTACCTCCAGAACATTACCCCCAATAGGGACAACTTTAGAATGACACTCACCTTCATACCTCAAGACCCATCTTGTTCATGATAAAATCCCTTTTCCATTTCTACTTTTGGGGGGTTTCATAATCCCCCACCCCCCAAAATACAATCGTTTATTAAATCAAGCGAAAGTTGTAGTTATTTTTTGCTAAGTTGATTTGTATACTTTCATCATATTAATTTAATTCACTATGAGTCGGACTCCAGAGTACATTCTGCAACATTTAATTATATTAATACTTAATTATATTATACTTAATTATATATATATATAAATATAAAAATATATATATATAATATTATATGATATTATATTATACTTAATTATGTTAATATACTGTCTACGTAGAATATTGAATGTCTGGTGGCCGGAAACCATCAGCAACAGCCTACTTTGGAAAAGAACAAATCGGCTTCCAGCTGAAGAGGAAATCAGGAAACGACGTTGGAAACGGATAGGACATACACTGCGGAAATCATCAGACTGTATCACGAGACAAGCACTAACTTGGAATCCTTTTGGAAAACGGAAAAGAGGAAGGCCAAAGAACACCCTGCGTCGAGAACTGGAAGCAGACATAAAAAGGACGAACAGTAACTAGAGACAGCTGGAAAGGATTGCTCAGGACAGAGTTGAATGGAGAAGACTGGTGAGCGGCCTATGCTCCTCCGAGAGGGGTAACAGGCGTAAATAAGTAAGTATATCGATGATTACATTTCGATCACTGTAAATTACTTGATATAAAAATGGATGTATTCATATTAAGGTTTTTCGCTAGTCTCGTCTAAGTTTTTTTTCACAATGCAATCTTCTTACAAGTCTAGTCTTTCGCAGTAGCTGTGGGTTAGGAAGGAACAAGTCATGGTATCCGACTGAAGTACAGGTATCAGAGATAACGTTTCGCATTAACCGTATCGACTATCGAGGGAATCATATATATCATTCGCGTTTGTTCCATTCGAAGATATATCAACTTTCAACCTGCATCTTTCTTCATGTTCGCCACTAGTGCTAGTGATTTTTGTTCACAAACTGATATTCCTAGTTTCCTGATATCGTTTAATGTTAGATATTCTAACGGTCAAACCCCATGTCAAATCGGTAACTTGGCTCCGCTAATAAAATGACGTGAGAACCTCTTATCATTCTTGTTGTATCTCCAGAATACATCCAAGATTCTAGGGTTTGTTCACCTGGCTTCACGTGACAAGTAGGGAGATAGCGCAAATTACTCCGTTTATCTGGAAACCCGACGGCAAGTTCTCGAAGCCTTGTCGATATATGTATGGCAGTAAGTTTGAGAGTAGAATGAGTACTTGAATGAATTCCTATCGACAACCGCATCTGTGTTGTCCGTCTAAACGGTACAGTAAGAACTCAGGAAAATAGGAACACAGGCTGATGACATTTTGTCGTTTCTTCCTAAGCTCCTCAATAACAGCAGCCCAGTAAGTTCTTCAGGAAATTCCCTAACCACTTCCGGAAAGCTAGACGCTAAAACATAGTAATAATAGCAGGGGATTTTAACTCCCATAATGGTAGTTTAAGTCAAGCTGAAAACACTTTAGTTTATCCTTTCGCGTTCCAGCACAACGACCGTATAATAAACTCCGTCTCCTACATTTATGTTCAGATTACCGCTTACTCTTAGAAAGCACAAACTATGAGCATAAGAATAGACAGTGCGCAACATAGGAACCTCAGCACAATGATAAACACAAATAGACTACATCGGCATCAGCCGTCGTTAGAGGGGCTTTTAGTGAAGTGATGGATTAACTATGAAGGTGAAAGACATGGATGTGATGCTTCATCGACTGGGGTGGTTGGGACATATAACTTAACTCGTCAATTTCCTTATTAACCATTGTTAAACGAAATATGTAAGATATCCTTCTATTTGCACTTTGTTATCTGTTATACAGTAATGAATATGCGCCAAATAGTGAAAAGTAGCAGAACTTTTATTATTTGCCATGTGAATTGGTTTGCAAGTCATTAGGAAGAATACAGTTGTAAACTGTTAAAAAGTTCTTATAAAAAAAACCACATAAAAACAAGGACATAAAACATTTTGAACTTTGTGCTTATCGATTAATCTTAACCTTGAAACAAATGTCTAACTGAAATAAAACAAAATAAAAACAAATCCACAGTAACACGTGGAACGACGAGAAGAGAACTAAGGAACTAATTATAGATAATTGGTCTTATTTCTAAGTAATAGGTAGTCAATAAAAGTTGCATTTGAATAAAAGAAATGATCAAAGAATAGATTAAATGTAGATATAAGATTAAATTACAAAACAAATCATTGTAGTCAGGCTAAAATGGTCTCAATCCTTTTACTTTTGACAAATAACAGTAAATATGATAATAATTGACTGTTCAAGAATACTCCGTGTATAAAAATAATTATAACTTCATGTTTTCTGTACATTTGGCTGTTCTGTTGTTTGGTGAAGATTTGGTGCATCAGTCAAATGATCTTTTTCTAGTGATTGTGCTTCACTAGCTAATCGTCTTAATTCCGATTCATCGGTTTCAAACATATCCTCTACATCTTGAGCAGTCTGGAGAATATAAAACAGCATGCTTTTGAACAATTGTATGATAAACATGATAAACATCAGTTGTCATACAGAAAATTGTTTAACAATGAATGTGAGAAATGAAGGTTATTTGATATGAACAGAATTAAATATATATGCAGAAGTGAATACTAGATTTTACACGGATTGACTACTGAGTAGCGATCAATGTCAACTTTATCTTGCCTTAAGTTTTATTGTGGTCACTAGTAAAAGCGACCTGCCATTGAGCCGTAGGTGGTAAGTTCGTTGGTGGCAACCGATAATAAACTGTGGACCTAGATTATAACAACCGATTATAACGACCTAACGAATAACTGCGTTATGAAGAGTAATAATGTTTACGAATGTGTGTATATTTGTACAACATACAAACTGATGTGTCCATCGCTACAAGTTTCCACATCTTGTTAAAGCAGCAAAATGAGGATTAAATACACGTAGTTCGCGAAAAGGAAAGCACTAACTAGTTCTAAGATACAGTTTAAGGGAATATAGAGTTAATGCACCTCGCCACTGACGAATTCTGAGCCATGTCGTATAGAGTCTCCAACCACTGGTTGTGGCATTAGCGTGAAACATGACCAAGTAACCTGCATCTATCAAACAAACTCAGCTCAGCAGTCAGTAACTTTATAAACTGATGCCGTGTTTTGGTATGGTCGCTCCTAAATTTCTTCTCTCTTACTCCAACACTAATCAGCATTGTACGTAGAGGTAGGCGATGGTTTAGTACAGGTAATACATGTCCCAATTATTTTGCTTTCATCGTATTCTAATATCAGTTAGCAACGTGAGTCGAGATGGTTGGGAATGCATGTCCAAAACACCTCAGTCGATGAAGATTCATAACCTCTATCAACTGATTTATCATCTTTTCCCAGTATCCGGCGTCTAGCCTTGTTATTACATACCCAGTAATTCAAAAAAGATATCGATGTTCAAATATCAATAATCTAAGAATGTCATCTAATCTTGATGGTCAGGATTCATACCTATACAGTAAGACAAAACAAACTGCCGCACAATACACTCATTTTATTAATTGATAGGCGGATATCTCGTCCATACCATAGGTGACGTAAGTTGGCAAAAGTTAAACAAGCATTTCGTATCCCTGTCGGAATTTTATCAAACATCAACCCATTAGGACTGGTTTGATTTCTATAAGTGAAGTGGTCAATTACTTCACTTCCCATTTTCAGTTCAGGGATTGATGCAGACTAATCCTGAAGCAACATCCTTGGATTGTTGCTCAATGCTATAGAGAAACTGCATTTTGCCAGCATCTTCATGAAACAAGACTATATTATATGAATATTCTAAGTTAATTAATGGACCACCTAAAAGACCTATTTTCGGAAACTCAGACGCGAACTATTTTCTAGCCTACATCGAAATTGTCTGCGTTCCTCACCGAGTTCGGAGCCTAATAAGATAAGTTTACGGTAGTTCATCAAATCAATAGACATCGATAAATCCACATAGAAAATTTCAATGACGAATTTTATGCTGTTGATTCGTCAAGAAACAAAGAAAAAATTTAACAATAATGTGACTTGAAATTTAAATTCTAGTTGGAAGTTTAACTAAGTTACATTTGGTTGAGTCAACTGCATGACGAACTGTGCATTTCATAAACTCTTGCATTTATTCAAAATATTTAGCTAATTTATAAGAAAAACACTTAAGATTCAGTTGGAATCCAGCATCCAAAGTTTATTTCACTAGAGTTGAGATACCACTTATCATTAACGCATGATTTACCGTTTTTATGAAAATGGTAATGATAAAATCTTCTGAGTTGGTTATAAGTCTCTCTAACTTCCGACAGATGTCATCTGCGAGGATATTTACAGGTTATTCGTATTTTAGTAAAGATATCTTTAAAGTGTAACTCGCCTATTGTAAGACAACTGAGTGAATAATGTTACGGATAAGACATAGGAAACTAAACAAAAATAAAAGTCAACCGCTTAGGCTACATAACTACATCGACTGAAATAGATCGAGCACATATTGAGCATGCATAACCACCTCCTACCTCGACAATCGTAAAGAGAGAGTTTGACTCTAGCCAATAATCAGTGACACATGTAAAATGCATGTTTGTTGATAAAAGGGTCAGCACAACCTACACCAATTAGATATTTGCTGCTATGTGGCTATGAAACATAACATTTTAATGTTAAAGATTTTTGAAAGTTACTATTATTTGATCAGTTTAAAAGTTGGCTATCCTATGATTAAGATATTTAGAGAGTAACAGTGAGGCCGCGCATACGTTACCAAGTTAAGAGAAGAAGTTAGTTGATGAAGCTGTGTCTAAAGGAATGAGTTATGCATATTTAACCACCGCCTACCACGAAATGTGCACCATTGGCCCCTGGAGAGTAGGTTGGATAAAACTAAAGGAAGTAAATCATGAGATTGCATCCGTCTACAGATTTGTTTCAGCGTGATCCAGTGGATAACACATATGTTGGATGGCACCATTTCAAATACATCGCATATGGTCAGTTAAATTCATTAATTACTTTTTCTACAATAGAGAGTTGAGGGTTATATATAAATTTTCCTTTTTTGATCACATCAAACGAACCAGATACATATATAAGAGAAAACGAATTACAAATAGTTTAGTACTAAGGGCAGTACACTTTGCAAACAGCATCATTTATATAGTTTTATAGAAGTAACGAAGCATCAATTAAAATTAATCTTCTCAAGTTTTATCAATCCACACATCGGATCATATTAGCCCTCGTTTTTTAAGTGTACTATAGATTATTTAGTTAAAAGAAATGGATAAAAAACTATAAAGGTTATTAGCATAGATAGTAGAAAATGTAAATAAATATTGTGCATATAAACTAACTTTCCAATAGTGATCACCTAATACGTAAGGCACTTTCACATTTTTTAGAAATTCTTCACGAGAAATAAAATAATCTTTGTCTGTATCGAATCGTTCCATAAATTTCTGTCTCATTTTAATTTGATCATATTTTTCCTCCCATGGGTCGAAATCTGGATCCTCAGGATTATAAACTTTTTCAATCTTAAAAATAAGAAAACATTTTTACCTGAATGTTATTGTTTTAGTATCGAATGCATACATTAGTCATATGAATACCGAAAAATATTTTAAAACTCTGAACAGTATAATAATTCCTATGAAATAAAGCATAATACTTACTCTGAATACATAGAATAAGCAAGGTTAGATTAATAGAAAGTAAACCAATTTTATAAATTAAAATAGAATGCAATACAATAATTGAAAATACAAGAAGACACAGTATACTGTCTTAAAAATAGTATTTACTCTACGAAACTAATCACACCATAACCACTAAAATCTATTAAGAATAACCTATTCTGAGTAAGAATAGTAAAAACGTGTGAATAGATTGCAAAATTTTCTTGTACTGTCAAATACAATATTTCGGTCCTTTATCTTTGAGTTTTATCATATTTTTCAATGGAAAGCAAGTTAAATGTAATACAAAAAATCTACTACTGATGAAATTATGTTTATAATTACTTTATTCGAGACAAAATAAAGATAATTCAGTGAGAGAAATTGATTTTCAATGAAACTGTTCTTCTACAAATAACCGATACACATCATTTATTTAAGAGATATATGGATGACACTTTCACTATATGTGAAGAAGATAGATCAATAATTGCTAGTAAGAAGTCAACCTAGAACGGGAAGTGTATGAACATTCAAAGTTAAGTACTACTCTCTAAGTTGACAAATATGTGGCCAGCCTTGGGTCGCAGAGGAAGGGCACCAGGTAGAACGTCGGTGGTGGATGTACCAGAAGTTAGTGCTGGCCAGAAACATGTCGTAGTCTGCATAAAGCCACAGAAGACGGTCACCGTTACATAAACTTTAACCATTGAGTCCCCATCGGCCACCTAGGCGACTTATTTACTCCTAGACATTTGACCTGCTAATCTAAATCTCCAGATAGTACTATAGTATCCATTAAACGTACTCTCTTAATAAGATTGTCTAATTGATGGTAGGACTCAACTTTGATCACACCCAGGCTGAAATCTGCCAGTTTCCCCTCACTTTGATCGAAATATCTAATTTAGCAGCACATAAGCGACTGTTAACGGTGATCCAATCGAGTAATTCTGCCTCTGACCTGGCACTTAGTGACACACCGGCACCAGCGGAACAAACGCCGATGCTATAAGTCCCTGGATAGGCGCACATGGGACGTTCACACTGAATCGACAGATAAAGTGAATTTGTAGTACATCAATAGAGTCCTGATTACGGGCCTCCAAGGCACAAGAAGTATCGATGTTAAAGCTTTTTAAAGACATCATCTGATCTGCATAAATGTGCGAACGTTGAAGGAGGCCAGCTTAAAAGGGGCTTCACAAAGGCTGTATCAAATCTCAATATCGATGGCAACAACCAAAAAGTCTACCACTCAGAGACTTCAGACGAAAGTGATAGAAGAGAATTCTTACTGTGGATGAGCTACTGAGTGAATTGAACAAGCAGTGAAAATAAACTAAAGAAACGAAACGGAAAGGAATATCCAATAAGTATAAATGTTGTTCGAGTGAAAAGCAAAATACTAGTTGTGTGTGGGCTGAAATACTGCCCGGTAAACCAAACCGGAGCAAATAGTTCACTCAGTGAGCCGATTCCCGAGGTTTGACTATAAGATCGATCCACAAAGAAGTGGAACATCGTTGGGAGATGAAGTTTCATGGTAACCAGTGACCAATATAGTTCACACGTCATTCGTTCCTTTAAGGTTATGGAGCTTATGTGAACCACTGACTCGGAATCATGGTTTTCAACACTTCTAGGTGGAGCCTCCATATCCACCGACCCCGTTTAAGAGTTGGAAGTCAGTTTTTGTCCTCCCATTTTAGTAAACAACATCTCTAACGCGAGAAGGTAGTGGGTAGGACCTCCCTAACAGAGACTAGACGCGTGGCTATTCGCGAGTATTTTGAATGAGTGAACTCGCCCTACCCTTCACCATTTGCAGGGCTATTTGTGGTTGTTTAACTTTGATAAAATATTTTATTTCGAGTCCAAGTGATATTTTTAAAAAGTGAAATAAATAAATAACTTCAACTTTTGATAGTGCAATACTTCGAAACTAAAAGTAATCATAATTACATAAAATATAATAAAGTCACTGAATAATGTTTTGGATTTCTAAAATAACAGTCAGTTAGTTATAAGCAACATAGAATCTGGGATATAATAATATCGAACAACAAATAATCTTGTTTAATAATCAGAGTAAGTGCTGACAGTCCGAAATGCTGACGTCCAACTTGACAAATAATTAACAAACATGACGGAGAATAGTTTGGTATGAGCTAACATTTAATCATTCATAAATCAAATACATTATTAAAAGACTATGTATCTTTTATTTACATTAACAAAGATCATGAAACCAAGAATTACACTCACTTCTCTTTGTAAAAATGCTTCAATTTCATTCACATTAAGATAACCGTCTCCATCCAAATCTAAATTAGTATATGTTTTACGAAAAAAACAACAAACAAAAGAAATCATAAGAAACAGAGAAGGACAACATTTTGAAACTAATGAACATTTATATTATTGGTGTTATTCAATAGTACTCTGTGGAGAATACAAATAATGTACACAAGGTTTTCGTTTCACAAATGTGAAATGAAACTTGGACAAATAAAAAGAAACATAAAATTTAACTTAATAAAATGGATATATTTCCTTATAATTATACATTCCTCATTAATCAAGATCCTTTCTTCTAATTTCAGAACCTTTTCTTAAGAGTATATATACCTAATATACACAAACAGACATTTTTAGATTAATTACATTTTTATGAGAGCAAGAACAAATATTTGTGCAGAATAAGATGAATTCATTTTATTTTGTTGGTTTCTCATCAGCTGCATACAACCTAGAATAGTATTTTTACAAAATTAATATTTGAAACAAGTTTTAACATACTCATGAGAACGGATGGAGTTAGTTGAAATCAAGATTACATAAACAAATGAACATGGCTTAAAATGTTGGAAAAAATGCTGTGAATATATATACGATCCAAGAGAAGGTACCATAAGGCAAAATAGAGATCAGAGGTCAAATGATTACACAATAAGAGGTGGTTGGAAATATTTGAGAATAAAGTGAATAAAACTCAGTTACTAAACTTTATTTTATTAGTCATTTTTTCAGTACACAACCAATCATATTCACCGTAGGGTAACGATAGATGTCTTTACATGACACATTAGCAGAAAGTACAAAGATGGAAAGCAGAGATGGTAAATTGCAAAGGAAGCTTAGATATTAGAAGGAAGAATAAATTGAGATCGAAATTGGAAACTATGTAGTAGAATTTGATTCAAGATATGAAGGGACCAATTTCACTTGATTTTCAGTGATGAAATGTCTAATATCATATATTATAACTAATTTGGCATTTGAAAGTTTATAGAATCGCAAATAGGTGACACTTTGGATGAACTCGTAAGACATACCACGCAATTGCTAGTTTTAAAATACACTTTGTGAAATGAACATCCAGGTTGAATGTATAATAACCCATCCTAATCGTATTCACGATGAGGCTTCAAGTATTTTGAAGTCACTGCTTTTTGAGCATTTTCATTAAAACAGAACGTTATCGAAGAGTACAAGCTCCTCCTTTAGGATTGATATGATGACAGTAGTCCATTATTAGAGACTTATAATGACATGGTCTAAAATTTGTCAAAGATATGCAAATGCACACCCCATAGTTCTCTCTGGATCATCAGCTTCAGCAGTATTTCACACTTTGTTCACAGACTTTTCAGTTTCGTAAAACCATAGTCTATCAGTATGACTTTTAATAACGCGACACTGTCGATTTTTATATTGTTAATCTCGTCACTATGTTGTTCTGAAGTGTGGAGACACGGACCATATGATGTTTATGACTAGCTAACTGATATCTATGAGACTCTAAAGAAAAAATTGTTGAGACATCACTATTTGGCCGATGATATTGCGTTTTACTCCTATCTAGTATTGTGCGATTCGACAAAAACAACGACACTGACTTCATCCCATACCAAAACAAGACTCCAAAAGGTAGAAAAATATATTCAGTTACGAACATCGGTGTACCAGTAAATAAATACATCAGAGTTTATATAAAACCGATATGATAATGTTCCAGGACCTTCTTCATTTTTTGTTGGCGCTGACGACCGAAAATGGACCAATCATTGTACGGCTTTGCAAGCATGTTTTGGACATAATTTAATTAGGACTGTTTCGTGCTAACAGAAACAGATTAAAGACGTAGACAGGATGACATTTAAGACGATACGTGACAAAAATGATTTTTAGGCTGTACTGACTAAAACTGAGTAAATCGGTCAAATAAGCCACATATAATCCAGAAATTAGCACAAATGTGTATAGGTCAAGTTGCTATACCCCAATAGCATAGTAAGACAATTACCAAAGTAGTAAAAGCCGTAATAACATTAGCGGCAGTAAAAAGAGATTGGATATACAGAATATGAACTCAGAAGTAAACAAAGCAGAGTATTTGGAGGACAACTATGTGGTCTTCAGAGGCATTCAAACGATAGATAGCTCCAATCAAAAGAGATGAATCTAGCGCTCATATAAAGGAATATGACTGCGGTGAGATGTCTCTATGTATGTTTCAAAGCTTGACAGAATAAACAACCAGAAAATACATACACGCTTAGATCTAAAACTTATAATGATCTTCTAGTATTTTCTGCTTCTAGGTTTCAATTTATTGATAGATTATTATAGAAGTAGATTGCCATAGACTAAATCAAATTCGAAACTACAAGATGAGTTATTTATATAAAAACCAAAGAAGTGTAATTTTAAAAGAAAATCACAAGAAGCTAAAGAAGTCAGTTGTTTATCAAATAAAGACCGGTGTTAAAATTTCATAACCACATATGATATGCATCGGAAATTAAATTTTAATAAAATGAATGAGATTGCAATTACCAATATCAGCAAATAACGTTCGAGGATTGAACGATTCCCTATCCAATCCTTCATATTTCTCCCAATATTCTTTAAGCTGGTCTTCACTTCCCTATATCATAAAAAAAGATAAAAGGTGTAACCAAGTGGGTTACTTCAAGACAACTTCGTAAATATACTGAATGAAAATACAGCTTGTAGACACACCGGGTTTCCTGCCCTTATTGCAAATACAAATCAATACAAATGAAATAGATATGGTGATTTAAAAATTTTAATTACACTGAGTAAAAGAGACTTGCGACAAATATATATATATATATATATATATATATATATATATATATTCGTATGTTTCTTGTTGCTAGTAAACGACGCTGCATTTGATTGGTTTTTATTAGAAGATGTGCGCCAGAAGCGGATTACTTCATATTCTTAACACATACAAGAGTGGGTAAACCGTGTCCCGAAACCAGATAACAAACTAATAACTCCTTACAAAAAATATCATGCACATTGAACAAATTAGCGGTTACCTGAACATTTGAAGTAATAAATACTGGATTTGAATTTTGTTGTAAAAGTCAAAATTAGAGTCCAGGTATATTCAGCAGACATGTCCGAAATCAGACAGAACGTGAATCCTTGATTCGACTAAAAAAAGTTTCCATATTCTAAAAAGTGCAACTACTTTGCATAGGGCGCAAAAGGCGACAGCTGACTGTATAGAGACGTATGAAAAGCTATTTGAAATTTGTGTGCAGGCATTTTATCAAAAAAAATATTTTGCACTCTTAAGTTGATGAAACTGTTTCTACTTACTGGTTGGTATATTTTAGGACGGCGCCGGTGTCTTTCAGCCGACTCTTTGAAATGTCTAAGCATCGCAGCACGTTCTTCATCAGAATGCTTCAAAAATCTTCTTACTGTGTTATTTTTTTCTTCCTCTACATGTTTTTGGTACTTCGTCTCCTGCTCACTATCGAGTTTTTTCAGTCGATCAACAATCTGAAAATAGAATAATGCAACTCGCTATCATATGGAAGACATATTACAGTAGACAGCAATGTACTCACAAATTGATTGAACGAATTCTTGATTCCACAGAAATTCCTATAACTTATGCGGCACCTTATCGATTAAATAGAGGGTGTACCAGGTTTCATGAACTTTGAATGTCCCACATGTTGCTAAACTATTTGAGTGTATCGAGTAGAGAATGAATGAATTTTAGTATGAACCCAATTGGAGTTAAATTACTTGGCAACATGTCGGATATCTAAAGTTCATTTTATACGATGATTATTGAATTCCCAGAAAGCCAAAGCAATTAACATTAGTGAGCTTCGTCTACCTAATATGTTGCCAAGCAATTCAAACATAGTCGAAATTTCAGAATAGGCTTGTATCTTCCCGTTTATTTTGTAATGGACCTGAAATTGGTCAGCCTCTGTTGCCATATGTGCATCCTGAGCGCATTGCCTCTATATAGCGGTAGTACACAAGTTATATTTAAGTTGGATGAGTCCCAAATAGGACGAAACGCGCGTCCTGGATTCCACTTGCCAGTCACAATCCAACTTAAATATAGTCGAACCTTGTTTGGAAAGAAATCATCGACTGGATACATTCAAATGGCACGAAAACACGCCGAATAACCAAAACACACAAGCATTAAAAATTAAATTGTAAACTTCAGTACCATGGGACGTTGGTTACCTGGCATGTTGACAAGTTATTCAAATGTATTAAGATGGATATCTGAGTTCTAGTTTGTCACTTACACCGAAGCCTTATTATAGCATTTTGGTCGGTGTGTATTCATGATCTCAACTAATGATCTACAAACAATAAATTAACTACTTTCTTGGCGACTCTATTACACACAATCATAATTTCAAAGAGATAATCAAATATATATCAGCCTGTTATAAAGCCTATCCTCAACGACAATGTATCATTGGAAGAAGTGATGCACAAAATAACTGTCATCTGATAGACAGACGGTTAATTTGCCTGAAAGGCAAGCAAAATGCATCTGTAAACAGAACAGGATTCTTATATATTCGTTAAAAAAATTTCACCAGTGATCATTCTAGGAATGTCAATGTATCTACAACGCTAAGCTATTTTATTCCTTATACTAGACGTTGAGGAAAATTGATTTGGGGTGGGATAATCTTATGCTCGGCATATATACAATATTTATTGTCAAGTTCCAGATACTTTATCAAGATGTTCGGAAGGCCCCGCATCTTGTTAACATATCGGCCTAAATGCTGTTGTCTTTTTAGCAAACATTAGCTGATCAGTTTATAAAAGACCGAATGTTAGCAGCTACATTTACTAATGTGTCTGTATGGTAGGACAGAAATTGTGAAGACTGTATGATCGGATGGAAGCCATCAACTAAGTTACATATATTCAACAAATATATTCCCAGAAATGAAGCGAAATGAACATACTGTTCGTGAGCTTATCTGAAAACAAATAGTACAAAAGTTATTTATCTAGATTATCATTGCATAATAAATAAGTGCTGCCGAACGATGTAACAGGAGTTTAACTGTATGGAAATCTATAATCCATGTCACTGATAATTCCCCATTTTAGTAAAAAGGATCTTCTATTATAAATAGACGAGAATAAATGAAAAAGGTTAGTATTAAAGGTGAGTTAAATATACTAAGTAGAAGTGAAATAACCATATTTAAAGAAAAAAAAGACTACTTTTTTCAGCGATTCCTTTCTGGGTTTTGTTTCATCTTTTAATACAGAACCACCAAACACGTCCGGAGTGTGACCTAGATTTGATTTTAAACGGATTTTTAACAGCTCCTCAATTATATGACGTTTTTTTTCACTGTCCCTATCTCGTATACTTGTATTCCATAGGAGTAAAAGATCATCTAAAGTAGACTGAGATTGAAGAGATCATGTAAAATAATATGTTGAGGAAGACAGAGAATTATTTAGTAATACAAGTTTAGATAATACGTAATCCAACTATGCATAAATGGTATTTTAATATAAGCAACTCAATAGACAAACAAGGGCTCGTGTGTTTCGTTTGGATGTCTATTCACCATATGACACAGAAATACTATACAATTATTCAAACAAAGAATTTAAGCGAGTTACACAACAATCGCAAAACTAGGTGCTTTAAACACAGAGTTGTAACCTCAACAGACGTAAGGTAAAACTTAAAAACAATCTTAAATAATATATCAACAAAACTTCTTACATAAAAATCGAAAAAAAGTGGATGACCACTGACACAAACTACTAACATATCAATAGCTTTGCTTACTCACTTTCAACCACTTCTTCGCTAACAAAAGTATTTAGTAATACCGATTATAAGATGTTATATAGTCTGACTTATATTCAGCGGATGGTCTGTAGTTATTACTAACCCAAGAAATCAGGGGGTTTGGACAACGAAAACTACATACTGGTCTGTAAAAATGATCGACTGCTTGTCTTATATAACAGTTACTAAACAATAACTAAAATCGAAAGTGGTTAGTTTGGAGGAAACGGGTAATACTACTACGAGTCAACAACGGGATTCACCTACATCCCAGTAAATGTTCACATTACAATTCTAAGACAGTATCCAAACAATGCTATCTGATGAGTTTTCAAACACAGGCTATAGCTGGCAGTGCAAAGAATAACCTGGCTTTTATTGACAGCTACCTCTACCATCCAATTTATAGAATGCCCCCCTCCCCTATGTTTTCATCATAAATGTTAGGTAGTACATGCTCTTTTGAAGACATGGATAAATTTTGCAAGTAAACACCTGTTAATTTAGAGACCGATGTTTAACATTTTCGTAACGCAGCCTGTAAAGGCATTACAGAGAAGAGAACATGATACTGTGAACACTGTTGTGGTAAGAGAAACATACGAGTAAAATGAATCAGTAACTCGCAATTAAAGCAATAATATCATGTATCTACAATTTACATCATATTTTGTATTAAACGTCATTGCGAAAAATTTACTAGTAAATCGGTAGGAAACATTGTGTACAAAAACAAAAGACAGAGTAGATAAACTGTAAACGTATTGTTTTATGTATGAGCAACCGTATAATCATTAACAGTTTATGTTGTAAACTGGAACCCTATAAGGCATTAAACGAAAATGAAAATCACTATTGACGATAACTATCTCAGATATACAAAAGATAGGGAACTTATTGTATAAGACCAAAAAGTTCTGAGAAAATGGTATCAAAGAATACTGTTATGATGTAAAAAACATATACTTCTATGATTGAATGTATGGGACCAACCACTTTAGCTCTGCCCTGGAAGTTGGAAGATTTTCATTTTAAAGAGTTATGACGCTACATGGTAAAAGTCGAGTTTCTTCGGAAGTCACGAGGCCGACACCTCTTTTGACAACCAAAGAAACAATTAATATAGGTGTACGGAATGTCCGCATGATGTGGGAGACAGAAATAAGCATGCAAATAGCTGAAGGAATGAAAAGATACAACCTGAAGATACTTGGAATAAGTGAAACCCATTGGTTACAAGCTGGACAACAAAGATTATTCTCAGGAGAAGTGTTTTATTACTCCGGTCACAAAGAAGCAAATGCCTCATACATATACAAGGAGTAGCACAAATGTTGTCCCAAGAAGCATGGAAGGCTCTTATAAGATGGGAACCTCATGCACCTAGGAAAATACTAATAATGATAGTGATTATAGGTGGCACCATTTCTCTCACAAACGTATACACAAAACTACATGGGTTTCACTCGATCACATTACAGAGAACCAAATTGACCACATCTGCATCAATAAGAAGTTTAGAAGGATCATAGAAGACGTAAAAACAAGGAAAGTAGCTGACATAACTTCAGATCATCAACTGGTGGTGGTTAAATTGAAACTGAAGCTGAAGAAGCACTGGACAACTGGAGCAGAAGTATTACAAAATTTTAACACAACCCTTCTCCAGGATACTAACAAACGCAACGAATTCAAAATCACTTTCAACAAGAAGTTCCAAGCATTTCACTATTTACTAGAAGAAGATGGGACTAATATGGAGGACAGTTGGAAAGAGATTAAGAAAACAATAACCTCAACATGTCAGGAGGTTTAGGGTCGCAAGGAACATCACCATAAAGAATGAATTTCTGTTGGCTCTCTTGACAAGATCCAAGAAATGAGTAACAAAAAGTCAGCAATTAATAACAGCCGGACAAGAACAGAGAAAGCCGAGACTCAGGCCAAATACACAGAGGTCAGTAAGCAAGTGAAGAGAAGCATTAGGTCGAATAAACGGAAATATGTTGAGGACCTAGCAATCACGGTGGATAAAGCTGAAAGAGAAGGAAACATGAGACATCTATACGATACAACGAAGAAGTTAGCTGAAAAATTCAGTAAACCAGAACAGCCAATCAAGAACAAGAATGGCAAACTAATCACTAAAGTGAATGAACAACAAAACAGGTGGGTAGAACACATGGAATAACTCTTGAATAGACCAGGTTCACTGAACCCACCAGTCATCGAAGCAGCGGCCACGGATCTTTCCATAAACACCGACCCACCAATAGTCGAAGGAATCAAAATGGCCGTCCGACAAATCAAGAGTGGCAAGTCAGCAGGGTCTGACAACGAGAAGCTGAGGCAGATACGGAAGCAACTGCAAAGATACTCCACATTCTATTCAGGATGATTCGGGAGGAAGAACAAGTGCCAGCAGACTGGAAAGGAGGGTACCTCATCAAGATACCAAAGAGAGATCTTAGAAATTACAAAAACTACAGAAACATCAGTCTACTTTCAGTACCAGGAAAAGTGAAGATCGGTGTCAGACAAGACTGCTTACTCTCGTCCTTCCTCTTACTGCTGATGGTTGACTGGATCATGAAGATTGCAACACCTCAAGGCAATCTCGGAATGCAGCGGACAACTTCGATGCAACTAGATGACATGGACTTTGCAGATGACCAACCTAACTCTTCTATCCCACACACAGCAACAAGTGCAGATGAAGATGGACAAGGTAGCAGCAGCCTCGGCAGCAGGAGGCCTTAACATACACAACGGGGAAAGCAAGATCTTTCAATACAAAACAACAAACACCAACCCAATTTCACTTGACGGAGAAATTCAGGAAGATGTAGAAACCTTCACATACTTGGAAAGCATTATCAATAAACAACGACAGTTTGATGCAGATATGAAGGCGAGAATCGGAAAGGCAAGAGCAGCATTTCTACAACTGAAGGTCATCTGGAACTCAAACCAATTGTCAGCCAACATTAAAGTCAAAATTTTCAATACAAATGAGGAGAGAGTTCTGTTGTATGGAGCTGAAACTGACATACATTTAGAGCGAACATTGTCATCGTCTGATTGCTCAGGGGTTGACCTCCTTCCAGGAGATAAACGTACTGACTTAGAATATGCAGATTATATAGTTCTATTGGGTGAGTATGCTGATAAAATGCAGAATTTGTTGACAACCTTAAACATGAACGTAAGCATGTTTGGGATGCGATTCTCCCCATCCAAATGCAAAATACTGATTCAGGACTGGCTTAATTCGGCACCAAACTTAGTGATAGGGAGCGAAACTATTGAATATGATAACACCTTCACTTATCTCGGGAGCCTCATCACTTCTGACAACCTGGTATCTGATGAAGGCCCGATTAGCTTTTGGCGATTTGCGTCACTTGTGGCGTAGGCGAGACATTCGTTTACTGACGAAAGGACGCGTTTACTGTGCAGCAGTCAGATCCGTTTTACTTTATGGATGCGAAACATGGCCATTAAGGTTAGAGGATATTCGTAGGCTCTTAGTATTTGATCATAGATGTCTCCGAAACACTGCTCGTGTTTGCTGGGACCACCGAGTAAGCAATGCGTGGGTTAGTAATAGAGTACTAGGTAAATACGATAAGTATATTGATGAAGTAGTGAATCTTCACCAGCTGAGGTGGTGATAAAAAGTGAAAGTATATGTGCCATTGTGATCATTTTTGATCCATATCACTCAACTTCTCTAACCATCAGATATAGCTATCCGGTGGACCCCAACTAGGTATCTGCACTGACCTATATTGGTCAGACCAGCAATCGATAACCTGGACTAATATCACCTATAGATTTAATCGTCTCTAACTTTCTTCAAACCTGTAACCTGAGTAAGCATAAAAAATCATTGGCGTATTTTCATTATTTCACTTTGATGCTTTTCTTCATCTTGATGTTACTTAAACGAGGAATATAAAGTTCAGTATGAAAAACATCTTTCTTCGGTAATAAATTTAACTGGGGGAAATGACAAACGATAGTACTACACAAAACGATGGTAAACAGTTCGTCGCAGGATGTTGAACACCGTCGAATTAGACTATTTCCTAAATTTTCTGAATGGAACACGAGAACTAATATCCCATTGTAATCATAATGAGACTCGCCAGTATACACATATACAACATGCGATGCATTAAAGCAGATTGTTCCAGAAAGTTCCTATTATAAATAGTATACTTGTTTATAAAAAGAGTAATCAACAATATTATAAATATAAACCCAAAAGTTGTCAGAAAACAACTTACATTTTCCTTTATCAATCTTTTGGCCGAAGCCAATATGTGGTCATCCACGTTCAATGCTTTTGGAGCTTCTTCCAAATACTTCTCGTACTGAGCAGCTTCCTCTGGCTAATGTCAAAAAAAGTTGAATTCTTTGTAAAAATATATGCACCATAATTTGTTGGCATACCTTGAATGCACATCGCACACTAGTGAAAAACATATTAAAATAAATCAGGGACAGCATTATGCATACAAGCGCTTCATATCACGAGACGCCCAGCTATGACTGCATCTGAATTTTTAAATCTAATTGAGGACATATGGGAAATGCGTGTTATCTGCATATGATTTCTAGCAACATTTTTGGACACCTCATGAAGTCATTGCATTACGTAGAGCTGGTTAAAAAACTCATACTAACTTATATACGTGAGAGCTTTAGCATTGCATTTCTCACAAATATAGTCGAGGCATTGAGATACTCTACGTCTTGACTTTAAAATTAGTTGTTTGGAAGAATGGATATCATACTTGTGAATAAAGTCTAGAGTCCATAGTTAATTGTGCCGTTAAGACTTTAAAATCATAATGCAAAAAACTACTGCACAACCAATGAATACAAAAATTATGGACAATATATCAGATGATTTTTTGAATTTTACTAGCTATCAAGAATTCGAAACACATGTTTTAGACAGTTTTCTACCAGTAGTTGTTAGTCAGTCAGTCAGTTACAACATAGAACTTTGTACATGCGTACATCAGTTCAAGTTGCCATGCCTCAATTAGCAGATAAAGATTAAATTGTCGGACCAAATCCCAAAGTAGGGGAGGTAGTAACAGAGTAAGTACTAACGGGAAGGCATAGAGATCATAGATAAGATTCCAGTAGTTGTTAAAATCACACAGGAAGAGAAATGATGGAACTTTTTGAATTTCTCTCAACTTAACTTACATTTTCCTTAAGATCTTTACCAAGTTATTTATTAAACTTTTCTTACAGGCTTGGTTGGCGGTTATCTGTCATGTAAATAAATTTCATGCAGAGTTAAGAGTTATCCATAATTATTCAACAGCATCATGCAAAAGGTATATGTATAATGCCGATATCTTTAGCTAGAATGCAAAAAGAGAAACTTCAGCTGAAATTTTCTGGAAAAAGTGGATGTCAATTTGAATACCGATTACGCAATCAGAATTTTTACGACGGCTAGTAGTAGCTATCGTAAAAATACCGTGTACAGCAGCGGCAGGTTAACAATATATTTTGATCGGCTTGAGTAAAAAGTAACGAAGACAAAGAATAAAGACATATATATATATATATATATATATATATATATATATCAAAACTGCAGACGCGCTAATAAAAACTCACCATTTCATAATGCGGGATGACAGGAACTGATATAATGTATTGAAATGTTAAAACAAATAGAAAAACTGAGATCTAAATTATAAAATGTACACAGTAAGCAACATAAATGTACCATTTGAGCAAAGCTCTGAAAAAATACTTCAAGCACTGCTAAGTGTGACTACGAGTTTTGTTATTAAACATTGGTACAGAAAAACAAAATTAAAATAAAGTCTTCACTCTTCATGCGTGGCTCTAAATTATTTGTACTAAACTACTTCATAGTCGAGTTTAAGGGACTTGCGAAATGATCTGACGTATTCGTTGTCATTACTCAACTATACAACGTCGAGAAATTAGTGATAATTTATTTGTGATTAAAAATATTCAAACTTCAAACAATGAATTCTTATATTTTTGGCTGTTTTTTCGGAGTCTATTGGTGTTTGTTAACCTGAAGTACGCTTTTTAAATGGATCGGTCATGCTATTCGCCATTTAATAAATTTTATAGTTTTAGTTATTCTCAGAAACTTATAACTATCATTTAACCACTAATGAATAATTTTAATGAGAGAATATAAGTATAAAATGCGTCACAAGAATTTCAACCCTTGCTCACTTTGTGAATACCTTGTATTTTCACTAGCACCGGTTGGGGCTATTTGAACTTAACGATTCTGTGATATTCACTGTATTATGTTGCTTTTTCTGGTTACAAAACGTTTATTTATTCTGCTGCCAAGTCTTTCTTTTTTCCGATAATTATATTCTATTCCCTCCGGTGACACGGTTCAATCATTTTGGTAGCGATATTCTGTCACTTTCTTTTGTATCCCATTGTGTAGATCCTAGTATGAAATAGTGTTACTTGTGTAGTAATTTCCTGAGATCAATTATGTCAAAAATATAAAGTAACCCAAGTACAAACAATCTTCAGCTGCAATACTTTATGCAGATTACAGGCATATTTTCTTCAGATGAATGCAGACATCATGTACTAAACCACCCAAATATAGTAGCAAAACATGTCTTGATAACTCACTATGAAGACGAAGCCTAGCAGATTTATGTAAGATATTTGTGCAATATATTTTGAATGATCCAATTACACATGTACTTGTTAAGTCATTTATCTACGAAAAATTAGGGTCACTGGACAAATCAAAGTATTAGCTATAGGAGCAAGAAAAATTAGAAAACAATATGAATCCCACTACGTGGGTAAGTTCAGTAAATTTAAAAATTGTTTTTAAACATGCAGGAGGCATTTGAACTTTCCTATAGCTAAAGCCTCAATAATATTGATAATAGTTTATTCGGTAGCTTGTTCAGTGCAATTTGAATTGTAAGCAAACAGTGTCTCAACACGTCACTTTATTCCATGTACATATCTGAAAAATGATACATTTATATACATATTGTCAACAAAAGCAAGACAAAGGCAATATGTGTATACGTTTAAAATTTAGATTATGGTTGCATAAGAAACACGAGTCTTTGCATTACATAATAATCCGTATATCAAGAGCAGATTTATAATTAGATCAGCTCTTAAAAATTTTTCATCACGTAGAATTTGTGTTATATACGGAATAAAGTAGCATAAATACTTTTCTTTACATGCATGAATTCTAATGTAGTAGCGTTGCGTTTTGCCAGAAGATATACAAGATGGAAGATGTGAATGAAGAAAGTGGTTTATATAAAAGATAGAATAGCACTATATAGCTATCTGCGGGATTTTAAATGTTTGTCTACAATCATGATCACAATGACGTCGTAGTTCTCACCACGTACTTTACTGACAGCTTTTTAAACTCTGCGCAATAAAACATAGTCTTCTCTCAAGTTCGGGAAAAAATAATAAGGGGCAATATAATAAGTACAGTTTATTTATAAATGAAAAATAATTGGTAATATTTAGGAACTGATGAATTGTAATAATAAGTGCTTGTTAATGCCAAAATTACGTAACCGCTTCACATAATATACTGAATATGGGAAGATTAAGATAGATTAAAAATAAAAGCTTCACCAAGACGAGTAACATTTAAAATAGCATCGTGGAGCCCACTAACATCTGTTGATACATGAGTGGAGCACTTTCATCAGTATATAGCATACTGTCCTCTTCTGAAGAAATAAGGATACGGCCAGTTGATTACCAAGCTTTCTATGTTAATATTCTCAAGTTTAATCGGTTTTTTTTACATGAATCGCTATTGATGCTGCTCCCTACCACAATAGACTTAAATGGGACCTCACCCTGACATTTTGTACAAACAACGAATCTCTTGAGTCTGCGTCTTCGTTATCCTGTCATACCCGCTTCACACCCACTCGTGGTCAGCTTTTAATTATTCCACATCATCATATAGAACGTACCCTACCAGGTAATAAAGTACCCCCTCCTAACTTTCTTATGCTTATTGTCTCACTGCTCCCACTTCCCTATACCTCATCTACCTTTGCCAGTCCAAACAACGTTTATGAAGATTCTCCATTAGTTCAGCTAACATGTGACCTATCTAATTTTATTATTCCCACACAATTCTCCAATATTCTGTATAAATCCCTTTTCCTCTGCAATAAAATTACTCATATTAAATCCTTCATGTACTTAGTAAACCTTTGTTGTGTCCTAATAACCAAAACTTGGTTTACTCCGATACTCCAGACCTCACATTTGAAGTTGATAATTATGTCATGTACCGTAAAGATCGGAATCCAGGGAGAGGTGGATGATGCATAATATATGTTCGAGCCGATTTTTCATCATCGTTTATCTCCCCGACAGGTAGGGGACTTTTAGATGACGCTATTGTTGTCAAAATTAACAACTGTCTCAGTCATAAGTATTTGTAGACCACCTAATGCTACTCATACCTTGACCCAACAATTAAGTCATTTACTTGCATCATTATCATTGCTCCCTGTGACCAAGTTAATTAGAGAGGACTTCAATATTCCTTCTGTTACTTGAAACCCTTAATATGGACCTCCATATCCTGGTTAATTCTGTGAAATACTTGAAAATAATGCATGAACTTAAGTAGTACGTAAAGCTACTCGCAAGTCAAATTCATTAGACTTCATCTTTTTACATAATGCCGCCAACTACACACAGAATACTAGCCTTGAGTTTCCTGGCAGCTATCACAAAGTTGTCGTCTGTCAGCGAATTGGCAGTGCATGTTCATATCAATCACGCGTGAACTTCGAACACGATAACGTTTTTCCACGTGGTTTGTAAATTTGTATCTTCTTCAAAATTTTGCCACTTTTCATTGTATAACACCATTAGTAGCACTCCTGCAGTATTACCTAACTCCACTCACAATCCTATAGTATTATGAAATAACAAAATGGCACGCATAAAAGCCATACGCTCAAAGCTTAATACTAGTCACCAATCAGCAACTAGTTGATAGTCGCACACTACTTGTTAAGGTCGTCAACAAAGCTCATCTAAACAGTGATATTGCCACTTACAAAATGGAAGTTAACAACATTAAAATAACACTTGACAATATGCTGTCTGTTCTACAGGAAATAGCTCCAGCATCATACCTTATTTGGTAAGCATAGTGGCATCGACATAGAAAATGTAAGGCAAGCTGAAGTCTTCCTCAATTTCATTTCGACTGAATTTGTAAAGCGCATAAACTTGCTCCATTATGCAATTTTTACAACATTCCTGACAATTCCTCTCTTAATAAGGTTAAGATAACTCTCTTAAAGGCCTGTGACATGTCCCAAGTGTCTTACGAATGCAATAGAATGAGGAAAAAAGACTGTCAGACTAGCTGCCTGATCCTATTTTATTTTAGATCTACACAGGATTTCATGGAAGTTATCAAGTCAGTGGATCTTATAAGTACCAGCAGCGAAAACAAAAATGTACGAAATGGAAGTTAGATCTTAATGCTTCTAAGTGTACTTGGATATATGTTGGATATAAGTACCTCAGTTTCGATCTCTCTATAAACGGTTGTCTAGGCTTCAGTCGGTAGTTGACTTAGCACTAAGGTACTCTTATTATCTATCTTTTACAGAACAGGTCAATATGCGGACATTTAAGTCACATCGACTACTGGATTGCATACTACTTAACTTTTATAGCAGTGATTCTCGTATTCTACCATATAAAGTTTGTGTCCTATCTTTACTGGAATACTGCACTTTTATTCTCAGTATTGTTTCCATTAATGATAAACTCAGACTGGAGTCTGTACAACGTCACTTTTTTCTTCGTATTCTTGAGGCTTATTGTACTCTAGACTATATAACTAGATGCACTAAGTTAGGACTAGATACTTTAGGGAGGCACCGACTTAAGTTAAACCTAATCTTCTTTTATAAGATATTGAACGAATCACTGATTTGATCATCTAATACAACTAACTTCGGGGAACCTTCCTGCTGTAACCTACACAATTCAGCCTCGAAAATAAGAATGTCACATTCTGAATCTGCTCTTTACATGAATTATATTACAAATAAATTATCGAGAATATAGAATAATTTGCCTCAAGCCATTCGAGAAACAGATTCACTCTCTCTATTTGTACGACAGGTTGGCAATCTCATCTCTTCTGATATTTCATTAAAAATGTTTGCATCAACTATTGTTTCTTAATCCACTAGCAAAATAATAGGGACTCCGAACGTGTAAGCACCAGTTACTTGTCTTATTCATATGCTAGTGTTTTTCGCGTTTAATCTATTTATGAACCAAAGTATAAATATTCATTCTACTCATTCATTTTGGTAACGTAGGACCACGAACCTCAAGCTACCAGCACCAATAAGCCTAAGGACAGTCAGTACCTTGATAAGTTAGGTAGTAAATTAGCAACAAACCTCGGAAACCTGGGCAGACTATACCTCCACCATCTAAACTAAAAGTCAGTATTCAGTATGGCAGCGAACGACTTCTCTCCCACTATCCTTACGTTAATCCTCATGAATACTGTAGAAGGTATGGGGCGACACACTCTACTACACCAAAGTACCAAATACTATTGTCCCCAAACAACCACTGAGTATATCCTTAATAACATCTAAGCTAAGAAAATCCTAGAGTCTTTTAACATATGGTCCAAGTTATATTCATAATTATAATCTCAATTCTTTTACTGCCTCCTCAGCACTTACTAAACCAATGTTCATGAGTAATGCTGGATCCCATCAACAGCACAAATGCTTACACCACTGGAGAATTTTACGATAACCGTTATGGTTAACAAAAGATATTAACCAACAATGTGAACGTTAAATATACAGTCACCAATAGCTAATATAAGGCCATAAATTCTCCGCAACTTACACTGATGCTAATTAATGCCCGATCTATAATAAATAAAATAATATCTCTGAGAACCTTGGTCCTCTTATGCAGCCCTACATTTGCCCTAACAATGGAAAGTTGGCTGACATCTTATGTTAGTGACTCATACCTTGTTATAGATAACTACGCTGAATTTTGTTGCAATAGAACCACAAAAGGAGATGGGGGTTGTCTGGCATACATATGAAAAACTATAATGGTGGTAAACATTGATAACAATGTTCTTAATGCGGTACTTGATTCAATATGGCTAAAAGTACATGTAAATAGCTACTCCTTACTACTAGGTTGCATATATAGGGCTCCAGATACACTTAAATCAGTAGACGTTTCAAAAAGTCACATCATTCGGACATGCTGCTACTCTCGGACACGACTATGAAATAATCTATGGAGACTTTGATCTCCCAGGAGTCGATTAGTGCACATTCTCTGGCCCGACATATTATGAAAGTATAGCTAAACATATCAATGTACACCGCTGGAAACAATATGTGCATCTACCTACAAAAATAATAACACCTTCGACTTAATATTCTGCCATAATATGACACCAATATCAATAGAATATGGCGAAAAACTCTACAACAGTAACCACAACACAGTCCTGTGCACCCTACCACTCCTTGTGAAAAGTAGCATGTACAGAGTGACCTGTATGCGCTTTCAGTATAAGGACTTACTCCATTCTGACTGGGGCATCTTACAAAACTTAGTTAGATGCTCTGAATGGGCCTGATTCTTTGCTAGTGGTAGCATTACTGAAACACTAGAAACATTCTACTGTACCATAAAGTCCGTAATAGACACTATGGTGACAACACAGACGAGCTGCAAATCAATATCCCCATACATCAACACTCAAGTCAAGGCCAGGCTGCGTAAACTGAAAAAGTGCGCTCCATCTTGAAAAATTTCGTTGCTCTGGATCAAATACACTGTTTACGAGAACAAGTAAGGTGTCGACATGAAAATCGCCCGAAAGATGTGGAATGTATAGTACTGAATGGAGCATCTAAGTCTTTAAACCTATGCCACCTATTAGAAAAACGCTTAAATAAAAGTGAAGACTATAGTACTCACATAATCTACTGATATGCAAGATGCAGTCCATAGGAATTACTGATCCTCTCCAGGATGGTTTAAGTCATTCCTCGCAAACTGATAACAGACAACGAAAGTAGGCACTCTTATATTAACACCACGACTTATAACCAGTGGAGTTGTGCAAGGTAGTGTTCTAGGACCCTTACTCTTCATTATATATATCAATAACATATCCAGGTGCTTTATAGACGGAAGGCCATACCTGTATGCAAACGACTTAGAAGTAGTCTACAAGACTGAAAGCCGGGACGTAGCACATCGCATCCAAAATATGCAGGACGAGCTGAACAAACTGGGTAAATGGTGCTTCAACTGATGTCTGAAATTCAATACTGAGAAATGTGGGTGGATATGTGTGAAGGACCCAAAACTTGAAATGCAGCCTGCACTTAGCAACCACAAACTCCCTGAACTTAATGCTGTAACCGACCTAGGCATACAATATTCTCACAACATTAACTTCTCCGAGTACACTTCTGCCAAACTATCTAAATCACAACGACTCTAGGTTTCATTCTAAGAGATTTTTATCAAAATGAGTCAACACTTACTCTCTACAAAATATGTGTAAGACCTGTACTTGAGTACTTTTCCTTCCTATTTAGCAATCTACGAGCAAATGATAGAATGAGAGTAGAGAGTGTGTAACGGTACTTAACACAGTAAATGATTAAATACAATTCTAAAATAGACTACAAAACTAGATGTCTCATGTTCGGACTTGAACCTCTATGGAAAATAAGACTAAGAACAAACTAAATCCTATTTTATAAACTGTTGAACAATATGACACACACCTCAACTAATATTCCATACAATACCTACACTCGGGACCATTATCTGGAAAATAAGCTATTTCAAGTTGAGATTCAAAAATACAAAACAAAAGCTCGCAAACTTTTATTTGATTATGTGTGCTCAAATATGGAACAAACTGCCAGCAGAGGTAGGTATAGCAGACAATCTCCCATTATTTTGCAAGCTACTTAATATAGCTCTCAAAGGTATTAGTCCTCTGGCTGATAAAGCCACTTATTCAGGTACGCTAGAAATAATTGATCCCCTTAATATTTGGTATAGATTGAAAATCGAAGACATACAACGCGGTGATTTGTCTAAATAAAAAAATATAAATGGACCTCTGAACATTCATTTACAACTCACCTGCCAGAAACGAAAAGGCTTATAGTCAATCGGATAGTGTTTTAGACCATCCTTATAAAATGGACACTAGACGCACAACATCTTGTTCTCTCTCATCTTTATTTTTCTCTTCTTTTTTCGAAAGTATACTAGAATATCAACCTTGCAGACTCAAATACCTCACGATGGATGTCCGTCAAACCTAGTGTCTTACTTCTAAGGTGCATCAGCAACCAGAACCTAGTGAGTTCATATACCTTACTCTGCACTTACTTTTAGCCAGTTTTCTATTTATTACTGTATCATCAACATATTGCTTAAACCTGCTAAACGAATGGTTTATTAGTCTACTAATACCTACAGGCATTACTAACACTCGCTAGTTTCTAGTAACCACTCATCTAACCACCAGATGCCACACTCCTTCCCACATCCAACATCACTTCATACTTCTCCTAACTAACCCCTATCAAACCAATGCAGTAACAGTTATGTAACTAGTTAGTGGCCTTAGTAGTCTGCATAACATGTAATATAATGCCTGCTCAGATAAGGTTGACCAAAATGGAACTTGTGTCGTTGAGCAACGATTAAAACGATATGATTTCCATCGAACCAGTAAATTTACGAGCCTATCATCATAAAGTGGAGAGAGGGTGGATTTTTTGACCAGCAGAGATGATGGTGTTGGAGATAACTTCAATCCTCCCTTGTCTATATGGCTGGACCTGTTTTATGTTTACGGCTAAGTAATACGGTTTTAATATGAGCAAGCATTCAGTAGTGATGTTTGAAATGCTCTAATATGTGCTACTGAGACTCACACATATGAAGTTGAATTGGCACTACCTATTTATCAGGATGTCTTACTGTAGGGAAAAGTTAGGTCTTTACGCTACAGATTAGGATGCTGATACCTAATAAAATTAACATTATTAAAGATTATCCACATACATAAACATTTATTGCATCTATTGATATACTGTGAACTAAATTAATGTTCATTGCGTTTCCTTCATAACTACTTCAACCAGTAGTATTTCCTTTTTTTACAATTCACCTTTCACTGAAACCCGTCCAAAGAACCAAATCGGTTTAAATAAATGTGACTTGGGTGTGAATAAGGCCAAACAACTTATAAGTTTTTCAAAAGTTGCCTTCAGCTAGACTATTCGGCATACGTCTGTAAATTCGCTCTTCAGGTTTACTACTTACGCCTACCTTTCTAGACAGGTGACGCATCAACGTATGCACAAGTCACTACTTTGAGTTGTACTGCTATCTAGACATCACGTGTAGTATAAATCACAAATAAGTAAATAAATAAAAATTTTACTTGTAAGTTACATAGTTATGGATTATTTACGCATGCGACAGCGTTTAAGTAAGGACACTTTAAGCATGTTTTGTTTTTCGCAATAATTGCACTACGGCACAATTCACTTTTCCGCCATGCAGGTAGGTTGTGTTTTCATGTGCTTAGTATCTTCACTGCTACAAATCTTTTTAATGTTAACAGAAAGACACGGTTACACTAGATGATAAAGTTACGAGACGTAGAATATCAGATAACCTGTCTAATTTGGGTTGTAACAAAACAACTTATTACAATCGTGTTAAAAAATACGTAATGCGTTTTTGAGGAAACATGACTTGATTTCAAATTACGAAGGCACAGATAATGATAGTGGTGCCTTCTCTATGTAAACTTCAATAAACTTACAGCTTACCGCAGCTGGAAGCAGATCAGAGCTACCAAATTCTCTGTCAAACGCGTCCGTAATTCAAGCTGTCACAAGGACGACGGACGGTAACTGTAAGGAATTCGTATTCGTGGGGTTTATCGATACCGCGCTTATCAACGATGCTTGAGGCCAAACTTTGGCCTAGATATATAAGAAGAATGCAATTGTCACGAACATGATGAAGGATAGTGACATCACAATAAAGAAGGCTGACAGCATTTTAAATCCTTTTCCGAGTATACTTGCCTGATTTGCCAGCAAATGTCCGCAATTTACTGAGAACATGCTGCAATACCAAAGCAAAGTTTCCTAGCGACCACTTGCATTTACATGTTGTCATCTGAAGTTGTGTTGTTGTAGTATAGACGCTATTAGGTCAGATTCAATTAATTTTCTAATACAATATGAATGGTGTTACGGTGCCGAGCACCTTGTATACAATGTTTATTGTCTGAAACATATTGCAGATAATGTAAGTGTACGTGGTAACCTAGATTTTTATTCTACCTTCCCTTATGAGTCGTATATTAGTAAAGTTAAGAGAAATGTACGTTGCGAATACGCTCTAGCTGAATATGCTGTTCAGCGTTACTCAGAAGAAATTTCTTTTCGCAAATGACCAAGTCAGTTATTGTAGGATCCAATCTGAGGCAGTTTGGGTTGAAGAATAAATGACGAGGTTGGTTTAGATAAATGTACTGTCGCTCAGTTGAAATTCAAAAGAAATGTTTGGGTGAGGAACGGTTCCATGTAAAATTAATTATACAAATGTACATTATTACCTAAACAAATTTCACCACCACTCACTCAACCAAAGTTTATCCCAGAAATGGGAATAATCAATTAAGTTTCAAGGAATACACAAAAATGTTACTCTATCCTTTTGGGATAGAATGCGTGTTGCCTGTCCAGAAAGTAAAGTCTAAATCTACAGAATTATCAACAACAAAGCATCAAAAGTTACTAGTTACAACACAATATTTCAATGTCTGAAAGTGTGCGTCAACCCAAAGTCTGAAAATGCACAAATCTAGTCAAGTCAAGTAACACAATCAAAAAGAGGAACAGACCAATATGGCTGCCGCTAAAGCCAAAATGTCCAATAAAACAAAGTATATAAAGTTTATAAGAATAATTCAGCACAAACGCAAGGAAATACAGATATTGCAATAAAAATAAATAGCAACTATCTCATTTAGAGATTAAAGGTTATAAGAATGTACAACAAAACGGATTAAAAAGGGAGGCAAACGTATTTTGAACGAAACACAACGAATTAAAATTAAAGAAAAATGTTACTTTAAGGGATTTTAGAAAGAACCATCAAAAAAGATCTTACAGTTATCCCAGATGAAACCATCCAAACTTTTGACTACAAAAAAAGGTTGTCAAGTATAGGGACACTTTCTTCACTTCTTCTCCACCCAACAATGTAGTGATTGTTAAGGGTAAGCCTGGCTTAATAATAGATATCACGGAGAATGGAGTATTAAGATTTAGGCCGTACCACTATGCGACCGATTTCTTCACCACACCATTCTCATCTAGTGACATAGGTACTTTCATGTGTTCAGATGTCAATAGTGAATACATGTATATACAAATAACTGATGTCATGTGTAAGTGCACTTCCGTAGGTTAAGTAAATAATGAAGTAATTTTACCACTTCTGCATACATATATTTAATTTGTTAGCTTCTAAAGATTTTCTTTGCAATTATCAACGCCGTCACGGAGAAGAGATTTCTTGCGATACAGTTGCATTGGCTGATCAACGAGAAGTTATGCCTGTATCGTAATAACATCTTGAATATCAGCATGACAAATCACTGGAATTGGCGTCCTATTAAATGCGTGGTAGTGTATTGTTTTGATGAAATTTTAGCTGTTACTGGGCCGATTTCGTCTTTCTCGAAATTATTTGGTTACCATCAATCTATCAACGATGATACACTTCCCCAGCTTACGAAGAAGCGTAGAAGGTGAGCTAAGCCTTTTGTAAAATGATTAACATGGAAGCAATGAAACACAAGGCAGATCATATTTATGATTCTGTCGACTTAGAAGTAGCAAAGATGCAGGCTGGGTGCAGCTACGTTCAATATTACAAGCTTAGTATTTTCGAAAAGTAACTGTCGCCAATCGCAAAGTAACTTGATTATCTACATTGATGCATTTATATATATCTACCAGTTTGACAAACGTGGAATCGACACCATGTAATTCAGCTTTTTCACCGAAACAAAAATCAACAGTTAAGTAAGTGCTTTTCTATTATGTTTGCTTTCATATATTCGCAAAATTGGATTGTAATATGCGGAAGATCCTCAATATATTGACGGATTTATCTGGGAATATTATTCAATTAATTGGACTACTTAAAACATCAACCAGAGATTCAGGGATAAATTAATTTCAAACTGGGTCCAAAAATTTGTAAATCCCTCTATCATCGAAAGAGGAAGTTTAATCACTAGAGGCATCCCTATTTCAAGAAAGTGGAAGGAACGATTTCGTAAGAATTTATTCTGCGGTAATGCGATTTCGCCCTAGATGTCATTGGTCACCAGACCGATGTGTGACGGCTGCAAGACTTCGATGAAATATATTCACGGATATATTTTACAAACAGAACTTGTCGTAAAGTTTACCTTAATTGGCACTGTATATAGAAGATCTATTTTGACTTTTAAGTTTTATAGATCTATCAGAAGTAAGACAACTTTGATATAATCCTAAATTACTGGGTGCGTTGACATCAAAGTTCTTGTCCTTAACATTGACTGAGAAGAGTGTGATCAAGATTCACGATGCGGCAACACAGGGTTTCTTTCACGACATGCAGGACAAACTCAACAAGCGGTATATCCATAACATTTGATCCGTAAGTTGCCTTTAATGAATGTACGGTAATTTGTAGGAGGATAAATCAAACTCAGGATCATCTTCCGTATGTTTAGCATTTGCAAGTTTTATTTATCCACTTAAAAACCATATCATGTATGTTTTAAATAAAAATCAGACATACTACTTGCATTTATGCTTTTTTCATGCATTTACAGGTACTAAAAGAAAAAGACTGTAACCATTATTTGGATCTCCACTGATCTCTTATTGAAAACACTTTCTTCAATAAATACCTTCCGTATAACGATTATTTTTTTACCTAAGTGTTGTTCCTGCGGAATTACGCATGTGTGACGTAGCATGCACTTGGACTGGCTCTTTGAAATTAATGCTTCCATGATGGTATTCACCATATATATTCTTCTTGCAGGTTGTCATGGAGGCGGGGAAGTACTTATGAATATGGTTACGAATACGAAAGTTGACAGTATACGGTTGTCTATGTGAACCATGTACATTACAATCTAACTGTTTGCAAATATATATTATACAGAAAAGCTTGTGCATTTTCATTAACATTTAGTGACATGTAAACGTACTTTCTTGAAGTGAGCGTTCACAATATTTAACAAAAACGAGATGTTTGTGCGAAAAGTAGACTATATAATGACTGTGGGTGATGAGCCGGCTAAGTTGTGCGAACGCAGGTTATAAAGAGAAAGTAGAGTACACGGTGTAAATAAAGGTGAAAAATAGACTAAACTGCCTAAATTTAGGCGACAAGTAGGCTATTTATCTTTCAACAAAGTTTAAATATACAGACGCTTCCAGACACACCAGACAAACTATGTGAAGTCAAGGTGTAGAAACATAGACATGTCTATTTATTTACACATGATAGGCAAAAAGGGCACAAAGTGTCGTATTGTCACATTTATTCACACTTTGTTCACCATTAAAATTTCTCCTTTATTTACACTTTGTTCGCCTTTATTTACACTTTAGAGGTTGTTTGGGAGGTCTAAACACTTCTACTGTAACCTTATGTAAAGCCAACAAATCAAGAATAAAAAATTAACTCTTATCAAATAAACTTTAATATTCAAATCTTCACCAATTCGATTAGTTATACTTTCTGATTGCTTAAATAATCAGAAAAGTAAATCTGTCATAATACTGTTGCTCCGATTTGCTGTTTGTTTTCCTTCTTTCATTTCAGCACTTTAAAATCACCTTTAACTACGCAAAAATGTTGAACATGTACATTTCCCATCATAATATAACCCCTCAAAATGGTGGCATAAATTCAGCCTGTCATTCTAATGTACCACAAGGTCTTTCTAAGGTCATGTTTGTAATGGACGCTACATATATACCGATTTGAAACAAAGTTTACGATTCAATTATTTTTGTGTATTATAGCTTAATATGTTTATGCAACAGTCAAACCATTTTACCGTCCGGTATGCTTTGTTGATCCTGTCTGTAAAAACGGCTTGCTCCTGATATCAGGAAATAACTTATTATTGTCATTACTAAGAGTGAGACAAGCAATCCCGTTAATTTTCGGAGAAAGTATGCTAAGACTAACTGGTCTCATACGGAAAAATAGCTGCATGATCTTAATTGGGACATATTGTTCTCCTCCTGCAAGGTTAATAACTCACCAGATGCTTTGTACCATAATATAAATTCATGTCTTGACTGTGTTGAACCTTTTAAAGTGATTAAACCACATATCCCAAGTAGCAAATACATCCCCGCTAAATTTAAAAACAAATTAAGAAAGTTACGTTCAAAATGACTCGTCTATAAATTTTAGTGTTTATTCAGTATTCATAAATATAAAAAACTACAGAAACACGAAGCCGAAAAGATGCATCTGAAATTACCTGACAAGATAGCCAATTTAGCAGCCACCCTCAGAAAGAAACTTCATGCCTAATCCAGTCTTCCTACTATTCTGAATGTCAAAAATAAAATGACTGTTAACCCTATGGAGATCTGTGAAGCGTTTAGTGTCTCCTTTGAACAATTTTTTACCAGAAACAGTGCATGTATTGGAACGATCAGCAATTTCAACCAGTCTAAATTAACTGACTTGGAGTCTACAATCGGTGTTGTCAGAGATGCTATAAGATCACTACAACCTTCATTTAGTAGTGAAGAGGATGGAATACCGGTTGATTTGATCAAATGTTTGTGGCTCAGCCTTCCCAATACTGCCCACCAAAATATTTATTCTCTTTTTATAAGATGTAACTTTCTGTAGATCGTTGAAAACCATATATATAATATCTCACTTTAAGAAATGTTCCACGCTTAGTATCGAAAACTATCGTCCAACTAATCACTATTCTGTCTTATCTAGAGCCATGGAGGAAGTTATAATAGAGGACATTTACACTAACTTTGTTATGCTAAACTAATCATATCTACCCAGCATGGCTCCACATCTGAAAAATCCTGCATAACTTGCCACCTAAAATACTTTGATCATATACCAAACAATAGAGAGGAGGGAAAACTAATTGTTACTTTATACTTCAACTTTACTAAGGCGTTTGACATTGTACATCATTCATCTTTCTTATATAAGTTGTAAGCTGTCGGAATAACAGGCGAATCGGAAGACTGAATAGCTTCGTTTTTGAAAAATTGCATTTATTTAGTAAAACTAGGACGACATCTCTCACGTCCTTAGAATATCACTAGTAGTGTCTTCCAGGGTTTAGTCATACGACCGTTATCGTTTATTATGCATTTAAATGACATACGCCATTGTTTTCATCAGGGTAAAACCATCATGTTTGTGGAGGTCCTCAAAGTTGTCTATGCATTCTACCCAGATGAAGGTCGAAATGTTAATGATATACTACAGAGAGATCTCAATGAACTAAGTGAATGATGTAATAAATGGTTTCTCCCCCTTAACGCACAAAAGCCAGGGTACCTATATTTCGTAGAATCTAACCCTGAGATCAACCTACACTTTAATGAACAGAAATGTCGTAAACTAAGTAGTATCTGTGATTTAGGAGTATGGTATCCGAAAAGCTTATCTCTTACCAAGCATGCTTTGTGACAAGTCACTAAAGCTAGCAGACTTACTGGTTTTATTCATCGTAACTATCATCTTAACGAATCTAAAGTTATTCATCATAAAACCTGCGTTAGACCTCTGCTTGAGTACTGCCCGATTATATGTAATGACAATGCCTGTAAACTAGAGTTAATTCTATACTAAATTTCAGAATACTAATCTATAAAATACAGATGCATACCCTCCCGGGATCGATAGAAAATAGAGAAGATTCAACGATATCTTACAATGCTATTAACCCCTGGTCAACCCTGTAACGATAGATGCTGTGTTTGAAAATTAGACCCTTTCAAATTGGAAGGGTTAATTTAAATCTTATGGCACACTACAGAATTCTTTATAAAAATACTGTAGCATATTGTAATACTTTAACATATGCTGGAAAACGGAAATATGACTCTCGAAACAAATATTCTCTGGTAAGAGTGCAGAAAGCCTCTAGTAAACTAAAATCCTCCTTATTTGTTGCAAGCTATGCCAATCTCTGAGATCGGTTTCCAGAAGGCATATGGCGATATAGCTACCTGTCACAGTTCAGGTTTTAAAAAACCTCTACTTAGACAATACCATTTAAGAATAAACTATTTGCTGGTAAAAGCTATCTGCGTGCTGATTGGACACAATTTTCTCTATTGATTTCTACGCCTTTCTGAACTTGTTTCAAGGGTTTTTTGGCTCTACCCAACAAGGTCATGTTCATACTTAATGATACAATTGGCTATTTCAAACAGCCATCTAATAACTAAATCTTCCTGGTGTTACGTTTATAACACTTTTTTACTTGAACATATTACATATATTATTAAGTGTTGTCTACTCATGTATCCCTGAACACCCAGGATTACAAAGCACCTCCCAGCTGATGGTTGAAGGTCCTGCTGCTTACATAGTGCGCCTGGTTTATGACCAAGTTACGTTTATCGTATAACCAGAGTAAGTTTTAACGAATGAACCCATTCACACTAATAAAAATAAATCAGAACAAAATGAAGGATGCAGAGGAATTCGTATTTGATTAAAAATGTAGGAGAGCTAACTGGATAGCAACCTCTAGGCTGGCTAACTAGAGGGCAAGTTGTCCCTCACACTGTGTCGTGTAGTGATCTGGTGGTGATACGTCACCGTGCACCTTCAACTAGTCGTGTCCGCTAAAACAAGTATAGTCAGCATCAATATCGATACCCTATGCATCTATTTATTTAGGGATTATTTACTGCTACAGCTCACCCCCCACCTAATGGGCTCGTGAAAACCTAAAGACGTACCAGCCAAAGGATAAAACCGAATGCGTTAGACATTAGTAAACGTTCCTTCGATGGCTTGCTAGGTTGTGCAGCTTCTGGACATCAGTCCCTACGCTATGGTGTCGTTGCATAAAATATTTGTACATAATAGATCCTTTTTCCTTCCACACTCTTCTGTTCATTTCCAGACCGCCTGGAATTCGAAGAGGAAAATAGTGAAATTTAAATCTGTGCATTTTGCATATGAAAAAATAATCGCTAACCCAATGCGTCTATAAAAACGTGTTGAACCCTGACAATAAATAATCAAACGCTTTTTTTTGAAGATGAAAATTTATAAAATGCATACTGTAAATTTTAAAATATAATAATAATAATTTTATTGATTTTTGTTTATTTACTTTTGTTATTTTTTTTAAAACAACAAAAAAGATTGTTATACGTTCGCAGGTAGTGGGAATTGGGAGGAAATTAGTAGACATAGTATTTGTTTAGGTGTTCTGGAAATCGTACTTTTCCACCAGAACGCGCAGCTCTCGGCGTTATGGAGCTCTTTGATATTTCCACCTACGTATTAGTCGTTGCTTGAGGCGTGGTGACTTCGTTCATGTCAAGTTTTGCGGGCGTTGTGGTTTACCTTCTAGGTAGGCTGCTTTTAGGCTGTCAATGATGACGTTTTCCTCGTGGCCATTCTTGTCAATCATATAGTACTTTGTTTCACGTTTCAGGACCTTGTATGGCCCTTCGTAGGTTGCGTCGAGAGGTCGGAGTAGAACATCAAGACGTACAAAAACGTGTGTACTATATTTTAAGGCAGGTTGGATAAAGGTGTCTGTCGACTGTTGTCGAGTATGAACTAGCTTAACTAAACGCATAGCATTTGTAAGCCGATCACGTAAGAATTGAGATACAGGTTTGCCGAAGTGGAGGCGGTTTCCACAAACTCACCTGGAAGTCGAAGAGTCGTTCCGTAGACTAATTCGGCAACACTACATCCAACATATTCTTTTACTATGCTGCGAATCCCGAGTAAAACTAGTGGTAAGGCGTAGATCCACTGAGGCATGTTTGTAGCTGAAAGTGATGCTTTCAGTTTTCGATGAAATCTTTCTACTAAACCGTTAGATTGTTGTTGGTAGGCAGTCATCCTGAAACGCGTAGTTCCAAGAAGTTTGGTCAGAGCGTGGAACAATCTAGATTCAAACTGACGTCCACGATCTGTTGTTACTGTAGATGGAAAACCAAAGTTGGCTACCCATCGTTCGACAAAAGCACGAGCAATCGTTTTACTAGTGATGTCTTTGAGTGGAATCGCTTCTGGCCAGCGTGTGAATCGGTCCACGCATGTCAGAAGATAAGAAAATCTATTTGATTCTGGTAAAGGTCCAACCAAATCAAGGTGGACGTGATCAAATCGAGTGTCAGGGGTTGAGAAAGTGCCTAGGGGGCATTTATTATGTTGAATTACTTTGTTTTTCTGGCAGGCTATGCAAGTGCGTGCCCATTCTTCAATATCCTTATTCATTTTTGGCCAGCAGAATCTCTCAGTAATCAGTTTAATTGTAGCACGAATTTCAGGATGAGGGAGGTTGTGTAATGTGTCGAAGATAATGCATTGATAACTCCTGGGGCCTACTGAACTGGCTGTACCTGTAGAAAAATCACAAATTAAAGTGTTCTTACCTTATCCAAGCGTTTTATTTTGGAGTTGGAGCGTTATTGCGGCTAACTCGTGAATAAAATCGATATCTTCACTTTGAAGTCAAGCTAGTTCAACAAGGTCAATGCCTTGGATACGATTCAAGGAATGTATTCTCGATAAGGTGTAGGCAACTACACTGTTAGCTTCCAATACATGTCGTATATCAGCGGAGAATTGGGAGATATAGTCTAGATGACGCGACTCTCGTGGAGAGTACTTATCTGAAGATGACTACATCAAAAACGTCAGTGGTTTATAGTCAGTGGATATTGTAAATTCCCGGCCTTCGATGGAATGCTGAAAATATCGCACAGCACAGTACATGGCTAGTAGTTCACGTCCAAAAATGCTGTATCTGGATTCAGTGTCGCTGAATCGTCTTGAAGGGAATGCTAAAGGTTGCCAAGCTTGACCAATCCATTGTTGCAGAACAGTGCCAGTGGCTGAGTCAGAAACGTCGACCGCAATGCCAACTGGTGCTTTAGTATTGTAATGTGCTAGCATAGTTACATTGGCTATTGCCCCTTTCGTTGCAAGGAAGGCTTCCTTTGATCCTGCACCAATTGTGACCACCTTTTTATTACCACGTAGTTTATTTGTTAGTGGCTTCATGATGGATGCATAGTATGGTATAAATAGTTTGTAAAAACTTACTAATTCAATGAAAGCTTGCAGCTGCTTTAAGGTGGTTGGTTGTGGATACTCCAGAATACCCACCACCTTGTGTTTTTGAGGTTGTTTATTATTAGCATTAATATTATGCCGTAGGAAGTCCGTCGGGATTGTTCCGACTTGAGATTTCTATATACTTATGGTAACTTCATATTGCTGCAGACTTCCAAAAGTTGTGTCTACATGTTACATATGTGCTTCCTAGTCTTTGTTTGCTTACAAGCAGTCGTCGACGCATGCATGGAAATAAAAAAACCCGCGGAATACATCACCGATGAAACATTGACATGTTTGTGTTGTATTTCTCAAACCAAAAAGCATTCAGAGTAATTCGTAAAGGCCGAAATGAGGGTTACGATAGCAGTTTCGGAAATGCTATTTTCGGCCGTCGGTATTTGATTGTACGCCTTTACGAGGTCAATTTTTGAGAATACTGTCATTCTTTTCAACGTGGCCGTCAGGTCATGGATGTCTGGTAAAGGGTAACGATCAGGCGTAGTTTGTGCGTTAAGACGTCGTTAATCACCGGTGGGACGCCAATCATTGCTATCTTTCTTCGGGACCATATATAATTGAGACGACCATGGGCTAATGGATGGGCGGATTATTCCCACGTCAATCATATGATCGAATTAGTTTTTCGCGATCCTTAATTTTTTTGGTGTCAGTCGGCGTGCTTTAAAGAATGCAGGTTGACTTGTAGTCGTGATGTGATGTATTACATTGCTGGTTACTACGACGTCGCCTTATTTAGGTCCGGATACTTGTCAAGTATTGGCTGAAAATAAGGGTTAATTAAATGTTTAAAGCAAAGAGGACAGGCTACAACCTGTAGCAGTTTCTCCATGAACGTATAACTTTGTGATGCCGTCAACTAGCCTCTTTTTGCTAGAGTCCACAAGCAAGTTGTGGTGGCTTAGTAAATATATGCCTGTGATAGGTATTTTCACATCGGCAATAGTGAAAATCCTGTGTATGGGTTTGCGCAAGACCACGTTCAAGTAGACATGTTTTTTACCATACGTGGCTATTTGTTTTCCGTCGGCTGCATGTAGATCAAATGCAGCTTCATGTTGGCGATCAGATGAAGCTGCAGGAAGGACGCTGACTTTTGCGCCAGTATCGTCGAGGTAGCGAACCATCGTTGTCGCATCAGAGATGAATTATAGGCTGCTGTTTCCATCGATTACGGTTGCCGATAACATGTGCCGATGGGATAGTTTTCCAACGCGTCAACAGTGGGTTTGTAACTAGGGAAACAACAGGGGTCTCTACACTGCTTTGAGTCCTTGCCATATGTGTTGTGGTACCAACACCAATGTGAATTTTTCATACGTTGAGGTCAAGATTAGGATGTTATGCGTAATTAACTTCATTGTCGAGGATTGCTTGGTTGGCGTTGTTCCTGTAGATTGAGTAAACGAGAAAGAGTATGGCACAATTTGGTTATTTTGTTTTCCGTCTCAAGAGGTTTTTCTGTAACAGAATAAACCTCATTGTGGCGAGTTCTGGTGATGTCCAGAATCCGATCAGCAGATGAAGCTAGTTCACTTACTGGGTTGTTGTTAAATATTACCAATACTGCTTGCACTTGCTGTGGCAGTTTTGATAGGAAGAGTTGACGGAAGAGACCTTCATCAAAGTGCGTTGACCAATTACCTCTTTTATACGCGATAACATTTCGGTCGCTGAACCGCTACCAAGCTCAATGGTGTGAAACAACTCACCAAGAGGTTGTCTGTTGGACAAGTCTCCTCGTTTGAGAATTGATATTTTGAGCTGTTCGTACGGTTCTAGGCAGTCGGGACCGAAAAATGTACCTATGGAAGCGAGATTTTCAACACACAGCAGTCACCTGGGAACACACTAGTAGGAAGAAGTCGTGGAGGACCGGAAGAAGAGATGTATGTATTTTAAAACAACAAAAGTACATATATATAGGGTAATGTGGCGGGAGTTCCAAATGTGGGAAAGGGTCAACTTGCTTCCTTCAATCTGAGACCCTTAAGCTTCTTGGAACATTCTACCAGGTTCGCATTCGACTTGCCTGCAATGTAAGAAAGTAGAAATAACATTAGCGACCATTTAGAGCCCCTGCAGCGCCCTCGTCTCTGTTACACCACTCCCCCTCGTGGAAACGAGGCACTGTCTTCAGTGCCACTTCGTGGAATCTGATAAGCATCTCCACTCTCTGATGGTACTTCATATTCTGCCACGACCGGGGGGTGTTTCCAAGGAAGAAGAGGAAGCAGTATTTGCTGGCTTAAGGTGATTTTAATGAGCAACTAAAACGTTGTCATTCGGTCTATTCAGATGACGGAGCACGAAGGTGACTGGAGATCTTTTGGCAACATTAGTGAATGGACCTTACCATGGTGCATGCAGCTTAGTGGATTGACCAGGTGGGTACGTGGGTCGGTATAGCCATACACGATTACCGACTCTATACTCCGGTCTGTGGCTTCCTGTCATAACATTCTCTCTGATGATTGCCAGCGTTTAGGTGATTCTTGTGTGCTAGTCGATACGCAGTGACAAGCCGTTTATGGAGACTTCTAACGTAAGGAACATATTCTTTCCCTTCCGCTTCGTGAGGGGGCAGTTGGATCTCGATGGGTGACTTTAGTTTGTGTCCAAAACGAAGTTGTGCCGGTGAGAAGCCACTGGGTGAATTTACAGAGGACCTATACGCCAGCAAACATTGTGGCAGCAGATCATCCCAATTCGCAGCAGGTACCTGATGTACAAAGGAGCGTAGCAACATTTTTAGCGTCCGATTCGTGCGTTCTACTAACCCATTCCCTTGTGGATGGTATGCTGTAGTGCATGTTTTTCTGATGCCAAAGAATGAGCATACATTTGCAATGAGGTAACTTTCAAACGCTTGCCCCTGATCTGAATGTAGCGCCGTCGGGGCACCGTAACGAGCTATCCAGGTGTTGATGAATACTTTAGCTATTGTCGCCGCGTCTTGTTGAGGAATAGGTACAGCTTCACACCACTTCGTGGAATAATTAACCATAACTAGTATATAGCGATTCCCATGCTGCGAAGTCGGAAATGGACCAATCACATCAACTCCTACTCGCTGGTATGGTGCAGTAGTTACCATTGGTATTAGTTTAGCACGACTGTGTTTGGAAGGCGACTTGACTCTGGCACATGTGTCACAGGACTTACAAAACTCCTCGACATCTCGATGGATCAGAGGCCACCAAAACCGTGTCCGAATTGCAGCTTCAGTCTTTCTCGTCCCTGCGTGGCCTAACTGCTCATGCATTCGCGTTATCACGTACGATGTTTTAGCTCAAGGAACAATCAGGCGAGGAGGTTTGGACGGCTCCATTAAGTATAAGACATCATTACATAAACGTAGATGTCCCCACCTGACACAGATATATCGCGCCACTGTCGTCATGTCTTTCATCTCTTGACTTGTAGGTTTATTATTCCCATGCTGCTGACGGGCATATACTAAGGCTAAGTCTGGGTCCACCGCCAGTAGGGAGCCCCAATTCACTTCACTGTCGGCTGTGAGGAGGCTGTTCACTACTTCGACAGGAGCGGGGTGGCGTGACATAGCATCTGCATTTAAATGTTGAGCCCCCCTTCGATATTCACACACATAATCAAACTCCTGCAAAGTCTCTTGCCAACGTGCTAACTGTCCATCTGCTTCCCGGAAATTGCTAAGCCACTGTAAGGCTTGGTGATCTGTTCGAACACAAAATTGACGTCCCAAAAGGTAATGTCTGAAAAGCTTCATGAAATATACTAACGCTAACATCTCTCGTCTAGTAGTAGAGTAGTTTACCTCTCTTTTGTCTGGCTTCCGGCTGCCGTACGAGATAACCTTTTCCTGCCCACCTAGGGAGATTCGCGACAACACAGCCCCAATGGCGTGATTACTGGCATCCGTATCTAGCATAAATGGACCAGCTCCCGGTGATGTGTCAGAAAACCCTAGAATTGGGGCAGCAGCCAGCTTAGCTTTTAACTCTTCAAACGCTAACTGGCACTCTGCTGTCCACAAAAATTTTCTTGCTTTTTCCGTTAGACGGTGAAGTGGGGCCGCAACACCAGCAAAATTTGCCACGAATCGACGATAGTACGACGCGAGCCCCATAAAACTCTTAACCTCGACAGCCGATGTGGAAGTTGGCCAACTCTGCACTGCCTGTACCTTGCTACAATCTGTCTGAACCCCCTGCGATGTTATGTAGTGACCTATGAATGTTACTGATTGTTTCAAAAACTGACATTTATTAGGCCTAAGCTTCAACTTATTCGCGCGAATGCGGTCAAGAACAATTCGCAGGTTCTCAATATGTTGTTCGATAGTGCGCCCATGAACTGTAATATCGTCCAAGTAAATTAAGCACCTCTTCGGAACTAGACCTTCCAAGATAGTTTGCATTAACCGTTGAAAGGTTTCTGGGGCGTTAGTTGACCCAAACGGCATGGTCTCAAATTCGTATAAGCCTGTGGGTATTAAAAAGGCCGTTTTCTGTCTGTCTTTTGGTCTAATCTCTACTTGCCAATACCCGGAAGCTAAGTCTAAGGTGGAAAACCATTGTGCTCCTCCTAAAGCATCATGAGTCTCATTTATTCGAGGTAGTGGAAACGAGTCTCGTTTCGTAATTGCGTTGAGACGACGATAATCTACGCACAAGCTTAGTGAGTTGTCTTTCTTTTTCACTGAGACTATAGGGGATGCCCATGGAGAGGTGGACGGTTTAATCACCTTCTGCTTCACCATCTCCCTTAATCATCTTATCTAACTCCGGCTGATAGTGAATCGGCACTCTCCGAGGGTACTGTTTAATAGGTAAATGGTCGCCTGTATCAATTTCATGCCAAACAGCCCTAGTCCGTCCCTGCAGACCATTCTCTTCAAACACCTCTCTGAATTCCATCAATACCGACACCACTCTATCTTGAGTTTGGCGATCTAAGTGAGAGCCAATACAAACTTTATCTATCACAGACAGTTGGTAAGACGCGTCTACAGCTACCCATGCACTTCGAATTAACAGTTGTGGCTATGGGCACTACATGTCTGCCGACCAAAACACAGGACGTCGAGAAATCTACCAAGGCCCGATTTTTCCGTAGGAAGTCGACTCCCAAAATGATATCCCAAGTGATGTAATCGCACACTAAGAACCGTTGTTTACATAAAGTCCACCGAACTGCAGTGTCAGGGTGGTCGAAAATTGTGCTTGAATGACCCTGCCATCTGCTGTTATTAAATGATGATCCCGTGAAGCAGGTCCTAGAGGTACTTTTTTGTTGGACACAAATGACCGGTGTACTACTGACGTGGACACCTCAGTGTCGATTAACACCATCTTCCTCCATCCCCTCAACACGCTTTAAGACGGTGACCGGTGCAAAATCATGACTATTAAATACTGACATACAAAAATCTCGCTTACCTGCTCGAATTTGGCGATTATGTCCACACTTCACTGCAAACCAGCCGAACCGTTTGCAGTAGTAGCAATTTCATTTTGTGGGTTCAGTAGCATGAAATGAATCGCCTCTTCCTCTTGACACGGGTCTTCGGCGGTCATGTATTGTGAATAGTGTGGGATTTGTTGTTGATCTTGCCGCGTCTTCAAACCGTTGGGCCATTGTAAGAGCTTCAGACACGCAATGAACCGGAAATCGAAGTAGCTGTAGCTGTAGGTCCCTATCCTGAAGACCTTAAGTGAATCGGGCACAAATCATCTCTTCTCGTACCGCCACAGACAGCGAGGGTAGTGCACGTAGAGCCAGGTAGCGTATGTTCATGAAGATAGTCGGCGGCTGGTTCATCTTGCCGTTGCTGCCTATCCAGGAACTGCCTCAAATGTCGTGACGCATCTTGGCGACCTCCAGAACATTCGTCCAGGATAATCCAGTTATCCAAAGTCGAATTCGACTTAGAGAAACCGGCGGCCGTAGCTTGCCGAACCATGTCGTCACCGAAGGGCCATCATAATCTGGCTGAAGCACTCTGAAGGTGAAACGCCTTCGAGAACTGTCTGCAATCTCAGTTTCCAGATCTCGTAATCACCTCTGGACGTTAACACTGGAATATTATGGAATAAAGGTTTTGCGCACGGAAGCGGCATGACTGGTGGCAGCGGCCTTCTGGCGAGGACAGGGGTTTCGTCACAACTTCCGATGTTTTCTGCTTCGGATCTCACTTCCACCACCAATATTTTGCACCTATGGAAGCGAGATTTTCAACACACAGCAGTCACCTGGGAACACACTAGTAGGAAGAAGTCGTGGAGGACCGGAAGAAGAGATGTATGTATTTTAAAACAACAAAAGTACATATATATAGGGTAATGTGGCGGGAGTTCCAAATGTGGGAAAGGGTCAACTTGCTTCCTTCAATCTGAGACCCTTAAGCTTCTTGGAACATTCTACCAGGTTCGCATTCGACTTGCCTGCAATGTAAGAAAGTAGAAATAACATTAGCGACCATTTAGAGCCCCTGCAGCGCCCTCGTCTCTGTTACATAAAGAAGGGGTAACGTACCTGTTCAATTCACGCGGAAGTGACCTGACAACCGCCATAAATTGAACGCGTGGATCTGTTATACCTGGGTCTCGAAATTCCGCTTCAGCGTAGCATAACCAGGCTTCTACATTATCTGCCCAAAAAGGAATGAGCTGAGAGCTTGGAGGCGTAGGAGTTTTAATCCTAATTAGCTTAGGAGTCTGGTCTGACATCATAAAAATAGTAATGTATGCAAATACAAAGATACTGTGAAAAATATGCGGTTAAAAAACAAATAAAACTACTAATAATACTCTGTTAAAAACTATAAAAAGGAACGAAGTCACAGTAATGATCGTGTTAAGATTACGTCGGGCTTATCAATGACGTGTACCTGGGTATATGACCAAATTACGTTTGTCGTACAACCAGAGCCACCTCTATCGATTGGACCCACTCTTACGAATAAGAAGAAATCAGAAGGCAATGAAGGATGGAAGAGAAATTATATTTCATCGTAAACAGATCTTCAGTGGGATAGCAATGTCTAGGCTGGCAAACTACAGAGAGATGCTACCCATGGTGGTTCGAGTCGTGATCTGGTGGTGATGCATGACTACGCGCCTCCAACTAGTCGTGCCCGCTAAAACAAGTATAGTCAGCACCAATGTCGAGAGCCTAGGCAACCTGTTGGGGGGGAGGTATTATTTAGCGCTACGATTGCAACAAACACTCTGAACTCATCATTAAAGTGGGATAGGATCGATGATGTGCAGTCTAGAGTCACATGAGCATTAACAATATGTATTTATATCTCCTTAGATGTTTAGGACGACAACTTAATGTAAAGCAATCTATATAATCATTTGAAAGCTCAAAACACACACGATTAGATTTACACCAGCTTGTGTTCACGAAAGTATGAACACCACCACCACCACACTATTATTCGATTTTAGAACAATCCTGAAGAAAAATCTCAAAACCTTTTAGCGACGCCGAATTGTCACTATACAGGTCATATAGCCAGCTATTTTTAACTGTGATTAAACTAATGTTACGGTATATATTGAAACTAAGGAGAAATTGTAGGTAGTCCACTTTTTCTATAAGGGATCTATAGTTAAGACTAAGTATTTCAGGAATAGACATTTTATGAATATTTACTCTTCTTAACTCATGTTACCAGTCACCGTGATGTCCTTTATTAGATCTCACTGAACTACTCCTGATAGGTCATATACTTTCATAAATTTGAGTGAGTACACAATACGGTTTCGGGACATGATTGGGCATTTAAATGAAGACTAAATGGCAAAGATTAAGTCGTTGAGATAGTTGGTAGCCCGACATTACGAAAAGGCCACAAGTGATTGAAGGAACCTTGGTATGCGTTCTAGAGCGCTTTTATGCAATATCACAAAAAAGAATAAATCTTGATTCGCATGTTAGGGTATTTACAAGTCGCTGAAGTTATTACATTGAGGTTTGTAAGCTTCACTTTGTTTCCGTCGCAAATTATATAACTACATCTAGTTGTCTGTTTGACATTGGCTTTTGGCGTTTTATTTCTGCTTGAGCGTTGCTTATCAAACCAACGAGACATGAAACATGTATGAGTAGACCATTAGTCAACCGCTTAACAACGTTATTTGACAAGGCCCCTTCTACATTCTCTGAAATCATGTTATTCACAATAGATAAATTACTCTATTTCCGAATATATAAAGAACTCGTAAGTAGACTTATGTCTTATAAGCATCATCATTAGCACTTATGAACGCTCAAACCATCAAAAATAACCGTAATAATTTAAATAATAACTATGGAGAACCTAGTTGCCCAACAAAATTGTTATCAGGAATGTGAAAACACCCATATTATAGGCAGCGAAAAACTCTTCAACCTCATATAACTCACGACTTCAAGTATCTGTCGAAACAACTTTACGCTACGTGATTTCATCCCATCGATACCCAACCTAATAACCTTTCCAGAAATTATTCTCATCATTCCCACGGTTTACTTGCCCATATTCCGGTGACGTATGTCAGCATTGTACCAAACAGATTCCTTGTTGCCCACTTATAATCTCAGAAGACACTCTCGCTTTCATGTGTTGTTGAAGACGCTTCTTTTCTTTCATATGATTGTAAGGTCATCTTTCGTAACTCCATCCTTCCAGACATCACATAGAATGTTTACTTCGGCCAGCACAAGTACGATGAACTTTGTGCACCATAGATATTTTTAGTTAGAGATAATATGACACGTATCACACTAGGGATAAAATTCTGGATCTTGTTTATTTATCCTTATTGGTCCCTTCAAAATATAGGTAGCTCACTAGTTAGCTGGGTGTGACAACATAGAAGTGATCTAAACGTTGCCATTCTCATTAACATCCTACTACATTACAAATTATAACTATAATCCCCCCCAGTGGCTTTTAGAAATTATCATGCTACTGATTGAGACCTCTTATGCACGTTAATCCACCTGTTAAAATGAACTCACCTCTTTACAAGTAATGGTCTGCAACTCGCTATGAGTTTCTTCTACACACGTCTCGGTATTTCTCTTGATGTGCTTCTTTCTCCGAAACAGCCTATAAGGTGCGGGAGTAAACTTTACATTCCGTGGTACTTTTGACAGAAGCAACAATATTACTCTAAGAGATTTTTCATCTATTACGACTTCTGTGCACTTGGTTCTATTAGTGACACTGTAGTAGATACTACTCATAATGTCATCCATAAGTAGTAGATAGCAAAATGTCTCGTGAAAGTTGAAAGAATCAGTAAACAGAACATAAGGTGAATTGCGTGATGGCAAGAAGCAATGCAAGATTAGAACAGATAGGAGAATTAAAGACAACCAAGGAAAGCGAGCCAACAACCGATACGGATCGAGGAACACAAAGGATGGTCAAAATGATGGTTAAAAGTAATGTATACAATAGTTATGAAGTTCTATGTATTCATCAAATAAACAATTGCTTTGCGTAAGTCGTCTCATCGCAACACATTCAACTTGATTTCTTTCCTGTCGTGACAACAATTCTAGAAGGAACAGGCCTATAGCACTTTACCGTCCTTCCATAAGGTTTGCCGTGACACGTTTTAAAACAGGTGACGTGAAAACAATGCGCATACTGATCCTCTCCATGTTCACAATTATGAGGAATACAATAATCCTGAAACTGTTTCTAAATTATTCCTTAAAACATTACTATAATTATAGATTATAATTCTGAAATTTAGTACGGAATTCTCGCCAATTTGCAGGCATGCTGATGATGATACAGGAAGGTTAACTCTTGCACAACAGAAAATAAAGTTTCACAGAAATAAGTATTTAAATAGCAATAACATCATCTGCTAACTAACTACCACATCATAATCTAAAAGGTCATGTTACGCAATTTACCAATGATCATTACCATTTTAATTCGTCCAAGTACACTTTACACTGTTGAATTTAAACTTACCCGAAGTAGTAGTCATTAATATACCTAAATGCTCCCAGGGTTCTGACGTAGATGGTCGTAAATTCTTATATACTGAAAAATGGTGGACATCGTAACTATTCAACTTAAGATTTTTACTATCTCACCAGAATCATCTACTTACCCGGACGTCTGGTGAACTATTTTTTATTATTTCTAGGCAAGGTCAAGGCTCTGCATCTAACTGTGCTCTCGAAATCAAAGTCTATAATCTCAGAACTTGGTGTACTTGGACCCCTTATCTTTATTCTCCGTATTAATGATGTATATAATTGTTTCCTTAATGTTAAATAATTTACGTTTGCTAATAATCTCAAAGTCGCATTCTCTATTACTCTCGATGAAGTTGCCCTATATCCATACTTGGTTCGGACTGACATCGCATGTAACTGATTAGTGCACTACTTGGAAACTACGGTTTGCCCTGACAAATGAGATTTGATAAGTTTTGATGTCTGGCATGTTAGCATACAGCTGACCGTCCACCTCATGACTTTACAAATATTACACAGTACTACTAACCTTGCCTTTAAATATTGCGATCCTCTTATGCCGAACATGACCTGTAGATCATGGAAACTTTCAGGTTACATTCTTTTCAATTCAACAACCAACAGGCCAGAATATTGTTGTATAAAATTTATGTACAGCTTACCTTAGAATATTGATCGTTTGTTCTCAGCTGCCTACGTGTAGACATCAAACGCAAACTAGGATATGTTCAAAAACATGTTAATGTAGGCTTTATCTTAAGGCGTTGATCGAATCCTTCGAGTTAAAATACTGGGTTACCAATAGTCTTTATGTGATTACGTAATCCAGTTGTACAGAACAACTGAAACTTGATTCTGCATGCAACCCTTGTGCCAATAGAAATAAATCAGTCGTCTAAATATACTCATATTTGTGCAACAGTTACAAATATCAGCAGCTTACTGGATAACGACGAAGTTTAATAAAACAGAATAATCAATGAGATATAGGATATTCCAGTGGTATTTCCTTAGGATCAGTTAAAAGGAACCAAGAATAACACACAATATGGTTGCTAACACGGACAAAAATGAACCAAGTGAAACAGAACAAATCATCAATGGCTCCAATATGCAACCGAAATTTAAAGTCCCCTAATCGATGAGATTATTGAAATGTCCTACAAATGCAACATTTCTTTCTATATTTTCCTTCTATCTCTTACATAATCGTAGACACACAATCCCGTTTGCGAATAAGTGCTATACAACTCACATGGCGTGGGTATTCTTCTATCGGATTATACATCATCAAACTGTGTCACAAGGCAAGCACTAACATGCGATTCTGATAACAAAAGAAAAAGAGAAACTTCGTTGCTTCCACATTGTGTGTTCTATTTACCTCCAGCGACTTTTCCTAATTTCTTCCTCTACTGGAAGTTGATTTGTCTTCTGCCATAGGAGGTTGTTGTTGATGGTATCCGACCAACTGATCCGTAATATCCTACGCACACAGTTGTTTAAAAATACTTGTATCTTTTGGATGATGCTTTTCGTAGTTCTCAATACAAGTTTCAGCTCCATACAACAGAACTCTCTCCTCATTTGTATTGAAAATTTTGACTTTAATGTTGGCTGACAATTGGTTTGAGTTCCAGATGACCTTCAGTTGTAGAAATGCTGCTCTTGCCTTTCCGATTCTCGCCTTCATATCTGCATCAAACTGTCGTTGTTTATTGATAATGCTTTCCAAGTATGTGAAGGTTTCTACATCTTCCTGAATTTCTCCGTCAAGTGAAATTGGGTTGGTGTTTGTTGTTTTGTATTGAAAGATCTTGCTTTCCCCGTTGTGTATGTTAAGGCCTCCTGCTGCCGAGGCTGCTGCTACCTTGTCCATCTTCATCTGCACTTGTTGCTGTGTGTGGGATAGAAGAGTTAGGTTGGTCATCTGCAAAGTCCATGTCATCTAGTTGCATCGAAGTTGTCCGCTGCATTCCGAGATTGCCTTGAGGTGTTGCAATCTTCATGATCCAGTCAACCATCAGCAGTAAGAGGAAGGACGAGAGTAAGCAGTCTTGTCTGACACCGATCTTCACTTTTCCTGGTACTGAAAGTAGACTGATGTTTCTGTAGTTTTTGTAATTTCTAAGATCTCTCTTTGGTATCTTGATGAGGTACCCTCCTTTCCAGTCTGCTGGCACTTGTTCTTCCTCCCGAATCATCCTGAATAGAATGTGGAGTATCTTTGCAGTTGCTTCCGTATCTGCCTCAGCTTCTCGTTGTCAGACCCTGCTGACTTGCCACTCTTGATTTGTCGGACGGCCATTTTGATTCCTTCGACTATTGGTGGGTCGGTGTTTATGGAAAGATCCGTGGCCGCTGCTTCGATGACTGGTGGGTTCAGTGAACCTGGTCTATTCAAGAGTTATTCCATGTGTTCTACCCACCTGTTTTGTTGTTCATTCACTTTAGTGATTAGTTTGCCATTCTTGTTCTTGATTGGCTGTTCTGGTTTACTGAATTTTTCAGCTAACTTCTTCGTTGTATCGTATAGATGTCTCATGTTTCCTTCTCTTTCAGCTTTATCCACCGTGATTGCTAGGTCCTCAACATATTTCCGTTTATTCGACCTAATGCTTCTCTTCACTTGCTTACTGACCTCTGTGTATTTGGCCTGAGTCTCGGCTTTCTCTGTTCTTGTCCGGCTGTTATTAATTGCTGACTTTTTGTTACTCATTTCTTGGATCTTGTCAAGAGAGCCAACAGAAATTCATTCTTTATGATGTTCCTTGCGACCCAAAACCTCCTGACGTGTTGAGGTTATTGTTTTCTTAATCTCTTTCCAACTGTCCTCCATATTAGTCCCATCTTCTTCTAGTAAATAGTGAAATGCTTGGAACTTCTTGTTGAAAGTGATTTTGAATTCGTTGCGTTTGTTAGTATCCTGGAGAAGGGTTGTGTTAAAATTTTGTAATACTTCTGCTCCAGTTGTCCAGTGCTTCTTCAGCTTCAGTTTCAATTTAACCACCACCAGTTGATGATCTGAAGTTATGTCAGCTACTTTCCTTGTTTTTACGTCTTCTATGATCCTTCTAAACTTCTTATTGATGCAGATGTGGTCAATTTGGTTCTCTGTAATGTGATCGAGTGAAACCCATGTAGTTTTGTGTATACGTTTGTGAGAGAAATGGTGCCACCTATAATCATTTCGTTGAAGGCACATAAATCTTTAAACCTGTTACCGTTTTCGTTTGTTTCTCCCATTCAATGTCGTCCCATGATGTCTTCATATCCGGTGTTGTCGATTCCAACTTTTCGTTGAGGTCACCCATCAAAATGATCAGGTTTTCGGCTGAGCGTTATAAATGTTTTTTGTCGTTACCTTATTTTAGCATTGTTGTTTCTTTCTGCGATGTGGTTGTTAGCTCTGTTTACAACCCTCTTCATGCGGAGTTGGGATGCGACTGACGGCCCGTTGAATTGTTCTTTATTGTGTTCTAATCATCCGTCTAGTCTTCTGAATTGACAGAGAATAGTGTTCCCATCTTTATCCGAGACAGTTCTACATTCAAAAGGATTTATGATACTTGTCCTTTTGATAAGTCTTAATAGTTGCCTACTGTTACCTACTTCTGCTACCTTTTCCGTCTCTTTAGATTTCGTCACCCACGATAGCTCCCGAACATTAAGTAATCTTTTAATCAGCTTGTGTTTAAGTTGCCATCGCATCTCATGGTTTTCGAGACCATATGGGATGTGTTGCAAAGCATCTATCAGTTCAGTAGATGCAGTTGAAATATATTGAGTTTGTTTAATTTTTGGGTTTAGTTTACTCAAAGACACTACTGCTGTTTTAACATCTTTTTGGATATCATTCAAAGCTGACTCAAGATAGGTACAGTATATACAATTGACCGATTGTTTTTCTAGTTGTTCCTGAAATGTATTCTTCACTTTTTCATTATTAAGTTGAACTCTGAGGGCATCATTGAAGTGAATCTTCCACGTTCAGTGAGGCTCAGACTAATACGCGCTCGTATTAAGGCATGACCTGAGTCTAAACATGTGCTCCAAAACGAGCGTCAGTCTCCTATTGAGCCTCTCCAGGGTGGCTGATAGTATTGTGGTATATTTGAGTCGTGTTGAGATGATTGTGAAGGTTGCCATGTCAACTGATATCTTTCTTAATGCTCGAGTTTGTGCTTGTAAGAAATAAACAGTTACCTGAACATAGTTGTAACAGACGATCGCCATTATCTGTTCGTTGAGCCACGACAACATAGGATCCACCTGACTGCCTTTCGGTTTTGTTTATTCTACCTACTTAAGCATTTAAATCACCAACAACTATAACTACATCAGTGCGCTTAGCTTTACGAAGGGGGTTGGGAAGGTTTTTGTAAAATTCATCTGAGCTGCAATAAATAGGGGTGTAGGTAGAGATAAAGTTGCAATGGCGTCTATCCCTATCTTTCCGAGTTCTTACCGTTCCATTTAGACGGACAGCGCAAAAGCGACTGTTTAGTGAAATCCAGTCAGCGAGCCTGTCTAGCTTTGAACTTAGTGCTATACCTACACCAACAAGGCCTCGAGTGGTAGTGGGAAGGTCGCCGGAAACACAAAAAGTGAATAAAGGGCGGTTCTTTATTTTGACAAGATGAGGTCAAGCGAATGCCAGTACTTGGATCCTGTATACACGTTTCAGAGACACAGCAGACATCGATGGAGCGGTAATCTAGAGTCACAGCTAAGGAGGCTTGTTGTCCTATTTGGCATAGGTTCGAACGCTAAAAGCTCCGATATAGTTTAATGCGAGGTTTCAGGAGACCAAGAAGAACGTTTCGTGAGCTATATTAGAGGCGTGAGGTTATACAGTTATGTTAGAAGGGTTAATCGTGGGAAAAATAGAGTTATTAAGAGTTGATGGTGAGACTTGACCTTGAACAAGATGACCTCCTATGTTGTTAGAGGTATGAGGGTGATTGTCACTTCCTGGCTGCTCACACAATGGAAGGACATTACTTCTTGAGGTACCTGAAAACGGAACTGGGTTAGTGTTGGTTATAGGGACCTGGGAGCGCGATCGCAGAGCCCAAGGAACAACTGCTTGGTGCCGATCACGCACGACCATGTTGTGGGGTGTTTTCAAAGTGCTAGCTCTGCCCTTTATAAGGGATTATTGCCAAAAACGGAAGTCCGTGGAGTAAGGTGAAGTACGGTATTTTCAGGGTCGATTTTTTCCAACCCTTTTCCTTTGTTAAGAAAGCAGCATCGCTGAAAATACTGGTTATCTGAGAGAAGCACCTTACTGCCGTCACACCTTGCTGTAGTCAGCAGTTCGACTTCTCTTTTAGATCTTAGGTTGCTGTCTTTAGTCTTATCGCCTTCTGATAGACCTGCTTGATATGGTAGGACCAAGCGGAACACGAGTTTCAGCCAATATAGCTTGGTTGGGTCATCATGGTAAACAAGCCCGACGACCACACCAAGGTAGCAGCTACGGTTATGACATTACTAACTTAAACAGAAAGCAACCACAAAGGTTGTGAATAATAAAATGTTTGACGACCGGATTCTTTCCAACACTTGATAAGAAAACCCAACGGTTCACGGAAAGTAATAATATCCTAACTGCAAGTAAGCCGCTTTGTTAAATAAAGCACGAGAGCTTAAAGTAATGAGCTACCAACTATCGACTATGGACCTCAGTTACCAAATGGTAAGGTTACCATTATCACTAGAATAAGTTATCTGTAGCTGAAGTGTTGTATGAATTAAAAAAAAACACTCGTATCGTTTGTTTATAGTTAGCTTTTACTACAGGATTTATAATTCATAGAAATATGTCGAACATGAGCATCAAAATAATCCCTAACCTAATTTCCTATCGCGCTTCTTAGTATTACCATAAAACTACGAATGGACTTTTACTGTAGCCATTTGGTTTGGTGCTAATTTCAGGCGATCACAAATCTTCGCAGTACAACAAACAGGAAACCCAGGTACAAGTAATTCTTTATTCATGCAACAAACCTCATGTCTTGGTGTTAAAGTTTCTTCTGTTATAACATATACATGCATAATCACATTGTACCAATACACTTTACATAATCATCCCTTAGGAATGCATATATTTCTTTATCACGATTAATACGTGCTCATAATTTACACGTATGAACTGTGAATGGTTATTCTGAGAACAATACAAACATATGACTACTAGCCATACTAAAGTTAGGCGTCATAAAATAATCCAATAAAAGAGAATATCGATGAGTGGCCGCAATATTTCTACTTGCACAACACTTGATAAAGACCGAAGTGTCCAATGAGAATGGACAATTGCAGTGAACAAATAAATCGAACATATTGGATGCAACAGAAATGGAAAATAAATAAACGAAGAGTAAATGGAGGGAGAAAAATTAGACAGAGAGAAATATCTGAGTGGGATGAGAATTAACACAATCAATTTATCACTTGTTAGACAAATGTTACTACGAAAACTCTGACAAGTTATTTCAGCAGTGAAACAGTCAGGCTCCTTCGCCTTAACAGTATATATAAGTTCGAAATTGTTTGGTATTTCGTACGTTTACAATAAGGATTCGATGGTTCAGTCTTCCTTCATGCACTACTACAGTATACCAACTGATGTGAGTTCGTCACTATATGGTTATAATCCTTAACAAAATGTTTGCAAGCACCAGATGAAGTAACTATTCGCAACATGCAAATGGAATCAAAAACACAATTTTTGATACACACCATTCGTCTTGTTATTTATATACGAGACTTCTTTAACAATTATCATAAATGTCTGATTTTAGATATTGTTCCAATTCCCAAACAGGAGGTGGAATCAAGCGTATTTGTCTGTCCTAAAACCTAGGTAAACCTGATATCATAGAATGTGAATTTAGCTAGTATGTAACTAACGAAGTATACGCTTGTACAATGAACATTATGCTAGACATGTTAAATGATAGAAAAATATACAATAAAATTATTGGTGAATAGAGACTGTAATCGAGTCTCAGTGGCTGATTGAGTAAACCACTGAGTTACTTAACCAAATAAATCTAGACACTACTAGTTCTTCTGTGCATAGCCTTATAACATAATGGTGGCTTCCGGTCTTCCTACACACAAGCCTATGATCCACATGACCAGTTCCCATTGTCATTTCGTAAAATAAAATGAAGAAAATAAATGCAGTTAAGTGAGGACATCCTTCACTAATGGTAAATTCACGTGAACTATGTCACAGAATAGCACAATAGCCTAATTTATTACTTAATTCAATGTAAAGATGAAACATCACCCGAGATCAAGATACACATAAAAAGCAAAATACGAAAAGACCTTAAAGACAAAATTAGAAGTAACACAACAATAAACAGTTGATAAATAAATCGACCCATGGTCCGGGTGTTAGTACAAACCATTGTACGCAATACATAAAAATAAATTAGAAATGAAATTATTTGCAAGTAGATTCATCTAAATATCTTCCATTCCAGGCAACGGAAAACCAGAAGCAAAGTCAGCAACACGAAGACGTAAGCCTTCAATTTTCGATTTTATGTGATTATCTTCATGCAGAATAAGCCGAAATGATTTAAGATTTTCTAAAATTATAAAAGGATATACAAATTCATGCAAAGCGAATGTTTTGACCATAGGAATCTGTTTGAGAGAATACTGAGATTTGTGCATTACGTTTACAATGCACCTATGAACAGGTAAAAAAAAATCATTATTGCCCAAATAAGAGTAAATGTATGCATAAACTTGTAGTCAGAAGCTGGCCCTAAATAATGTTTTTTGAGTAATAGTAAATTGACTAATCGAAATAGTTAAAGTCACATACCTCATATAAAGGAATGTTGCAGTAATAATCGCTTTAATTGAAAGTCTATTTTTAAACAATGCAAAGAATCCTGGACGTATATTTTCGTACCAAATGTCACGTGTAGTGGAGACTGTCAAGATAAAATAAACCTGATGTAAAACCTGTTCAGCCTCCTCGGGTTCGCTGTAATGAACCTCGGAATGTCAACAACAACCTCAAAACAATAAAGTCGGCCAAGTTGGTATAATTCGTACGTTAATCCATGTAGGTGAATTGAGTAAATAATAAAAAAAACCAATCTAAAATAAACATTTAATTGCGACTAAATACGAATATAAATTCGATTCTGGGTAGTAAACGAAAAAGGATATTTAAAGTTAACATAAGGTAGCCAAATTAATATTAAATCTAATAGCTTCATAAATAGGTGATTACTCTGCAACAATCGCGTACTTATGCAAAATTGATGTATCAACAAACAAAGTAAAATGGTTCCAAAAAAGATTAGTAGTTAGAAACTACATGATTAAAAAAGAAATTTAGATAAATGTACTCAAAAATATTAATCGATCAAATAATTTTGAGATTTTTCGAAAACATTAGAATGCTGTAATACTGTGGTCCACATATCTTGCTAATGAACAACTCAAAGAAAAACAAACTCTTACTTGAAATAGACTTAACCATAACTGTTAGGTCAAGTAATTCATCAATAAATGAAGCAACTTTTTCAAAATCTTTCTCTTTAAATCCACGAGTGGTTAAGGCTGGTGTGCCTGAAAAATTGAACCATAATGTACACCATTAAATATATCATTTGCATAAAAAATGTTATTCTGTTATCCAAACTTTTGCACATAATCAATAAAGGTACACTTCATGGACTGATGCTATGCCACTAATATGGTGTTAATCATGATATGCTTTCGAGGTATGCCAACTTAGACCGATGCACAAATGTGTCAGGTTCTATGTTGGTTATATATATCAATTTGTTTTTTTTTTGTGAGAAGCCAACACTGACGTCATGCCAGTTCTTGCAGATGGTCCTATAGCTTTCAAATACATAATAACTCTGAGACAACGCTATTTTAAACTTAAGTGTTACATGTTGCAATGCATTTGTATTTTGGCTTGATGTATTTCCTTCTGCTTGTGGTAGATACTGTACTGCACACATAAAAGTAAATATACGTTGATCGGAAAGTGCTATTAAACGGTTCCTTTTATTATATTTATACGGTAAGTATTTGACGGATAAAGATAAATCAGACTATGATAGAAATGAATATTTCTGTGATTCTTTGTCACATGCATCCATTGAATTAAGATAATGGCATATACAGCATACAATATAGAATACGACAACAACATGACTTCACACTATTAACTCAATAATAATACTTGAAGGTAAATTAACATTTTAACATGATTACACAGTGTTACGTTAAAGAAACATTTGATCTAACATGCATTATTATTAGTGCCAACATACTACTGAGTAAGCTTAAATTAGACCCCTCGACGAAATGTTAGAAATATTTCATTTTAAAAAATTGAAACGTGTTTTACTACCTCAGCGTAGACAGTATTTTGCACAATTCAAGTTTACTCAATTTAGAAAATTAATCATTTACATGAGTTCCAAGATTAATTCAACAATAAACTTCGAACAAACAGAATCATCAGATAGTAAAAACGAGGATTTATTGAACCAAATAAAAGTAACTATACGTTCACTGGATAGATCAAGTATTTTGTGGGAATTATTACCAGGATATTTATGTCACTGCAAAGTACTTAAAATGATGTGACAATATAATCCACATGAACTGATGCAATAAAAATTCGTATATATATACAAGTAACATTGAGTATAAGGTATACTTCATTGTATACGTAAAGTTATGAGAATCTAAGGTTAGAAATCTTACCAAGTCTCAAACCAGACGGCTGCTGAGCACTAGAATCACCTAGAACTGTATTTTTGTTTAAAACGATACCAACAAGATCTGCAACCATTTGAACACGCGCTCCATCACCCCGACTTAATTTCGGTTTACCTGGTGAGTTAGACAAGTCAACAAGAACGAAGTGGATATCAGTGCCGCCTGTCACAAGACGGATACCATGTGAAGTAAGAGCGTTAGCCAAAGCTTGAGCATTTGATAAAATTTGACGACTGTAGTCGTGGAATTCAGGTCTACTTGCCTAAGTAGAATAATGAATGGACATGTAGAATTACTACAGTATTAGCTTAGTCATGATTACTAATAATGTCATAAAACATAAAATCCCATTAGCTTTAGATAAAAAGGAGGCTACGTCATATATGCACAGAATTCATAAGTTGCTGGTTACTCTGGTTGACATAGACTGCTTAGTAATGAGGTATACGGGTATACAAAGATGATTAAATATAGTTGTTATTTTATTCAGTTAAACTCGATGAATGAATTTTACTTTAACACAATTTTTGTATAGTAGGTTATTGAAAAGAGAATAATAATATTCTGACGAAATAGTTGGGAACAAATAAAAAGTAATATTATTAAATTAGAAATCGTCTAGAAAAAGCAGTGATCGAGAACAGAACACCAACACAATAAAAGGATACAAAAATATTTGTGAAATGCAACACATTTCACGGAGTTTCAAATTCACCTATACGTGGTCGGTCATTATACTATCATAGATAATGATAATTGGTAATGTACTTTAACGTCTGATAATTTTTGACAAAATGCACATAGTATCCGATGTCTAATTATCTTCAAGAGGTATATAATAATCAATGATTAAGCGTGAATAATGAGCAATTAAGTAGTTAGTAATTTAACTGATCGTTTATCTCCTAATCTAGAACTTAACCGTTGGAGCTTTGAATCATAAAAAATAAGGTTGCAGAAACACGAATTTGAGAAATAAAATTCATCCTGGTTATCAATTATTGTCTAATCCGAGCCAATTGGTTATGAGCTTACACTAGTAAATTGATTTTTAATGGTTGGACTAAATTAAGGTATTTGTATTATTTAGTTCTGGCTATCTTCACAAATTTTATTGTCTTATTTCTTTGTAGTGGTAAATAGCAACTGTTATTCATTTGGCAGGTATAAGTTTATTCACTTAGTTATGAACCAAATTATGTGTATAAAGGCCAAGACTATAGCCTGATCGCTCAAACATTTTGAATGATCAACTGGTTGACTGTCGAACGCCTTAACAACAAAACCATTGCTTTACCCACTTAGCCTGTTTGTAAGCGTCGGTCCTTAAAAACTGTTAGTGAGAAAGGTCCCTCTCCAAACAAAGGATTCCTGTTAGCTTTTTGCCATCATCTTTGTTTCCGAAAGATTGCATACATTTGGGTGCAACACCATGTTAATAATCATGAGATACAACAATGACTTTGAGTGTAATGATGACAACTCATTTGGTGTCACTATCATGAAACCTCGACTTCGGTGGCTTGAATATGGGGCACGAGTGTAGTCCCAGTGGTTGCTGAGTGGCGTATTATTGGTTGCCACTGCAACTAGGTTGAAATGGAGGATACGGGTCTAAGCTGTATAAGACGAACATTTATTGGTTTATGGTTTTAAAACAATACAGCCAAATGGCTTGAGATAATAACAGAGATTGCTCAACACAAAAACAAGTAACTAGTTTGTTGTGGTTTCCATATTCTTAATGAGAAAAAAATTTACAGTTTGTATCCTAGCTGAACTGCATTTTTTAGAGTAAATATCATTCATGTTCACTTATGCACTAGTTTTACGGCATTTATTTATTCTACTTCCTAATAATATAACCGTTTCATCATAAGAAACTGACCGCTGAAAACTACTACTACTACTACTACAAAATGTGTATTTGCGGATAAATTACATTTTAGGGGAACGAAAAAAAAACAACAATGGCTGGAAGGTTAAGCGTCACTACATAACTCACTTCGAATGCCATAGCAGCAACAGCAGCAATAGCGTTTTCGTGTGGCCCACCCTGAAGACCAGGAAAAACTGCATTATTTATTCTTGTTTCCAACTGATCAGTAGGAATGCAACAGTTAACATCCGATTTCTCCGTAGATCGTTCCCGTTTACGATAAAAAATGACCCCAGAACGTGGTCCACGTAGAGTTTTGTGAGTTGTAGAACTTACAACATCAGCATAATCAAATGGTGATGGAACAACTTTTGCAGCAACTAAACCAGAAATATGGGCCATATCAGCTAGTAATACAGCTCCGACTGAATCACATATCTAGAAAAAAACAAATAAATAAAAGTTATAATGAACACTAGCAACGACTAGAATTATAATATATATAGTACTTTAGAAGTCATTTTGATTTGATATCCATCTACCTTTACGATAGAGTCTATACTACACAGCGCAATAATGTAAAACTAGCAAAATTGAATGAAAACGACTGCCGTATGTAGAGCTTTGCTTTTAACTTTAAAAATTATGAATTAAGTTATTATTGTAACAGTAAACAACGAGAAACTTGCCCGTTATGGGGGCTTCATTTTTTTAAAAGTTAGTGTTATGTTTGTGCAATATATATATAATGACCTTGATAATCGCTAATCACTGTACAGACACGTCAGCCCCTCGACTACCAGTCCCAAAACGGAATAGAGGAAGAACAACGACTTATGAGTCAACAGACAGATCAGATCTTTATTTCAATCATGCCTTTATATACATGCAAAATCAGACCACATCATAAACCAATTAGAAAACTGACATTAATACAAAATAACAGTAATAGTGAGTGTGAACTGGGGTAACGTATATGCAGTCAATTAACTATAATTCATAAATGAGAAATGATATAACAACAGTTAATGCCTTAAACAGTAGTATAGGATAAGAGCAACGTCACAATAATAATAATAAAATGCTTACTTTGTATACAACCAAAAATAATGAATCGTTAACAGAAAAAACAGTTCTAGGAGATAATCAATCTTCTTTAAGTGCCCGCCATAACAGTTAGAATTAGCAGTTTGATTTTCTAGCCAATTATAGATAACTTATAAAGATTTTCACCATGAACTATTTAGTGCTCTAGTATTCAAATGAAAGTAGGTTATCATACAATTGTAAACGAGATATACTTTCATGAAAGAAAGTGCTTTCAGTTAAGGTTGTATCTACTTTAGTGGGAATGAAAACTGAATTCCACGTAGCACATTTGAAGAGTAAAGTTTGTTTATTACTGTACACGTGATAAACCAGACATTGGTAAATTGTCTTAGGCGACATTGATTTTGATTAGTGTGTAGATGTGAATTAAAAGTGACTTTTAAATAAAGTGATGACTAGTTTACTTTAGGTTAAGTCAGTTGCCAGTGGCTGATGAGATGCTATTTTGTTTTATGAGTTAGATATCATGGTATTAACTATGGATACACTGCCCGATGCATATACATAAATAAAGCATCCAAAAATGACGGAACGTGTTATATGAACTACTTTCATTACAATTTTGTAAACTATGTCAATACAGTTTGCGTCATTCGAACGTTCAATCTAGTAAATGAGATCCGACTGCACGTCTACATAGGCTTCTCTTATTTTACGGTGAATAGATGTCGGTTTTTTGTTAACTATTAACGTTCTTAGTAGAATGAATTTGTATATTCCCATTGATTTGTTATAGACTGAAGCTGGTCAGTCACTGTTGCTATATGTGCATCCTGTGCGGATCGCCTCGATATAGCGATTATTTGTAATTATCATCTATAACAAATCAATGGGAATATACAAATTCATTCTACTACCAATTCGCCCATTGCACAAACGTGACTGTCTGGACTCGGTAGTCTAGTGGTGTACGCGGTGGCGTATGACACGAACCGGACTGAGTTCGAATCCCACTGTGAACATCAACATTGGGATGCAGGTACATCCAGCCGATGAGTCCCAAATAGGACGAAACGCGCGTCCTGGATTCCACTTGCCAGTCACAATACAAATTAAATGATATTAACGTTCTTGAATACAACGTACATAAGAATCCTTTTGTTGAATGAGTTTCTACTATTACTTTACTATTAATTCAGATTTAAAATTCACCAGGTGCGCCTATACGAGGAGTAGAAACACTAATTATGCAGTAACGTGCCAATGATTATAAAAGAGGGTGGAGAATTCATATTTTTATACCAGACAAAATTACAGCTGATGCTCTTCATTCTCTACAAGATGTCCAAATTATTCTACTATTTCTTTATACACCAAGAAGAGAATCAATAACGTCAACAAAGTGCATGAATTACTTATTCCTACCGATATTATGCTTTTACGCAACCCACCATTTAGCAAAATGAATTTGTATGATCCAAATGTCAAACGAAGTTATTTTGTTTATTGCGAGATAAATCTGCAGAAAACTGCTTTTAATAACCAATATGAACATTTAACTTTTGTTGGCATTTTTCTAATAATTTGGGCTAAAAATTAAATGTACAGCAATGAAATTTTTAAAAAGAAAAGAATTGTATTCGCTGATGAGTGAAACTTAGTATACAGTGTATTTACGTAGAAATGAAGTATACTATACTGTATAATTTAGTTGATTAATCTACCTGACGAAAACGTTTGTAATCTAGTAATCTTGGGTAGGCGGTAGTTCCAGCAATAATTATTTTGGGGAAAACGTTATGAGCATCTCGCTGTAATGCATCATAATCGATTAATTCCGTACCCCTCTAAAGATTAAAAAAAGTAAAATAAATAGTAGGTACATAAGAATTTACGTAAATGGACAAAACAATGGATCGCATAAAAATTGGTGAGTGTTAAAGTAATTATGAAGGCATCACTGAGTACAAGCTAGTTAAAAGAAAAATAGGCCAAAAGACAAACAACACACAAAAGAGTGAAACTGTTCACAATCAGGATTTATTCCAATATTAATGTATTTTGAAACGCGTGGATATTGTTATAGTTCGGAATATGGGAGCAAATAATAGATCAAGGATGGTCGATTATTTGCTAAACCCGAAGAACTGAATGCGGTTAAGACACACATCATCTGTGATATTTGAGCTTGTGACTGGATATACGAACTACGTTCCTTGTCGAATGCTACTTCAAAAGATGAAACTTGTAAGATTTTATTGTGCAATGCGAGATGACCATAGTTTCCTTTAAATGTGATGAATAATATGTGAATTAACGTACAGTGATTATAAGTTAGATCATCAAATGAATTTTAAGAAAAAATGTACAGAGATTAACACAAGGGATTATTGTACTGACATAGTGCAAAATTACAACACAGTACAAATAAATGCAATATTTATTTTCGAATAAAAATCTAATTGGATTAGACTAATATGAAAACCCAACAAAAATCATGCTAAAATCAATACAAAGCCTATTACTAGAGTATTTGATAGATACTGGGTACAGAGTGGATTTAAATAAAGCCCTCAGAATTATTTATCATATCCCATGCAATAGACATTGTGGTCTACGAATTCGTTTTATGTATACTGCAAAAGTTATTAGTATTTGTATCTCAAGGCCAGGTCTTTGTGTAAAAAAGAAAATCGTGTAACCACCATCTCCATAAGTTTACGCCCCCCTTCCTCCGTGCGTCTTGTTTATAAAATCCCAAACCTTAGAATTTGTATTCAATAATTAGATCATTAGTCTTAAGTAATTATTCTTATTAGTTGGTGAGTCAGTCAGTCAGTCAGTTACAACGTAGAACTTTGTACATGCGTACATCAGTTCAAGTTGCCATGCCTCAATTAGCAGATAAAGATTAAATTGTCGGACCAAATCCCAGAGTAGGGAAGGTAGTAACGGAGTAAGTACTAATGGAAAGGCATAGAGATCATAGATGAGATTTGAGATAAATAGTGATTCAGTAAAGAGAAAATTATGATAAGCTCAAAAATTAGAATTTGGAGGAAGAGAAGGAGTGGATGCACCTGCGCCTTTGCAATCGATTTTGAGTCATATCACCTAAAGTCTCTAACCATTTATTACGATCATCGCGTGGGCCCCAACCAGGTAGTCTACATCTATTAACATGGCTCAGCCCAATTGTCAGTGACTTCATGGATTGGTGCCATGTTTTCGTTTGGCCACCCCTAGCTCTCTTCCAGCCTACTCCCACACCAGACAACATTGCTCGTCGTGGTAGACGGTGGTCAGGCATACGCAACACATGTCCTAACCACCTCAGCCGGTGAAGATTCACTACTTCATCAATAGCCTTACCGTATTTACCTAGTACTCTATTCCTAACCCATGCATTGCTTACTCGGTTGTCCCAGCAAACACGAGCAATGTTTCGGAGACATCTATGATCGAATACTAGAATCCTACGAATATCCTCTATCCTTAAAGGCCATGTTTCACATCCGTAAAGTAAAACGGATCTGACTGCTGCACAGTAAACGCGTCCTTTCGTCATTAAACGAATGTCACGCCTACGCCACAAATGACGCAGGTTGGCAAAAGCCAATCGGGCCTTACGTATACGGGCCGAGATTTCATCGGACACCAGACCGTCAGGACTGATGAGGCTCCCGAGATAATTAAAACGGTTAACACACTCAATAGTTTCACCCCCTATCACTAACTTTAGTGCGGAATTAAGCCAGTCCTGAAGTAACATTTTACATTTGGATGGGGAGAATCGCATCCCAAACATGCTTACGTTCAAGTTTAAGGTAGTCAAAAAATTCTGCATTTTATCAGCATCTTCACTCAGTAGAACAATATCATCGGCATATTCTAGTCAGTAAGTTTGTCTCCTGGAAGGAGGTCAACCCCAGAGAAATCAGACGATGACAATGTTAACTCTAAAAGTATGTCCATGATAAAATTAAATAAAAATGGAGATAGCGGACAACCTTGACGAACACCACTAGAAGTGGTCAATTCCGAAGACAATCTGCCATAAGCTCTAACACGACATGTGGTGTTCGAGTAGAGAGCTTGTATAAGGTTAATGTACTTCTCCGGTACGCCTTTCAATGACAGACATTGCCACATAACCTTACGATCAATAGAGTCAAACGCCGCCTTAAGGTCAAAAAATACAGCTATTGTTGGGCGTCTGAAAGTGTGCCTATGTTCCAGAACCTGCCGTAGTATGAATATTTGGTCTATACAACCACGTCCGAATCTGAAACCACCTTGGTTTTCTCGAGTTCGCTCTTCACGAGCTTTAGTTAGACGTAGAAGTATTATTGAAGCTAGTATTTTAGACACTATATTCGTTAAACTGATTCCTCAGTAATTGTCACACAAGGACTTATGTCCTTTCTTAAAGACCGGAATGGTTAGTGTTAGAGACCAGTCAGATGGGATTACGTCTAGTTCCCAAATTCAAGCCAAGATCTCAGTTAATTTGGCTGCTAAGACTGGACCACCTTCCTTAAATATCTCAGGGGTCAATCCATCTGGTCCTGCCGCTCTCCCTCGCTTTAAGTTTCCAATAGCCTTCACAACCTCACTGGGACTTGGGGGACCAATGTTAATTTGCCATTCAGATTGTTTGGGGATGGTGGGCAGCAGGGATGACGCCGTGGGCCAGTTCAACTGTTCCCTAAAGTGTTCTGCCCATCGGTCTAATCTTCTGGATTGACAGTGAATAATGGAACCATCTTTTTCGCAGATGGTTTCACATATAGTTGGGTTCCTGATACCCGTATCCTTGATAAGTCTGAACAGTTGCCTACTGTTACCTATTGCCGCTGCCTTTTCCATCTCTTTAGCTTTCGCCACCCACCATTGCTCACGATCATTGTGTAAGCTTTTGATTAGTTTGTGTTTAAGTTGCCTACGTTGCTCATCATGTTCAGAACCAGACGGGATGTGTTGCCGAGCATCTATCAGTTCAGTAGATGCAGCTGAAATCCACTGAGTTTTCCTAACCTTTTAGTCTAGTTTATTAGTAGATATTACTGCTCTTTCAACAGCTTTTTGGATATCATTCCAGGCTAGCTCAGGTTGAGAACAGTTTACGCCGTTTACTAATTGGTTTTTTAGTTGTTCCTGGAATGTATTCTTGACTTTTTCATCATTAAATGGAACTCTGGGGGGATCCTTGTCGTGGATCTTTTACGTCCAGTGAGACGCAGACTAATACGCACTCGCACTAAGGCATGATCTGAGTCTAAACATATGCTCCAAAACGAGCGGCAGTCTTCTATCGAGCCTCTCCAACGATGGCTAATAGCAATGTGGTCTATTTGAGTCCAGAGTTGGGTTGATTTCGGAGGCCGCCATGTCAACCGATGTCTTTCCTTATGCTTAAAGTTGGTGTTTGCGAGAAATAAACGCTTATCTGAACAAAGTTGTAGTAACCGGTCGCCATTGTCTGTTTGTTGAGCCTCAACACCATATGATCCACCTAGGTGCCTTTCGGTTTCATCTAGTCTACCTACTCGGGCATTAAAATCACCCGCCACTATTACTACATCAGTGCGCTTAGCTTTACATAGAAGGTCATAAAGCTTTCTGTAAAATTCATCTTTCATTTCATCTGAGCTGCAGTCAGTGGGAGCATAGGCAGAGACAACGGCATGTGTCCCTATCTTTACGAGTCCTTACCGTTCCATTTAGACGGACTGCGCACAAGCTGACTGTCTATTGGAATCCAGTCGAGGAGAGCCTGTTCAGCTTTTGAACTCGATCATAGATGTCTCCGAAACATTGCTCGTGTTTGCTGGGACAACCGAGTAAGCAATGCATGGGTTAGGAATAGAATACTAGGTAAATACAGTAAGTCTATCGATAAAGTAGTGAATCTTCACCGGCTGAGGTGGTTAGGACATGTGTTGCGTATGCCTGACCACCGTCTACCACGACGAGCAATGTTGTCTGGTGTGGGAGTAGGCTGGAAGAGAGCTAGGGGTGGCCAAACGAAAACATGGCACCAATCCATGAAGTCACTGACAATTGGGCTGAGCCATGTTAATAGATGTAGACTACCTGGTTGGGGCCCACGCGATGATCGTAATAAATGGTTAGAGACTTTAGGTGATATGACTCAAAATCGATTGCAAAGGCGCAGGTGCATCCACTCCTTCTCTTCCTCCAAATTCTAATTTTTGAGCTTATCATAATTTTCTCTTTACTGAATCACTATTTATCTCAAATCTCATCTATGATCTCTATGCCTTTCCATTAGTACTTACTCCGTTACTACCTTCCCTACTCTGGGATTTGGTCCGACAACTTAATCTTTATCTGCTAATTGAGGCATGGCAACTTGAACTGATGTATGCATGTACAAAGTTCTACGTTGTAACTGACTGACTGACATCAGTCCTGGTAAGTTGGTGTCTGATGAAATCTCAGCAGGCACTGAGAAAGTTTGCTTTTATCAACTTATGCCACTTGTAGCATTCGCGAGATATATCTTTCAACGAAAGGTCAAGTGTACTGTATAGCAGTTCGGTCTGTTTTAACCTATTGGTGCGAAACATGGGCTTTGAAAATAGGAGATATATGTAGGCTTCGAGTCTTTGATCATAGATGTCCTCGAAGCACCGTATCATGAAATGACCAAGTAAATAATACTCACATTAAACATCTGGTATTGAGAAAAATGGTAAGTCGGTTGATGAGGTTGTGAGCCTTCACCGCTTGAGATGGTTGGAAAATGTGTTGCGTATGCCCAACCACTGCTTACCTCGTCGTGCGATGCAGAAGTAGGAAGAAAAAAAGACCAGGGGCGCTCAGACCAAAAACATTTTATCAGTCCATGAGATCATTAACGACTGGTCTAAACCATGTTTGCAAATATAGACTACTTGGTTGAGGTCCGCGTAATAATCGCAATCAATAGTAAAAAAACGCTGGGTGTTACGTCTCAGAATCGGTGACAGTGTATACACTCTTTATCTTCACTTATTTCTCAAGTTCTTCCATACATACCTATGCGCATATATGTCAAGTTCTACGTTTTTAATAACTGACTGACACTCCCTAGAAATCCTTTTAGAGAGATGAATCGATAGGCAGAAGTATGCATAGAAATAATTCCTTTGTGCGTCAATACATACATTTTTCTTAGCTTTCTACTAATACGTTACAAGGAAAATCTAATGAGATGTCTTACAACTAGGGCTAGAAAGATATGGTCCAAAAATTCTACAAAGAATGAGCTAGACATTATACGCAGCATGTTGACGGAAATAGACCTACCTGTATAGTTTTCTAACGAAACATGGCTACAGTCAACATGAAGTCTGGAACATGAACTGTCAGGAAGAAACCTTTCATTCTTGAACTATGATTTAAAGGGAGTGTGGTTAGTGACGTATTAAATTACAGACTGGCTACAGAGAGCTGTTAAAAAAACATTTCATGCAGTAAATTCCCGTTCGTTATTCTCTAGAATACCTATGGTAGTCACTCTACTGAAGATTAAGCCATATGGTCTTAACGTCTCTATGTGTATCTTTGAACTTACCTACTAATGCAAAGGAAGCTACATTTGACATACTATCAAACAACTTAACTGAGTCAATGGGTATCTGCCTTAACAAAGTAACTCAATAAACTATTTCTATTCAGAAAAATTGTAAATAATGATTTGTCACATCCACAAAATATAAACACCAATAAACCATTGTATGATGTATGAGATGGAAATTCCCATAAAAATTGAACTTTTGTGAGTTTTCATAAGTTACTTGTATTACTGAAACAAGACGAAAAGGTGGGCCAAATATACCAGGGAGTACAGCAGTAAATTTAAAATCTCAACAAGAATTTTATGACAGATCATCGTCCCTACACAATAAAAGTTGCGAAAAAGTTGTTACAAAATTACAAAATTCGATCACAAATACAAAATACTTTGGCTTACATCTAAGTAGTAGGGGATAGATTCGAAGAAAATAGAAGTAGCGCTTATTCTTTTTGACTTAGTTTGAAAGCCGTGTGTAAGATGACCCCCATCTGGCAAGTGAAGGCCCATCAACCTGTCATGAGGGTTTAGTAAACCAGTATAGACAGCGAAATTCGCTGGTGACCCACTATATGGCTGAACATTAACACCCCAGTCAGCATCTGCAAGTGTTACTCCAGGAGTTTCTAAGACCGAAGAGATCCAGTAGTCTGGATTGTGTGAGAGTCTCAATAGCATCTATAACTTCATTTCCCCCATAATATCTGGAAAGTAATTTGTGGAAGAATGATATAAATTATTTTACCATCCACACCATATTTTTATTCACCTGGATAAACTCAGCATTTATCCGTGATTTAAAACAAAAGTACAGTACGAATGATGGTATTACAAATAAGTAACCTCCTAGACAAAGCAATTAAAAAAGAAAGACAAGACAGTCCAAACTGAAAGTTATACGTGATACGATAAGATGACTTACTGTAACCTTATATCCAAATAATAAATAATGCGAAAGTGAATTGATTTCTGGTATTAAGTTTCACTTCTAAGATCTGGGTACAGTTAGTGGTGTCAGTACATGTTAAGCATCCATTTAGGCACCATTCAAATGTTTTGATAAAATCTCATTGCTATAACAATATACATAAACAATATGATACACCTAAATATAGTAGTTATCAGTAATTTGGGGCAATAACTTCAAGATAATAAACGAACTCTTTCACTAAACCAATGACTGGAAATTATTTAACAGGTCGTATATTACTAATTTGAAGAGCTATTTGTAAATACTAATGAACTTTAGACTTTATTTCACTTCATTTATCCAAAACATGATCATTACAGCTATTCAACATAACAGGATACCAATAAACAATGGGTGTTACCGTATAACTGTGGAGAGAAATAATCCAATCTAAACTGCTTTTGTTACGATGTGAGCATACACAATCAACTAACGATGTGTCATTTTCGTGATTGACGACTTATTCAATACAGCGTATGATGTTTGAGTAACAAAAATCAGAAGTAGCCAACTGATGTTACCTTTATTAGGAAAGTCAGTCAGTCACAATGTAGAACTTGGTGTGTTCTTACATCGGTTCAAGTTGCCATACCCCAATTAGGAGATACAGATGAAATTGTCGGATCACATCCCAGAGTAGTAGAGATAGTACCGGAGTTAGCATTAATGGAGGGAATTAGATATCGAAGATAAGATTTTAGAAAATATAATTCAGTAAAACAAAGTTATGATGAATTCGGAGGAGGACAATGAACGGATGCACCTGCACCATTGCGAACGATCTTGAGCCACATCATCTAAAATCTCTAAACACTGATTACGATCATCACGCGGACCCCAACCAGGTAATCTGCACCGATTAACATAGCTCAGTCCAATAGTCAATGACTTCATAAACTGGTGCCATGTTTTAGTTTGGCCGTCTCTTGTTTTTTCTCTAATCTACTCCTAAACCAGACAAATTGCCCGTCGAGGTAGGCGGTGGTTGGACATACGTGACATTTGTCCTAACCACCTCAGCTGATGGAGATCCACTACTTTATAAGTCAATGCAAGCATGTTCAGAATGCGTCTCTTTCCCTGTAAATGCGAACTGTTACTTCAGCACTGCTCTTTGTCATTATCTGAGCTGAAGACAGGGAGTTAAGTAGTTGACCACGTCGACCACTTCATTTACCTTGTAAATCTGACCATCCCTGATGGGTTGGTTTCTGACGAAATCTCGGTACGATTTTAGAAAGCTTGTTTGGCTTTTAACAACTTACATCACTCATGACGTAGACGAGATATTCGTTGCTCAATGAAAGGAAGAGTATACTGCGAAGGGGTTCGCTAAGTCGTACTCTATGAATGTGAGACGTGGTCATTAAGGGTAGACGACACTCGAAGGTTATTAGCTTTTGACCATCAATGTCTTCGAAAAATCGCTCGCGTTAGCTGGGATCACCGAGCAAGCAATAATAAGGTTGGACGGTGCATATTAAGAAAAGGTGGTAAATCAATCAATGAGGTTGTGAATTTTAATCGACTGAGGTGGTTGGGACATATGCTACGTATGCTTAACCACCATCTACCTCGACGTGCGATTGTGACTGATGTAGGAGTAGGATGGAAGAGTTAGGGACAGTCAAACCAAACATGGCATCAGTCCATGAAGTCACTGACCGATAGTTTGGGTTGTTTTAATAAACGCAGACTACCTGGTTGAGGTTCGCGTGAATGCCGTAACCAGTGGTTGGAAACTTGGAGTGACATGGCTCAGAAGCGGTCAGTGGTGGAGATGTATCCACTCTATACCCTTTCTTAAATCGCAAGCTTGAAATTACTTCATAGCTTTCTTTCTACATATTGCTTTTTTTTGAACCATATTCCATACGTTCACTCTTTTTTGTTCTCGTTATTATTATCATTGAAGTAACTTCTACTCCCACTAATATGGTGTTGATCTTGGTTGGGCTTTTGAAGTATGGCAATTTGGGCCGATGCAAGCATGTGTCACGCTCTATGTTGGTCAAACATACATACGTCATCACTGAAGTTTAGGATCTGGAACATGATACAGAATAACGTCGTCCGAATGAGTTAAGGGCAAATATTTAAGTCATTAGGGAATGCGCCAAGATAATGAATTGGGTAGCTCTATCCCAATTCTTTCATAAGGTAAACATGCTTAAAGCTTAAAAGTACATTTACCTCCATAACGTCATCATTTACATCAAGGGTGATTCCATGTATACTAACCCACTATCCACCATGTCTAACAAAAGAGACCGAGAAACTCCTTAGATGCAGAAAACAGATTTGTAATCTGTTCATTTCCACTGGATTTGAACAGTCCAGATCTAGTTACTGTAAGAGACTAGGAACGAGAGCGGAGGCTGTCATTTTTAAATCAAAATACAGATTCAGAAGTGATGGAATATTTATAATTGCTTACTGATTATTTCCAATTTCACGTGACGTTCCGCTTCCTGCTACTTATGGACGACCTTATGAGTAGTATCCACCACACTGGAAATGGTAGGTAACGATGTTGATAAGGTTGTCTCGTTAAAGCATTTTCTAGCAATGATAGTAAGAAGTTACTTATTCATTTCAATGAAGGAGTGCTAGTGATGAATCCTATGCCCATTCGAAAAGGAATTGCTTTGCAACTCCTTTACCACTTTAAACAAGGAAAGTTCAGTGGTCCCGATGACATTCACCCTTGCATATGGGGAGGTTTGATGGATGCAGAACCGCTGGCGATGCTAAACGATGTCTCCAAGGCAGTCAAAACTGTCAATGGGTTGGAAAGATACTGTAGTCACTCTAGCCTATAAAATTAAGAGCAGGCATTGGCCAATGACTGTCCGCCAGTCAGCCTCACTAGTAGGCGTAAAATTAGTGGAACAAATTATTTGTCATTCTTCACCATGGGGGGAGCAGTAACCCTTTAGTCGGAAAACAAAATGATCAGTAAATAGTCCTTTCATGCTTGACTTTATTTATAGAAAAGATTAGGCTGCGGCAAGTCTCTGCAGAAGTTTACAAGCTGAACTAAAAGGTTACAGAAATTGGATTAAGGACTTTCTTAGTGATAGGAGACAGTGAGTGAGTAAATGGTATCGTGTTATCATGGGAATAAGTGAACAATGGAGTTTCCATAGAAAAAGTTTCAGGCCCTCTTTGTTTTTACCTTATGTCAACGACTTATCCACGGTCACAAATTCATCGACTCTATTGTTTTCAGATGCCATAAAAACCAGGATAGTCATTAACAATGAGGATGATAAGGTACGACTATGGGCGAATTTGGACAAACTGGTAACGAGTTCATTTTCGCAGAAATCTAGTAATTAACACCCGTTATTGTGACGGTATCCACAGCTAAACATCGAATGGAATATTATTCAATGCGTTATTTTATTCGAATAAGAAAATTTGGTGCAAATGGGTGCCAAACACTTATAAGCCACACAACTAAAAACGTAATATTGTGAAAAGTAATAAACAGGTGATTACAATCAGTGAGGACAGGAAAGTCAGATGGTCCAGATAATCCAGACGGAAATACAATCGAAAACGGCTTCAATCAACTGAGGCACATCACTGCACTTTATAAAACACTTAGCAGAAAGCTATAGAAGGAGAGGCAAAGTCTTTTATTCTGGGTCATATATGATAGGTTCATAAGCCAGGGTCTTATCGCCTTTAGGAACACAACCAGAAGGACAGGAGAGATAGACATATACAGCTAGTCATATGCATCTTTCATCTATTCCGTGTTACAAACTAATATAGGGTAATAAGCCATATTGTATACCAAACAATCTTTTTAATATTAATAACTTCTATCCTTCTGTTTCAATTAGAACTGGTCGTTTAAGAAAACATTTCACGAAAATCCAAAAGCTACGACCAAATTGTGCACGTCTTGGACTCTGTTTTGTGCACCGAGCCGTGAACTACTGGAATTATCTACTAGAACGCATGGTATCTGCAGGTGTCACATTCAAGGCAAGATTGCACCTCCACAGTGCCACAAATCGAGATTAACAAAGGCCATGTACCACCTAGAAAATGAACGAAATACTTCCATGTATAATTGCTGTCTTGTAACCCAGTTGACACACACAAGGGGTAATACTGTCAATTCACTACCACATCACACGAACTCAATAAACTAGTGAGTCAGAACATTTTAAAGGTGAAAACAAATGATAAATTAATTATAAGAAAAGTGTACCTTGAGAAAGGATATCCCTCGGAATATTTGTTCGTGAGACATGAACCAAGACACTCAAGGATACTTTGCGATACAAAGTTCTGAAATAACACGGACAGGTGAAGAAGCGTACTTCAGAAGCAATGAGTGTGAGTGAAGATTTCTGTCGATATCTCTCCTTTTGTATTAGTTCCCACAACTCAGTATCTTTAGTTTGTAACCCTCCAGTAGCACACTTAGCTGCCGTGGATACCCTGGAACTACTTGAATTTGAGGAAAACTGCAGACGCCTGAGGATTAAGCATCTAACGACCTTCATCGTGTGCTGACAGCGCAAATCCGAAATCTTTGTGACAAGATGAGTCTAATCCTGGTGGATTTATCTGAAAAAATTATTTATATTACTACTTTTAATTGGTAAATACAGAAAAATAATTTCCTTGGTAGAGAAACAAACGAACGGTCGTAACTAACAGCATAACACGAACCCGCGGCACAACTGAGTTTCAAAGCTGGTACTTGCATATGTAGTTAAAATACCAAAGTAAGGATGTGTGGATTTTTACAGTAGCTGATCCCCGATGATTTCAGTAAAAACTCGATAACTGATTGCGATCTCACTGAGACACCTGGGATAGATTATAAACAGCCTCGAACTTGTAGAGGCCCAGTTTATCCCTTGAACATATCAACTCTCAAATTGAGTCCAAGTTGTGACTGAACTCTCTTCTACCGGTCAGTTGGAATGTTGGACGTTTGTTAAACTATTTGGATTCGAATTACATTTCTACATAATTCTTCGTGTCAACTTCTTGATTTACATCCATCCACTCAATCGTATATGTGCATGAAGTCAATTGATATACTAGAATTATATATACATAACTCTAAGAAGTTTTTTCATGCTTGTTAGTCGTTGATCGGAGTATAGTGACTTTCGCGTTGTCAAGTTTTGGAGGACTAACGTTCTAGATAAGCTTCATTTGGGCGGCAAACGCTAACTTACTCTCCGTTGCTATTTTTGTCGATAGTATAGTACTTTAACTCTTGTTTCAAGACTTTTTATGGCTTTTCGTAGTTTGAGCAGAGAGGTTGGCGTTAAGCATCGCGAGGTACAAAAATTGGTGTAATACATGTTAAGGCCGTTTCAATTAAAACGTCTGTCGATTACTGTAAGGTTTAAACTGTCTTAACTGAACACATAGCATTTGTAAGCCGGTTCACATAAAAGTTACGATCCAGGTTTGACAAAGTAAAAGCGATTTCCACGAATTCACCTGGGAGTCAAAGTGTTGTACCGTAGACTAATTCAACAACATTGCACCCAACATCTGCTTTTAAAGTGTTGTAAATTCAGAGTAACATTAGTGGTAAGGCATCATTCCACTGTGGGATATTCATAGCTGACAATGATACTTTTGGCTGTTGATAGAATCTTTCTACCAAACCTATAGATTATGGGTGGTAGGCGGCTGTTCGGAATTGCGTAGTTCCGAGAAGTTTGGTCAGACAATGAAACAATGCAGATTCTAACTGACATCCACGATCTGTCCTTATTGAAGATGAACAGCCAAAGTTTGCGACCCATCGTTCAAAGAACCGCAAGCAATCGTTTCACGAGTGATATCTTTCAGTATCATCGCTTCTGGTCAGTGTGTGAATTAGTTCACGCATGTCAGAAGTTAAGAGAATCCGTCTGATTCTGGTCAAAGCTCCTACCGAATCAAAATGGATGTGGTCGAATCGAGCGTCATGGGTTGGGAAAGTGCCAAGAGGGCATTCGTTATGCTAAATTACCTTGTTCTTTTGGCAGGCCACACAGTAGCGTGTCCATTCTTTGATGTCCTTACTGATCTTCGGCTTGCAGAATCTCTGGATAATCAGTTTAGTAGTAGCACAAACTCCAGGATGATAGAGGTTATGCAATACATGAAAGATGATGTGTCGATAACTCCTGGGTCGATTGGACGAGCTGTACCTCTAAGAGAATCACAAATTAAAGTGTTCTTACCCTTTCCAATCGTTTTTATTTGGAGTTTGAGCGTTGTTGTGGGTAACTCATGATGGAGATCACTGTCTTCATTTTGAAGTCATTCTAGTTCAACGAGGTCGATTCCTTGGATACGATTCAAGGAATGTTTTTGCGATAAGGCGTCGGCAACTACATTGTTAACTTCAGATATAAGTCGTTTATGTTATGTCGCGATATAAGGCCTACTACTATACGCGAACTAACCGCAACTCTAGTCTGCAAATTTGTCTGCGCCAACTGATAATCGCAACCGTGACCGACAACTCGATAACTGATCACTCACCCCAAGCCGAAATCAAGGAGATACGAACTCAGCACTAAGAAGATTTGGTTCTTTTATATCCCAACTCTGTATATATATTTACAAAAGCAACCTTGTAGAAATTAGAGTAATTAGCACATTAAAATGACACTACGACCAATCACAATTAACAAGGTCCGAACGAAGGAAATGAAGAGCAGTACCGGTTACCGCTAACTTTACAATTAAATAAAAAATAGCGAAATTGAGAATAATTACATGAAAAATGACTAGTTTCTTCTCTTCTTAGCAGTTTATGAGTAGACAACTGGGAAATGTAGTCTAGCCCTCGTGTAAAGTACTTATGTGAAGATGACTTCATGGAAAGCGTCATTTGTTTATGATTTGTGAACATAGTAAATTCCTGGCATTCAAAGAAGTGTTGAAAATGTCGCACAACGCAATACACAGCAAATACTTCATGTCCGAGAGTGTTATATCTCGACTCAGGATTGTTAAATTGTCTTGGTAAGACTGCCAAAGGTTGCCAATCTTGGCCAATCCATTGTTGCAGAACTGCTTCGACGGCTGAGTCAGATGCACTAATAGTGATGATAACAGCAGCTACAGTATTGTGATGTGCCAGCGTAGTCGTATTTATTATAACTTCTCTAATTGCAGTGAAGGCGTTTTTTGACCCCGAACCCATTGTGACCACCTTTTTGTTACCACGTAGTTTATTTGTTAGTCGTTTCATGATGGATGCATAGTATGGTATAAAAAAGTTTTTAAACACTTACCAATTCAATGAAAGCTCGCAGATGCTTTATGGTAGTTGGTTGTGGATACTCCAGAATACCCACCACCTTAGTGTTTTTGAGGTTGTTTATTATTAGCATTAATATTATGCCGTAGGAATTTCGTCCAGGTGGTTCCAAATTGATATTTCTGTATATTTATGGTAACTTCATATTGTTGCAGACTTCCAAAAGTTGTTTCTAGATGTTTCATATGTGCTTCCTAGTCTGAGTTTGTTATTAAGCAGTTGTCGACGCATGCATGGAAATAATCAAACCTGCGTAATGCGTCATCAATGAAACACCGAAATGTTTGTGTTGTATTTTTGAAACCAAAGGGCATTCGGAGTAATTCGTTAAGGCCGAAATGAGGGTTATGATAGCAGTTTTGGGTATGCCATTTTCGGACATTGGTATTTATTTGTATGTTTTCAGGAAGCCGATTTTTGAAAGTACGGTCAGACCCTACATGGTGGCCGTCAGATCGTGGCTATGTGGTAACGAGTAACGATATGTGGTATTTTGGGCTTCCAGTCTTCAGTAATCACACGTGGGACTCCAATCATTGCAATTTTTCTTCGGGACCATATGTAATGGAGATGACTGTGGGCTGGAAGAATGGATTATTCCCTGGTCCATTATATTATCAATTTTGTCTTTTGCAATTCTTTATTTTTCGGGTGCTAGTCGACGTGCCTTGGAGAATACAGGTTGACCTGTAGTTGTGATGTGATGAGTAACATCTTGGGTTACATATGATAATTTTGGCGTTGCCTTATTTAAATCTGGATACTTGACAAGAATTGTCTGGAAATAAAGTTTAATTAAATACTCAAAGCAGAAAGAATATAAACTACAGCTTGGTACATTAGTTCTGCCAACAGATAGCTTATTGATGCTAACCACCAGTCTCTTTTTGCTAACGACCAGAAGCAAATTGTGGTGATATAGTAAATCTGTGCGTGTGATAAGTATTTTCAAATCGGAAATGATGAAAATTAAGCGTATGGGTTTTCGTAAACCTACAGCAGGATAGTTTTCCGATGCTTCAACGGTAAGTTTGTTAGTACGAAAATAGCTGGGATTTTCACACTTCTTTGATGCAATGCCACAGGTGTTGTGGTACCAACACCAATGTGAGTTTTCCCTTCGTCGAGGTCGAGATATGGATCATCTCCGTGAAAAATTTCGTTGTCGAGAGTTACTTGGTCCATGTTATTACCGTAGGTCTAGGAAACGAGATGGAGTATTGCACAATTTCGCCACTTAGTTTTTGGTCGAATGAGATTTTTCTGTAACGGAATAAACCTCATTGTGGCGAGTCTTGGTGATCTTAGAAACTCGATCATCAGATGAAGCTAGTTCGTCTGCTGGGATGTTATTAAATGCTACCATGACTGATTGTACTTGTTGTTACAGTTTGATAGGAATAGTTTACAGAGGGAAACTTCGTTAAAAGTGCGTTGACCAATCACTTCTTTCATGCGCGACAATATTTTCATCACAGAACTGCTACAGAGCTCGATGGTGTGAAACTATTCATCAAGACATTGTCTGTCGGATAAGTCTCCACGTTTGAGAATTGTCTTTCTGAGCTGGTTGTAAGATTCTAGGCAGTCGAGGCTGGAAGAAAAGGGAATGACGTACCTGTCTTGAAGTGACCCCACAACAACATGGAATTAAACGCATGGATCAGTGATGCCGTGGTCTCGAAACTCGGCTTCTGTGCAGCAGAAACATGCTTCTATGTTTTCTGTCCAAAAGGATATGAGCTGAAAGTCTGGAGGCGTTAGGGTTCTAATCCTAATATTCTTAAGAGTTTGATAAGCCATCATTAAAGTGACAATATACGCAAATAAAAAAGTACAGTCAATAGTATGCAAACATGCAACAATTACACCAAAAATACTCTGTTAAAACTATAAACAGGAACAAACTCACAGTAATGGTCGGGTCCAGATCATGTCATGTTCACCAATCAAGTTCAACCGGTATATTATCAAGCTACGTTCGTCGTATAGCCAGAGCGAGTTCTAACGATTCAACTCACTTATACGAATAAGAATATATTAGAAGGCAATAAAGGATGGAGGGGGAAGTTATATTTTATCATGAGTAGAGTGTCAATGCGATAACAACGTCTAGGCTGGATAAGTAGAGAGAGATACTTCCCACGCAGTGTTGTGTTGTGATCTGGTGATGATGTGTGACAGAGTGCCTTTAACTAATCGTGTCCTCTAAAGCAAACATGGTCAGTGCTAATGTGCAACTATTTTTTTGGGGGATTATTTACTTTTACACCTAGACCCCTAAATGGAGAAACTGGTGATCGATTTCTTCTGGACAAGAAAGTCTGATAAGGAAAAGAGTTTTAATTTCAATTTCACTCACTTGAAGCCGCATGTGACTGGTTTGTGCCAGATAGGCATTGGATATTGTCATGTCCTGAAGGTTTTCCTCCTAGACAAATGTGACCTTGTGATGAGTATCCTGAGCATGTGATACCGATTAGCTACCGTGTTTAGACCTCGTAATAGAGTTGAATAAACATCGACGTCATCATGGGCGGATAACAGATTGCTTGTATTTTTCTCAAACTATATAAATAAATCAGCCAATGAAAACCCAAACAGAAATTTAGCGCAATTTTCAACGGTCACTCCTGCTTGTTATTTCAGATTTGGTCGATTCGACGAGATTTTTCAGTCGTTACAGCTATTCCAAGAAAAGTGTCACGCAGATATCATTACAAAAACCTTTTTACTTGCTTCGACTTTCATCATAATGCTGTTAACGTACTTATTACAATTGTCGACGACTTGTAGCTCTAGTGACGTAACGGAAATATTTCAGATTTTAGGTTTACCACTTCCAACCGAATTACGTGCGTTGCTGATACCAGATAATTTAGCCTAATTTTTTAGAGATATTGGTATCTAGAGTGCAACAGAATCCCGTCGCTCAAATCAGTTACTCTGATGTAATGTTATACATGGCATGCACACTAGACACTAGTATTTCGACTTCTTTAGAGGCGAGCTTCGGACACAACAGATATGACTGTAGGCTTTATGCTTTCTAATGCATGAAGTTTTTCTTGGAGGTGCTTGCAATCCAACCACTTGGCGGAAAGACGTGGCTATTCCGATTCTTGATCGTCTTGGTCTTACCTATTATAACCCGGTTAGTTAGAGCTTGTTATATTTATTTGCCTGGGTGGTCCGTCTCAGTAAGGTAACGTATATAATATGTAAGAATTTATTAATAGCATCACTTTAAGTCCCGAATTGTTTATATGTATGTGAACGTATTTGATTGATACCTTCACGACTAATACATTTTTTATGTGCACTACAATACAACCTTCCACTTTTAGTTTTCTCATGCAGTCGGACGATAGCTACTACTTTGTATAATCTTCAAGGGTTGCAAGAACCTAGATATTAATATTTAATTTGAGACAAAACTCAGAAATTCTCTGTTTTGTTTTGGATGTTTAAAAGACCATTTCATCAATGTCTTAATCCAAATGCTGTTTTATGCCTGCACTTCAAGTTGGTAATAGAGTCTTTAAGTGGTATGCAAATTCGCAAATATTCAAAGGATATTGTCTATTCTTTTTATCCATTTCATACTTACCTTGCAAGCAGCTGTTTTTGTAATCGCTTCTAAGAGCATTAGTTCTACTTTGCTACTTATTGGTCTGATAGTCCATATAAAGTTTGTTCAACCTCCAGATGCACAAATAAAATAGCCGTATTTATTTACTTCACTGGTTAGGTAAAATAAGGTTAATGACCAATTTTTCGTTCAATATTCAAATTTCAAAGACATCATATTCATGCCTCTCAATCCTATAGCCTGGTCTAACAAGTCTCGCGTTTAGCTCTAAAGTAGAGATTAATCACTGGGCCCCTACGTGTTATCGAATGCTTTTTGCGGTCACAAGGGATAACATTTTGTAGTCTCGTATTGTTGGCATTGGTTACATGCACAGTAAGATGAGGTAAAATGGTTATTAGTCAGGACGTGCTGCCATAATTTGAAGGAAAGCTGTATAGGACTGGTCCCTATCAGCCCACCTTGATTTCCTGCTTTGAGTCCTACATATGGTATAACTCAATTTGCTTACCTGTCAAGTTTTTATCTCTTTGATTATATGTATCTATTCATTTATTTTTTCACGATATAATGTTTCTAGTTGTGTGCCATTCATTCCTGGTACCTATTTATTACCAAATTTCGTGTTCAAATAAATAAATATTAAGGATGTACTGAAAAATAAGTATGTGGACAACAATGTCAATCTGAGTGCCCTTAGTGTTGCTTGGCCTGAAAGGATCCTTCCTGAAGAATTGAAAAAAATAGGATTAGTATTTATAAACTTATGAATAAGATGAATATAATTTAAATCCGAACTTTATACCAACAAATTGTGGTAACCTTACTGATACTATAAGGTTAATGATTGGTTTCCGTTTTTATTTTCTATTCACAAAATAGCAGGTAGATGATTGGTCACCTGGCCTCATGGAAGTGGAAAGAGAGGCTAAGTCATTGTCTGACATACTATTGTTTGTTTTTGAGAATTGGAAAACAAGAGGATTGGTCAGTCTCTTAGAGGCTACGTACCTTGCTTCTCAAAGAATGCCATTAATCTTATGCATATCTAAAACTGAAGAATCTAATCTTTCAGTAGCCGGTGAAAACATTACTAAATTGTAAGTTGGATTTTTTTATTCTCACGACAATATTTGGTATTCTGGAAGCTTAGTATACTATTTTGTCTCTTGCATTTTGCGTATCTTCTTAGCGAAGCAAACAGGTGGATTTCAGCGGTTGTCATCTATCTTTCACAGTACGTTTCAGAGCAAATAGGATATTTTATTTGTAATTGTTCACTGTAATTTTATGTGGGCTGAAATGCTGCCTGCATTCTCAGGCTAAAGCAACTAGTTTTCTTAGGAAATCCATAGGCTTAATCCACAGGGCAATAGAACGTTATATTGTCTCGTGGTAACTAGTAACCAGAATAGGTTTGCACTTCATCGGTTCCCCGATGATCCGTGTACACTGTTGGCTTGGAATAGAGGTTTTCAGCTTTTTTAGGTAAACTTCTTGTGTCTATGACCCCAGTTTAGTTACGTCGGCTTTTCATACCCTTAATTTTGTTGAAACACGCCTTGTAAAGACAATCAGCTTGACTTCCGGGACAAAGTCTATAAGTGTGTGGTCGTAGAAAGAGGCAAGCGGGTCCATCAAATCCTCAGATATATCTGGACACTATGGAGATGCTAAAGTCGTAAACATATTCTATTTCTTAATAAATGGTGTTCTTGTTCATTTGTTGATTGTACGTTCTATTTATTTTTTCATATTTATATTACTTTATTTGTGTAAGGCATCGTTTTAATTCATCGTAGCAATATAACGTATATACTTTGAACAAATATGAAAAAGGTGTGTTTTGCACTAAGGAGATTAAATACTCTATTCTTATAAGTTGATTGAATTCTACAACCGTCTTATTATCAGTAGAGTGATCACGTCACTAATAAATTAGTTCAAGTATGAATATCAATTGCCTCGATAAATTTTCAAGGTCTTGAACGTTGAAAAATACTTGATGCTACAGAATAAAAAAATGAGCTGTACAAAACGAAATGATTTAACGAAGAAACTTAAGTAATTACATGAAAACTCATCAGGTTCTGGTTCTGATAAGTGTATATACACTTTACTAACTTTAAAGGTCCTTTGTTTTTGCGATATTTACGTAGAACAACAGTTGTTATCCCCAAAAAAACATCAAGAATCGAATTCTTTTTCTCCTTTGGCTCAGTTATTTATGTCTTTGCTTTACTAGATTTATGTTGATTTTTACAGGGAATATCACTTTTTAGAAGAGGCTATGGGCTATTTTGTTCGGATGGTCAGGCGTCTTAACATACCGTGCTTTTCAGAAGTCGAGACGGCTATAAATTTTGCTGTACACAATAGTCACTTAGTAAGTCTTGTCTTTATTGTCTCAAATCATATATTGGTGGATTTCTTAAACATTCGTTTAAAAGTCACTCATTGGTTTTGTCTATTACTAAGAAGTATACGCTTACTGGATTAGTAGGAAAGTCTTCATTTATAATTGTTATAGTGGAGGGTTTTGTGATCTGTAATGAAGAATATTTGAAGTTTATTATATGATTGAGTGCGATAGCGATCGATAGACGAAGTGCAATATTTTGATGTGATTGAGTGATTGACTCATGGTTATTGATCTAAACGCTTGATAAGACCACTAACCAACACAGTCATTTTTATTCAACAAGCTAATATGCATATATTCAAGTTAATAACAAATGTGATTAAGTATCTTTAGTGACCGGAGTATACTAATTTTGTAGATCACTCCCTACCCCAATGAATGAAGACCTGAATGTTTAAGACCAGCTGTTACTACTCATATTGTCTCCCCATAAAGTGATATTGGGTCTTTCTATGGTCACGTTGATAAAATAATAATACTTTTGACTCTCCCTAAATGTTCAACTTTCGTGAAAATCATATCAGCAATGGTATAATGCAGCCGAGTAATAATTGCTTACGAGATCGGATTTAGAATGTCGTGTACCAAATACATCTTATCGATTTAATAGGTAAGCATGTCGTTCTACCATGTCAGTTAAACGATCATTTCGTTAGCTTCAGTTGGATTATTTTACCAATTACTCTTTTCATCGTACTGTTTGTGTAAGCTATTACCACTTTATGTCTACATAAACCTTGGAAAGGAAGAAGTATTAACTATCTGAGCCACTCAGTTCGATTATAATCTCTATTTATGCACTAATTCCAGATAGTACATTGCTAAGAGATATAAACATAAGGTAATCTTGTACCACACACTTGTTTACATCCAATTTAAGATTTATTCTGCTTTGTAGATTCTAATAAAGTTTTTTATAACCAAGAGTGAATAATGTAGTATTATGAAGGATTATTATATGCCTAGTAATATTACTAGGATAGTGTTAAATTTTTTCAAAAGGTTAAATAACTTTTCGTATGCCTGATTATAATTTACCATTTAATTTATTTGTTCCAAGAGGTTTAAACTGTCGGAAAATATGACATATAAGGACAAACAATTATTGAATAAAATATTGTAAGTTTGCTTTGTTTTATATTTTTTGTTAAAATGGTGCATCTACAGATAAATAAAGGAAACATATTTTTGATAAGCATCATTGATTAGATTTAAATAACCCCGGCTCACTCTGAAGTCTAATCCGACCTGGAAATTAATTCAAGTGTCACAAAACTATTGTTCACTAATATTGGACTTGCTTAGTGTACGAATGTGAATCATTTCCGGCTACATTTTGTTAGAATTGTAATGTGTGAAATGTGTATACGTGTCTAGAATTCTTACTAGAAAACTAGTGGTTATATGTAGCCACGATCCGTAGTCAAGATCAAGTCAGTCAATCCGGTTAACCGACATATTGTATATGTTTCGCGATTGGTGTAGTTCAATTGTTGAGACTTTTATGAGTATTATTCACATACTGAGTGTCTTCCGCCGATGTTAATTTACAGTAGCCCGTTTATATATTTGGTGCCCTCAATGCTTATAAAGTTCCTTCAAACGTTATCTCTGATTATTGTTTTTCTACCAAGATACCACGATATATTCCTGCACAAACCCAGAGCAATTCCAAAAGGTGAATCTTTTAAGAAGATTGTATTGTGGTGAAAACTGACTAGACGAGCGAACCATATATATTTGAGTGCATTCATTTTTATATCAACTAATTCAGTGATTGTTAATGAAGTAAAATCATCTACTGATATGACTTTTAGAAAAATTATCATGAATAATTATTCGACAAAATTAAGTGTAACATTTTATTAAGACAATTGAATGTTATGGAATGCACTATGGATCATAATTCATACTGAATTAAGTTAATGTGACAAAAGTTTACAAAATAAGTAACTAAGCAAACAATTCAATACAAATCCTTTCGCTTGATTTATTGAATAATTGTATTTTTATGGATTTTGAATTCGCAGTATCCACACTTGCGGCTCTCAATCGTTATAATATTACCCACTCAAAACTGAACAGACACAACCGAAAGATTTCATGTTAAAATGATCCGGGCAACAAATTATTTTGCCACTAATTTGACCACTTGAGACGCTATTGTTTGCGTAACTTTCATATATAAGAATGATGATTGAAATTTAAAAGAAACTGGCATTGTGTCATGATTCTAGTTAATAACTTCCGGATCACAGGTTATAAACTACACTGGTTATGCTGTAAGTAAAGGCGAATTTTGTTATGTATTGTGAAAATACACAGTGCCCTTGATGATTGCTAATCACTGTACGGACACGTCTGCCTCGCGACTACCTGTCCCCAAACCGGAATAGAAGAAAAACAACGATTTGTAAGCCAAAAAGACAGAATCGAATTGTATTTCAGTCATGCCTTTATATATACACAAAGTCAGATCACACATCGCACCGATTAGGAAACTAACATTAATACAGAACTAAGGAAATAGTGGTAGTGAATAGGCACAACTTGTACACAGCTAATTAACTGTAGTTCATAATAAGAGACAATATAATAACAGCAAATATGCTAAACTGGAGGATAGAGTAAGAGGAGCGTAACAATAATAGAAATGTAATGTTTACACTACTCATAACCAGAATAAATGAATTAGTTCTCTAAAACAAAGTTCTGGAAGTTTTTCACTCTTTTTTCAGTGATCCGACATAACAAATTTCCTTGACAACCTTAAGAGACTTCAAATTATCGTGTAGAGATTAGCCATTCTTAATGCAGATGACAGGAATGGATAACTAGGTAAATAAAATCCAAAAAGAATATTTAGGATTAGAATTAGGAGTTTGATGCACAGCGGGCTGAATTCTATCGGACTGAATATTCTAGTAGGTGTTCATACAGATCTTAATTCATATAAACTAGGTAGAATGTGAAACTGGTTGACTACTAATAATCCTCTCCGAAATGTCAATGAATAGTGGATAGTGAGATGATAAACGAGGCTTTGTGGAAGATAATTTGTTGGTTTTTAGAGTTTTTTGGAAAATAAGATCCAGTTAGTGTATACTTAACTAGGACTTCAGTTAGAAATTTTAGTAGCTTGTAGCATCCTGAGACTATAAAGAGTTAAATATAGGACATCAATTTTGATTTTCTATTTCAACACTTACCAGCCATTTTGATGCGTTCTGTAAAATGTTTTTTTACTGCCACTTTTGTTTCAGATTTGTATCCAACGTATTGAATGGAATAATCAGACGAACTCCAAAATCGGCTGATAGTCAAGCTGTATATGAGCAAGTTAGTTTACCTGTTAAAGGATTTACTTATTGACTGTCTTGTCAGTTTTTATATTAATTTATTTAACCCAACTGATTTTATCGGTACTGTATGCTTTATCAGTGTATGTAACAACAAGTTCGGTTATCTTTTTACGAAAATATTAAAGAGAAATTATTATTAAATGGTGTACTAAACATTCGACTTGTGCTTCATTCTTTTCTAATCCCAGTCATATATAACGTAGAACCTCCCATTATATGGACATCTAGTCGAGGATGCCACACATAATTATCATAACAGGATGAATATAAAAATAGTAGAAGTAATCGTTGCATCAGTAGTAACTAAAACAGATTAGGCATAGAGAGTATTATTCCGGAAGTAAGGATTACTTCCTGAAGATTCTATGTAAGATAAAGAGTGAATGCACCTGTGAAATTATTTCAGTCAGTCAGTACAACGTAGAACTTGGTACGTGCGTACATCAGTTCGAATTGCCATGTCTCAATTAGCAGATAGAGATTAAACTTTTAGACCAAATTCCAGAATAGTGGAGGTAGAGACAGAGTTAGTATTAATGTCATTGTGACCGATTCTGAGACATTTAACCCAGAGTTTCTAACCACTGGTCACGATAGTCACGCAGGCCGTACTTTCGTTTATTCTTGTCGAGCTGTTTCCACTGTCCTTCCTAAACATAATATGTACGTATATATATAATTCTTTCTAATATTACAATTTCCTTCTGATAAGTAGATCAGTGATCTAAAAAAATATTTTAACTGACTATAAGAGAGTGAAGTAATTATTCGCAGTAACTATACATACTATTAGGAATTTTCTTAGCGTCGGTGGGTTTGTTGCTGACTAAGTCTTAGTGCATATTGGGAAGGGTCTTTGGTGTCACTTGTGATGCAGACGATTGGTACATCTGCCACCGAAGATAACAAAAATTTTGGTGTGTTTCGTTATGATGAAAGTTGAATTCCATGTGTCACATTTGGAGAGTAAAGTTTAACTATTTTTGTATACCTGGTAAACTAGATATTGGTAAATTAATTTGATCATCGTTGATTAATAATGTGTAGGTACAAATTAGAAGTAACTATAGTTTTGTGAAACTGAAGTTGTTGAAATGTACAACTTTCATTAACTGAAGTTGTCTTTATTGGTGCATGACTAGCAGTAAATATTTACTATTTTCCTTCGGATTCAGTTTAAAAGTATCTTAGTTGGAGTTTGTTTCAAATCCTGAACCAAATACGTTTCTCGTGATGGATGTATATAATAATACTTTAGATATTTACCTTCTCGCTAATTACTCTTATTATCTTTTTATGTTGTTTTATCTCCAAAGATTCGTCAAGGATTTAAATCATTAAATGTAGATCTGACCACTGACAGAAGTTTTATAGATTATTGGGATAAAATTCATCGTTTTGACTTATTATCTTCACTGTATGCTGAGCATGTAATGAAACAAAATTCATCATCATTATTGGCTAGATTTGAAATGTATCTGTCTACTAAATTACTAAGTAATTGTGATAAATACAAATGCTTTGTATGCGACCAGTTTGTGAATTCTTCCTCAGGAACGGAGTCATGTCGTAACTCAGTGGAATCTCCGCTTAACAAGCAGTTATTCGATTCACAGGTATAGGTAATTTTAATTAGAGTAAAATACATTTATTTATACTTTTCTACCTATAACTCTGTGACTTATTTTGTTCGACATTCTATATTAAACTGAAAACCAAGAATCAGGTATCTGATAAATTATTTATATAAAGATAGTTCACTTATCAAATTAATAGATTGATATATATAATAATTTAGGACCAGAAAACACCTCAAGCTTTTTAGAGAAAACAAGCAGGAATTGTCGAACGAAAACAAATTAGGAAACAAGAGTTAATCAGATGTTATGAAATAGGCCTGGTAGTTTATAGCAAGATCTATCTTCTATGTCTTCGTAGCTCCAGTCATATAAGGATGTCAAGGTGTCAGCCGTCAGCAATGTAGAGCTCGGAACATATGTGCGTTAACTCAAGTTGGCAAACAGCATTAGCACAGGATCATTTTGATAAGATTAATACCACAATATCGTACACGAATAAGTAGTGAAACAAAGGTATGCATGAATACGTTTTTGACTTTAGAGATAAAAAGTGAATGTATCTGCGCCACTGAATGATTCCAAGCCTTGTCATCTATTGTTTTTAACCATTGATTACGATTATCACGCGGACTCAAACCAAGTAGTCTGTACGTACTAACATGGCTTAGACCAACAGTCAACGACTTCACGGACTGGTGCCACTTCTTGGCTTGAGCGCCCCTACTTTTCCATGTTATTCATACATCAGGTAGCAGTGTGTGACGAGGTAGGTAGTGGTTATGCATGCGTAACAAAAAGTTGTGAACCTTCATCGATTAACTTGCCATCTTTCCCTAGTACTCTTGACTTAATCTCAAAGTTACTTAATCGGTTCTTCCAAGTTACATGAAAGATCTCTTTAAGAAATCTATGATCAAAGACTTGCTGCCTACACATGTTTTTGTTTTTTATGGCCGTCATTTGCACCGATAGCTTAATGCGGAGTGTACTCGTCTTTTAGTTGGAAAATATCTTATCTGTGACACAACTAGCAAAAGTTAGCAATAGCCAAGCCAGCCTTCTGAATTTGTGCTGAGACGTCATCATGCATCGACACACCAGGGCTGGTGAATCTTCCAAGAGGAGTAAAGTGGCCAAGGCACCCAACTACGTCACTTCATATAACAAGTCTAGGCATTAATACAAGCCATTTCTGAAGTAAAATTTTGCGTTTAATGAGAGTGTGAAGCATCTTAAGCATGCTTGAATTGTTACTCGAGGCGTTCAGGAAACTACATATTTTCAGCATTTCAACGTATAGGACTATATTATCTTCAGATTCTAACTTATAATGTAGATCTGCTACAAGGTCAATGCCTGCAAAGTTAAATGAAGAAAGTGTAATTTACGAGAAGATATCTATTACGAAGTTATGAAAAAAGGAAGTAAGAGTAACCCTAAAAAACACCACTTGGGGTTGCTGATTATGGTGAAAACTTGTCATAAGCTCTTACTTGACCACTATTTTTCGAGTAGAGAATTTTTTGAAGGCTTTTGTACTTCCTTCGTGCGCCTCTTAGTGGAAAGATTCCCACAAAACATCAGTATACGGATTTGAAAGGTAATTTTAAGTCGAGGACTGCCGCCATTGTTGAACATCGACAAGTATACCTATTTTATAGAGTTTGATGATGGTAACTAATATACTCTCGTCCAGGTCTGTAACTAGTCCGATTTTCCCGGTATTTGCTGTAGCTTCAGATAAGCGTCAGATATTCGTACAGGCTAATATTTAAGAGACTGTTTATCACATTGATTCCCCTGTGATTATCACGAGTAGATTTATGCTTTTGTTCATAAACTGGAACAGTCATCAAACGGGGCCAATCAAATGGGATTACGTTAGGCTCCTAGGCTTTAGCTGATATATCACTCAACCGAGCTACTATAACGGGATTATCACTATTTAAGATATCTGGGGTTAATCTATCAGATCCTCTACTTTATCCCACTTTAAATTACTTATAGCCTTTTCAACTTTATTAAGAATTGGAGTTGTGTCTATTTTCCATTCAGGTAGTTTGAGGATGGTCGATAAATGAAGATTAGCTGGAGGTCGGTTAAGCTGTTTCTGAACGTGTTTTACTCATCAGTCTAACCGTTAGTAACACATGCTGTTACTTGAGCATGGTCAGAATTCAGTCCACTGCGCCTCTCCAACTACCGCTGATGCAGATATGGTGTATTTATGCCCATCGTTTTGTCGGTGTTGAAGCTCACTAGGTTGCACAATGTGTCTCATGCTTGAAATTTGTGGTTGCTTAAAATAAGCGGTCTTGACAGACATTGAGCATGATCACTGAGATCAAGAGACCATTGCCTGAGCCCAGCCGCACACGATCTTATTATTAGTAGCTTTAGATACTGGCTCTGTGCTTGTATAGGCTTTTTTGTTGGGAGCGAAAATCCGTGGAGTGAGATGCGGTTAGTTGTCTTAGGGCTGATTTTTACTAATCTCATACTTCATTTTTTGAGAAGGTAGCATTTCTGGAATGATGATTTTCTAAGAGAACCACCTTTCTGCCGTCACTTTTCTATTCAGTCGGCAGTATCACTTCTCTCTCAGACCTCAAGTTTTCTACCTTTCGTCTTACCGCTTTCCAATCGACATGCCTGACGTGACACAACCTAATGGGACGAATATAACTTGACTGAGTCATCACGACAGCCCGACCTGATCACTGCATCATGATAGCAGCTACAGGTAGAATGTAATACATATATACAGAAGAAGTTAGTAAAGTGTGGTTCTAAGGATCCACACCGTTTTTTTTTTCAATTCACTAGAACATCATATTATTCTATGTTATCAGCTGCTAACTGCTGATAAAATCATGACATCGTAGTAAAGTTTAATAACATAATTTTGACTAGGTGGTTGTTACCGAAGTCGTGTTACGCTTACAAAGTAGTTTCATTAAACATTTAGGTTATCGTTTATTTTTTCATCTGTATTTTTAATTTCTTTTTCCAATAAATTCGGAATATGTCGGCTATTGCCATACATAAATTTATTGTGGTACAAAAATACCGCATAATTCAATTCTATCACTAGGTTGTTGTTTGTTTTTTAGATTTTTTGACTATTTATTGTTCTTTATTCACAGCTTAATCTCTGCTTTCTTGGTGATTCAAGTCATACATCGATAAGTTCTGGTGCTGGAGCACAATCCCTATCTTGTCGTTCGTCATTATTACAAAAATCAAATATTCATATGTGTTTAAAGAACATTCAACCTTCTAAAAATGCATTAACCGATATTTATATCGCTGGAATTTTGACTGGAAATAAATTTAGCCAATCTTTAATGGATAATTTTATTTTGCCTAAGTTGACTAATGCAAATTTATCGTATTACCAAGCTGTACAAAATGATTTTCATGCACCATGTGATGATAATGAGATTTTGTTACAATCTTATCAAGATTTAGAAAATAAACAATTAGAAACTCGCCATAATTGTCGAGTTTTACTGTATGTAATCGATAATACTTCTTTCCATTTAGTCACTTTAATGGAGGTAGGAGTTTCTTATACTCATTGTAATTGCATTTTTGTGATTTTTATTGTTTACTGAATTCAACTGTCTAGTTGAAATCGGTAGAATAATTGAAGTTTTTGATATTGCTTAGTGGATAATGAAGCATCTCATTCATTCATGTAGGTGTCTTATGTTATCTCTGTGGTATTATAATAGATTTCATGCGAACAGAGATAAAAGGATAAAATTTATCTGCTTAAAACTTCGTGCATATATTTGGAGTTTTACACTTTGTAATAACGAAGAGTGAACAAATTGTCAAAAATCGAAAAATGTGCATTAGAGCAGAAAACAAATGATGATTCGTAAACCGTTTAAGATTTGGTAAAAGGTTGCTAGAATGCATATTTTTATCTTTGTGATCAATTCTGACCTATTTCATCTTGTGTTTCCTGTGACTAAATTTTATTTTCCTGATGACACTACTCAGGATGTTTATATATATATGTAGGCAACTCAAATGGACAACTTGCGACTCATTTGTTCACTTCACTTCTTGTTCTGTCATCCCTTAGCACTTTTTCAACATAATACCTACTTCAGTAAACGTCATATCTCAGCATAGATGATGACTTAGGACGTGTGATACATCTCTTTGGTGCTTCGATCTATTTGCGGTTATTAATAATTGATGGAATTAGACTAATTGTAGTGGAATTTGCAACGTAGCTTATATAATTCATTCGTTAAAACTTGCACGTCTTTGAAATTCACTTAGTGTATATTTTGATGAAAATGAATTATGTTTTCTTTTAGCTTTAATAACTGGCAAAACCTCATAGATTAGATATTTTCCATCTCTGTAAACTGTTCTCAGAATAAGTTTCCGTCACTTGTCCTATTTTAATACTAGTGTTGGGGACTAGAGATCCCCAAAAATACGATTGTTCATAAAATCAGGTGACTGGCGTAGTATTGATTTTTTGTAAGCTTGATTTATAAACTATCATCACATTAATGTGAGTCAATGTGAGTTATACTCATAGAGCATATTGACAATATTTCATTGTGTTAATAAAATGTTTATAATTTCAATTTGATGAATAGTCAATATAAATATTCAAATATTTTGTATGTAATCGACTCTATCTTACTGGAATACCGATTCCTGTCTACTCGTCTTCTGAATTCGCGACTTGAAGAGTTCAAGGCTCTCGAGTGCTAAAGTTATCTGTGGCTAATAAAGCTATTAAGTACGAGTCATAAAAACTAATCAGACAGACAGATACAACGCAGAACTTCGTACGTGCGTACATCAGTTCAGGTCGCCATACCACATCAGCACAGAGACGCAACTGTCAGTTCAAATCCAAGAGTGATAGCGATAGTAGAAGTATTAGCAGTAATGCAGAAAATTAGGAAGCGAAGATATGATTCGAGAAGTATAATTCAGTGAGATAAACTTGAAAGGAGAAAGATAGAGAATTCGGAAGGTTAGATTTTGAGAGAACACAAAGAGTGGATGCACCTGCGCCATTGCGAACGATTCTGAGCCATGTCGCTCAAGGTCTCTAACCATTGGTGACTTTCGTCTCGCGGACCCCAACCACGCAGCCTATATCTACCAACATGACTCAGTCCACTTGTCAGTGACTTCATCAATTTATGCCATGTTTTGGTTTGGCCGCCCCTAGCTTTCTTCCAACCTATTCCTACGCCGCAAAACATTGCTCGTCGAGGCAGACGGTAGTTAGACATGCGTAACACATGTCCCAGCCACCTCAACTGATGAAGTTTCAATACCTCATCTATTGATTTGCCCTCCTTTCCTAGAACCCGTTTCCTAACGACAGCATTGCTCACTCGGTTGTCCCACGATACTCGAGCAATGCTTCGGAGACACCTATGGTCGAAGACCAGTAACCTACTAATGTCCTCTACTCTTAACGGCCATGTTTCGCTCCCATATAGTAGGACAAAGCGAACTGCTGCACGGTACACTCATCCTTTGGTTAGCAAGCAGATATCTCGCCTGCGCCATAAGTGACCCAACTTGGCAAAAGCCAATCGAGCTTTCTGTATCCGTGCTGAGATTTCGTCAGTCACCAGGCCATCAGCACTGATGAGACTCCCTAGATACGTGAAGCGATCTACACACTCGACTACTTCACTCCCTATCACTAGTTCAGGTGCCGATGCAACCCAATCCTGAAGCAACATTTTGCATTTCGAGGGGGAAAACCGCATCCCGAACATGCTTGCATTGTTGCTCAGGGTAGTCAGAAGACTCTGCATTTTGTCAGCGTCTTCACCAAATAGGACTATGTCATCAGCATACTCTAAGTCAGTAAGTGAGGCTCCTGGTAGAAAGTCAACTCCTGAAAAGTCAGACGAAGATAAGGTTATATCTAGGAGCATGTCTATGACAAAATTAAACAAGAATGGAGAAAGTGGACATCCCTGACGGACACCACTTGAAGTGAGGAATTCCGACGACAGTTGGCCATAAGCTCTCACTCGACCTGTAGTTTTAGAGTAGAGAGCTTGTACAAGGTTAATGTACTTCTTTGGTACACCTTTCAATGACAGACACTGCCACAGAACCTCACGATCAACAGAGTCGAATGCCGCCTTTAGGTCCAGGAAGACAACTATTGTAGGACGCCTAAATGTGTGTCTGTGTTCCAGGACCTGTCGCAGTGTGAAGATGTGGTCTATGCAGCCACGTCCAGGTCTAAATCCAACCTGGTTTTCTCTAGTCTGCTCTTCTCGAGCTCTAGTTAGGCGTCTAAGTATAATCGAGGCTAATAATTTAGAAACTATATTAGTCAGACTGATTCCCCTGTGATTGTCACAAGAAGACTTCTGTCCTTTCTTATAAATTGGGACAATCAGGGATTGAGACCAGTCAGATGGTATTACGCCCAGTTCCCAGATTCTACCTAAGATTTCAGTCAATCTAGCTGCTAAAACTGGACCACCATCCTTAAAAATTTCAGGGGTAAGCCTATCAGGACCTGCTGCTCTACCTCGCTTCAGATTTCCAAGGGACAACTGCTTGAGGCCTGTCACACACGGCCTTTTTATGAAAAGTTTTTTGAGTATTAGCTCCGCACTTATAAGCCCTTAGTGGGCACCCTTACCGCCGGAGACGGAAATCCGTGAGGTAGGGTGAGGTGTGACATTTTTAGGGTCGACCTTTTTTAACCCCTCCTTCCTTGTGAGAAGGCAGCATCGCTGCAGATGCTGGTTGTCCGAGGGAAACACCTTACTGCTGTCACACCCCTTTGCAGTCAGCAGTACGACTTCGCCCTCAGACCTTAAGTAGCTGCTTTTAGTCTCATCGTTCTCCAATCGACCTACCTAGCATGGTAGAACCTACAGGAACATGTGTTGCAGCCAGTATAGCTCGGTTGGGTCATCACGATAGGCAAGCCCGACCACCACGACAAGGTAGCAGCTACGGTCGGGATAAAAAACTAATCATTTAATGTGTTATATAATCTGTTAATACTTCCGTCGTCATCCGGTTTGCGATTCTATCAAAATCTATGGTGTACTGCTTAAATAGATTGTAGCGTACCAGATTCAGTAGTTGTGTACTTTGTGTTGATAGTATGGGGCATAATATTCCACTTTTAGATGTGATCCCTAGTCTATCAACTTTAGTTTAGTTTGGCCGATTATCATGTCTAGACCTTACACAAGAAATATGACTCAAAGCTTAGTACAAAAAACTTTTCTTGGTTTCTGCGACAAGTAATTTTCTTTGTTAACTTTATTGTTCATTGTATCTATTTTCATATTTTGTTGTATTTTTTAGGCAGCTTATTCTATGGGATGTCATTTACCTGTCGTTCTTTTCATACAGTTGTTTAATTCTCCTGATGAAACAAATATTAACTGTTGTGATATTCCTCATACGAAGTGTGAACCCAATTCACTCCAAGAATTCATATACGATGATTGTAAAATGCGACAGTTTTTTGTAAGTTCATTTTATTACATAAAACATATTTTACTCCCACTTTTTTATATTTCAGATTGATAGTTTTGTTAATGTCAATCCTAAAAGTAGTACTAATAGCAGTGGTGTTTTAAGCGATTTCACAGGGACAAATTCTTCTGTTTCTGATGAACAACTATCAGTTCGATCTAATTCGTTGGAGTATGGTATTATAACTAGTTTACATCACTATACTAAACATTCTACCGGCAATTTATTGAATAACAATAGATCTATTACTTCACAATTACATGGTAATATTCTTATGTCACTTTCTCAAGAAGCCATTAAAGATTACAATCGTGTACGCATGTATTTAATTGATTTAGCTCAAGAGTTAAACATCCCTGTTGTATATGATATTGAAGCAGCTGTTAATTTATGCATTTTTAAGTTAACTGAACTTATTTGAATTTGTATGTAGGCTGAAAAATTACACACATACATCATACCTTTTTTCTCGCCTACGATGAATACCTTTTTGTTTTTCATTATTATTTTTACTACCACACAACTGTTAGTACTTTTGTACTTTTGATAGTCAGATTACCATTTATTTTGTACATTATTAAATCCTCTTGTGTCCCTAAATAATAGAAGAACAAAAACAGAGTACTTTTTAAATTACTAACAGAATATTTGAGTCGTTGATGCTTTAATAAAAATGTTTTACTGCTTTTGTTTATTAATGTAATTTTGTTTGGTATAGTCGTTGAAACCAAAATAAGTAATTTTTTCTCACTCATAATATCATTCTGTCTCATTGTAATACGTCCTATTTTTATATAAATATACCTGTAATCGTTATTTTATTACTCTGGGATTCATTTAGCATTGCATCACTTAATTGTAGTTTATACTGCGTGTTACTGTTTATGTGTGCTATCATTAACCGGTTGTTTTTCGATTGAATTTAACTCTAGTTGTTATTTATCTTCCTTCCGATTTTAATAACTAAACGCGATTATTTCTTGAGTTGTTTAATGAGAATTATTGGTTGATTGATTGGAGAAGAAAAGTGTTAATACATAAAAGGCTCCGAATATTGAACATATACTGGCTTTATTTTACACAGTCTCTCTCGACTCATTATGTTAGTTAGGGTTGGAGTAGGCTAAAGGAGTTATGGGAATGATCTAACCGAGTTATAGCATCAGTTCATGATGTTACTGTCAATTAGTCTGAACCATGTTGGTTGATGCGAACTACTTGGTTGGGGTCGTCACCATGTATGGTTGGAGACGATAGGTGACAGTTTACAGTGGTACAGACACCCTTCCTCTAGATCTTGACCTCTGGTATCACTTTATACATGCATTTTCATTCTGTCTTCCCGAACCATATTGCCATTGTTATTACTGCTCCCCTTTGTCGTACCAATCTGACATAAGCCAGGGCACATTTATGTCAAGTTCTGCGTTGATTATGAGTAACCATGCGTTTCAAAAGAGATCTGGATTTAGTAATGACGATTAGGTACGATAAAAGCCATTTTTCAATAACTAGTAATTACTTAGAGTAAGCTTGTATCTTCCCGTTGGTTTATAATGGACTGAAACTTGTGTATTATTGCTATATCGTGGCAATCCGTTCAGAATACACATATGGCGACAAAGGCTGATCAGTTTCAGTCCATTACAAATCATTGGGAAGATACAAGCTTATTCTAATTACATATGTACCCCTTGCATAAGTGCGACTATCTGGACACAGTAGCCTAGTAGTGAACACGATGGAGTTTGGCACGAAGCGAATTGAGTTCAAATCCCAGTGTAGACATTAACATTGGGATGCAGGTACATCCAGCCGATGAGTCCCAAATGGGGTAAAATGCCCGTCCTGAATTCCGCTTGCCAGTCACAATTCAACTTTAACTAGTAATTACCATTTATTGTCAGTATTTACAGTCATTAGTTGATAGTTTCAACTAATTTTGTTACACTTTTCTAGCCTTATTCAACTGTCATCAATTATTTAGAGCGTTTTTTTACAACCAAGTCTTCAAGGATCTATTGAAGTTAAAATTTTCAAGGGAGATGCTAAAATTACCATCTTTCATCTTTATAGTGGCTTGATTGTTTATGTTGTATTGTGACTGGCAAGTGAAATCCAGGATGCACATTTCGTCCTATTTGAGACTCACTGGTTGAATGTACCTGCATCCCAATGTTGGTATTCACACCGGGATTCGAACTCAATCAGTTTCGTGCCAAATGCCACCGCGTCCACCACTAGACTACTGAGTCCAGACAGTCACACCTGTTAAATGGGCGTATATATAATTAGGATCCTAATTAAGTCGCTTGATTGTTTTATATAACACGAATTCTAAAGATGATTGGTTATACATTATTCTTACTTCAACTTGTATCATGGACACTAAGTTGGTTAATAGTTGGTTGTATAGGATTTTTTTCTAACCTAACCACTTATATACTATTTCTGGATTAGATAGACTGTAATTTATGCATTTAGTTAGGTGATACTAACCACATTTGATAGAAAATTTAATTAAGTAGTTTGATGGTATGTTGGAAATTATATTAAGTCAAACAAAGACTTCTCTCTATGATACGAGGAAGCTTAGAGATGTAGTTTATTCCTTTAATAATATCATTATTCATTATACATTTTCCTTAATCAAATGAACATCAACTTAACAAAAGAAAATAGTATGGGGCTAATTAGGATACGTTCCTTTTATTAATATAATTTATTACAGACCCAAGAGTCTCCATATTCTGATTTTCCAGTTATGATGTTGTATTGTTTTTACCATCAAGTGTTTCATCCAGCCTTAAAACAATCTGCGTGATTATATTTATAGATCAGTATTAAACTAAGCAAATGTGAATAATTTGGCACAAAATGGTGAATACTAGACTGTGACATTATCACGATTCAGCACTTTAAAAATTCTCATTTTATTTAAAACAGGAAATCTGGATTGGAATATTTCCGATAAATCTTTGCCAGTTTCTACATTTATAAATTTAAAGTAATTAATAGTCCTAGTGAATAACCGAGTTCTAGGGAGAAATATCCTTTAATATTATATGGACTGTGATTTACTAATTGTGTATTTTTATATATCCTGAATAGGTGTCTGTGTTCATTCAATAATCTTTCTGACGTTCTTATAATTACTGTATAATAAAATAAGATGTATTTCTAAGTCAATGATAATTGATTTGAAATACCTTGTAGAACTAAGCATACTTGTCTGAATTGAAAGATAGTAAGTATTCAACTCAGACAAATAATAAGTATCAAATCAATATCTTGACCTCTTATTTATGTGGTTGATCAGTCTAATCCGTTATTACTAACAGTAATACATCTATATGCATAATCTCTTAAAAGATGCTTAAGAATATATATATGTGCGCTGTTACTATTATTCCGTTCAATCATCACATATTTTAAGTACTCTTGGAATTACCGTTGTATGCACTGTCTACTTTATTTATTAAATTGACTTGCAAAATTCAGGATTGATTAGGTTTCTTAGTGTTGTGCAGAGGTATGTAATACATTTTCTAATATGATAAAATTTTCAATGTAACTAATTAAAAATCTTCATTTAGTTGTTTAAACTAATAGTCGTAGCATTAAAATACCGCTAATTAGTTGATTGTATGGTTTGATGCATGACGCTTAATTAGTAACTTTTCAGTACATTACTGTACTACAATCAATTTTTTGATAAGACTAGTGATGCTAAAGTGTTAAATAAATATATGTACTTTTCATCACCTACTTTGATTTGATTGTTACTGCAAACAAGTCAATGTGATATACCCTTACGTAACAGCGGAATTATTATTAGGAAATAAGGGTGGGTAAATAATTATTTTTAGCTACTTGCCGTTAGCTTATTTACACACAGTTAAAAGATAATGCGAATTCCTAATATATGCCATGTTTTAGTCGCCTCTTCATGTGGGGAGGGGGTAAATGTCAGTCACTGAATATAAATACTATAAAGCTAAGTATGAGAGGAATTTTGTGTGGTAAAGTGAATCAGTATTTTATCTTGCCTGGTTATATTTATCATTCGTCTTATCAAACCTGTTACATTTGAAACTGAAAAGATTACTAAGAGTTGTTTATAAAATATCATCCTACGTAATTTTAATCATTGGTGGTCGCATTTATGAATGATTTTCTATATAGTTTGTATTCTTTGTTGAAGATTTGGGCTTTCATTATATCTATACTATAATATTCACGTCTTTGATACTGTTAAGAATCTGCAAGTATCATTTAACTGTGCTAAATAAATAAAAAGCTGAGTTTGGAAGTTATCATCACAAATTGGTCTTAAATCAATAACTATCAAAACCCATCTTGGTATGAACTTCTCAGCAGTTTATATCCCTGGTAGATTCGTAGACGGTTGTCTATCTAAAATTACTCTCGTCCTTCCTCTTTCTGCTGGTGGTTGATTGGATCATGAAGACTGTAATACCTCAAGGCAATCTCGGAATACAGTGGATAACATCGATGCAACTAGATGACTTGGACTTTGCAGATGACCAACCTAACTCTTCTATCCCACACACAGCAACAAATGCAGATGAAGATGGACAAGGTAGCAGCAGCCTCGGCAGCAGGAGGCCTCAACATATACAATGGGAAAAGCAAGATCTTTCAATACAAAACGACAAACACCAACCCAATTTCACTTGACGGAGAAATTCAGGAAGATGTAGAAACCTTCACATACTTGGAAAGCATCATCAATAAACAACGACAGTTTGATGCAGATATGAAGGCGAGAATCGGAAAGGCAAAAGCAGCACTTCTGCAACTGAAGGTCATTTGGAACTCAAACATTAAAGTCAAAATTTTCAATATGAATGTGAAGACAGTTTTGCTGTATAGATCTAAAACTTGCACAGAAAACTACGAAAAGCATCATCCAAAAGATACAAGTATTTATAAACAGCTATCTGCGTAGGATACTTCGGATCCGTTGGTCAGATACCATCAACAACATCCTTCTATAATATAGAACAAATCAACCAGCTTTCAGTCGAGGAAGAAATCAGGAGAAAACGCTGGAGGTGGATAGGACACACATTGACGAAATCATCAAACTGTACCATAAGATAAGCATTAACACGGAATCCTGAAGGCCAATAGAAAAGAGGAAGACCCAAGAACACATTGCGTTGGGAATTGGAGAAAGACATGAAGAGCACTTAGGAAGAGCTGAAAAGGAAATCCCAGGACAGAGTTGGTTGGAAAAGGCTGGTCGGCCGCCTATGCTCCGCATGTGGTGACAGGTATTGATTGATTGACATTTCTCTAATTCTTGAATATTCATTATTTAATTTGATTGGATTTGTGTCAGTCAACATAAAAATAATAAACACTAATTAACACTTTTGTCATTTTATTATTTGCTTGTAAAGCTTCTTATTCTCTTAATGAATTAACTATTATAATGACTCAATATTGACTTCATGTTTGAGTTTTCCAATTTAGATTGAATGGTTTTCCCAAAAGTGATAATATTCGTATTACTAGGTTGTGGATCCTGTGGATCATTTACATGAAGACATTTTTTGAATGATTCACTTGTAAAATCAGAGTGAGAATCTATTATTTAATGCAATTCCTCTACGTTTAATAACTTTCGATTAATTAGTTTAGTAAACATTCGGATAAACATTATATATATTTGTAGTAGTAAGTTGGTGTATTTAATGTCAAATATCATACTATTGCTTAACTAACGATAAAGTAAATGTAGTAAAAAATGTACACAATGGTCACATTCCATCAAGTACAATCAACCCTATATTAAAACTTTTATTTCAATAATCATGCTGAATTCATAACCGTTTCTACTACTTCTGTGGTGGGTTCTACTCATAAGGTCGTCCATAAGTAATAGGTAGCTGAACGTCGCCTGAAAATACAAACAATAAACATTATACGAGGTGAGTTACGAATCGACACAGAGCAAAGCCCGATCACAATACGTTGGAGAAGTGATGACAACCAAGGGAAGCAGGCCTACAGCCAATATTGATCGAGTAACGCAAAGAACGTGCAATTAGATAATTATAAGCAATGTATATATTATTTTTGACGTCCTCTATTTTCACTGTATAGACGATTTGCCTTGGCTAAGTCGATTTCTCACACTACCTGTTATGTAAGTTACTTCATGCTATTGTAAATAAACGTTGCACTGTAAGCTGTCTAAAACTAGGCAAGTCTATATTCCCACCTACCTCCTCCCGGTTTAATGACTACTGTTGCAGATTGATTTATTTTAATTTTGTTGATTGGTATAACCTACTCTAATTTGGTTATAGTCATGTTTAAACTTCTGATTCAACATGGTGATTATTTTTACGTAGTATTTATCAAATCGTTTATCAGTGAACGTTTCGACGTAATGCTGTTCACTTAATGAATTATTACTGGGCCATCAAGTAGTTATGATTACAAACCTCATTCAAATGCTATGATAATCTCAGTTTTAGTCGATTTGTAATAAACAACTGGTAAAAAGGTAGCATCGAGGTCTTATTTAAGTTGGATTAAGACTAACAAGTGGAGTCTAGGACGCGCGTTTCGTTCCATTTGAGACTCGTCAGCTGGGTTTACCTACATTCCAATATTGATGTTCACACCCAATAGCTCTGAGGTCATTTGAGAAACATATATTTGTAAAAAACTTTTAATTTTTATGTTCGTAATGAAAATGAGAATTTGTATTACTAACCAGATATATATATATATATATATATATATATATATATATATATATCGGTATTGTAGTTGTGAATATAAATGTTATAATATGTACATACAATGCTGGGTACTTCTGTCAGCTGTTAACACACTGAATACTGAAAGAGTTGCTATTGTCACTAAACGTAATGATAATAATAAACCTTTTAATAAGGAATAATAATTATTTTGATTTAGATAATGAGCAAATAAGAAGTAAACCCTAATAACTCACTACTTTTTGAAAGAGAACAAAAAAGGAAGTACTAAAATGAAAGTTAAAACGCTTCAAAAACACAAATCTTTATCATGTTCTTTTGTATGTAATTTTTCCTTTTTCAATCTATCAAAATTAGAAAGACTGAAAATAAGAAGCAATTAACAAAAAGAAATGCAAACAGTATTTTATGCCTTAAAATATACTTAAATTGGCTGGTTATTTTTAAATAAGTCACTGGGATCTTGTATACTTCTTATATGATGAGTACTTTAAAAATATACATTTATATGTTTATTATGGTATTATTCACAGTGTGTCAACCTCTCTTTGATATAATTTTTTCATAACATTATGAATTCACTTCTTGTATATTTACTTTATGTTTATTTTATATTGTCAACAGTTGTTTGATTGTAAGCAGTTTCTGTTGCACCATTGAAAGATAGCTATCTATATGGGAGGGTTAATTGACTATAAAATTTAGTATATTTCTTCTCTGAAAATAAATTTTACCTCTTTATTTTATTCTTTTATATTAATGGGGTAATAGTTTTGTTTCTGATACGCGACGTCTTATATGCATTGAACGGTTTGTTTCAATTAAATGTCCTAACGGAATCCCTGTACCCTCACTGGCTCTGGATAAATAAAGTAAGTTAGAATCGCATCTAACTTGTGGTTCGCATCGACCCATTTGTCCTCTCCACAATAATTTCTCTCGGAAACTTTGGGTTCGGTAGTTTTCTAGGCTGACTGCCTCAAATCGACCAATATTATTTAAGCCTTGGTTACTATGATAATTTGAGGCTGGTGAATCCACAAAATGGTTATTATTGTTAGCACTACTATTAGTGTTGTTGTCGTTATTATTAATGTGATTATAATAACTGTGACAAGCTTGAGTTACATCAGATAAATTCGATGAATAACATTCAGATGAAAAGGATGAAGTTGGACTGACTGTACGTGACGTTGATTTACTTGTGTGTCTACCATTTGGTGGTTTCACTTTCGATGGTTTATGCTCTCGACGTAACTGATCTAGTTCTGATTCTAACTGTTCAATAGATTTCTCTTGTTGCTTAATCACTTCTGTTTTAGATGCAACTACTTCTTCAATTTCTTGACGTTCTAACTGTAGCATTTTTTTCAACTCTTGCAATCTATGAAAATTAAAAGGAATCAAAATGATCTGTAAATAAACATATATAGCAAACTGTACAAGATTGATACATGTATAGATTTATTAGTTGGAATATTTCGTTCCGATTACAAATTTAGAATTTCATTATGCCCTTTTTATGGTATTTTAAAATGTATGCTGCACTCCACTTTAATTGGTATCATGTATAATATACATCTAATGATAAGACTTTGACTTTTAAAGAAAGGAAAATGTAGTCAGGTGATTAATTTGTGAGTTTATAGAGCAGATTGATTCCAAGTAACATTAACTAGCCTTGAAAAATAATGTTTACTGTAGGCAAAGGGTATTTCACAACTGTTATTTGCAGATTTGAATTCCTCTGCTCTGCAAGCTAAATAATTAGCTATATGTCATCAAAAATATAGTTTTTAGATCTGGCGTTGAACATCCTATTAATCAGCTATTGAGTTGAAATCCATTTATCAACTTTAAATCGACTCCCGATGCATAGTAATTATAATGGAATGTTGTCGGTAGGTATTCATCATAATAACTCATAACTTCGTGAACTTTACAAGAACTATGAAATAATCATCATTTTAGTGTAACAGATGTAATTAATCTAAAGTTAGTTGTTTATTACTTATTGATTTCCAGTAGATTTTAGAGGTGAAATCTATAGAAACAACCGCGATTTAGGAAGAAAAGAATAAATTACTTTAATTTCGTTCTTTATCTTATAAATAATTAAACTTGCTAATTACTTATTAAATGATTTTTCCAGTGACTTACACTGAAAGTACAAAACTTCTTATTTAAGTAAATAACTATTTCAAACAGTTTTTTTTTCTAAAATTTACGTTTCTTCGTTATATTTTTGTGTGGTTAGTGATTCATCATATTGTTTCAAACGTAGTGCATCATTCATCTCCATGCGTACATGCATAGAGACTACGAGTAAAGTGATCATAGAGGGTAATTTTGGTTTCTGAAAACAAATAACTGTGCTACACAAATATTAAGTGTTAATAATAAGTAAAATATCTGTACAATAACTATCATAACTGTTAGTAGCTATAAGTCAACTAAGCGTTTTCCTATAACATTCGGAGTTTAGAAATTAGCAGTGATATTTTTTGTTAATGGTTAATTGACGTAATCACTAGGTTACAAATGCGGTCTTTAAAATATTCAGGCTCGGGGTTACAGTATTAGATTGATGCAGATACCTGTTTTCTTTTCACAAATGTAAATATTATTTTATATTTAGATTATATTTTAGATTTAAACATCATTTACTTAATGATGATATGACAGACTGAATTAATCATTGTATGGTGGATGCCATAATACCTTATGGTATTACACGAATATAGTTCATATTTACTGATACCTAGTGTTGTTTAACCAAAACTAAACGTACATACCTTGTGGTAGCTGCATAGCTGAGTGATTAACGGTTATTTATATTCATATGAAGGGCAAATCCTTTAAGAAGGGACATTGGGAATATCGTTAATGTCAGTTATTAAGTAGTATAGATAGTTTATGTTATGAAGCAGTATTATACTGAAATGTTGTAAGCGTTCCCATCCCTCCTCCCACTAAATTTAAGTCAGTTTTAATTCAGACTATGAGTTCCCAAACGGTAAATCAGAGGCCAAACATATTTTTTTAGCGAATGGAATTTCGCGATAAAGAGGGTTTTGTTAAAATAATTTCTGCAACGACTGCTTAACGATTATGTAAATTTAACATGATTATGTCGGAATTGTTTAACTCGAATGTTGTAAGTAAATCCAACATTGTATACTGGCATAATATTCATCTTGATACATGTGTTAAGAATAATGAAAACATGTGCTTACTTCTACCTACGTATCCTACATATCTTATATAGATTCTGTTATATTATATTAATAATATATACATACAGCATGAGAAATGCCGGAAAGAGTTCCATCTAGATTAATTTATCTGATAGTCATTAAGAGTTGACAATATAAAAACATTAGTTACGTGTAGCATCTAATCAAAAATCAGACCTTTGATAAATGATGTACTTACTTTTCAGCCAACTGATCTAAACTTGGGGATTCAGATAAATGATTTTGTCTTGTTTTAGAAAGTTTTCTTGATCTGTTTCGCTTTGAAGCTAACTTTATTTTACACTCACTTGTCTCTTCAGTAGTACAGTCTGTGGTTTGATCGTTTTCATCATCATCATAATCATAATCACTGTCACTTGTACTTACATGATCATTAGTTATGTATGCAGGATGAGTCGGCATTAATATCCTACCACTGTCACATTCATTGATATAGACATCATCATCATCCTCTTGAATTATCAGGTTATCAGTTATTTCGTCGTCTGTCTTCTGATGCGAACATTGTGTTTTTTTCAAGACATGGTCCAATTCTATCGGTGTTGATTTATCAGATTTCGAATTTATTATTTTCCGTTTTGTTTGATAACAACCATTTTCACTAATATTTTGTCTTAATAAACTTTTATTGATTCTCTTATTCTTAACTTGATTCTTATTCATGTTGGTGTGGATATTATTATTTAAGACTTCTTTATCTGAAAGATTTCCAATTTTATGAACGGATTGTGTAGAATGACTTAAATTATGAGATAAATTTGTAGCATGGTAACAGTTTGGTTCAACTTTTTCAATACAGTCATTTAATTGACGTAATTGTTCACGATATCGACTTAATAATGCCTCCATATTTTCTGATTGTCCAAGGTCATTTATGTTTATTTGCCTAAATACCATATCACTTGAATTAAATTTACAAGGTAAATAATCTTTTTGAACAATGTATGTGTCACAAGATTTTTCTTGTTTTGTACTTGAAGGAAATTCATTATTCCCATTCGAATTGATTGAATCACATTTATTACTGATCTCCTGTTGAGTTAGTCCTGATTTTAAAGTACTGGGTGTTTCTGGCGATAATTTTTTGTTGACTTCTTGTAAGTTAGTCATCTGTTAAGGAAATAAAAAGAAACAAAATTGTACACAATAAATGAGATTTCTTGTTGAATTGTACACTATAAGAAATCGTGGTAATATTACGTGTTTACTTTTTGGTTTTTGAAATCATGCGTTTATATATTTTGTTATACATATCCCATCATTTATTTCTCCCGGACGATATTCTGAATCTTTAGTCTTTCTTACTGCCACTGAAACTGAATCAATTCGACAGCATTTTCATTCATCTTGCTAACTTCGTATCTTAATATATAACGATTCAGGATAAATCTTGATAATGCGATAAGAAGACGATGTTTATCAGAACTAAGTTATGTATTTGCATAATATATTTCGAATGATCCGGTCCTACATAAACTTGTTAAGACATTTATGTATGAAAAATAAAGGTCAACTGGGCAATCGGAACATAAGATAAGAAAACAAAGATATTAGGGAAAACAACGTGATTCACACTCTGCTGCAGATATAAGGTGAATATTACCAGGGTAGGTTTTGTGTAAATAAAAATTATTTTTGAACACATAAAGGAGTGAAATTTCGTATGGCTAAGGCTTCAATAAATCTTAAAATACACCCCAAGCCACTCTTATACAGCACCATAAAAACTGATTTAATATCAACTTTTTAGTCTTTCTTAATTAGATGTTTGGCTATAGAAGCCAATGGTTGCTTGTTATGTCCTCTTATCATGTCATTAGAGTACATTTTCTTTTAAGCCATCTAGGTACATGTTCGGCTACTCTTACGAACAGATTTGATAAACTTTATCTTCCTATCACGTTCACAGCACTTTTTGCATTCAGTATTGTATATCGCAGTATCACTTGGGTTGTTATCAGTAAAGCAGTTACTTGATTTTTATTGATGCATTATTTCCTAACAGGAAAATAATAAAATATTGTGTAACCACTTACTGGTGATTTTATCCTACTATTTGTTTCTGATTGCCTTCTTATATCTATATCTGAAACAGGATTATTAATTCCGAAGCTATGATGTCTCGGTATTCCACTTCTAGATGAATTAAAATTGCTATGTACAATATTTGTGTTTCTGTCGAAATTGACTGGACTTTTCTGATTCCATGATGCAAAAGTTTGGTTGTTTAACGATTCTCTTATGTTCTGCAAAAGACTGGGTAATTCAGCAATTTGCGGTGTGATCTAAAAAAAGCATTACAAAGAATAAAAAAACTAAGTTTTTGCAGAGAAACCGAGTAGTAAAACGGGATAAAATTATGGTATGATAGCTAGTGAACCTTTGAGAAATCTAACGACAAACGGATGTTACATCTTATCCTGAATTTCTCATCAGTATTTATTTCATAATGTATTTTATCGGAACCATGGTAAAAAATTTTTCTATATGAGTGCTATCATTCACTTCATTTGTACAGATTTCTTTTTATACAAGTTGGATTATTATCAATATATATCCAGTTCAATTTTGGGTTTTGTTAATTTCATTTGTTTCAGCCTTAATGGGAGATTTTTTAAATAGTTGCACTATTAACTATTTATAAATGCGATGATTCTCAGACTTCTTAATAACACGTAATACTGAATTAGAATATATGGTAAAGAACAGTACTAGTCACAATACCGATCGTTTTGTTAGCTGTACGCTTTAAAAATCCAAACAATACAATTCTTCTAACAAACATTCTTGATTGAAGTAAAAATGATAAAATTTTCAGAATACACTGAATTCATTGTATTTTGTTGCATTCTCTTCAGCTATGATAAATTGCCTTTATGTATAAATCATAAGAAAAATGCAATAAAATATAATGAATTTAATGTATTCAGCAAAAATATTGTTGTTCGTGGAAGGAAGAAATTGTATACAACCGTTTTTGAAAGTGTCACTATTTGCTAAGTTTTCAGATCAATTTTCGATTGATAGAATATTCTGTTTCGAGTGTTTTTAGAATCTAGGAATTCTCCAAGAAGTCACCACCTGTTCTCTTGACTAGATAGTCACTAAAATAATTGTAACGAAAATGTCCGTATGTGATTTGTAGGATTAGAAAGTAGTTTTCATTACTACTTTTTCGTGGTTTAATTTAGTTCAAGATTTCGGAATCCTTAATCGTTACACAAAATAGATTCAAATCTATACTTACACTAATTTTATCAACATAAAGATTAAGTATTTGAGTAAGTTTTGCGAATTCATATCCCAACTCAATAAATTCATGACAATCAGAATTAGTAGATAAGTGATAATTAGCATCAGTATTTGAAGCGATGGATCGTAGGAATTTGTACATTACTGGAATTTCTTGTTCAACGAAAGAATTTAATATTTTCATATGAAGTTCTTTATCTTCGAATAAAGTTAAATTAGCTAAATTCTGCAAAACTTTAGCAGTTAAAGTTAAATTTCTAGATATACGATTATTTTCTGGTATAGATGAAGCTAAACCAAATAGTACTGGACCATGTATAGCTGGACAGATAAAACGTAGAAATAAACAGCTTGATACTAAATGTGCGGCTGATTGAACCCCATGTGTATCTTCGACGATAGATGCTAGTGTAATGAAGACTTCTCGTAATTCTCTGAAATATGAAATTTTTTTAGATGATAAAATAAGCAGTAATAAATTAATTTAGAAATTATCAAATATCCCTATTAGTATTGGACTTAGTATTTCATAGAATATTGAAACGTTTACTTTACATACTGAGATCCTTATTGTTTGTTTCATGAAACACAAGGAATATCATTTCCCTCAAGATTGTGGTTACGTCAAATGATTCATTAATATGAACCTTTTTACCTCGTCTTTTTATCTTATGTTCTAATTAAATTACAAAAAATAGATTGGTAATCCTATTTCACTTTCATTTTGATCACTAATTGTTGAATAAGAAATATGTAGGATTTTGTGTTTACATTATTTATTGCTTAAAGGTGGTAATTCATTTGATTTTTATGTAATAAATACAACAATCAAAAAAGCACATAATTTGGAGTTCAGAAATGATATTTCAATTGCTAGTATGAATATGATTAGTAGGAAGAAGCAAACACTATATAAGCACATTTACTTCATCTTTGAATAAACATTTATGTAGATTTAAGTAATTTCAATACGATATTCTATTGATGTTGATTAAACGAATACTTGAAGTGTTTATTAGTTTGACTTTAAAACTAAATTATTCCAGTAATCTCTCAATGAAACTGGACATTTTTTTATTTTACTTATAAATATTTTCATCATTGGAAAATGTGTATAACTGTTCAGACCAGTAAACGAGGAAAATACATGCAAATATTTGTAGCTAATATATCATTTATGAAGCTGTTAATCTGAATCGTTATCAAGTTTTCAGTTTATATGCTTTTCAATAATTCGTAGATTTACTTAGTAGATTTATTTTGTAAGCTTCTTCAATATCAAGGTGAGTGGAATTTTAATTGATTAGTATTATCACATTTATTGTTCAATATTCATAAACCAATCTTTAAAGATATGGACTACGCTAAGTTATTGGTTGATTCAAACATATACAAATACTTTATTTTGGTTGATTGAATTCGTCACAGACTAGTGTTAGTAGGGTACCAGGAAAAACCAAAGAACTGTACAGCTGTTTCGTCCTAGTATGGAACTCCTCACCAATGTGAACCTAGATTTCGTACCAGGATCTTTGGGTTGGAGAATGCCTAACCCTCTGCATCATTGGGCCGAAACCCAACGGTCATTCAATTAAAGTGATCAGCTCACTATTGACTGACTTCAGGATGTTCCTGAAGCTCTATCGGGAAGTCATTGTTAGAGTTCAAACTTGTCAGGAGTGGAACGGTTATTACCGATGATAATGGATAGTAGGAGTGGGATTCTGCCATCGCATCCCAGCTCAGTGGTGTAGAGGTTTAGGCGTCCGTTAACCTGTAGCCCCTAGGAGGGAATCTCGGGTGCCCATTACCTAGCAGTCTCATACTAGGACAAAACAGCTGTCCAGTACCTCCTAGCTTTTACTGGTACTCTACCAACATCAATCTATTACAAATTCATTAAACTGAATCCTAATACCAGTCTTCACAAACTACCTCAATTGAAATACCTTATTTCATTTTTTTCCTAAATAGAATCTTTACTTAATGTAACTTTCATTTTTCGAAAACATGTTTTTTGGGGATCCTGAATCTGTAACTTGAAAGCATTCCAAGTCTATGTATTTCCCTATTCAACATCATTTGTACGAGGATATAAATAAGTTACTCATAGGACGTGAATCATTTGTACGTCTTTCCAAGCTGCTTCGTTATATTAGCATTGAGGTGAAATGATCAAAATGTAAACCAAAGTCTTAGTAATAATGGTATGAGCAGTTGTTAAAAGGATTAAGCATAGAAATGATTTAATAAAAATAAAATCTAAGGATAAAGTACATATAGGATTCACTTTGCATTGCATTGGATTCACCGGAATAACGCACCCAAAGTCGATAAAGTTAATAGATTGCCTTGAGTTTTCGGAATACTTATAAATTAGAACAAATATATAATTACCTGATGTGGTTCTACAACAAATGATTATTAATTTACTAGTCATTTGCAGTCGAGGTGATTAAGCAACAACAACAAAACAGTTACAGAAATCTGCACCTTATGCACACAAGCGTGAAATACGTGGCCAAAGAAATAATGTTCCAACCAACGGAAAACAAGGTCTAAAAGGTTGTCATAATTAGCCAACGAATTGAAGCCATTAAATTACACAATAAAAACTCAACTACTCATGAGTAGTATGACAATTACAACTAAATCCAACAGTGCATAAGATGCATTTGAGGCTCAGAGTCTACAGACGTAATAGCAAGAATACATTCGCATCAATACGTTTACTTTAAGTTATGCCACGTAATGTCCCTAAGTAATGCTCAAGATAATCCTACGGACGGTAACTTAATATTCTGCATCTTCCAACATGACTAAGGTCAAAAGTAAAAGGTGTTAATTAACATTACAGATTCGCACGTTACAATTTATAAGGATAAGATTAAGCTGACTACCACTAAGCAAGATTAACTAGTATTCTAAACACTTAGTAATTAAGCTTATGCGTTAAAATTTTTCGTGTTGTAAATAAATTTTAACACCAATAAGGCAGTAGCCAAATTTTCTAACAATAACTATCTATATATTAATACTTTTCAAGTTTGACCTGAGTTCAGTAATTGAGTAGGTTCTCGAAGATAATTATAATTTAATACTCAATTATTTTATATTGCCAAGTATATTCTTTGATTGAGGTGTACATAAACTTACTTTGGTAGTTTGCATTGATTAGCTTCAATTCTTTGCCAGATCATGGCAACATATTTCAGCAGAGCAGCCCGGTTTCTTTCGAGTATAGCAGATGATGGATATCGATTGTTCGATGCATTAGATGAATCACTCGAAGCCCCTAGTCTTGAAGGATCTATTTCAAATTCATCGCCAGTGACCAATAATTGGTCAATTATTGGACCAAGAATGTATTGCAAATACTGAAAAACAGTTGAAAGGAGGTAAAACATATTCCAACCTATTGTACACAATATAGTTTCAATATTTCTTTTAAACTGCATATTCGTAATGGGAAAGCTAAAGTTTCTTATTCTGTACTCCAGTTCAGTTAAATAACTTGATAAGCTGGTAATCGCTCAATAGAAGATTAAAGATAAAGTAAAAATTTTGAATTTTGTTCGTGTATGTCATTTTAGTAAGATTAAATAAACATGCTCAAAAAACGTATATCAATAGTCTTATATTGTCAAAAGTAATAGAAAGTAAAATAACGATCGTGCAATTTTTTTCATTTAACAGGGATATCAATCGAGTGAAAAAATAGTCACAGAGTTTCAGATTACTGATTAAAAGTTTAATTGCCTAGAAAAACATAACGTTAACGTTAACTTATTTCATTTGATTATAGGTCATTGTTGTTATGAGGTATATAATAAATGACTAAAATTTAAAAATTGTAAGTTATTGCGTTAAAAGTGATCTTTCTGATTAAAAATTTTAAATACTTTAGGTATCTATACGTTCAAAACACTGATATTTTCCTCATAGCTACAGAACAACTTATAATGTTCTAAGATACAGTCCTAAAAGTTTAAATAAACGACGTTATAACCGTGCTTACTAATAAGGACCTCAAGTCTTTGTTTTTAAATTAAGTGAATGAAAGTAGTTTGGATTATATAATACACAGTCCATTATGATAGTGGCATCCTAGTGGTGAACGAGTTGGCGTTTGTCACGGTACGAACTAAGTTCGAGTCCTGATGTAGACATCAACACTGGGATGCAGGTACATCTAGCTGACGAGTCCCGAATCGGGTGAAATGCATGCCTCAAACTTCACTTGCTAACCACAATCTAGCTCAAACAATACTTGTGAACTAACGCTTTATCGAAGGAATCCGCTTATGACATACATGTAGATACAGAGACTTATCGATTTCAGTTCACGTCAAATCAATTGGAAGATCCAAATGCACTCTAATTTGACTAGACCTTTGCACAGATTATCCGGATCGATTCACTGTTTAGAATTCTATTGTCGTCTATTCAGTTTAAGAAATAAATATTTTATTTCATATTACTTTTATAAAACGAAAATTCATTTTCGAAAATTAGAGGCATACAGTTACTTCCATTGTTAGTTTGATCAGTTTCTTTATTTTAACAAATGGTGACTATCTAGTAAAAAATATATTAGTAGACAATCGAAAAGGAAAGTTTTTATTGAAATTACGTTCTCCCATCGGGATTGTTTGGTGACGTTTATAATAAATTTTTTAGAATGTTAATACTATTGAAAGACATTTTTTCACGACTACATCATTAAGCACAGAGAACGCAATTTAACTAGAAAATTAGTAGTAAACATAATTCGAACGAATAGTTAGGACAGTCAGTCATAAAACTGTTACTTTTGGGGCGTGCCAATTTATTATATTACTGATACACTCTTATGTCATTTGCATACGGTTTAAGGCATTACTTAGAATTTTTTACACAAAGAAATCAACAGCGCTTCTAAAACATTATTAGTTCAGATCTTTATGAAATGTGTTTGTCTTTTATGAGCTAATATGCACTAAGCTAGAACTTTTACAATGTTTTCTGTCTTATATCTACCCGATACAGTTAATGGTGCATGAATATTGCTTAAGAATCAAAATTGCAAAGAATAGAATTTGGTGCATTAGTTTTACTATACGACTGAATGATTTCCTTAATATCGACCAGCGACTTACACTTTGAGCTACTTGCACTATTTATTTATTAAATGCTTAGCTTTTTTATGGTATGGTTCTTGGAAAATATTCATATCATTTAGAGAACTCTGTCAAAATTTACAAAAAACACTTAACCTTTTGTCACTTAATAATTACTGTTTAGTTCAAACTGCAAAGTTAAGTCGTTCAGCGTTTTGTTTCCCTTCTGAAACATGTCTAGTCTTACAATAAGGAATAGATTTCTTATATAAAGAAACAACTGTTGTCTATTTTTTTCACTTTCGTTATTTATATGTCTAACAAGAGACTTCCATAAAAAGATATTTTTAAATTATTTGACAAATGCACAAAATAACAATTCAATTTCAGACGTTTATTATATCTAGTAGTATTTAGCCCTGTTTGTTAATTTGTTTGACAGATTATTGTTACCAGGCTTGTTTATTATGAAATGTAGATTCATATCAGGTGTACTTATTTGATGCGCGTGTGACATATTATTTTATGATGATTTACATCTATTTAGTTCATACTGAATGAAACGATTATATAATATTCTTACTAATATCATTTTATCCTACTATTATAATGTACGGTATTGACAAAGTACAATATATGTAACCTAAATGTTCACTCATAGTCTTTATAAACATTAATCCATTCAATATCTGAGTGTTAACTTGAATGAATTCATTAACAAAGTTTCAGTTTGTTACTGAAATTCATTATTTCTATTATTTTTTTATGTTGTAATAATTGATTGTAGAAAACAATAAAGTGGTTCTATAATTTTCATAAATGCCAGATTGTGAAGATGGCCAAGTTAGTTTTTGGTTGAAATCTCGAGCAAGATGATATACATTTTACAATTTATGTGTCTTCATAGAAAGAAGAAAAGTAAAATTAATTGATATAAGTCAGACTAAATGGAAATAACTAACATAAAATGAGTTTATTAGCTGTAATCTTTATTTTCACTTATAGAGTATATTTTCGGCTTTTCTGTATGTACTAACTGATAGAATGCAGATGCAACCTTCAATTAACACTTAGTATACAAAAGTATTTTATCATTCATAAGTGTAATTTATTCCTACAGGTAAGTCGAACAAAGAAACCAGACATGGGATGTTGAATCTTAAAACCACCGTTTGTTTAGAATAGAGAAGTTTGAAGGTCAACGGAAAGTTTGAAACTTGGTTTACTTTTTAAAAAAATGTATCTTATACTGTTACCCTAATTTATTAATCCATTGCATTCATCGATGTAAGTTATATCAACCGTTCAGGTTTTACCATTAATGCTTAACAATGAGAGAAAACCCAAAAGCTATTTAATAGTACATCAACATTAATATGAAACCAATTTATAAACATTAAAACTTACACAGACGCTAGTAATGTATAAAAATATAATGCTTCATTAACACACTGTAATATTGTGTAAAATGTTTATTGAACTGATATTAGCATAATAATTTAGGCTGTTATTAAAAGTTATCTTCTCTGTGTTAACATAATCACCTGGTGAAGTTTACCTTTCCGTTAATCTAGTTACTAAACCATCTTGTGTTTGTTCCACACAAGTAATCAGTTTCTGCTTTTTTTTAACGTATTCTCTTTTTGTCACTTTTGTGAAAAGCTGTGTTTGCTATTTTAGCTTTACAAAAGTTTGTCAAGAGACTTGGGAGTCCTGGTATTGATTTTGTTTTTTAGGTTGGTGAATGTGCATTCTTGAGGAGTCGTATACTAAAGTAGATATCGATTATTTCCTGGTTTATAGTGGTTATCTAAGATCAATCCTTTATGTTAAGCTCTAAATTAAACAACCTTCACAACATTCAACTATAGCAATTACAGTACAAGTTGATCACGAATCACGTTTTACTTCTTTTATTCTATTACTATCTGTTTACAACTTGATTCACACCTGATTTTAGAATAGATTTCATTGTATATGTGCATATTTGTGTTTGTACTGATGTCATCTTCGTTTTTTAGTTTCCTGATTTACTGTTTTATTGTTGACAACATTAAACACGAATTCCATAGGTATTCATTTGTAGTGAACAGAAGTATACAAAATAGGCTTTTCTCTTATTATATATTCTCATTTTCCAATCAATAATCATAATCATCTAGCATTCTGCCTCACTTTATTTTCTCTAGAACAGCCTTTTTCTTTCTAAAGATCTTTTTACAATCCACTAATCGATTCAACTTGTGTTTTAACTAGATTATTATCAGGAAAGAAAATTAGTAATAACAACAATAAGTGTATGATATATAAAGTGGCATATCAGATTCTTGTTTTTTTTCTTTCTAACACAAATATGAGTGAAACTCAACAAAGCACCGGATAATTTGCCTAAAGGTGTTGGAATATGCCTTTTTTATGTAGCGGAATCATTAGGCACCACCTCAAAGAAACCGAACTTATGTATACAGTATAAATATATTCAACCTCTCTGTTTACCTCGGCCCACAATAGAACCTTGTCTCTAAGGCTTTATTTCAACTATCTTCCCTTTCCTTCTTTTTACGAGACATTCATACTTGTTTTTGTTACCAAATTATTCCAATTATATTTTACTTTCTATTCATCATTTCATTACAATAACTTTGACTTATCGCTAATGGTACTGTCGTTATTACTATCACCATTCTTTTGTCACTACCACTTTTACTTTATTGATTAAATATCACTATCATCGCCTTCTAACATGACACCCACTTAATCTTGTTAATATTAAATGACCTTTTTAGTGCATTGTTACATAACCATTCGTATTTGTTTGAGGCAATTTCTAAGTTGTAGATGATCAGATCGAAATGAAATTAGCTAACTACAATCCACGATTTTGACATATTCAATCATATTGCTTACCCCATTACATTATCTAATTGTAAAAATGATATTTATGGACTTATAAATGTAGAGCTTGAAGAAGAATTTATCGAAAACAATTGTCGGCTCCAGTGCTCTTGACATTAGTCACGTTGTTTATTTTGTCTTAATTTATATTGTTTTTGTTCCTATGTTGAAGTACTTGAGTTAAATTACATCAATCTATGGAAAGAAGTGGTCAGATAAAATTCTCAATTTGTTTTATAATGTTAACGTTATTGAAGTCTATTACTTTTTTGATACTTCACCGTACGTTTACATTTATTCAGAAAAATATGAATCACCCCTGAAAGGTATATGAATGTTAGTATCGATGTAGTGCGTACAAAGAAATCTCCGATGAGAGAGTTTTGTTCATAATAATTGTTCGTAATCACTCAAAAAATAGACGGCTAACAAAAATAATTACTTCAGATGAGTGCAATCAAATAGGTGGAACACAAAAAACTTTTCTTATTCAACCATATTAAAAACAGTCACTCAAATAATGTTTTCAAGTCACGTCGCGTCATGTAAATACTTCTGAAGTCAGTAGTTAAAATTTATGAATTCTGGCAATCTCACTTGGTGTTTTTGTAGTAATCGTAAAAACATATACACATGAAAACCAACTATATTACTTTTCCCTGTAAACCCATTAATCAGTAATTGTAAACCGAGTATTTAATCCGTCATAAGGTAGAACAATGAACAATATGCTATTCATACCATACACCGAGTCATTTTACCTATATATAAAGTTTGTCATCGATAAATGCCAGTGTATAACAATTTCAATGTCACAGATGCTCATATATGCTAAATGAGTTCACTTCATGATTTGACCAGTTGTATTTTAAGACAACTGTTTGTCCACGATATCGATCTGTGTTAATCTTAAAGTTATATGACTCTGCCAAATAGTTGGAAACTATGTTTTGAGTGGATTATGGTTGTAATCAAATCATCAATGTAAATCAATAATATTCAGCTATTGTTGACATCATAACAATTTAAGATTAATCAGCAAAAATTTCTGATAAATATAGCTATCGAAAAAGTAACCATCTATAACATTTTTTATAAAGGTTGAAATGATGATTGCATTTTGACTTACATCGTTTCCCACTAATTTAATATAACATTCCATTGCTTTTGATCCTGTTGAGTTAGCTCGAAATATCATAGATTCGTTTCCTTAATTTAAACAATAAAGAAAATAAGTTAAAAAAAATTCGAAACAGAATACATTTCCAGCAGATATTAGATAAATACTGATGAGGAGAAGAAATAATAATCCAGTACCTTATAGTTTACAAGCGTTCTATCATTTCATACAGTTAAATACAAACTGAGAAGTTCCTACAAATCTGAAATAATAATATTTTGTTCTATAAAATATTTGATAATAATTATAATGAAGTAGTGTATTAGTAAGTCTATTAAATATTTTGAAAGCTGATCATCATTTAAGTAATGGGAGCAGCATGATATTTAAACACCTTCAGTGATATCTTGAATTTCATTGTTCGAATCGCGCATCAGTATAAATAATTATCACATTTAAGGTGAAACTGTGAGGTGACAATATTTGGTGAATGTTATGTACAACGTATTGTTATATTGAAAGATTCAAGTAGAACAACTAACTTCCGTAATTGTCTTTTAGAAGATGACTTCATTTACTGTGAGAATCTGTCAGTCAATTATTATTTTGTTTCCATTACTGTTGCGTTCCCCTTACCCTAATCTCATACTAGACCCATTCAGCAACAGTAACTAATTGACTATGTTTCTATCCCACCAGTTCTAAGTCATTTTTGTTTTTCTTTTGCATAAATGTTATCCCTTTTATTGGTCCGCTGTGTGGTCAGGTTTTGCGTGTATATAAATGAATGAGTGAAATATAACCTGACTGGCTGGTTGTTGTCTGATTTATCTTGTGTTCTTTCACTTGATTTGGGGACCGTGAGTCACGAAGCAGACGTATGAGGATAGAACAAAAGCCTTAGTATCTGGGTTTTTCTGGTATTGCTTCCTATTAGGGTTACTGTCTCCAAATATCACGATGAACTGTAGTTTACACCACAACACCTAGTGTTTTAACTCTTACGAAATTTTCGTTTCACTAGGAAATTTTTCTAATTATAATATAATACTAGATAACATTATTGTTTTCTTTGTACTCTAAGTGGTCATATTTATTAAGAAAAATTAGTTCGACAGAAAACTGAACGTCAGTCACAAACAATCGTTTACGACTTTCTGTCAATTATACGTAATTGAATTCACATAATATCTTTATAATTTATTTCATATAAAATGGTATTATTCAGTCAGATATAAAATATACGTCTCTGTACATAAATTTAGTCCATACTGTCAACAGACGTAGCCATCAAGTCCTTTAAAGGAATATTTAACTTACTTCAGACTTTTCTGGGTTTTTGTATATCTTTCAAATCAAAATGTTATATCATGAGAGTTTGGATTAAAATATGCTAATAGTTAACATAATATGATGTGGATAGCGGAATGGTTGGATTCATTTATTTTTATTCGGTTAACTTTCAACTTAACATAAAATGTATGTTTACTGTTATCTATAATGTCTTAATGAGGTTAGTTGGTGGATAAAACCGAATAGAAGCTTAGTTTCAATACAAAGCAACCATTATAAAAAAGATGTCATATGATGCAGCAAAACTTATACAGGAAAAACTTAAATTATTTTAATATCTTCTGGAGAAAGAATAATTTTATCCATAATTAATAAAGGCAAATTATGCGTACAATAAAAGCCCTTGTATGGTAATATCTGATTTTAAGTATACATTAATTTATGATCTGAATTGAGATATTAATCTAAATGTCGATAGGTTGTGAGAAACATTTTCTATGAAAGTTGGTAAAAATGGAAGTTAATTGTATACGCACTAACGAGATAATATCCCATGAGCATGTAATAATTAAATATGCCTAAAAATAGTAATTTTTCACTGTCTATAATATGCATTAAATATATACTATGAAATAATAATTCTGATTCCTTTATTACAGTAATTGAGAGTAGTCACAACTGTAGTTATATGTGAATATATAAACATGTATCCTGAGACAAATGCAGATGGATAAACACTTTTTCCTCGATATATTGTTTAAATAATAACATCTGCATATTTTTTGATTGAATAAATAGTATTTAGAATAAGACGTATTTCGATAATCACTATAGTCTGAAAAATTGTCAGTGTAGTGAACATTACTTGTCTTTTCATTTATCAAATAGATAAGCCTTAGTTGTTCAGCCATCTCATCCATTTGAAGTATTCTATGCTATCTAATCAAAATGAATTTAACATAGTGGATTTGTAATAAATCAATTACATTTTTTGTTATAAATCAACTTATCTACAAGTTATACTCAAGTTATTTGAGAGATTGTAAACTGTACGTAAATTGTTAAACCTCCAAATATGTGAAAAGTATTTGACTCGTTTAATCCTACACTTCAGACATAAGTCACTTTATCATATATTTCAAGTTATTTTCAACGTATAAACGTCTTACTATATTCGTCTCACTCAAGGTAGCATTCTGTTCATAATAATAGATGGTTGTTTTATTTCTACATTTTCTTTTCATTTCTACAGCCTCGAGTTATAGTAGGTAATTTAGTTGTATATACCCATTATAAATTCACTTGTAATCGTATAATCCCTCTAATTTTCTTAACAGTATAGAAATATGATTACCTTTCTGATTAGTGATGTAATGCATGAAAATGATGTGAAGTTTAATTATAAGTTTAATTAAGCATTCTTATGTCGGCTATTGATAATGGTTTTTGAATGAATCCTACAACAGAATATAAAATTCCTTAAATATAAAGCAGCTTGAAATTCGTCTTTATGTGGACAACCTTTGAAAAACTTCTCAAGGTTCTAACGAGTAAAAGGTCTTACGTAACTTTGGTGAAATTACTTATACCGGTAGGAAACGTTTATTATCTACATGGTAATAATCAGCAGAGTTAGTGATACATTCAATAAAATATCATAAAAATATTAGCTGAAACAGTGTGATAACTCGAATACAGCTAAATTATTTTAGTGGATTAGTAAATCACCGAACTTTCTAAAGAGCCATAGAATTGTTTTTAAACTAATCGAACTAGTATGTATCGCTAGTTGACTAAAGTTAGAAATACTAACTACTAAGAACCAACTCAGTAATCTAAGGGTCAAACATTCATTTAGAGCCTGAAGGTCTTGGGCTCGACTTCTGGGGAAAACATAGGTGCTCACTGATAAGAACTAGGTCGAAAGAGCTGTCAATCACTAACCAGTTTTCCATGTCTGTTTACGTGTTATCAAATCCAGATTTAAAATGTTGCTTACATGATCATATGCTAATCATTACGTTAACATGGAATCGTTATCTTGAACTTAGGGACGATCATTTTTAAACAATGATGCAGGCCACAATGAATTCAGAAATTATATAACCAATCATTTTTCAAGTTTATGAAATCTAGCAATTAGTAATAACTATGACCTCATTCCATTATATACCTTTGAATAAAGAAACATCTCGACCAATTACAAACTAGTTCGATTTTATTTCTTAATTATAAACAAAGAAAATGATCTAGAATCACGATTTAAGTTTTGGAATACAAAAGTTTTTAATACTTAATTTAATAAAAACAACTAACAAAATAGAAACATACCGTTATTATTTAAATCTTCACGGAGTAAATCTGCTAAAAATTCTGCAACAGATAAATCTGGCAATTTTTCAAAAATATTTACAAGACAACTAGCCAGTTCTTCTTTTTGTTTAGCAGATAATTTGATTTCTAAGCATTTTATTAAATCTAAGTATTTTGTTTTAATGAACTAAAAGTAAAACAAAGTAGACAGGTGACAAGTATGATATTATGTATATACTATTGAGAAGACTTACATGTTAGAAAATGAAACCACCGTCTCTATACCGTTCAACTAGCTCTATTTATGACATAAAGTGACAAAATTTATAAATTCCACTGAAGAGGATGTCGATTTCCTCAGGGTGGTAAGTTTATATTGATATGACGGAAAAGTCCTAATTTGTTGCAGAGCAAATGACCTACAAAATTAGTTTCTTCTAAACGTCTATAATATTTAATCATGTTCCATTTTGTATTATTATTTTGTCAATAAGTACGTTATTTTATTTGACAGGGGATATGTCTTGTGATGTCTTTTCAGTTAACGGTTTACATTATTAATCTGTTCTCCTGAAGAGTTAATCACAACGTATCATTGCGTATCATCTATCCATTCATTCATTTTAACAATACATACAGCGTTCACCAGTAAGCTTATAATTCACAATTTATAGCCTCGACCATTCCTTAGAAAATTGTGCTATTATCGTGGTAAGATAATAAAACTCAGACTTTGGTTGTCTTAAATATTAATAAGCCATCCAAAGGTATCAAGTCGCGAGTGCCTAAGTTATGGTTAAGGTGAATCCTCATTAAGTCTAAAAGTGTTGACAACATGTTGGATAACCTCAACTTAGACCCTGTATTATTAAAATTCACAATGTTATCAGAAATCTTGTGTGTATTTATCATACCGATCGATAATCACTAGAACGAAGCTTTTAATCCTATCCCACCGACATCTATAACTAACCTAATTATCTAATATGAATGATTCATCCTGTATTATTGACAAAATGGTCGAAGATAGATGACATATTTCTCGTCTGTGTAAACACAATATTTTCCTGGACTAAAATTTGGACAAGGTCATACATGCCTCACCAACTCTCGATGAAATACATATCAGTTGAAAAATACGAAATCTTGTATTCAATTAATAATTTATTCTTAAATTTGGTTTTGTTTAACTGGGATGAAAATATTTTGTCTCTGTTACAGAGTGAAGAAAAACACCCCAGTATGATAACAATCTGTTCAATGGGTTGTAATAGTTGAAATCGAGAAGAGTATATCATCAGAATTGTTTATGTTGAATTGATTTTACGAAAATATTCTTTTTGATTAAGGTATTTTTACATGGACATTGTAACATGTAATTGAATTTGGTTTTCGCACAATGTCAAATATTTTTAAGTTAAAAGTAAATAGTGGACAAGTAATTTAACGGGTAGTCATCATAACATGACAAATTTAAACGAAATAGATCCGTGTATATAGCCTCGTGTTACACTACAAATATAGAAGTTAGTGCTTAATTCGAAGTAGTCGTAGCGGAGTAACCACCTAATCACGAAGCCGTCTCCATCCTAACCAAAAATAAATGTAGACTTCATGAGTTGACCTCATCCATGTATACTAACCAGTCCAACCGTCCTTATGAAGCTAGTTATATTAGGTGCACAAGTAAGTCGGTTAGACATGGAAATTCCCGAATACTACTTTGCCTAGCTTAGCATAGAATAATTACGTTTGGTTAAGCGACCGGTACTTGATTATTTAATCAAAATCAGACAAACTTAAAAGTAATCTTTCAATATATTGTTCACATCACATTAAATTGGAAGCATAATGTATATTCACGTCTTTTTTATACAGTTGAAGCAACCACTATACGTCTTATTAGACTGAATCTCCATATTTAAAAAAGTCTCATCTCATTTCAGTTTACTCGTTAATACAGTCGATACTGCAGCCGATATATAATGCCTTATAATTCCCACTTCTGCATTTTTAAGACTTCTTTAGTAATTCTATTCTGATTTAACTATTACACCACTTGTCGTACTTTTATGTAATTACTACTATTTGAACTTTTGTCAAAATCTTGTTATTACGTAATCCATCAATTCTACAAATATATTTTGTTTTGCGTTTGATAATTAGCATCTTTGAATCTTACAATCGTCAGATTCGCCTGCGTCTTTCGATCATTTCGTTAGTCAGTTATAAAGCTTTTAAGTTTGTACTATTGTTATCCAAGGGTTTATTTAAGATTGTTGTATGTTGTAGTTTGCATCAGAGACTTGCTGTAACTGAACAAGCATTCAAAATCAAAACGAACTGAACAACTGTTTCATTTTATATGAGACCCCTCATTAGTGCTAGTCTAGTTTGATGTTAAAACCTTCAGGCCTTACGGCAAACGCTTAACCTACAGATCAGTGAGCTAGGACTCACTAGTTCTCATCCTTGACTGTTAATTTTTCTAAGTTTGAAGAACGATTCAAAATGTTAATGGCATAGCTGAATGAAGTACTTTATAAGAAATTATGTACTTTCACATAGGTACAATGAGATAAATGAATTTTTAGTATTTTTCAGTGAATTTCCGCTTATATATCTATAAGTATAAATGAGAATGTTTAACATTACCAACTAAATATATACATTAGGAATTCACTATACTTTAAGAAAACATTAACCAGCTTTCATTTTATGAAAACGGGTATTTAGTTGTGAATGTAAACAGTTTGTTAGATGTAGTTTTCATTCAGTTCAGTTCATCGCCGAATTCGTAAACACTTAATTTAGTCAATATTTCTAAAAAAATTATTATCATCTATGTTATGTTAATAAACAAAGGGTACTTACCTCTTTTAAATCATGATAACAAATAATTGGTAAAATATCAACTGTTTGATATAGAATTTTCATTCTTAATTGAGGTAATGAATTTTCAGGTAGAATAAAATTAGTTGTAATGGAATTACTATTAGGTGAAAGACTTGGTGAAGTAGGTGTTGTAATAGGCGATACCTTAGGAACAGTTTTATTCGTTTTATTCAGATTAATTTCTGTACTAACACCAGCAGTCCATGAACTCTTCTTTTTCGATTGATGTTCAACATGATTTGTTTTAGATTCATCACCATTTACTTTGGTATTATTACTGTATTGTGAAGTAGGTATAACTGAAAATGAAGCAGAATATCCAAAACACGAAGCTGGAGTAGAATGTTTTCGAAATCGTCCAGAGCCTCCAATAGATGAAGTTTGATTTGTATCATTTTGCTGTTGTTGCGGCTGTTGATAGTAGGATTGTAGACTTTCTAGGTAATTAATATTTGGATTACACTGTGGAGGTTGCATTGTAAACCACTTTTGCACTTCACATTGCTTTAAATCATCATTTAGTGGAATGGTAACATACGCTAGTGAATAGGATTCAAAAATAATTTAATTTTTCGGGAAGAGTAATATAGTGGATAATGTCAATCTATCACAAGCACTGACTTAGAATGCTCAAAGTCAAAGGAAAGGGGGGAAAACCAAAGAACCCATCGTGTTGAGGCAAACATAAAAATAATGAACAGCACTTGGGAAGAACTGGAAAGGAGTACCCAGGACAGAGTTTGCTGGAGAATGCTGGTCGGCGGCCTATGCTTTACGAGGGGTAATAGGCATTGATTAGTTAAGTGATTGTGTCAGAGATCGTGTTGAAAATGTTAGTCAATGTAGCATATTCTATCGTCAATTTATCTGAATTACCTGAAGTGCTGTTGAAACGCCTTAACAAAATCGTAAGAAAATTTCCGCAACATTTCAGCATTATTTAGCAATTATATTCATGCCACAATAACTGAAATGAGTGTCGCTAATTATGGTGGTTAATATCTCCAGATTAGGATGTGGTTACTGCATAGACTCAGTGCCACTTATACATGGAGTAATTAAATTAGTGAGTAAAATAAATGCTGTTACCATTAACAAACAAAGGAAATTTTAAAGTATTATTCAAACAGTGAGCTTTGTCTCATCATATTTTTCACTAATGAGAACTAAAGACAATATTCTCTATGTAATACACCCATGTGAAGTCATTTCCTTCCATTCTTAAGATATTTTCAGCTCACTGATTTATACTCCCAATACGGTATCTCATAGTAACCAGCTTCAATGAAGTAGTTTAACAGAAGCATAAGTAAAATAATTACTGATCACATACCGATAAATTGATTCTGGTTTTTGTTTCTTTGTCGTTTGTCTTTTACAAAAGTTGCTTGTCTAAATAGATTTATTGTCATGATGGATATTGAAGGCAAATTGCTATAATTGTATAGAAAATGTAAAAGAAGGAAGAGTATATTAGTAACGTAATATAAGATTAACATGTCAAGCTGAAAAACTTGTGATGGGACACATTATTGTTTGTTACTTTGAAAATCTGATTTTAAGTAACAGATTCATCGTCATCTACCAAACTGCTGTCAATTTGATTAGTATTTCAGTTGATCCAAGTGAAATGATATTCTGTTTTTATGCAATCGATATGGCTTGCAATATTTTCATGTATATGATCAGTTTTCATAATGACAGATATCCTACTTTTAGTCGTTTTCAATGATACCGACATTTTAATTAGAGCGAAATCCCAATGTAAAGTATATCTCATATTTTAAATCTCTTTGTTTAGGAACCTTGGGAGCAAATCATATAATATTGCGACAAAATAAGCTAGAGTTAGAAGTGATCTGACCACAGTTGACTCAATGAAAGTTACTATTCACTAATGTTTAATATATCGGTATTACTGATTGCACTTATCTCTGTTGTGGAAATTACAACGGGTAGGGAGTCTAGTTGATGCATCCAATAAAATGGCTCATTCTTTGTGAAAACCTAATCTTATTTATTGATACGAAATTTTCAAACTACATAAATTATATCACTGATCACATTAGGATATCTTTTCTTCTTATCAAATTAATTATGTATTACTTCTAAATTAATTTGAGCTAATCAAGAATGATTTCTCCATTATACAAAACGCGTCAAATATTTACTTATTATTGGTTACTTTTCAACAATTAATATTATTGTTTCGATTGGAGTCCGATAAACAGTTCATATTACGTGAATCATTAAGTAAATTGTCTCTGGATTTTCGACTTTCCAAGCTATGAAATGTTGCATGAGTGAGCTAAGTTATATTGAATTTCGTGTACATCACTTCACCAAATTACTGAGGCACTACCATAAAAATAAACAGAGTAGTATGAAATTATGATATACATGATCCTGATGAACTACACACACGCATCATACAGTGGTAGAATTCAGTATATGTAGAAAATAAATTGATTACTGTAATTCAATCAGAATGAGGTTTATTTTATTTAAATATTCAAGAGATAATTTATTTACTTACTTCATATCGAATTGTTCACCCCAGAATACTGTTCCGTCTGACAACTTACTAGTAGTGCGTGCATACAGTGTACGATCCAAACATATTTCACAAAAGTATCTATATTAATTAATAAAAGAAAATATTCTTATCTTTTTATTTTAAACAAAAAAAAACAACAGATGGGTTTTTTCATCAGATAATTATCTTGAATTATCCATTTGTTTCGCCGATCATCTTCATGATCATTTATTTGACATTTATTCCTTGAAATAATAAAATAATATCTAAGGCTTTATTTGTAAATATTAGTTATTAATTCATATGCAATAAACTGATATTTATGTTCTTGTGGAGACATTTTAGTTGAATTCAGTATTCAGATTATGCTGTATTCTATCATAATCAATGAATGAAATATTATAGAGGGGAAAAGTCAATGCTATAGCAGTGAATCATTAACATGGTTCCTAAGTTAAATTTCAATCACTAGAATATTACTAGTCTGTTAATCTACATTATTTAACATTATTATTAGCACAAATTTTGTTTATCAAGTATTATTCTGTTTTTTTTGAGCTCAGAACCTAAGCAGCTACAGAATCTCTAAAAGCATTTCAAGTCACTGAATTAATATGATGTTACTTTATAAAAGGAATGAGGAGATGGCGGGGTGTGATATATTTTGTACAAAATAAGTGAAATTTTTTATCTACTGTAAAAATACTTAGAATCACTAAAATTCTTCAGAATTAAAGCATCATGCAATTCCTTTTAAAAAAGATGTTATTCGAAGTTGGAGCCTATTCATTACTATAACTGCTTAGTATATAATAACAAAATTCCATTAGTATAACGTTTAAATCATGTTATATGAGATGGGAAAAAATGAATAATATTCGATTGGTAGCATTATTGAATGAAACAATCAGTGATAACAACTAGAAGGCTAATGTAAGTTGATATTAATGTATATATGTACGCATAAATAATTAGAAATGGATACAGATTTATAATCTTATATTATCCTTTTACTTTGTAAACATTGATGATGGCATGAAAGCAAAATATTTTGATGTATCCTAAATGTTGATAAACGTGTGCTCCAGTTTCTAATGTTAACCATATACCGAATAGACTAAATACAGGATAAATATTAAATTTTTATCAATGGTTACTATAATTGATTATTAAATAATTCGTAGATCTATAGATAGAGAAAGAAATAGGAATTTACTATTCCTTACAAAGCGTCATAAATGTGCTTGATCAGTTAACTGTAAATCTTCAGTTAGGGTTGAGTAATTTTATGAGAGTGCTAGTAACATTTTAAGACTAAATGCTTCGAATTAGATTGTTATAGTTATTAATGTCAAACACATTCACTTTGGATTCTTATCCCGTTTGTTGATGCTGTAAATAAGTGATATACTCCGAGTAGAAATTAAAAATTTTAAGGTTTTGTAATCTGGCGTAGGCCTACTCTTTAAGGAAAACATAAATTTTATTTATGATGTTGTTGAAAAACAAACAAATGAGATCAAAGTTATTTCTTCTTAATGACGAAATAAATAAGTAATCTGTTTTTGTTTTTCTTAAGTTGGATTGTTACTGGCTAGCGGAATTCAGGAGGCGTTTCGTATTATTTAGGACTCATCGGTTGGATGTACCTGTATCCTAATGTTGATGTTCACACTGATATTCGAACTCACTTCGCTTTATGCCAAACGCCACCGCGTTCTATACTAGGCTACTGTGTCTAGACAGTCACACTCGTGCAACGGGTATATATATAATTAAAATAAGCTAGTATCTTTCCGTTGATCTGTAATGGACTGAAACTGGTTAACCTTTGTTACCACATGTCTTTGTTTCTATTGATTTAAATAAAATAATATGTACTAAAAAAGAAATACAATGTCAAGGGGGTTTTTGCTTTTGATAGTTTATTGTTGACATGAATTACTTGTTTCATTAAAACTGATATTTCTAGTTGCATATAAGACAGCTAGTGAGTTCCAATGATACATTGATATCGGCATCATTTTATCATAGTTATATAAATGAATTTTGTTATATGAGTTTTACATTTATTTATTATGAGATAAATGAATTATACATATTTTCAGATGTATATTGGAAAAAAATTATTTCATCCTGTTGCTATCACTATAGTGAATAGATAAATGAATAAAATCTATCATAGTTTGTCTAACAGATAAGTTTAACTGAAAACAAAAATGATATCAATTTTATTGATAAAAAAATATACACAATAACTTTTTATTGATCAAGAAAGAAAGAAACTCAGTAGAGAACAATCTGTCTTTCTATCTTGTCTATTTAGTTAAGTGAAAAAAAAAATCGAAATTGTTTATGATTGAATTAATCAAGTAATCAAATTGTAACTATGTCGATTAAAAATTTTACTTTGAATTGATTTTCAAATTTTGTTCATTCATAAAAATTTATTAACGATAACAGTGGAATGTTTTCAAACTAAACAATTGTCAACTAGATACACGTTTAATTAGAAGTTTATTGTACATATAACAGTAATTTATGCAATGTGAATTGTATTAATGAATTACTAACTTATATTAAATCTCATTATGTTTTCATTTAAAACAGTAGAATTATAAAAAGTTGTTTCTAACTTCAAATTTATGTCTTGAAAACCCGGTTTAATGTACCACGTGACATAATGCCTGTTTTATAACTTTTAATTATTTTTCAGTCACTTATTTAATATCATCATGGAAGTGAATAGCATCAATAAAATTGTTTTTAGTATTTTAACCATGGTCAATGTAACAAAACTGAAATCTACAAAATATTCAATAATAGTAATATGTGATTCTCTTAGTAGTTTATTTTATTTTCATTCAATACTATAATCATAACATACTTTAGGAAAAACATTAAAGTTACAGTATTCCCAAAAGACATTGGATCATTTACAAAAACAAAAAAAAACAATGTGTAAGTTACGCTTGTTTGTTTTGTTTATACGTGTGTTCAGCATTACAACAGTTTATTGATCAATAATATTAACTATTTTTTGTTATCTTTGTCTATTCATCAATGTGTGATTTTCTTAGACAAATGTTGCTTTCCTATCTGAAGTAAATTTTTAATTTCTTGTCAATAATTTAAAAGTTTCAATCATTTCCGCCAACATCTTTGAGTTATGCACATAACTTTGATGTTTTGTTTATATTTTAATAATTTAATCAATATTTAATTCTCTGTATTAATTTTTTTTTCATGAAGAGAAATAGTATTCCTACAAAAATGTTACTGTTTTGTTTTTCATTTTCAAGCTGAAATATCATTAAATAACATAAATGTGAAGATTGCATTCATTTTATCTTTACTTAGAAAGCCATTAAACTACACAGTAAAAGTAATTTTAATTCGGCGACATTCCAGATGACTTTTAATTGGTTATCCTTTGTAGGTTGAAATCAAGACAACAACAAAAAAATAAGAAGATAATAGGTAATTTTATATTTCTTTATATATGCGTGTTTCATTGTACGCTTGTTAATTAATTATGTATTTCATACAGTTTACAAATTTACTTTCAGTAATAAAAGTTCATCTACTGTACCTATTAAGTACTTTATAATAATGGATCAGGATTGTGTACACTTTTCATTAATGTTTTTGTTAATGTCGTATGTATTATTCATGAAAATTACAGTTTAGTGTACACACAGTTTATTATAGTACATCAGATTACTTTTAAATTATTAAATTAGGAAATACAATTAAGATGAACGTAAACCAGACTCAGGCAACAGTTTGTTGCTAAAAACGGTTAATTTTCAAACACTAAGTTATATGTTTTGACTTCGCTCCACCTAATTTGGTTTGAACATTCAGACTTTACTATTAGTCAGTAAAAACTTGATTGTTTATATTTCTATAATGAACAGTTTACAAATAAATAGATTACAATGGCAATAATGAGTCTGATAAAATTGACTCTAAGAAATTTCTTTCACCATTTTGTTGAATCAGGAAAGTCAATTATAATGTTTTTGTAACAAGAAAACTTTATTTCTCACATTTCAGCGCTAAATGAAATATGATCTGTAGGGATTAGAATTTTAATCAATATAGTTGAACCAATTACTATACCTAACTTTAATTCAACTGGTAATCTAAATAGTAATTTTCAAGGCGTTAAACTAGCGAGTGGTAGCAATTAAGCTACAATCTATAAGTATAGTGTACATTGCTCTTCCATGCTGATATAAAGCAGTGTTGAGCAATTTATCACATGTTTAGTGTGAATTTCTCAAGTGACTTTTGAAACAAGGTGTTGCTAGTTTACTGACTGTTAGTACTCTGAATGCTAATTATCCAATTGTTCTTACACTACTAATTTTCCCTTTAGTTCTTCCATCACGTAACATGACATACATTACCTCTATGTTCTGATGTTTATTTGTGGGAAACTGAATATGGTAATAAATCTAGTATACAGCTGATCATTTATGCATTTAAATACTAATGATTTCTTACAGTTGATGATCTAATCAAAAATATGTATTTGTGACATTTGAAAAGTAAAGTTTATGAAGATTAGATACAATACTCAATAATATTAATCGATTTGTTGAAATCAAAGAGACAGGGTAATTGCAAAAAATCAAGTTGCATTGTATGTGGACAGCTTAAAACACTGCATCTTGTGATACATACTAGTCCAATATTTATCTTCAGTGTGTATACGTGTATCAGATGGTAGGTAATGGTGATCAAGTTGAAGTTTAAATAAAAAAAATATTGTAAAATTTATCATCATTTGAGGTACATTAACAAAATATCAAATTCTTTCGTTTGAGCTGCAAACATTTCTCATCTGTATGCATAAATTTAAACATTACTACTCTCGTTGAAAAGCTTTACCGAACTCTTCTTTTTGAACATACATGAATTAAGTCTTCAGAGGTCACTAAAATGAATGGATTAATTCATTAACTGATCTTTTTTGATAATGACTACAGTACCATAACAGGATAAAAATAGTTAATGTATCTATATAGTTTAAAATTTTCTACTTAAACAAAATCTTAAGTTGATATTGATTTAATAGAATGCTATTTGTGTGCATGTACAATTCAGGATAGTACATACACTCAGTAATTTTTTCTGCGGAGAACTTCGATGATTTGAAGTTGAAGTAAAAAATCAACTGGCAGCTGTTAAGACAATATTCCTTAAAGTAATATATATTTTCTAATCTGTATTTACTGTTCAGTAATGGCATATTAAAATAATTTATATTTAATCAAAATAAAGAAAAAACCATAGCAAAATATCTACCTAAAAATGATTATCAATAAAATTCTGTAAAAATACCATGATTACGAGAATTTTCTTACCATTTGTTACTGATAAACAGCCTCGCTATAAAAGTACTAATGTTAATAACTTATTCATTCTTCTTACCTAAAACTACTTTCTATTAACAGTTGCACATAATTTATGTAGTACTTTTTCATAAAAAATCACTAACAGATTTCACTAATTACTTTACAACTGTTGTGTTTGTATCTACCTTCTTTACATCGTGAATAATAAATGTCATCAGGTAAATTCGTATTCATTTGAAGAGACTGCCCATGTCTCGTCAGCATGTTGTTATTCTTTCTTAAAATTAAACACTCCTCTCTGTTTCAGTTTGTAGTATTTGTTATTTATAATAAATAACTAAACGTACATGTTAAAGCATAGTTTGACATAATCATTATGTTAAATGCAAAACCAGTAAGAAACTCTATAAGAAAAATGAATAGAGTTATGCTTGGTTTTAAAATGAAATATGGTCATTGAGATAGGTACATGATAATGGAGCTATGAATCTATAGATCTGGACACAAATTTTAATTTAATATTCTAAAATTTCATTCCGATGTATATTTCAGTTAGTTTGAGCTTCAAAATATCAACCTATTTCTAATCGACAATAATCGTCGACAACAATCGTTAAAATGTAATTTGCGAATTTTGAAGTTATATTTCTTAAGTAAATGTCCTAAGAAAAGTCACCTCCAGAATTTCTCTAAGAACATCTTAAATATCAATTATATTCTGATTACATGGAAAAAACATCAAACATGAAATTATTTTGTTAAATAAAGATGAATTAATGTTCTCATATTATATGGTGTATTTAAGACGAATACTAAGCTGTTGGTTGCTCATTCTGATTAAGTCGATAATTTGAGAGTGTTGTTCGTTGTTCTTTAAAGAATCTGGTTGCGTTAGTGACTAGGCATCTTATTGAATACACCATACAGGAAACTGACTGTATTTCTAGCCTTAGTAAATTTTCTCATTAGAATGCAACCATTGAGAAAATGTTGGAGCATGACAATATTAGATTCTTGTTTTAACACAGCTAGCGCCTTCGCGTAATCTAGTTTTTTAAACCCTTTAAGATAAGGGTATCAAAAAAGCCGCTTCTTACATCGATTAGTTGAGATTTTATTTAGTAACTTCATGATATTTGCAATTAATCAACTAGTCATGTAACTATCTGAACATCTACTCAGCTTTAGTGATAAATAAGTCTTAAATGACTGAAATTACCATACTTTCTAGTTAGCTATATACAAAAATTAATGTACTCAGAAACAACGATTTTTATTAGTATCATGCTAGTTACTCAAACGATATTCATCTCGAAGCTATGTTCGAGGAACTGTGTCATAGTTTAACTAGAGCCCAGTTAGTACACATTAGTAAGATACTTCAATTAATATAGTTGTAGTTAGTCTATGGATGGACGTATTGATTTTATACCAAAAATCATAAAGCTAACGTATACCCTTAAGGAATAATAATGGCTTATCTTGTTTGTTGAAAAGTAAATTTAAGTATACTGTTGAACTTATTCTACATTCTAATTTCTTTACTATGAGTTATTAACAATCGACTTCCTTTAGATTTTACATTTATTGTACATGTTGGAAGAAATGAAATTGTTGTTAATAGAAACATTTATGTATTGACAAATAACAAACTTATATCCGTGTAAAATATTTAATGTAAATTACTAATTCAATAGTAATATACATAGATGTATGGTTTAGGACGTTTTTAAAATAGGAACCTTTATTTCAAGTTAATTTCTTGTTACGATATTTTAAACTATAGCACATTCTTATATTGTAAATCGTTTGTTAAAAGTAATTACGTTAGTGACCAAAGTTCATAGCATTACGTGACAGTTTATTTTATAGATTTGTAAATAGATGTAGTCTCAGACTTTTAATTAGTTCTGACAATCCTATCAGTATGCACAGCATCACATGAATTCTGATGGCTCAGTTCAAAATACGTGTTAAACGCGGTAATCTGAATGTATAATTCTTACCAGATTTCTTCCTATAACTCGTAAAAAAAATCATTTTTCATGTTAAGAAAGCCGATGTTAGCCTGATTTATAAAACGATGATTTTTCTTGTTTTATACAGCATTTGAAATCTTTTCGTAAGTGAAAAATAAATATTTTACAAATGTTGAACTGATTTACGTACAGAACTTTTAGTATTAAATCGTTAATATTGTGTGAAATGCTTCATATTAGATGCTAGAGGTAATAGGATATTTGATATGTGACTAGTAGTGGAATTCAGATTCATTAAAACTTATAACTAACGTATATATAGGCAATTTGTTCAGGAAGTAGATATACCAATAGAGATTTGACAGTTGCAGTCTTGAATGATAATAACGAAAAAGTAGAAATAGATATTGATTACTAGGGCAGGTTTATGATTGTCTAATCTTCACAAAAGTGATAGAATAACAAACTTTGTTTCCTATCTACTTTAAGTAAAATGAATTTAACTAATTCTATGAATGATTTATGATGTACATTTTGTTTTTTATCTGATCACAACTTTTATTTTTTTTTGTTCGGAAAACACTAAAATTTTTTTCTCGTACAGCTTCCTTGAAGTTATTTTTTATTTACAGGAAATGAAATTAATGAACATTATTAACATTTAGTTCTAAGGAATGTATTTTTTTTTAAAAAAACTGTTTTTGTTAAACGTACAAACAGTGCACAATTGTGTGAATAAAACAATATGGCTATGACAATAATATTTGTTAATGTTTTCCCTATAAATAATTTTCAAAAGTTAACTTATGACTCATGAATTGAAGTCGCCTCGGGAGAGTGACACCTACTTATTGTTGGCATCAGATGATTGTTGTACTATGCAGTGAAGTGACTGAAATAACAAAAGTTGATGTCAGTACAGTAGTCAGAAGAAAGTGAATATACTGTAATATCTAGAGCTCTTAAATTTCATCCCTTGTACCTCACTTGTGGTACATTTCTGTAGTTCCATACTGGAAGGGAAATAGTCCTAAGTGCTTTTGCTATTTAAAAATTTCACACAATCATCGCATGACAAAAGTCTTCAGGAAGTCTGAGTTCTCATTAATAAGTTAGCATACCTAATTAAGATTTATTTGAATCCTTATTGAATAATAGCCAAAATAAGTTCTCAGGTTGAAATTCTGACTTAATAGTTTCAAATGAATGAACCACTGAGTTACTTTTGCACAAAGGAAATTTGACTTTTGTTCAATTCAAATAAAATGTAAACTCTCTGTCTAATGTCTCGTAACATAATACAAACAAAGCAAATGTTACAATGGCTATTTTCAGCTTTTATTACATGAGCTTTTCAGAAAAGTACAGAATTCGGTGATCGTATTTAAAGTAGTTTCGTAACTGAAAACCTGATTCACTGACATAATATTTCACTTTATAATCCATTCGCAGTACACAGTAAAAGCTGCTTTGAGGAATCAATATCACAAAATCATATCATTTTTTAAAATGATTGTGTTCTTAGTTTCACAGTGTGAACAAATGCTGGTGAGTGGTTAAATTTTTACTCCTGTAGTTACTATAACCTGTTTTCTACTATAAAAGTGTAAAAGGATTAACTAGGATTCGTTATTTTCACATGCAATTATTACATGAAAAGAACTAGAATTTCATCTTATCTGATTATCATTTTGGGATTCAGTAGTTATTAACGTGGTTCAAATACTATATACGCATATTAGGTTTATTATTTTGAACGTATAAGTACATATATAATTTAGATGTGTGGTTTCAACATCTGGAATGAATAACAAATGTTGCTACAACACAAGTATATCAAGAGAGAGCTTTTATGTGACGAAGTATTTTGTTTAATTGTAGGTGTCAGATAAGTAGGAGAAATTAATTATCTATTTATGTTGAAATAACTAATATTTCTATAGGATTTTCCCTGTTCATGGAACGGTGTTTTAGATAGGAAGTTAAACAAGCATTATATTGAAGTATAAACTATAATTTGTAATGACATGGACTAGAGGTTATCTGCACACCATTACCTTATTAAATTACTAATTTATTATTTAATTCATTAAATTTTTGGCGTTTTCAAATAAAGCATTTAACTACTAGTAAGCCCTTAAGTGTAAGTCAATCTATATTTTCAATAAAGTAAGATATTTTTATCTAAGTGACACCACAGTAGGACGCATGGCATACTCTTTAAACTTTTTGAGGAGCATTATATTCAACTTTTTTGAAAAGAAGCAGTAAAAAACAAACTTCTAATGTACATAAAATTACTTTTCCCAGTTAAAAATATGTTTATTTATGTTCCGCACAACAATGATTGAAATTATCTAGTAATGCTATGTGGTAGAGATTGATACAAAGCAGACATCGAGTATGATAACATAGTTGTTAGACCAAATTCTGTTTACTTTTTTGTATCTTATCAAATTATTTGGTACATTTCAAACATTATTGAAGCTTTAGGAGATTGTAAAGCAACATTTGCTGTTAAAATAGAAGAAAAACTAAAACCGTCTCTCGTGTTTTCAATAAATCAACTATAGTTACACAACAGACACAGCCAACTTGAAATTGTTTGCTTATTCTACGTGACTAGAGTATATATATAATGTAATTGTTACCCAAGGGTATTTATTTGCAATGCCTTAGGCAGATAATTGCAAATATTTTTAATATCTATGACTGAACAACGGTTACACGTAGTAAATTAATTCAAGAAAAAATAAATTTTACATCATACAAACTGTACTAACACACATATATGCTTATTTTTTATTCAAACGTTTGTTGGCATTATAAAAATGCCGGTTACGTGACGTCGAATCCTTCAGTGATTCCAACCTACTAGTCATTTACTTTCACATAAAACAATGTGAAAAAGATAAAAAAGTTTTACTGTTTTGTTTTCATTAAATCTGTAACGAAATTGTATGTTTTTGCCAGAAAGTAATTATTTAGTTTAGCATCTAACTACACTCCACTGATAACAATTTAAAAGCAATATTTGTTTCGTTCTATGCTAATGAGATTACATCATTTCACAAATTGAAAATTCTATTCCTACTAACTAGTCACGCATTAAGTACAAATTTTATGCAACATTTTCAGTTGCTTAACAAAATACCTTTCTATACCTACATAAAATTAATCAAAACTATCCCTAAACACAATTTATAAGTTATTTATAATTTTTTTTTTAAAATACACATAAATTATGGCAATACATACCGTCCTTTAGCTGACAGGTTTTTGACTTCTTGTATAGATATCCTTAGTGATACATCTCTGTGTTGTTCATTCTCTAATTCCGGTTTTGCACGTCTCCTTAGTCTGTTTTCAAAAAGATAATAAATGCAAATAAAAATTAGTTAAAAATAAACATTTTCAACAGTTAATAGAACATTTTATTTGATGTTAACAGAATAATATGCATTATTCGCTGAACATTCATGAAAATACAGTTACATGAGTAGTTTACACTTGTAAGCCCATTTTTCACTAAAAATTAGCTTCACAATTAAGTAGTCAATGCATGTAATTCCTAAAAATATAATTAAATGAAAATAATCTGTTTTTAAACAGTTTTTCATCAGTTTTAACAATGTTAATATAAGTATATTGACTGTTGGTAGATATCACCATGCAGATTACAAATGATTCAAACTCCCTATGCTTGTTTGTAATCAAACACTAACTGGCAACTTTTAAGTAAATAATACTAATTAATCATGAAATTTGAATATCATATGAGTTAACGGTGTTTTGATATAACATTGAATGTTTTTTGTTTGAATAATAAACTAACATGATTATTTTCAGAAAATAAAAAAGGCTAATTCTAATACAATTAAAAATAGAAGAGTTAATTATAATTATCAGCATTTGAACCGTACACAGTAGTTATTACTGATTAGGTAACATAAACAAGATTACACACAGGGTCGGTACTTAAAATAACACTCAACAAACAGAACGATTTACCACTTCATTTATGAAAAATAAAAGTGTATTTCGCTGAATTAAGCAATTTTGTATGGAAGGAAACCAAAGGCTAACAGAACGTAATTTATTTGATTGCTACAACTTAGAATAGACAATAAAACTTAAAAAGACAGAAAGAAGAATCAAGCAAAGTAGTATGATTATTATTCAACCAAATATGGTTATACATATACTTAGGTTTTCTATATTGAGAATAGTAATAGGAAGTTTTTGGAATATAAAGATAGATTACTTCAGAAATAAGTGATATATAAGCTGAAGTTGATGCCATACAAATAATTGGCTTATGATTAAACCTAATAGAAGCTGAATTTTAAATGGAATATTTTGTGAGACTAAAATCAGTGCTTACTGCCACATGAAGATTTTACCTGATCATAAATTTAAAAACGTACGTATAACTAATTAAATGATGACGATAAATAACCAAGACAACTTAACAAATAAGTAATGATAGTACAAAAATAGTAAGGATATTAGCTATTTAATTACAACGCTAATATAATTCAAAAATTTTTTTCATTACAGTGTCAAACAAATTCGGCTTAGTAAAACCAGGAAAAGCTGACGTAACTGAATTTCAAACAGGTTCACCTCAAAACATCACCGAAGCGTGTGAAATGAAGCCTTGATTTCAAGTTCAATTTAGCATGTAAATTGTACAGAAACATCACAGCCACTTTGTGTCTCACTAATCTTTTGGAATCGTTCAAAACATGGATATACTTTATTGGTAAAAAGATAAGTATGCAGGGATTGTTAAACCGTTATCAGAAGATATGACTGCTTTTCAATCACCTAATATGCTTTACCGAAAAGGGAATAATTTCGTTACTCCATAGAGTCATCTGATATCTTCAGATATTATTACTACCTTACATGGTATATTGAATGAAACTATTGCGTTGAAAAATTTAATCATGCCTAAAATAATAATTCTGTGGATAATAAGAGTAAACATATTTCTGGTAAAAATTTTCATAGCATTTTTTAGATGATAAAACACAAACTTTTGTTTTTGGTCAAAATCCTCCGAAACAAATTTCTCTACTCAAGTCCAAATAAAAAAAAATAAAGGTGTGTAATTAACTTCATTATCGTTTGTATCAAGCGAAAAAACGACATTAATCTGTAAATTCATAAATTCTTGAACAGGGTAATATGAGGAAGTGCAGGCTACTTGGCTACAGTACACGGGATAATACTGAACAGTTATTCTGTGTATTATGTAGTATAGATCAGAATTGATTTTAGCGTTACAGATGAACTAATTTCTTGTCCTCATATAAATCATGACATTTAATATTATTTTATGCTTTCTGCTCTGCAATTCCATTTCTTATTAATAGACCATATCTCATATGCTCAGTAGCCTACTTTTACTTCAGCCTTTAACTAATCAATTTGACGATTTTATCACTATGTGATGATACTGGTACGAATTCCAAGGGAAAAGCAATTGTTATTCGTAATAACAGTGACACCGGACTCTTATATTACTTTATGCTATTAAGTGTATCTAATATGGAGGCATGGAAAATAAAAATCAATCCAGTTTACCTGGGAGGATGTTAGACTGTACTATTTGTCGTATGTGTACCTTTGTAAAACTAGTGATTTTTTCAGCCGTCCTAAATACATACTGTCAATATAGACGTTTTATTATTATGTATTCTAAAGTTTAGAAAATCATCACTAGTTATGCTAAGTAATTCAAATTTATAAAAGTAGGTGAGAAAACAGTGTCTTGCAGATTAACATTATAGTACTTCAGAAATATTGTAATACATTGATGAAAGACATAAATAACTGTTCATCTTATATCTTCCAATGCACTTAAACACGTACTTCAGTAGCTAAATGTACTGACCTATAAGGGCGTTAAACTTCATTTGAAACATAGTGACTACATGCGTTCATCAGTTATCACTGGTTTGCAAGTTGATGGGAAAATATCATATTAAGAAACATTTTGAATTTAACTACCAGCCAGTAATGAATTTGTTTATAAATAAATCATGATGAAAAGATCATATGCTAACAAATTTGTCTTTACTCAACCTTAGCAATGGTAAACTAGAATTCTTAAAATATTACAAATAACCGATTACGTAATGAAATAAAAATATACTTATTTATTTTATGCAACTTGATGCTTTTGTAAATTTAAATAAAATAAAAACAAGATTTGCAGAATAAAATGAATTTACAATATTTCATGGTTTTTCATCTTATGCGAACCACCAAAAATTACGCTGACGATAGATTTATCATTTGTAACAATGCGATTCATACTTTAAAACTGTTTCGATGATCTAACGAAGCATATTCTAACATAAAATTTACAATAGAATATGAACATCATAACTACTTCAACTACTTAAATGTGATCACAAAAACAGATAGTCGTAAAATTGTGTTATGCCGGACCACAAATAAGTGTAACACACTTTCAGAACTGTGTTTTAAGAACACTATTTCATTTATTTTAACTGTCTGTAAGGTAAACATTTTGTTTCTATTATTGTTACGTTCCTCTTGCCCTATCCTCCCGTTTAGCATAATTGCTGTTATTAAACTGTCTCTTATTATGGATTACAGTTAATTAGTTGTGTACAAGTTGTTCCTATTCACTACCACTATTCCCCTCGTTCTGTATTCATGTTTATTTTCTAATTGGTTTGCTGTGTGGTTTGATTTTATGGATATATAAAAGAATACTTGAAATATAATATGATTCTCTCTGGCTGATCTATTGGCTCGCATTCTTCTTGTTTCGGGTTGGAACTAAGTGGGCACAGGGCAGACGCACAGCTACCTACTAGGCACAAGTGATTTTGGCACTCGGCCAAATCACTCACCCCCATTTATCTCGCGTCATAACAAATTGAAACAAAGTATAATTTAGAAATGAAACATCGAAGGAACAATACATAAATTACAATAGTTATTGTCATTTTAGTTATAAACATTTGCTGCTAAAGCTTTATTTAATTCCGTGAGAAAGTTATGTTCAATTAATAGAAAATTAAGAGTTTGGATATATTGTAAAACGTCTTATAAAACGGGGATCCAAGAAAATTCATTCTGGAGTATGAAAATTCCAAAAGACCCAACTCTGAAAAAAGCTCGTTTTCATCCATCATCCATTTAAAGAATATGAGATTTATGGCAGAACGGACAAAAGAATAAGGGCAGTAATCAAAAAGGAACTCCATGTAACCCATTTATTTTCATTATACATTACCAAATATTCTATGATCACAATAAGGTCAAACAGGTCAGATAGATCAATATTTATTTAAGGTCATCTCCGAATGTTGCCATCAAATTACAGAAAGAAAGCTTGGTTAACCTGTCACTGGCATGGTAGAAGGAATAAAATTGTTAAGACATGTGAATTATTTAATTTCTTTTTTTTTGTTTCTTGATTGTTATGTCACGCTCTTTTATTTGGCTGTATATTGAACGAATAAATACAGACAAATAGACGCAATTTTTTCTTAATATTCGACATTCTCTTCTGTTTTGAATTCAGTAGTGTCAATCGATTAAGGTAGGTATACCGTTGTTTCATATCAGAATGTAAATATATTTATTAAGTTGCAATTAACTAGAATTATGTATTCCATCAAGCTTGTCGCTCTGCGCAATATTACGTTGTCATAGCAATCACTTGTAGATGAATTTAAATGCTTAGAATCGCATTATAAAATGCATGATCAATCAATCAATGCCTGTCACTCCATAGACCGCTGACCAGCCTTCTCCAACCGACTCTGTTCTGAGCTTTCCTTCCCAGCTCTTCCCAAGTGCTTTTCATTCTCTTTATGTTTGTCTCTAATTCCCGACACAATGTGTTCTTGGGTCTTCCTCTTTTCCTTTGGCCTTCATGATTCCAAGTGAGTGCTTGTCTTGTGACACAGTTTGATGATTTCCTCAATGTGTGTTCTATTCACCTCACATTTGCATTAGACCCTCGTTGTTTATCGATTATGCTACCTAAGTATGTAAAAATTTCTACATCTTCCAAAATTTCCCCGTCAAGTGAAATTGCGTTGGTGTTTGTCGTTTTGTATCTAAGGATCTTTCCTTTTCCTTTGTGTATTTTAAGGCCTACTCTTGGCTGTGGAGGCTGCTGCTACCTTGTCCTTCTTTATCTGCATTTGTTGCTGTATATGGGATAGAAGAGTTAGGTTGGTCATCTGCAAAGTCCAAGTCATCTAGTTGCATTGGTGTTGTCCACTGTATTCCGAGATTGCCTTGAGGTGTTACTAGTCTTCATGATCCAGTCAACCATCAGCAGAGAGAGGAAGAGCGAGAGTAAAGAGTCTTGTCTAACACCGGTCTTCACTTCGAATGAATCTGTGGGCTGACCTCTATGCACAATTTTACAATGTAGTCCGTCGTAAGAATTCCGTATGATGTTGACTATCTTTTCGGGTACACCATAATGTCATAGAAGGCTTCATAATATTCTCCTATCTACACTGTCGAATGCTTTTTCCTAGTTGATGAAGTTGATGTAAGGTGGTGAATTCCATTCTACTGATTGTACAGCAATGAACTATAGATTAACGATTTGGTCAATTTACGATTGGTGTTTACGGAATCCGTCCTGTTGATCTCGTAGTTGGGTGTCGACTGGGTCTTTCATTTGGTTCAATAACACTCTGTTGAGGACTTCTCTTGGTATCGAATGAAGAGTGATACCTCTCTAGTTCTCGCAATCACTAAGATTTCTATTCGGTATCTTGATGAGGTATTCTTCTTTCCCCTCTGCTGGAACTTGTTCTTCCTCCCAAATCATTCTGAATAAAATATGGAGTATCTTTGCAGTTGCTTCTGTATCTGTCTTCAGTGCGTTGTTTAGCTAGTATGTTATCTGGCCCTGTTGACTTGTCACTCTTGATTTGTCGGATGGCCATTTTGATTCCTTTGACTATTGGTAGGTTGGTGTTTATGAGGAAATCTGTGACTGTTGATTCAGTGACTGGTGGGTTCAGTGAGGCTGGTCTATTCAAGAGTTTTTCGATGTGTTCTACCCACTTGTTTTGTTTTTATTGCATCTCTGTGATTAGTTTGCTATCCTTGTTCGTGATTGCCTGTTCTGGCTTACTAAATTTTCCAGCTAACTTCTTCGTTGTATCGTATAGATGTCTCATATTACCTTCTCCTTCAGCTTTCTCCACCGTGATTGTTAAGTCCTCAACATATTTCCGTTTATTCGACCTAATGCTTCTCTTCACTTGCTTGCTGACTTCTGTGTATTCGGCCTGTATCTTGGCTTTCTCTGTTCTTGTCCGGCTGTTATTAATTGCTGACTTTTTGTCTCTCTTTTCTTGGATCTTGTTCAGAGTGCCAACAGAAATCCATTCTTCATGATGATGTTCCCTGATATTTCGAAGTTATTGTTTCTTTAACCTCTTTCTAATTGTCCTCCATATTAGTCTCGCCTTCTTCTAGTAGATCATGAAATGATTGGAACTTTTGTTAAGAGTTATATTGAATCCGTTGAGTTTGTTAGTATTCCGGAGAAGAGCTGTGTTAAACTCTTGTAATACTGCTGCTCCAGTTATCCAATTCTTCAAATTCAGTTTCATTTTAGCCACCACCAGATGATGATCTGAAGCTATGTCAGCTCCTCTCCTTGCTCTCATGTCTTCCATAGTCCTTCCAAACTTTTTATTGATGCAGATGTGGTCAATTTGGTTCTCCGTAATATGGTCGAGTGAAACCCATGTAGTTTTGTGTATGCGTTTGTGGGAGAATACGGTGCCACCTATAATCATTTTGTTGAAGGCACATAGGTTTTCAAACCTGTTACCGTTTTCGTTCATTTCTCCCAGTTCCTGTCATCCCATGATGTCTGCATATCCGATGTTGTCCATTGCGACCTTGACGTTTAGGTCTGCCATCAGAATGGTCAGGTCCTTGGGTGAGCATTTCTCTATGACTGACTTCAGCCTCGCATAGAACTGGTCTTTGTCGTCTTTGTGGCTGTCGTTGGTGGGAGTATAGCACTCGAAGACATTTATTATAATCCCTTCCTTCTTTGTCCTGAAGGATGCAATGATGACCTGACGTCCATGAGGTTCTCATCCTGTAACGGCCTTGTTCCAAGCTGAATTTTATTACGCAAACTTCTGTAGCATGAGTAGTTTGATTTCATATTATAATAATACAAGTATGCATATGTATATTTTTAAGAGTTCAGGTTCAAGTGTTTACTCATTAATGTACTCATCGTTGGTTAATTTGCCGAAGAAAGTCAAGAGAAACTAACAAAGTCAAAATGTTTATTTGTAAATAAATTAAAGTCTGTTTAAAGCTACACTCTTCATTTTGTCAACTATAGTAGATTATGCTATGGATAAAAATATAAGAGGGAAACTAAGAGGTGCAAAGCGAAGTATTGATTATAAAAAATAACTAACATAATAATAATAATAATAATAATAATAATAATAATAATAATAGTCTATTAGTATAGTGTCCTTCTTTAGTAGTGAGATTACTGATATGAACTTTCATACCAGATTTATTAAGATAATAAACGCATTTCAAATGTGTTTATTATATTTATTTAGTTCAGTACTATTATTTATATAACAGTTTTCGTAAAAGAATCTTGTGTTACTGATTACTCATGTGTATAGAATACTTCAGTTTAACATGTGCACAGTATTCCTTATTTTTATGAACAACTGGTCGCTTTCATATTTATCTTACGTAGCCCTATATAAATAATCAAATCCAACCACCATATACGTAATGATGAGTAAAATAATTACTGTATACCTTGTAGAAATGTACCGTAAATAGTAGTACATATTTTTTGTATACAAAAATCGATATGTTTATTTATCATTACATTGCTAATTGAATTCGCTTCAACAAAAATTGTACTAACATAACTATAGAAAAGACGTCAAGGTCGTTAACCTTTAATTGCTTCTAGTAGTAGAATCTGGGACACACTTTTTGTCATATATGCTACTTGGTAGCTCTATGTATCTGTATCCTAGTGTTGATGTTCAAATTAGGATTCAAATGTCATATCTTAAGCCTAAAGGACAAGCAGGAAAATTGGAGCTAGTGCATACACACATAATCACATAGCTATTTGTTCACATCGAAAATTTTGCAAAAAATGACATCAGGTTTAGATATTAACTTTTTTGGGATTTACAGTTTGTCAGTTTAAAGTCATATGACAGTTGTATCTGAGTTTAGCACTTCTAATCAAACTCAAGTTTCTCTACCTTGTAAATTACATAAATGAATACAAACGATTATTAAAATTTATAGAATCAGAACTAATTAGTTATTATTTACTGAATTTTCCCCCTTATAAAACATTAAATCACATTCACGTTGAATGTTTTCCAAGAGGAAGAAGTGAAGAATGAGTGGTAAATACTGTTCAGATATTTTTCATGCTATAAATGTTTATTATGAGTTATCTTTTATTTTTTTTGTAAACATATTCATGTTTTTGTTCTGAAAAACATTGAAAAAAAAACAATACACAAAAGATAAAAAAGTAATAAATTTAAGTAGAAACATGAGTAAGCAACTATGATTGTAAGAAAACTGTTAAAATGTTTCAAAATATTTTGAAAAATAAATTTAAAAAAAAACAATTTATGATGAATTTTATTCTATACCACTTTGTATTCGGAACATTCTTCTAATAAGTAACTATTTAAGAATGATTTTCTGCTTCAAATAAATATTCTATTAGGCACGAAATTTTCTGTTATGCTAAGTATTTATTGCACACTTAAATTTCATAGTAGGCATTAAACATTGATAATTCATAATCACATATTATAACTTGTATTTTCAGATTACCCTACCAATAGTAGGTAAAGATTTTACTAAAAAGTTAAGAGAATTAAACTATTTAAATTAAGTTGACTTGATTTCATTGTGTTACTGCATTCAACTACAGAATGATGAATGTAGTTAGTGACCTGTGGATAAAATATCGATTGAATGCTCGATCATAAGAATCTACTGTATTTCCAAGTTATGCAAGGAATCATTTGATTGAATGTTGTATAAGCTAACTAATATGAGGTTAATTTTCATTTGATCAAGTTAAACTATTCCTTTCTTCACTAACTCTACTTAATAATACCGTGTATTGAGATAATGTAATTAGTGCAAATGAACTCTGTCATGGATTCGGTATGTTTTACAAAAATGATTAAAATTAAGTTTGAAACTTTAAAAAATATGTTTACATATTCAATAAACCATTCTAGAAGAGAATACAGATTTTAGGATGTTTACTATACTTAATCTTCTAAAACTACAAATTACATATTTATAACCTTACAATTATTCCATTATTTTGAATAATAGGAATGAATAAACTATGTCAATAATTCATAAGAAGTACATATTTAATGTTTTACAGGTTTCATTTACTATATATCTTGACATAAAATATGATGTCTTAAAAATCAATTTAAAGAATGTTTGGTGTCAATTTCAGAACTCAGCATGAATTGTCTGGGTATATTTTTTCTCATTTGTACTATTCACTGTAAACGTGATGCTAATTACTAGACACATACTATTAAAATATAACAGATACTAGAAAGTGTAAATAACTGTATATATGATGTGTGACTGGATTATTAAAGCAGGCTTATGCATATAAGACAAATATGAAGGGGATATTACTAATTAAACTGCGTTAGGCAACCACTGAAAACTATGCATCAAGTGAAAGCTATTTCGTTCTAGTAGCTCATCCCCCGTAGTGTTAATATAAAACCTCATAGTGGATCATACTCAGGATCTTCAGTTTCCGTTGAAAACGCTTAGCCATTAGATTAGGTCAGCATCCAAAGGTTGGTATTTCTAACTTGAATCAATTCGGGATATATATACAAATATAATTCTATATATTGCGATAAATATATCTCCTACTGAGAGGATTCAAACTACTTCAACCTATCCTTCATTTCAAGTTACTACTTGATCTAAGGAAATAAAAATATTCTATCAGAAATATTTTAATAAATTACACTTTATGTTTACTTAATTAAAAGTTGATGGTAAACACTGAGTTCAGTTTGGATTAGGTGATTCTTTCCACTATTTATTCTTCTGAATGGCTACGGTTACCGATAATTTATGAAAAAATATTGAAAACTTGAAATTAGAAGATAGAAACTTTTTTGTTTCTTAAATATGTTTAAAATCTTCAAATGTATTCGATTTTATTTGTTTGTTGTTTATCGGATGTTCACAAAATTAATACCTCTATGTCTATGACCTTTTCTGATTGTTATTTTCCGTAAGTTGTTTTAAAGATACAGTGAATTATTTATAAATTTCAGTTTATTTATGTTTGCCCTTAAGGTAACTTCAGTGTGAAGTCTGAAGCGACTTTTACAGTGTCATCGAAAAATTCATTATCTCCTTGAAAAATTCCGTGAAAGTTTACCGTTCACTTCAGTTGCTTATTGTTGGTCAATTAACTACATGATATTCAGTGTATAAAATAACTGAATATCATTAACTCAGTCAAGCATTCATCATTATATTTTATCTGTAGCGAAGAAATAAAATCTTTATAAATGAATCTTTTCCTTGTGAATAAGTTAAGGGTAGCATTCTATATTTCATATTCAGCAACTTTCATCTCTGTTAATATTTAAAATGTTCCATTTGAGTATGTGAACATTAGCGAAATAACTGAATTTGTAACTGCAGTAATGTATTATTTAAATACAAGTTTTTTTTGATGAAAAGGTTTTACTGAATAACTGCTCATCATTCTCATTAACAAATTTGAGGCCTATATGAATATTACGAACATGAACATATGTGTGTATATGCTCACCTTTAAGGTAACAAATTGGATCTAGCATAATAAATTGATAACGTTTTATGCATGCACTATGTCTGCTTCTTTCTTTGCTTTACGGAAAAGTTCAAAAGAATTTTCTAGTTAACCTGCTTTGCCAAATCTGAAATGATTCTCATAAGTAAATCTGTTAATTGCATTACATACATATTTTGCGAGCTATGTGGACTAAAGCCCCCGGACGAATTTAAAAAAGGCATAGGATTTCAAGTGACTGTTAGAGATTTCTAAAATAATCTACCATTAAATTTAACTCGTATTGTCACATTGATATTTTATTCATTTTATAAAAATATCCACTTTATTCGTTGTGTAATTATTTTCCATTATTTGATAATTTAATCTATCAAAATGATTGTATTTTCAAATGATAATAAAAACTACCTACATGATGACATTTCTAGTTAGATAATCTATTTTCTACCCATAGACAAACTCAAAAATCAAGGTATGCTGTTGTTGTTACTATGGGTGGCATATTTTAAACTGATATACATTTGAATACTGAGTTCCAATTATTGATTTCGTGTTTTATAAGATGTCCAGAAAATGATGAAGCCAAATGTTAGACTTTTAATTACTAAATACAGATTATTTAGATTACAAATTTGTACTATTAAATAAAACGAATGAGATATTGTTGCTCAGATAAAAAAAAGTGGAAACCATTTGAAAAGTGCTTAAAGCAAAGTTGAATATGATAAGAATGACATAATTCATATTGTATACTACTGAAGTGAGTTGCAAAAAGTATTTTGATAACTGTGACTTAACAGTGTTATTAGATTGTTGCTTTTACTTTGTTCAGATTTTTAAAACGACGTTAGCGTCAACTTCTAATTAATTGCAGTGAGACTGCAAACATACAATTGTTTTATGGAGAGTGTAAATTGTGAACATTTGGACTGTATCTTCTAAAGTTTAATTGAAATTTCAGGTTTCAACTATCCCGATTTTGTAGTGATATAACACATTTATTTCTAAACATTTTCTGATAAGTAGCAAAATCATCTAATTAGGATTATGAATATGAATGAAATTTCAGACTAAAATGTTTAGTACACTAATCGTTAGATCATCAGATTAAAATATTTTCATGAAAAATAAATGAACATTTTAAATTTTTCAAGAACCCTTGAAAACTATTCATGTTTTATTTCTGTGTACACAGACAGTCCATTAGTATAAACTGTAAATGTTTCTCATCCAATATTTTGATTGCATTACATAAGTTAGATCACTTAGAGTGATATAGATTGATTGCTTTAGCAGAAGGTTTCCTTTTAGTAAATACTTGATATAATGCTAAAAATATCGAAAACGTTTTGTACAGTATACAAAATAATTTGGTAATTTGGATCTTCCAAGCGACATAATCTGTTTAAACTGATGATGATCATCATCTGCAACCAATAAAGATTGTCACTTATTCTAGCAATGAATTGTTCATTTGTTTACTTTCCCGATTTCTGAATTATTCAATTCCATAAATGACACATGATTCATTATACTGTCACAGTTAATGATTAGTTTGTTATTAATGTTAATATATTTTATTCATCTAAATTATTGTAGTTACTGTAGTTTTGTGTAAACATCTATTCAGTAATATGACAATTGCTTCATGTTACAAACTAGAGTGAATCACTTCATCAATAAAATAATATGTACAACATTTGTTGATTGAGTATCTGATTTCTAAGACAAATATTAGTGAGTGCGATATATTTTTTCTTGTATTTTTGGATCTCCTGACGTTTCGTTAGCTTCCATCGGCTGTTGATGCTCAAAATAAGCAGAAAAATTTTCATTGTGATTAGATTGCTTTAGATTTTAGGTATGATAGCTCCTACTATGATATATATTTAGTCGTTTCCTTAATTTAGTAATGTTTTTGAATCCTCTAGTGTTTCACATGATTCAAATCTACTGGTTCAACTTCTGAGTTATTTGGCATAAGGTAAACATCGTAACACATGCTTGCTATTGTTTTTCATGCAATTTTTTCTAAAGTCACTGTGTAGAATGTTCTTATGTATCCTATAGTTGAAACTGATGCAACTAATGAAGAATGAATCAGTTAAGACAAATAATTATATCCTACTTAATTTCTTTCTACAGACTGCAGGTAATCAATCATTTCCTATAATATCAAACCCACTTAAGTTATGACTGATAAAATCGAAAACCTGTATAAAAAATGAATCACGAAAATAATGTCATCCATTTTTACATTGTTTTCACATAAATGAAGACTTTCCATTATTTAGGTCATTAACTAATCGAAAGTCAATGTTGGTTTAGTCTGACCGCTACGATATTTGGCAAAATATAATTATAAGTAGTTTGCATTACTAAATGACGTAATCCGCAACACATTTTATTTATATATTCATATTTCAGTGCAGATATGACATTTTGGAAACTGCTATGCGGTGACAGTTGACCCGTTATTAATATGGCTTTGCCTAAACCAATATGGCAACCGAATACAATGAAACTGATTAATCAATCTCAGTAAGCTAGCCTTGACGCTACTAATCCTAGACCAGGTAGAAAGATCACAATTGAGTCAACCAGCAAGAATCACAATCTATATTCCAAACGGTCTTTTAAATACATGTAAAACTTGACTGAATAGTAGACCGATTTGAAAGCAAAGGCTACAATGATGACAAATGTGACATATGTAAAATTAACTTGGTACAACCCATCAATGAAAAGTGATGTGATAAAAATTAATGGATCAAATGGTAGGTTAGGGCAACGGGGACATAGTGATAATAGAAATGAAACATACATTGTATTACGACCAAAATATATAATATAATTTCCTGAAAAACTATTCTGAAAGTTAGTTATTCTTCTTGAGTTATCCGATCTATCAAAAACCTAGCAAGAAGGTATAACTTGCATCTTATTAACCATTTCAAAAAAATAGTGTTATTGATAGTGTTCTGTAACTGTTGTATTACTAAGCATATTGAGTGGCTTGTAATTTAGTTGTCTAAAGAGATATCGTGCTTGATTGTCGTGTGCTATTCAGTTTAATTCATTGTGAGGACACTATGAGTTTACAACAGCAGGATGCTTATCTAGCGCTTTTTGGTTTACAGTGATAATTTAGGTAATAGTAATTTCTAATAAAGATTGATTTCAAGTCAAACTATTATTTAATAAGGGCTTATATATTATAGATAGGAATAGTACTGCCGTCCTAAATTTGATAAATTACAAGTATTACTAAAGTTTTGTTACTAGGTTCAATGTCCACTTATTTGCTGTGACGTTAAAATTGATGTCTCTATAATCAATAGCAGATAAACTATTTGTCGATTCAGATAAATACATGATAGGACAAAAAGTACTGAAAATGTATTGATATCTATATACATATGAAAAATGTTAAATTTAGTTAACTGTTAAGAACAATGGTGATTCTATAGTGTAACACATTATTTTGTATCCAAACCATTGCATATCATTAGATAAAAGTGCGTTTATCTAAGCTACGCTCACCGTCAAATGATATTATCAATACACATTTGAAGAAAAGTTATAATCCATATGACTACAAATTTCGCGTTGAAAATTACTAATATTATAAAATCAGGCAATACGACTATTGTGCAAAAGCATTGCGTAATTTTTATTAAAAACGTTTGAGTGGATCAATTTATAATTTCACGTTTTGATCATTATTTAAAGATTACGAACTAGTTTTAGTTAATATACATCCATAGCCAAATATTAGGCTTATTACTTTTCCATAATTTCCGCTGATGGATACGCTTGACGATATCAGGTATAAATGGAAGCAACTCAAAAGAGCTTCAGGATGAGATTTTAGTGAATCTATAGTTATTTCAATTAAACTCTAGAAAAAGATCATTACATCCCAAACCTCACATAAAGAATACTTACTATAAATTCAGGTTTAATAAAGATAATTAAATAATAACAAGTAAGTCGTAGAATATCGTTCTAGAAGATAATGTGAAATAGTAAAACATATTTACGTCAAACACCAACAGGTGGATAACATTCAAACAATTAGTTAAAAGAGTTTAGTTAGCATTTTTGTAAATTACTGACAAAAACTGTTACTGTCCGAACCTAGACACGGATCTTTCTCAAACTACTGGCAAACGGAAACGAAAACGATATTTATTAGTAATATATTAGCTTGTTCATAGAAATGCTACGGAATGAAACAATTTAAAGTAGATAGACTTTCGCAATAGCGCTTCATTAGCGTAAATCTATGGGTCACAAAAGTAGTACATTTTTTTCCAATAAGTCGATGGCTTGATTAAATATCATGTTGATATGATTAAGTGTAAAGAAAATTTCAGTCTCTAAACTCTTTAATCTGGTTACCATAAATGAATGTTTGTATTTAGTTTTGAATTATATTTTTTATTGTGAAAACCGGTGGTTGTTAAGTGGCTAGGGAAGTTAAAGTAAGGTTCAGAATTAAGAGTTAATGACTTAAATTTTAGTGATTGAATCATTCAGTGACCGTTTATTTATAATACAGTGGGTATATGATAACGTTATCCGTTCATTCAGACATTTTGAATTTATGTTATGTTTTTTTTTACTTATACTATAGGATTCACAAATTATTTTTTTATAGAACAATTCATTCAACTAGTGATAGTTCTGGTTCGTGACTTCATTGGTACAGTTAAAGCAACAGTTTGATTATTTCTGAAAAGTATTCGGGACTGACAATTTGATTATTTTGAATTTCCTTGTTTACAATGTATATTTATTTCCTTATTGCTACAGTCTAGGATAAACCATTTATGTTCACTGAAATCAAGGGTGAAATGTAGCATTTTTCTAATATTTTTCCTTTACATTTACGATAAACTGTAGGCTGCTTATATTGTTTTGATGTTACTATCAATCACAACCATAAGAGTTACTCTGTTTAGTTGGTCTAGGTAAGATGGTCGCCGAGATTAATCTAAGTTTCCAGTAGTTATTACCGGTTGTTGTATAGAAGATGGATAAATTAGGTTAAACATTCAAGTTTACCTGAAATATAAGGAAATTCTGATTATCAAACACTAAAACGATCATTCACCAGATGCTGAATAATTTTCATTCATAAAAGAAGATTTTATTCATCTATTATGAAATCAAATATAGATATTCTGGCATAAATCAACATGACAACCGCATTGATTATCTGGCATGCTGTCGGTCATTGGAACTTACTGAGTCGAAAGTATCTGAATTGTAGTTTAAGTGAATTTTAACTGCATTTCGGTTATCGGAAAGTATGCACATATCCTATGCTAAGGATCATTTATAACTAGTAATTTAGTATGACACTTACAGTGGTTGCGCATGTTAAAAAATGGCTTTAATTATTCACCATGCTACTGGGATATCCAAATATTTCACGTTTAGAATGTGTAAATTCTGTTTCGTGGGATCCATTTGAATTACAAAGCGAGATGCCGATTAACTAAAGCCAAGTCTATAAAAATGAGTTGCTCACCTGAAATAGCTTGGAAAGACCTTAGTGAATGTATGGTTATTTCAAGTTGATTTATTAATTTCAGGCAAAAATGAGGACAAAACTTTGAATTTACGTCTTGTTATCCGACTTGTTATCTAGTAGTTCAAATATAATCAGAATTTGATTAAATTATAATTCAGATACTTTCGACTCAACACTTTTATGTACCATAGCAGCATGGAGGGCAACTAAAGTCTTACTGTAGTTTACTGTATGATTGTATTGAAAACAAAAGTTATTAAGGAAAGAAAGGAGATAAGCTTTATCGCCCGTAGTTATAAATTGTCAAACCAGCGAACATAATGGTATACAAAGCTCTGAATAACAATTTGACGTTTGAAAATGTTAGTGACATATTTCAGTTTCGTAGTGATATCGTGGAACGCAAGTTGGTTTAGATAACTAGTTCTAAGTAACGATAGACTTGAGTCTTAAGTTTCCGTGCTTTCCACATTCAATTTTCATCAATATACGATAATCAGTTGAACATTACTTTTTCAAGGTATTATGCCAACAATAGGTCTCTGAATATCTGAATTTTAATTTCATTGATATGGATATCTGTAATATCCAATTTCTAAAAGTATGAAACAAAGTAAACATAGACACTCCTCCCAGCTCTTTCAGAAGTTGAAGAACCTATAGCTAATCTGAAACAGGGAAGGGTAGCCGGTTCGAATGGACTAGCTTCACAAGTCTTTAAGGATGATGCTCCAGCTTTAGCATTTAGGTTGACTGATATTTCAGCCATAGTCTTGAAGTAAAAAATAATTCCATTTGATTGCTCAGGATCGGTGATCATTCCAGTATTCAAGAAAGTACAAAAGTCGTCTTGTGATAACCATAGTGGAATTAGCTTGTTTAATATAGTGTCTAAAATATTGGTTTAAATAATTATCAGAAGTTTAACTACAACTCATGAACTGTAAACGCCACAAAATTGAGCTGGCTCCAAACCTAATTGTGGTTGTATTCACCAAATATTCACTATTCATGAGATCTTATAATATGGACCCATTGATTGGAGTGTGGTATGTGTGGTTTTTCTTGACCTACTAAACAGCATTTGACTCTGTAAACCGAGTGGTTCTATGGCAGTGTATACTTCCGAAAGATGTATACTTAAATTACGTACACCCTGTGAAGGCTCTCTACTCGAACATCACTAGTCGAGTCAGAGCGTATAGCATATCATTATTCAAACTTGTAATCCCAAGTGATATTCATCAAGTCTGTCCATGATCTACATTTTTTGTCTAATCTCATAATAGGCTTACTCCTGAAAATAACGCATCTTATCGTTTGCGTTTCCGGGAGTTGATCTCCTATCAAGAAACTTAATTATTAACTCAGAATTTGCAGATGTCACAGTCTTGTTTGATGAAGACGCTGGTAAATTGCGGCGTCTTTTAGTGAAGCAGCAATACTACCCTGTTCGGTATACGTTTCTCTAAATCTAAATGAAACGTTTTTTATTTAGGACTAGTGTACGTCAACACTCGACCTGAAGATAGGGAGTAAAGTAGATGAGCACGTCGACTACTTTGCTCAATTCGGAAGTGTAATCAGCCCTGATGATTTAATTTCTGGTGAAATCTCGATAATGATTCAAAAATATCGTTCGAATTTCGCCAACTTACATCAACTATGGCTTAGGTAAGATATCCGCCTCTCAACGAAAGGATGAGTATGCTGCTCAGTAGTTCGCTCTGTTTTAGTGCATGGATATGAAATCCAGTTAATAAGAGTAGACGGTATTCACATGTTATTGGTATTCGACTATCAATGTTTTTGAAACATCGTTCGCGTTTGTTGAGATTACTGTTTAAATAAAAACAAGGCCGAGTATTGAAGACAAATAGTAAATTAGTTAATAGGGTTATGAATTTTCATCATCTGAAGTTGTTAATATATGTGTTACGTGCACCCAACTATTACCTACCTCGATGTGGTATGCTGATTGATAATGAAGTAAAATGGAAGAAAGTTCGGAACGGCTAAATCAAAACGTGGCATCAGTCCACGAAGTCACTGGCCGCTTGTAAGAGCCGTGTTGAAAGATGCATACTACCTGGTCTGTCATATTCTGTTTGCTCTGGCAATTATCACAGTTTTCTCTCTCTCAGAATCGGGGCTAAGAACACGAAGGAGGACTGGGAGCATACCTGATTGTCCTGCAGGTGGAAAATTATACAGATGACTACCAGTGTTTACTTATCTAGTGACTAGAACGAATTTAGAGATCAGAAACTTTTTAAATAACAAATGCAGTCCCAGTTTAACAGAATAATCACTGGCTTCGAAAATTCACAACATTTCTTGACCATACCAGTGTTCCCTCTACAATTCTTTCTAAAATCAATAAGTGCATTTTTAAGATTTGTTACTTTGTTAGTGTAATTTTACAAACAATTTAATCGACATTGTTGTTGCGATAATTAATTCTTCTACATAGTCAACTATTCTCCACCTTTTGCCAGTAGTATGTAGAATGTTAACACAACTTGTTCATAAATTACGACTACAGTAAAGTTTAAGTAAGTGATGAGATGAAAAATCCATTAAAATTCAATACATCTAATGGCAAACAGTCAATTTTACAGATAACAACCATTCAACAAGCTTGTTATTCACTTAGAATTATGGAACTGTCATTTTAATTTACGCATAAATCAATTATTAATTTGGTACTTTGATTTCAAGATCATTCCCATATTAATCGTGGTTAATCTAATACAAAGTTCACTTTCCCGATACATACTTAATAATGAAGTGGAAGAGCAATTGCCATTTTTAGCCAAAATGTATGTGACGTTATTCTACGCGATAATTTATGCGAGATGCAAAGTAATATATTGTTACGTTCATTGGTAACGTGCCTGCATTAATCTACATTTATTATTCATCATGTTTTATTTTATCAGGGAAACTGTTTTCAACCAAAGAAAGTGAGAACATGATTAGAAGAAGGTAACCTGAATTGTGTATTCTCTTATTTACCATATATTATTTATCACTTGGTTTGTAAACAAGTTGTTATTATATGAGTAATACTTAAAATCCAAGATATGACATTCGTTTACACCTTCTCTGTTCAGATTTACAAAACATTTTCCCTGCCATTGTCAAGTCACCGACAGTCTTCAATAAATCAAGATGTTTTCAATTGAATCTACAGTAATCAAACAGGGTTCCATGTATGTTTAATTGAGATGAAGCTATTAAAATTATCGGCTAAACTTTTCATTTCACACTTTCTTCTCATAAATTAAACAAGCTCTGTAGTTAAAGAACTTATACCAAGTTGTTTTATAAAATTGTTGTTTAATATATAATCTATACTGAAATAAATAATGACTATTATAATATAAGTAATAGTTTCTTCCTCTGATACAGTCGGCTGGCTGTGAATGAAGCTTCGTATAGTTTGATCAATCGGAAGTCCCCCTTAAGTTTTATTTTTTTAATTAAACCACGAGAAGCCACATAAAACGCTTTTATGGATCAATGGATAATAATTAATGGTACATTTGAATCTTCGACATTTCTCATAAAAATTTTTATGGACCATTTATATAAATAATAATTCACTATTTAAATAGTCTACTATTTAAGTCTAAAAATACACGATTAACTGTGTTAAGCATGCCTATATTGAGATTACAATGATCTTACGTAACATTAGTAAAACGGCTAAGAATTTTTCGTATTTTGCTGATTTAATTACTAAGCTATATCCGCTATATATATTGTGTAATTGATTTGAAGAATATAAATCTATCATTACGTAAGTTACCAAACAGCTGAACAAGCTTCGATTGACATCGCCCCTAAATGGGATGGATATATTCTATGTGAACTATTGTTTTATGTGTTTACGTACAAATTGGAAACATTTTGATGAAAATTAGATAAAACCTACTACATCTTCCAATTGATTTTACCGACTGAATTTATTAATAACACTTTAAACATCTATTACAACATACAAAATATGTATTAGATAGATTAAGTGCCTTATTCATATTCACAAACAACCCGAAAATGTCAAAAATTTTGTAGTAAATATAAGGGGTAGTATTATATGCCAAATGTTAGCAATGAATTACTAAACACATAATTTATATTCTCTTTTCATTTTGTGAAACAATTTTTCTCTCTCTTGTCTATGAAGTAAGTTATTTAATCAGCACAACAATTTTAATAACTCAATTAGGTCAGTACATTCCGTATATGCTATTGATCTCAACAACTTTTCAATGTCTAACAGAAAAATCTTTGAAAAATTAGGTTAATAAACATTATCCACTTAAAAAAGTAACTTCAAACCAAAGACTAACGTTTTCAAGTTATAGTGAATAACTGCGAAAATTGGAGAGTTCTATTTACTATGAGACCAGATACATCGTAATTCAATTTTGTGTCTTGTCAAGTAAGCACACCACCGAAGAATTTCACACTAGTAAATAAATTTTCAATGGTAATCTAGGCAACTAAATCTAAAGTCTGATATAGATTGTTGCAGTTAATTAGGACATCTATTACGATGTATCTAAATTAAGTCGTTTAATTTCTTATTTGTTTAATTCCCTTAAGTTTTGTGTATGGTTAATACATACGTTCATGAAGTTTTATTCGATTCATAGAATTGTTAAACTTCAATAACCAAAGCACTGATATAGGAATAAACAAGATTTATAGCCTTTTTTCCAGGACACATTGTGATAAAAAAAATTTAAATTTTTCAAGAATACTTCAAAGCAATATGGAAATAAATTTTATTTTTCTAATTTATAAAACAGTTTTCCCATTAATTAGTTTTGCCCTCTTAACAATTGGCCTACTTTTGAAGCTTTATCTTCAACAAAACAGAGTAGATTAGAGAAATCATACTTATCTGTTATCTAAATGTTAACCTACTTGACTAACTAAACTTATTTTCCTTACGTGTTTACTTTTAGAATGGATTAATAAGTGTATGTAGCTTGTAAATTTTTGAAAGATCACGATAAGATTTATGCTTAAGTGTTTAGTATGGATAATAGAATTCAAAATATTGATAACCAAATCAATATGTATCACCTTTCTAACCAGTTAGTCCATTATGCAACCTTGCTGCTTGATTGATGATAGAACCTAATCAAGTTGAAAGCAAAATGTATACAGAAGTGAATATTGATTTGATTAAGTTATCCCTCCGTAAACAATGAAATTTTACAGATAATTTGAAAGTGTTTATGCAACAAAATGTATCTCATTTACAATAGTCAACAAATTGGCAAATGCATGTTTTGATATTAAAAAATGTGGTTTTTTAAAACAAACTATTACTAATAAACAACACACTATTCAGTTTTGATATTTTAACAATAAGAGATCGATTCATCAATCTGGCTACCTAACGTAGATGTTTATTCACCTAGTTTATCTACCGGCCGAAGTTATATGAATTCCATAAAAATCAATAACCTGTAAATAAATATTCAGAGTGAACAGACATTTTCATAAAATAATATTAAGATTTACATGATTCATTGAACCTATTTCTTTTTTTACCTGTTTTCAGTTGTTAAAGTGATATTTGACTAATGAATGAAGAAATTGAACAATTCAATTTGAATATAAATACTACTGATAGTATCCTAATTAAAATTGTAGCATTAAAAAAAATGCTTTGAACACGGCTGTAGAAAATAACTAGAATGATACTAGTTGAAACAGTACTAACACAGTTTCATCTAATAGAAACCATTCAAAATTGTCCCTTTTAATGTCATCATTGTGTAGTTCATTTCTTGTCGATTGCATAATTAACACTAATGTCATTGTTAAGAAAACAATCTATCAAAATGTTAATAAATTAAAATAAATTATGTATTCTAGTGAATAAAAGAGATTGTAATTTAAAAGATAATTAAATTGAAAATGTAAAACATGTTCTATGTTCATTCATCAAATAATTTAATATGATGTTGTTTAGCAAGTTTTCTTGTAGAAGAAAATAATTACATTTTGATTTGATATCACAAATTTCTTTGACTTAGACAACCGTTGAACACTAGGAAGCATTATACAACTATTTTGTCCTAGTATTGGACGCTTCAGCCGTTCACATCAACAATTTCACCAGATAATCAAGCCCAGAAACTTCAGGCTTCGTTGCCAACTCTTAACCGTTAATCAACACTGTCGGTATATTACGGTCCATATTTCTAACTCATTTAGTTTGTAACCGATCTGCACTACCTCATCTATCGCCATATGTGGGTAAGTGTCTTATATCCGACATGGATGAACTCCATCAGTCATTTATGGTCAAAGAAAAATTCAAAAAATACCCCTTAACGCTTAATTGCAATTACAAAGTTCACAGTTTGTGTTACCAGTTAAACAAAGAAAACATTTAGAGATGATAACTAATAAACGTCATTTTTTACTTGATTAAGCGAATCATATTGATTTCTTTTGTAGCACTTTGTTTGTATAAGCGTATAATAGTGTAAGTGTATGGTAATTTTAGTGCAAATCTGAACGAATAGATTTACAAAACGAGCACTAAAAGTATGTAAGGCATTTGAGTAATTTATAATTCTAACGTTTCACTCTGTATAGTTGTCCAATTTACATCTGGGAAGCAACCGAAATTCAAAATTATCGAGATAAAATGCAGTTATGACCATTCAATAATATGCAGATTATGAACATTTTAAAAATGAGTCATCATAAATGAGCCAGTATTCAAAATGTAGTAGAAGAAGGACAATACATTTGTCTATGTGGTTTACATACTATAAAGACCTTTATGCGAATCCATAACCCTAGAATGCGATCACAAATAAGATTAGACAATCTTGAATATAACTTGTGAGATCCTGGAAAACTTAACAAAAGTGTAAATAAGCGTATACGATATAAATTCTAGGTCAAGGAGTGGATGTATGTTTATTAAGAGTTCCATAGTTGGACGATGTATTTTCACTAGATAATTCTTAAGAAAATAAATAGATGTGAATTTGTATTCTGTAGTGCTTACAAAGCTGGTCCGATAATTGCAAGTTTAATAATAATAGATGATTAGATAACAGAGTGTAGTTCCTTGAAGTCCATGGTATTATGAAGCACACGAGTGTTGGAATAGTAGGAAATGTTTATATTGAATGACTACTAGCTGTTAGCCATGATGCTGCTACCAGTACTCTATCTTGTATGTTTATAGTACTTGGATTTGTTTATTTATTCAACATTTCTCTTGTTAATCTCTCTTCGTAAGAAGTACATCCTTTTTGTAAGATAATTGTTTAGTCTTATTTGATGATGTGCCCTGTTTCTGTTGAGTGTAGGGCTATTAGTGGCAGATTTTCATGATTTCTACGGAGCATTAAGGTATATACAGTAAATAAAGTTTCTATCCCATCACCTTTACATTCAACTGTAGCGATACCTTTGTTACGTATACAGCGCTACATTCATTATATTCTATTTCATAGACAAAGTTCAGTTGTTTCTCTTGTTAAGGTAATCATTCAACTCAACTACAGTGTTTTTTATATCTGTAACAATATGGTGGGTCATGTTTCTCAGGGTTTTAGTAACTTCCATTATTGTTTAATGGATGTGAGCCGTAAATTCTTTGCATTTCACCTATTATTTGTATTTATATTTTTTATAATTCTAACTTTTCGTTATTTCTCAAATGTGTGGCTCCCACAAGTCTACCAAACGAAACTTTGGAATTTTAATTAATTTTAGTAATTTCAGTCACCGAAACTGTTGACAGTTCAAGTTGCTGATTCATTTAGAACAATAAAACATGATGAATCAATGCATATGTTTAAAAAATAATGACGCAGTCCTTTACCACTTATATACTAATGGCTTATACTGATATGTTTCTATTGATCATTTTCCATTTGTTCTCATACTAACCTTGTTGATGAATTTAAAACACTAAAACTTGAAGGTGAAGAACCTTTCACTTGTGGACAATATCTCTGTCATGTGTTTTAAAGTTATTTATATCAAAAATTATACTGATAAACTTTACCTATATGGACTATAATGAAGGAAACCAGATTTCGGAAAACATATGCCTATTAATAATAGTTAGTTACAATTTGGTAATGAACTAATCAGTTGAATATATGGTGTATTTGTGGTACTAGTAACTGAAGAACAAAATATATGATATTTTTATTTGAGGTATTTACACAAAACAAGTATTTTCAGTTGACAAGTTTTCTACAAAATTGAATGAATTCTGAAATTCAGGATATAATATGAAAAATGATCACTTTCAAGCTGATGAAGTTGACAGTTAGATGTAATCTATTATACTGAAAATAAATTATAACAAAATTAAAGTGTATTACAATACGTACTTATATATTTACAACCACATTATGGTATATACCATTTCATTTCAAACCTCAGCAAAAAATGTAGGTCACATCCTTTTAAAATGAAACTCATGTCTATGACATTGTATTCGTTATTTATCTATTTTGTCACGTGTGATTTTTGACAGCATTTCAAATCTTGTTATCTGTCGTAAAATGCAACATCAGATACTTCAATATCAAGGTACGTAGTAAACTTATGATAACGAATAATATTGTAAATTGTCTAATTTCTTCAGTAAAACATTACAATAAATGCCTAGAATACTTATCACTATAACAAGATAATTGATGTTCTATTTTATTAACATTTTGGAAAATATCTACAACCACCACAAGATCTCATCGGTCTCAAATTACAAAGTGTTTGTTAATTATCATGTTAATTTATTTCAGTTCCTTCCTGCTAAATTACTTTTTTTTGTTATTTTTTGTAGACAGTCATTCTGTTACCGTTAGTAAATGACAACGCTCTCCACAAGAAAGGTCTTATATTTCTGAAATAAGATGAATTTCTTTTGAATACATACAGATTTGAATATTCATCCAGTAATGTAACAACCAGTTAACGGTACATAATCAAATATGCACATAAAGAATAATTATTCCACACCCCCCCGACTTTCCTTCTTAAACATGAGTACAATCGTCACTCAAGAAATTGAGAGAGAGAAAGAAAAACAAATAAATTTCAGTTCTATTGTTCTTTTTATTAGAATAAACTAAATTCATTATCTCTACTAGGCTTTTACAAGTACTAAAATAATTTATCCATATAATTGAGAAAATATAACAAAATTATCTGTGTATATAGTTAAGTACACATGAACTTTTAGTCATTTTGTACAAAAATTACTGATAATGGAATGATGTTAAATTTTATTATTTTTTTTTAAAAAAAGAACAATCTCATGATTGAAATATTTTTTTAAAATTTTTTTAAAGAAAAAGTATTTGTTTCCTATTGATTCAAAAATCATGAAAATCAAGTGAATTATTATATTAATTTTACGTAAAGAGGTAATGAATTGGAGTTGTCTTTTCACTCTTTATCAATGTTAAAAACTATGCGAAAATATTTGACTGCATAGAATATCACTTATTTTGATCTTCCTCCATAATCTAGTTCTTTTTATTATTCATATGACATATTCCTAAATAAAAAGAGCTAAGTTATGTACATATGTCACCTACAACTTCCAATGATAGTTTAAAATGAAATATTTCTCATTGTAAACTAATGTAATTTTGCTTTATTTCGACAGAAATGAAATATTTATTAACTTTATGTGGAAACAACTCCGTCTGTTAATGTCATTTTTTTTATATTACTGCTAATATTATTACATTTACCTGTATTAAGTTAAAACCTATTTGTAATCTAGATACGTCCTAACATTACAATAATAAAAATGTAATTGTACATCACAGTATAACAGGTGATAGTGCCTCTACAGGTATAAATCAAAGGTACATATCACATATACAATGAAAAGTTCATCAGAACTTAATACTACATGCAAAATATAATGAAAGTTTTAACAACACAACATCAAACGTCTCAGAATCATAGATTATACTGCTGATGATATTACTGTTTAAATGACTTCTGTAAGCAAAATACTTTATTAAAAATTAACACCACTAATAGGGAGAAAATTTGCAAACCAGGCAGTTTTTTATATTACAGCGTAATATTTTCAATGATAACAACAAATATTTTGAATGTGAAGATTATAATCGTGTCATTAGTTGTAGTGGTTAGAAGAAGTTGAAGTTCACGATCTGACTTGTTTTAATAATGATAATGACATATCACTAGTTATTGACCTTAGTGTTACTGAGATCACCCCAACAAAAGCTCATTTAAACAAATCTATCGTGTAAAATATAATACCACCATATGACTTTAATCGTAAGTGTACAAAGTGTCAACAATAATTCATTGTTTACAGAAGTAGATTAAACATGTTTATTTTTTAATAAGTATATTGACCTTAAAAACAGTTTAAACTTTTACGTACATACTTATTATAATCAATATGAAAAGTAATTGGAAACACTTTGGTCTTTCATAACTATTTACTTAATTAATAGTTGGTACACAAATGATGTTGACAACGTTGTTACGCTTTTTATTCAAATTTGAATGTTATGTTTTATGATGGATAGTAAATTCAGTGTATACTGTGAGAAGCGCTTAAATGCTAGTTAATACTTGATTGTTAACCGTGTTAAATAAGACTGATCAGGTTTATTCCTTAATCGCTTTAAGTTATTAGTATTGTTGTTATCAGAAAACTAGTGTAAAGTAAATGCAATTCTAAATTTTTAAAGTGATAAATACATATAGTACCTTTGCTTTTTCGGCATCAAGACTTAAGTAATTTATGTTTATAGTGCATAAATGGTCCGTTTATGCTACCATGTTGTATTAATCTCTATTTTAATCTCAACATAAAAGTTTATTGTAATGATGACACACGGACTTTTGTCAAAATACAGTGGATACATACAAGTAGGATAGTTCAGAATTCAAAAAACTGGAAATGTCCCCACAAAACTTCATAAGAAAATATGAGTGTAAAAATATATAAATAATACTGTGTTATAGATACACTTTACAGTAAACTTATCGTTTACTAAGTTTTATATTTCTCAGTGGATTACCTTTCAGTGAAGTGGGTATTTGTCTAAGCATTTTTCATAAGTCAACTGACGTAAGAGTCTAACGGCAGTCTGTTGTGAAAAGCTAGTTGTCTTAAAATACTAAGAAAAAAAATGAAATAAATGTGAAAGTAGTTAAATGAATTCATCACAGATTGGTGTTGGTGGGTTACTGCTAAAAATTAGGGATCACTGGACAGTTGCCTCATCCTATTATGACGAACGCCTAACCTTCTGCAACGGTGAGCTGGCAATTAATGATACAATTCCTAATTCTTCCAACTACAGGATGTTCCTGAAGTTTAAGTGAGGAGTTGTTACTGGCGGGGTTCAGACCTGTTAGGAGTGAAACAGTTATCACTGGTGACGATGGATGATCATCATGCTCTATTACAAATTGATGGAAGTGGGAACTCTGCCATTAGATGCCGACCCAGTAGTGTGGAGGTCTAGGCATTTTTTAACCCGAAACTCCTGGGACGGAATCTAAGATGTGCACTGCTGTGGGGTCTCATACTAGAAGGAGATAGCTATCTAGTGATCCTTAGTTTTCAATAGTACCCTACTAAGATCAATCTGTGACGAGTTCAATCAACTAAAACTTAACACCAATCTCCACAAACCACCTCAATTTAACTGTGAGAATAATCGATTTAAATAGTAACATTTGTAGAAAATATTTAATGATTGCTTAACAAAAAGGATTAATATCAGTGTAAAGTAGCAATAACTGATGTTTATTAAAATATTCATCACTTTGCAGTAGACATTTGTACACAGTGATTAATCATTGAGTAGTGATTTGAGTCGTTTTCTTTATAGTGATTTAGAATCGGTAGAATTCTTTCGATTGGTTGCTATGTTCACTAGTTTACATGAATAATCATTGCGTACAGTATGCTTTGAGTTAAAGCTGTTGGGAGTAGTCGGGAGGGAACATTAAACCTAGGTTTATTGTTGGTTAGTACTTGTCAGCAAGGACCATCTACACTATTGAGGGAACTGATGCTGGATGTAGGATTTTAACCTTAGTTACCCTTAGTCACCGTCTGATACCTTTACCACTGAGTTATTTAAGACATCAACAACCTGTAAATAAAAATATAATAAATATAGTGATGAATCACGTGTACTAGTGGCATTTATTGTGAATTGATTGATATATATCAATCAAGGACTAACCAAACCTAATTATAAATACCTCTTATCAATCACCGGTAGTAACAGCAGACTAAGAATGTTGATAATGCATCATCACTATGTTTTGAAATGTAGGTACTAATTGTTGACAAGTATCAGGAATAATGGGAACTAGGTCTGGGGTTTCCTAATGACTACATCTAAGCATTCAATAAAAATGTAAATATGGTTATCGAGAAATCCTTTAATTAGGGCACAATGGTCCATTTACTGCTGTCGTTATATAAAGGATTTTAAAACTTTTCATAATGGTCTGTTACATAACTGTGTGTATTTTTTCAAGTTTCTTTCACTTAGAACATAAAATGTAAGACGCTGATGAATGTGCTATTCATTAAAAGTCAAGTTTTAACGGTGAAAATGTAAAGTCGAATGTATATTCACAAAATCATTCTAACTCGAGTTTGTTAAGACTACAAACGATCACATATTGTATGTTGGTAGGGATGATATGTAGACATTTTTTTGAATTTGTAGAATCAGAAATGTTTGACGGTTGTACAAAACCACTTTTCTCGTAGATGCTGTTTATCTATTTCTGCATAATAATGATAAACAGGATTTCGGTATAATGTACTGAACTAAATAGCTGATCTATTAACTGTAAGTCTAAAAACACTGAATTCGTTGGAAGTCAACATAGTTTAAAATATTATTTACAATATTATATATTCATAGATCTCTTGAAGATTTCTATATATTTTTTTATTTGTCATAGTTTAGTAATATTAGCCATTTGATTGTACAATCAATTATTGCATATTTCATCTATTCTATTATCTGCAAGTAAATTGTTATTCAAACGACTAAACACAGAATTAGTAAAGTCATTGTTATTATTTAAGATAATCTAATGAAGCATTATGATGCTTTTTTTAAAAGGATCATCGATGCGTAGACAATAAATGAACTAAAAAGAAATCAATTCATGAACTACGCATTAATCTGTGAGAGAATAGTACAGTAGACTTCAATATGATTGTATATTGCTTACTTTGTTTGACATTATCGATGTACTTTAGTCAGTGATTTTAATTATTGTCAGTCTACTGAAATAACCCGAATCGGGTAATACTTCCTTTTGAAAATCAGTTAAAGTGTTCTAATTTATGGTATTTATTCATTCATTTTCTGTGTAATTGATTGAAAGTACATCTTTTACAGTTGATTTAATTTCAGTGTTGTGTAATTTAAAAATGTAAAAGGATCTACATCTATCTTCTATGTGATTTAGTTACCTGTCGCATTTAATTAGTAAAATTGTTAAAGATACTTTCATTATGTAGCTTTCGTCGTGAGTTAACATGCTTCAAGTTTTAGTAATTTGAAAATGCAACATACTGAATCTATTATGTTGGTAAAGAAAGAATCTAGGTGGTTTGTAGGGATAGGTACTAAGTTCGGTTGATTTTATTCTCTATAGATTAGTGTTGGTTGGGCGCCACTATAACCTGAGGAGCACTGGATACCTATTTCGTCTTTTTATGGGACTCCATAGCATCGCGCACTCTCTATTTCTGCAAGGGTGAACACAATCACATAAACAGTGAGTTACTTGCTGATGACATTGTATTAAAATCATATTATATTGAGAATTCACTGAAGTGAAATATTCGGAACCATTAGTTTCTGACGAGCTTTCTAGCTCTTACAGCGAACTTAGTCCCAGGTTCAGTCCTGTGTAGATTGATTCATGTGCATTTCCATGACGTCTTAAGTTTAAATTATTTATCTGGTCACTTGATATCATCTATCAAGAAAACTATTTTGAAGTTTGTTCATGCTATTTTTATTTACAGAGTGATTAAGAAATCTCAGAAAATAACATCATGCACATATAGCTTGTATGTAAGGGGAACAAACACTGTCGTTTAGTTTCAGTGTCTAAGGAGTTTTTAACATAAACACATTTGTTTATTTATTAAGAAACTTAATCTATTTATCTACTTTCCATAAGTACACAAAAACACGAAGAACTTAGTACAAAGGTATAGTACATTCTAAATATATGAGTATATTCATTAATTATCATTGTTTGTAAACATACATTTTCAGTGCATAATTAATAAATGATCACCGATCAATGTGAAAGCATGATGAAAAAAAGTAAATACGACACTTTTGATAATGAAGAGTAAAAACAAATAAACATAAAGCTTCTGTAATCTGAAGTGATATTATATGGATGAAGAGTAAAGCGATGACTATCATCATGTCAAGTTGTAGATGCAATTTACACCAGAAAATTTAAAGTCGACTGTTAATGTTATGAATTCGCTTGATTAAAGTGTTATTAAAGTTCTGAATAAAAGTTTGTTAAATGAACTGAGGTGGTTTTGTGGAAATAGCTATAAGTTTAGTTGTAAGTATTTACCATGGATTGATGTTGGATAGGACGAGTTGTGTAGAGAGTTAAGCATTCTTGAGCCTGAAGGCCCTGGGTGCAGTTCCCTAACAGAACCAAGGGTTCGCACGTTTTTAAAGAGCTCCATACTAGAAAGAAATAGCTATTCAGTGCTCCACAGTTTTCAATGACACCTAACCAACATCAGTCTGTAACAGATACGAGTAACCGAAAGTTTGTTAGTTAAATTATTTCTTGGAATTGAGAATTTATATGATTAAGGATAACCAGCATGTAGATCTAAGGTTTTGATGTTCAAATATCATAGTGTGCTCTAAAACTATTTGTATTTGTGTATAGTTGATTATCTATTGATTGACAGGTGCCATACCTAAATCCTCTTTTCATTTCATGTAAACATCTTTGCATTAATTCGAGAATTATCATAGACATCGATGATTATTCATAAACCCATCTTGGTAATCATAAAATTGTGTAAATATGTATGTTTTAGCATCGAACGGATATCTATTCAATATTGTTTATCTGAATTCATTATTTTATTCAAACAGTCATTCATGAAACTAACTAGATAAATAAAACCATACAGAAAAACTTAGATCTCTTCTTTTAACATTGTAAGTGTGAAATTCATTCAATATGTATGAAGCCATTGCATATAAACGGTGTGTTCTGTTTTCTGATGCAACCAGAATTTGAACTGCACAAATATAAAAACTTGAATATTTATAAAATGAGGTGGTTTTTCTTGTTGCTAACTATTTGATTTGTGTTTTATTGTCGTGAAACGTTTTCAACACAAATTTGCCAGGGTATACTCACTCTACAAGTTTTCATGACAGTGCATTAAGCACAATACATCTATTTTCCTAAGTTGAATAAATCACTGTTTTCCAACATTCTTTTGTATCTACCATCTTGAATCTTTGTGTTAAACGGTATCTAAAGTATATTACAATTTTTTTCTTGAAAAATTGAATAGCAGAAAATTAAAATTAAGTAATAGCTATGAAAGTGAGTGGAGAATATAAAACATTTAAGACATTGTAGTACGGTTAACTTTTTATAAGATAACTTCACTAATTTTGCATACCATTCAATCACTTAACGTTTTTAACATGTTTATTATGAAACAGTTGCGGCGACTTACTGAAAGGTATGTTTTATTGTCTAACCGATGTATAAATTAGTATAGGTTAGAAGACAGGTTAGTTATTTACGTTTCCTCTACACCTACCCATACCATGTAAAAATTAGAGGTTGCCGAGGCAAAGTCATGGTTATAATAAACCCTTTTTGTACACACAGAGGTGACTTAAATTTAGTAATGGCTAAGCCCTTCACAAATTTAAGAATTCCCTTGCATTCTGCCTTTGAGGCAGACGTTTTTATTACATTACCTTTTAGAAGGGTCTAAAATTAGCCATTTGAAAAATAAATCATACTCATAAATTAATCGTCACCGAAAGTCCAAGTTCATGATTCCATATAGGCGTCAAGATTGGATTAATGATTACATTCCATTCCATTGAATTTATCAATTCATATGCGTGTGTAGACACAGGGAGGGGTAATCAAACATTGAAATTAAGAGTAGTCGAATATGTTCCTAAGTGACTACAAAACCAAATAACATCAAATGATCCGATAGAAGGAACAATTAAAAAACTATGCTCATCTATTTTAAAATAAATAAAATCAGCCATAAGTTTGATTCTGTAATATATTTTGAAATTTCGAATAGGAGTAATCACATGATTATTTTTAAATTTGTGGATGACTTGGTCATTAGGAAATTTAGTCCTCTACTATGTGTTTGTTATAACCTTGGGACAACGTTGGTCATTTTTTATTATCTTTGATGGTGGAATAACTTTTTTGATCGCTGGATTTGATAAATTTTTTCTTTTTGTTCTTTATTTACCATATTTTAGTCAATTTACCTTTTGTTTACTTCACCTTCATTGGTTTTATATTTCTCTTTATAAATGCCACGACAAGTATATTTTTGCGACCAGACTGTTAGGAATCCATAAGGCAAATACATGAGTTTCAGACTAATTCTATTTTCTTATTATCCTATTAAAATCTATAAGAGGGACTAATTGATTTAAATAACCAAGTTAACTGCAGTAAGGCTTCTTCATCTAAACAAATTAATCGCATTTTGACTGTTACATTTAATAATCATAAACTTTGTATAGTAAGTGTATTTTTGGTACTGAGTTTTTTGAAAGCTAACAGTGTAATTTGAATGCTAGGATGACACTGCACTGTTTGAAGGCTTTATCTATCTAGCAATTCAGCAAAACTACCTTATGGATTGCACAAATAACCTGTAAAATTACAAACCTCACAATTTTGATTGAATGCATTCATTGACTCCTAGTACTGAATAAGACGAAAATATTGAGATACATCACACGATCTAGTGTTTGTTCAGTAGAAATTAGTGTAATAGAAAGTATTTCATTGATATTTAACTTTTCTCATCCGTCGACAGACTACAGTGAATGATACGAATCTCACCTTGATCGACTGAGTTGAGTATACACCATATTAAATGAAAGCGTTTTTATAACTAATACATAAAAACTTATGATTGAGTTAGCATAAACAAGGGAAAATAGGAATTATACTCCAAACATGTAGTATTATGAAACTATCAAAAAAACAGACATGAAATGGAGGTTGATTTTAAGGTGAACTTAGTGTTAACGACACAGAAATGATTGAAAATAAACTAAGTTGTAAGCTGAATAATTCCAGGGATTATATAAAACGTGGTGAGGCACCGAATCACACTGTGATTATGATTTTTAATTTTACAATTAATTTATCGACTTAAGTCAATAAAAGTGGTGTTCCAAACTAAAATGACTCTTATATTTTATTCTTATCCAGGCTAATGGGATAGAAAATAGTCCTAAATTAATCGTGTTTATGTATGAAATCATAAAACACCCTCAACTTACAGATGAACATTTAATGAACAGATTCAGCCAGAAACATCATTTAGGGAATAAATACTATCATCATTGCATTTATTTTTTAGTTTACTACAACAACAAATTCAAACGAAGATTAATTAACGAGTTTTATAACCTAAAATTTAGTTACAATATTTCTTCTTGATTATTATCATCGAAATATTTTACATGGAATAATTTCTCTACACTGGTTTGACTTATTCCTTTATCAATTTCATCAAGAGACGAGAAAACTGTTGGATTTAACAAATACAGTCGAAAGATTACTTAGAGGTGTGTGTACCGAAATTAGAGGATATTACATTAACCCTTTTTCGGTAAAGTTGATCAGTTCAACCTACTGATCGAGGTTTGAAAGCAAAGAGGAGTTAACAGTATAGAAAGTATTTGAAATTGTATAAATAAAGAACTGGTTATTTCTCAGTAAATAAACTATCCACAAGATCAATAAACTGTTTTTGATTAAACTTAGAAAGCATATACGTATGGTTACTCAACATTCAACATTTAGTAGTAGTGATAATTTTTAGCAACTAATGAGTGTAGTCGTTATGGTAACCATCAATCACATTAAATAGAAATGGTAGTTTACAATTTGTTCTTCAAAACAGTGGGGAAAAAAACAACTATAATTAACTCATTTTCTGAAAAATGTACTAAAGTGATACTTAGGTATTTTCATTAGTAAGAAAATATCGTCTGATACGAAGAATAAATAATAAGAATAAGAATAATAAACATATTTCCAACAGGTAGTTTATTTTTGTCAATAATGAATGAGATGAAATAAACAAAATTCAGAATTAATTGGAATTTCAATTATGTTTTGCATTCAATGAACAAAAATATACCCTCGAACTGTCAATGAGATATAGCACTTAAATTTCACATTCTCATTGAATTGAATACTGTCACTAGTGTTGAATGAATATTTACCATTTGATTGAATACTTTAATAATATTTACAGATATACTAGTATGATGAATTGATGATACAAACATTTAATGATAATTACGTCATGATGAATGATTGAGAGCAATTATAAGTAATTAATTTCACTATTACTCTTATTATTATAAATAATTATTGTTTTCGTAAAACAACTTATCATATGAATAGTTCAACTCTAGGATTAACAACTAAGGATTATTCATAACAACATTGAATCAATCTTCTTTATTATAATGTTGGAGTTAATGTGACTGTCAAGTAAATAGTCTTACTTGTAAAAAAACATTAGCATAATGGTAAATAACAAAATTTTTATACAAAAGGTTTATTTAAAAACCAGTAGTGTGTTCATCACATGTACCCTAGTATCATTATTCTTCTCATGAAACAGTGTTGAAGATGGTTGCTATATATATGACGAAGGTGTATTTCATTTCTCCTGACAAACATCACATAAAATAGATGTTATTCTATCTATCACCAATCCATGAAAAATCTTCGAACACTCAGCTACAGCATTTGAAATCTAGACGTTTAAGTAATGCACACTTCAACTAAAATATCTGACCTATTATTTAATAAAAACAAAGAACTTAATAGTCACTAAACAACGAAATAGAATCTTCTAAATATACATTTTTAGTGATGCTTCTAAAATTATTATTATCAACTGTGTTCATGCTTTTGGTGTAACTTGAACCTTCATTTGATTGATTTAAGGTCATCTGTAATCGAGATTCTCAACCGCTTATCATGATTTTAAAGCTTCATTAATGAGTTGATGACAAAATACAGTTTAACAATTGGTAAAAGTAACACCGGAGAGTAAATAAAATCATAACTACCGATGAACTAGGTCTTTGAAAAATATGATGAGACAAGAAGTATTGGCTAGAGTACTGTATGAGAATGAGAAAACGCTGTCCTTAACTGACTAAGAAAAGTTCTTAATTGATCAATGGGAGAAGTGTTACTGTCATCAACGTTGCTTCTAATTTAAACTAAAAATGTAAACCATGGGAAATTATCATAGCCAGGATTAGTATATAGGATAAGGATTTGGAATTCTAGTTAAAATCATATTTTAAATGTTCGAAATATGATTTCGTGTCAGGTTTCAGAGCAAAAAACAGGTTTTGTAATAAGCATAGTTAATGAATGAAGCTCTCCTTAATACATATTTACAGCTGCATCTGTCTTCATACTCAAATAGAAATTGGATGTAATAAGAGACTCTGATTACTAGGACTAAGGCAGGCAGTCCAGCCATCTATCTAAAGTACACTGAAACTGCGACTAAGAAAGTTATCTAAAAGGCTAGTGTCGAATAATATAAGGATTGGGAAAACACTATGTAAAACATTTGAAAAAAATGTTTGAAGAATTCAAAGCTTCGCAACACTGCCTAAAGTATTTCACATTACAGCGTTTTACCCAACCTAATATTATTTTTGTCAAACGTCACATGTTTTCTTCTACTTATCATATGACTGGGAAAAACGTAGCGTAACGTTGGTCGGATCGCATTGTAATTAAAGAATTAGTATCCTCGGTTATAAATTTGTTGTAGATCTGAGATTTAAAGTTACAGTTGCAGTTAAGACTAGAATGACATAGGGTTTACGAATAGCTGTATTCCCATCACTAATGAAATAAGGTTCAGTATATTATATCTTCTTCATAGTAACCTTTAATAAAAGGGATTTGTAGGGAAAAAAAATCGTATATATATATATATATATATATATATACTTGGTTGGAACCACTGTAGTGAACATCCATGTATGGATACATCTTTGCCTTTCACTAAAGATTTTCTTGAGCGAAACATATTGTAAATAGTCTCTATTACGGATTCGCTGAAGAATGATCAGACAGATTTTTAGTCGATTTGATAAATTTCTTTGTGGTTGTTTCTGGAACTCGACAGCACCAAAACAGTGATTCTTTTATTTATCATGAAAATATTCATGTCCCCATCCCCCTGTAATATAATTTCTACTTTTGCGATAAACAATTCAATTATCAACACCGTATTCGCATTGACTTAATGTAACGAATAAATGAGAGCGATGATTGACCCATCCTTACACTGAGTACATGATTTTTAAGTATTCTGTTTACTCGTTCCTAAACTATACTGTTGTCAAAATACATCAGTCATCATAGAAGCTACTTAACCTCTAGATATAACGCAGTTATTCGATTTTTAAGCACGCATCCTTTAAAACATTCGTTCTTTTCAAAGATGTAAACAAATAAAACTATTTATAGTTTAATTTGTCAGGTTTTACATTAACAACATTATTGATTTCATTTTGTAAACATGTTGTTCATTTAAATTAATGCAATACGTTGTTATAAATATTTATTTAAAATGTTTTACAAGCTTTAGTGAGATTATCATTTGGTGTTTATGTCAACTACGAGATAAATGCAAACAAACGTTTCATTTAGGTCACATCAAGGCATGCTATTTGTCTATTAGAGAGATAGTGAGAGACTGAAATGTATTCTACTTTGTTTGCATGAAATTACATATTAGATTTGTTAGAAAAAGTTGTCCTTTATTGCTAATTTGAATATCTAGTCAAGTAGAAAGAATTTCATAAACGACATACAAACGTAAGTGATTAATGCTTTGTCAAATATATTTTCTAGTGCAATGAGTCATATTTATGCAGCTTCAAGAGTTATTAAGGTTAGAATATCGATTTCTAAGTTGACTACATTTATCTGCCATCCTGCTGACTACTCGTTAACCCATATATGTAGTTGAGTGGTCTATCGGAACTAAACAAAGAGGCACTAGTCAGCTTCTTCCTAGTAAGGGACATTTATAAAATTCGCAACCAAAACTCATGATGTCATCTTGTATGTAGATCAGTGACGTGTTTTCTTCGACAAAATGTTAAGGTTCCATTCACTGTAGGTTAGTATAATAAAACCGGTCCCTTATGTACCTGGTTTTTAAGATTCGTAGACCAGATATGAATTTACTACATAAACTAACATCAGTTATTGCGATTACAAAACCACTCCATTTTGTCTAGCATTACTGAAGAACCGTAAGTAGTTTAGTTAAGCATATAGTTTCGATGTGGAATTAGAAGAATTTAACTTTAACTAATGTGATTTTCTCGTCAACGCTTTTCATATTTAATTATTAGTTTATTGTATATTTTTTTCTTTAGATAACTTTCCATGGTTGTATTGATGAGGAGTCAAATCCAATTTCGAGGGGTTTATGAATAATTTAAAAGATTCCTTAATAATGTGTGATTATACAACACAGTGGCCCATAGCTAACATATGTTGAAGTATGCGTCGTATCCTGTTTGTTGTGAATACTTATGCAGACATTTCTGCTTACTTATTCCTTATAAGAGATTATGTACTCCTAATATTCGGTTAACATAAGGATAATTTGTTCTATCATAAGTACTATTGGAAATTATTTCCGCATAAGGTTTTCCTGCACATAGATCGTTTATCCGAAGTAACTACGAAATATCCAAATTATTAAGAAATGGTACATTAGGTAAATACCAACAGTTCACCAGAATGACGCTAATAAATGGATACTGTATAGCAGATTATTCTATATACATATTAACCTCAGAATAAACATAACTTACGTTATGGGTCCTACCCAGCCAATATCTATAGATGATAAGCCGCCAGTTCTTAATTCATCCTTAGTATTAGTAGACTGAGTGGGTGCAGATTTTCTTGACCGTAGCATCATTATTAATAATATCCGTTAATTAATGTGCAAATTTAATAATGATCATTGAATTAATGCGTTTGATGGATAGTTTTCCAGTATTGCAGCATAACACTGAAAGTATTTCATGATCACAGTTTCCCATATCATAAAATATGTATGCTGAATGTACAGTCAGTCGATGAATTACATCTCAATCAGGTAACTTGTGTAATATATTTTTCAACTATACCTATTTTATTTTTCATCCACATACACATATGTATTAGTGAAATAACAGGCTGAACCTAGTGTTTATAAACCAGTTTTAATTGGTGAGTTATTTTAACCAATGAACAAGTTAATAGCAGCATTAAGTTATTTGTATGTCATTATGATCTTTGCTAACCATACTAACAATATTCTTAGGAAAGAAAATAAGGTTCCGCATTGATGCCATTTAGAAAGTGATGGATTGTAAATCTCTTCCAAACTAATTTCATTCAAATATTTCGAATGCTACTGACATTTTGATCCATTTTTTTTAAAGGATTTTCAAAAGAGAGAAAGTATTCAATGATGAATGCATGGTATGTTCTTTTCTACCCTCGACAAAAGAAATACAAATCAGACTGGTTTATTTAAAAATTGATGTTAGTTTTTAAGTGTCTTTTGTTTTAAAAATTTTGTTACGAAATATGTCGTAGCATATTTTGTATGGCTAGACATTATTTTTCATGAAAAATAATGAGTTTCTTAAATTAACAGAAATGGGATAACAAATTGTAAATATTTTATCAAGCTGAGATATTTCAACTGTTTACTATTTTTCAAACAGTAATAATCAGTATACAATAGAATGTTATCGTTTATAAGCATCCTATTAAAGTGGTTACATCTGAAGGTATAATTGAAAGTAAATGATAGAGTTTTTTCTATTATTTAAAAGGATATAATAATGTATGTTGCTATACGGAATAATATATCACTTAAGAATATCAAGAAGCACTAATTAATAGTCTTAAACTATCAATAATTTTTATATAAAATTCAACATACTTTAATTACTTTTAATTACAGTTGAGTGAACAATCTATGATTAAATGAACGTGACTAGAGGGAAAGACATTGTTAGTAGAATGTCCGGTTAATTTATAGTTAACTCGTAGGATCAATATATCTTTGAGCAGTGCATGGAGTAGATGATTGAATGAATTTATTTGTTACTGTTTCACATTAAGTTGAATACATTTAATCTGAATTCAAACATACAAGAGAATTTCATCTTCATCAAGCAAAATTTAATTATATATATTGGAACTAATGTAAATATTTGCAAATAACTATCAACTTCATGATCAAAAGTAGAGGTAGCAATATTATTCCTCCTAAATTAATTTTAATTTCATCGATTGTAAATAGATGATTATTTCTATTCTAATCAAATGCTATGCTTAATTTATTATTTAAAACTAACTTAATGATAATATAACAGATAACAACTGAACTTTACTACTTGAAACACTGATAACTAAGTAACACAAATAATTCAATTCACTGTTCTATTCATTGATAAACAAGTAGTATAGAAAGCCTAAGCTCGTACGTGTTTATTGATAGATAAACAATGTAACTAGAATTTTAACACACTACTAGGTCTAATAAATTTGTAATAGATATGATTATTTACAACTGATTGATGAAGGTAATCCAGCATTTAGAAGTTACACAGCAGTATAGAGCTAGGCATAAAATTTATTTGAAAATCTTCAGGTATAATCACTATTAACCTAAAATTGATTTCTCTGTAGTCAAAAGTATTATGATGCTCTGAAATAAGTTGCAACCATTGATGGGGTAAAGTGAATTAAAATTCACTGCTCAGCTTGCAATAGCTTAGGTATCATTAATTTAAAATCATATAATCTGTAATTTCATTGTAACTATGCTCTTAAAGTATTTCTGACGTTAGGCTGTTAAAATTTTAAATCATGCACTAAAATGATTGGCAAACTGTTAAGTATATTACTGATATGTTGCAGGTATAAACTAATTGTGACTGTTTAACTCACTACTGCTTTTCAAGCTCGTCCAAATAGTTCAGATAATTAGGTTCAGAATTTACGACAAATGAAAAATGTGTAGATTATTTATGCCTAGTCAGAAAGACAAAAACTATAAGTTATCACACTTTACCTTTAGTCTACGTTCTCCTAAATGCAACATCTAAGAGTAACATATTTTGGATTTACCAGTATTCACTCGAGCAGAAAACTTTACAACGAAATTTGACTCTGTACCATAACACTGTGTGATACACATTATCGTAACAGAAGTGAGCAAGTCAACCATATGATAGTGTTTATTGTAGTAAATTATTACTATGTTTTCAGTTGTTCTGAGTATATCATCCTTAGGAATGAATACATATCAAAGCTATACTAACTATCTACTGTTAAATTTTGTTGAACGCCAAGGCAGCATACAGTGACGAACGACACAACAAAGTATATTAATTGCTAATCAGGGTGTGCAATTTAAGTAGTAATTTCTAGATCACTTGAGATTAGTTGACTACTGGTAATGATGCATACATATGACTCATCAGAAATTAATTGTGACATGAATGAAAGTTTTGTTTATTAGTTGACACCACGCGTTTTAACATGCACTCATATATTTATCTTTGTATGTCAAACAACAGACGTTTCATTAACAACAGATTCGTCAACAGTCTTCTTACATTAAAGCTTGAGAAGGTAGAATGTATGCAAAACATACTTTTGATGATTAAACATACAAACATACACAAGTACTTATCTATGTCCGCTTTTAGACGAGATAATATGTCAAGCATCATATGACTGAGAAAACTATGCTTCTTATACTGTAATTTGCTAAAATACATATGCTTAATAATTACATTTTAACTATATACTTTGTTACAAATGAACTAATTGTCTTTAGTTCTTTGTATTCGTCAGAGTTTGATGCTAGTGGGATACCACTGAGAACGATGAAGCACTGGATAACCAGTTAATTCTAGTATGGTTCACCTCAGCAGTGAGAAACCTTTCAATCCTGTAAGGAAATCGATCACGCCAATTTTCATAAAACCACCATAATTAAGTCAATTATCGTTTTGTGTCCACTGGAAGTAAAAGTGAAATTATTGTTGTCTTTTACTTTTATTGTAATTTGTTCATAGTAGGCGAAGATAACTGTTTTGTAATCCATATTGTATAATCAATTCATGCGAATCAACTTCTGATCGTCTAATTGATAACTAGCATCCACTTTTCCAACATCAGATATCATATGTTTGAAGTACTCATCTTCAAAAGTGATTTGATGAGAATAAAATGTAATAGTTTGAAACAATCGCCACAAGTTTTACTATTTGTTTGATTAATTTGAGTCTAAACATGGAAGTAGGAGCATGGGTCATTCACAGTTTTCAATGTTTACTCACAGTGTATTGTATTCAGTACTTTCATTCATTTTTCCATTCATTTAGTCGGTGAATACTACATATTATGATGAGACTTCTATGAACATGTTAGTACAGTGCAGCTGAAGTGTCGGATGAAAAATAATGACCATCTCAGCCTTATATGAAATGTGTAATGAAAAGTACACCATAAAATACAGCATTCACATTTTAAATGAACAGAAAAATGTTTGAAAGTATCGGATACAACATATTTAGGGTGAAAATTGAAAACAGTGAGTATGATGCTTGGAGATATACGATATAATCTACGAAATGAAATCATGAGAAAGTCTTTTAATTGTAAGGAGACTAAGAAGAAATACTGTGAATATAATTTTAGGTTTATCTAAGAATAAGTTTCTGTGAATAATCTAAAATAAGGAATGAAATTCACCGGAAAAACTGAAATTTCTAACTTTTTTCTACCTATTTTATTATTGGATAGTTTCATTCATTGTTGTTCCAACATTGATTTGCATTAAAAATGATTATACTCACTATCCTAACAGGATAGAGTTTAAGTGACGTATGGGGATTTGACTTACAATTAAATTTTCAGTTTCCTAACCTCTAAAGTAAACAAAGTTTGATATATATATATATCAAACTTTGTTTACTTTAGAGGTCAAGGGTACATTAATTTTTTGATTATATTAGAATAAGTTTATTTTCATAACATTAATCAGCAATGTAATCTGACATTGAAGATAATGAATGGCAACTTAGTTCGGTATGAACAATTTGGATATCAAGCTATCTGTGTTGTTTTAATATATTTTAACGATTGAAATTGATTAGGCTATTTGTGAGATGAAATTAAGAATTTCTATCGTTTTTCTCTATCTTGAATTACATCACTGCTACGTTCATATTGATTGAACTGCTTAATGTGACATCTTGGAAATTACAGACAGTTTGTAGATTACTTCGCCTTTCCAAGTACTGAGTAGTTAATACGGTAATAAAGTCGCTGAACTATAGTCAGTTCGAACAACGATATTCAATGTTTGCAATGATTCAGTAGTTATAGTTTATAAAAGCATCTATGAAGATCATTAAATGTAAAACGTTTGACAGTTTAGCAATGAGACACTGCACACAATATTAAAATGCAGATTTAGAAAATGAAACAAAAAGTCTTTCATAATACATTTGTGACAGTCATGGTAAATACCTTGCTGGTGGGGAGGAATTCACAAGATGCTAATCCCATGACACGAAAATTTAAGGCTTTTACGAGCCTGGAAATTGAACAAAATGGTTGTCGAATATGTAAGATTATGATTATTTTATATAAAACACTCACTCTATAGTAAGCATACTAAAAGTACCTTGTATGTTTTCGTTTTCATGTTATATTATTAAAATCAATACCATGAACTCGTTCCAACATTCTTCTCTACCATCATCCAATACAACTGAAAGTAATATTGATTACCATTCAGTAAATATTACTAATTAGATTTCAGCCATATAACCTAACCGTTTGTTTACAGTACACTCACAAGGTAACAAGGCAGAAACACCAGCCGATGCAGAATAATATGAATACATATTTATTTCGCTGGTTCTCATAAGCTCCATTACAGTCGTAATTTCTACTGAATAACACCATTATATTAGATAATCATATCCGGTAATTATAAAAAGAGAATTAAAGCGATATGGGATATTGGCCCAATATATACTCAAATGTTTATTTAAAGTCATTTAAAGAAAGAACATTGTGAACTTAAGAGGTAGTGACAGTGCGGTTATTTGGAGCTCAATAATCAATAAAGGTGTATATAATAACCATAGAATATTCGAAAAGTTCATATACATTTAACACAATCGGATGAATGAATGTTCGTGGATGGTTATAAGGATGATTGTATGATGAGTTGCAAATAATAAGCTGGGTGTAGTTTGTATAACATAATACAAATGAGTATATTAATAGGTAAAATAATACTAGTAGTAATAGGAATAATAATCTTTAATCACCTTCACCAAGAGAGTGACAAACTGATAAATTTCTCTCTTTAAGTACAGATTTGGTTTAAGTTTTCTATATTTTGATCAAGTTTACCACAGTTGTGATGAAGTAACAACTGTTTGTTTTTGAATATATAGACTAAGCTTAAGAATTCTATTGTTATTTCTTTATCAAATCATAATGAACTTAGGCCCATTCGTCCCTTGATTGTTTTTAAGGATAAAGAAATATTGATGGCACGACCATTATCAATTAGATATTAAGTTATGATACTATTTAGGGCTGTGAAGCCTTTTATTCCTGAATCTTTTGTAGCGAGCCAAGAAGCACGGCGTATATTCGACTCTTTGTTCTTCCAATGTATGTGCTCAGATACGTTTATGTAACGTTGGAAGTACTAAGAAAATAGAACTTTTTGACTCGTATTCAATTTAATTAGCAGTTCATTTAGTTTATGATTATTGAGTTGGTCGCTGGATAATTAGACTTTAGCGTAGAGGTTATCCTGTAGTTAATGAGTTCCATATTTTTATCACCTGTGAAGATCATGTGTATGAAACGAGCTTTATTTTCACCTTCATCGAAAGTGACACGTTCATTCTATGGCTTTAATTATATATTCATAAATATCTCTTGGTAAACATTTTGGAATAGACATTTCTAATGACATCAAACTTAATTTTTTTCCTTGATAAAAGCTGTTTTCGAGTCCTATCATAAGGTATAACGTCCCTGTCTGACGTTTGTTGAAATCCAGAGTTTAGAAACTGAAATTTTTGACTACTTTGAAATTCTATCTTGATTACTATTTTTTGACGTGCTTTGTTGAATAGTAGATATAAAGAATGTTCCTGATCGTTACAAACAATGAAAATATCATCCACATTTCTACTGTAGAATGTTGTGGATCTCAGGTAAACTATACGAATAAGGTAATCTAAGCCCTTCCGGCTTCAGTTCATAATTAGTAGTATCGTTAATTAAATCATTCTTTAATAAATCTCCCAACTATTAAGTAGCTACCTTAATACTACATTTATTATAACTTTATGAGATCAATCAGTCGGGAATTTCTCATTACCACCTGAAATCTTTGTTACTAACTTACACAGATTTCTTTTTCTGTAATGACCACTTCAGAGCCTTAATCTTAGCATTGTTTTGTCATCCATCAGTTTTATTAATGCTGTCTTATGATCTCTAGTTAAAAAATTTAATTATGAAACTGGTGTTGTGAGGTACCAATCGGTAATATCCATTAGTTTTGAATTTTTCATCGTTCATATTAATCCTCGTCAATTGTTATACATTCCTTATTCAAATTCATAATGGGTGCCAGATGAATAAAGATCATAACATATACATAAGATTCCAGTTTTTATGTAGTCAGTACTTATATAGATAATAATACTGCTGATGAATAGTTCTTATCCAAACAGTTTCCCTTTATTTTATTTGCTATGATTATAACATTGTTACCCTACTATTAGCTTACTTCAAAGACTGTAGCAGCCTGAACAACTTTTGATAATTAAGTGTATTTAAAAATATATGGTAGAATTCTATTTTAACCTTAATTAGATTGTTAATGTGACTCAAAATGCGTATGATGATAATAAAAATTGCATAGATAAACATTTCTAGCTATCATATACAGGAAGTATTTTAGTGACTAATTAACGTTGAACAGCTAAGTTGTTTATTATTGTATATTAAACTAGGTCATTCATTGTCTCTTATAAACGTTTTTTGTAGACCAACGGATTAAAACTTGTCAGTTGTTTAAAGCATTAACTTAGTTATTTAGCTCTAGCTAGTTTCTAATATAGATCAATTAACAATCTGAAATGATAGGAGGACCTATTAGTTTAAAACCTCTATGACTTGTTAAAGAATGTTATTATTCTTATGTTCATATCTACTGAAGCGTCCTAAAGATTTGGATATTACTGTTTTTATCTACAAAGTCAGAAGAAATAACCAATAGTATGCATGTGCATAAGTATGAATGAGTGATAAGATTATTCTTTCGCAGTTTAATTCAATAATGTCTTCAATATAAAAAATCAATACTTAGAAGTACAGATGTAGATCGATTTAGAAAAAAATCACCTAAACAATTGCTGAAATCGTAAGATAAACTCTCAGCAGTGTTGTTTCCTACTCTTCATGATATGTGATGTAACTAGTTGTTTTAATAATGAGCTATTGAAAAAATTAAAATGAGTAATTTGAATATTTTTCAAACGATAAATAATATTACTTGGAAACATTAAAGCACTATCCCTTTCCGATTCTTAACAACGAATTATGGAGGCTCTACACAGTAGATAAACCATATTCTACTACGTTCTGAGAGAACACAAAAAATAGCCAGGTACATTCTGCACCCATAATTTCACAAGATATTATTGCCTTGTGCATGGTTATGTGAAGAGATTTACTTCACTAACTCCAACTACTTATTTAATTGAAAGTAGGCAGAAATACTATGCGAAATTCTAAAGATTTTACAGGTTTTCCTTATATATGAACAAAATATTATGTGACTATTCAGTAATCGACGCTAATCTACTATTGACTGGACTGACCAATGAAGTGACTGTACAACACTGATAAGCTTTCTAAGTTTTAACATAATAAGCTATATATTCTCAGAACCGATCATGTGAATCACGTTGGGAAAGCACCTGTATATTTTATATTCGTTTTTTTCTATATCCAACAAGTATTATGAATGAATTGTATTTCAGATTACATTATTCAGGTTATAAAGCCTACTTTTATTTAGTATAGCGAATATTTACACTGTTACACTTCTGTTATCGTTAACTAAGACTAATATGTGAATACCGTGTATAGAACGTGTCGGTACTGGAGATCTTAAGTTACGTGCATGCTTACAAAAGTTGAAAAAGTAAAAGGTTGATTATGTGATAGAAATATGAACAAATTTTCAAAATTAATGAATAACTTTTCCCATCCAGTAAAAGGCTGCTTTTTATAGTTGGCTAGTATAAATCTACTAGTAACAATTATCATAATAGTTGAAGAGACTAAACGTCGTTTATTTTCTTGTTATTTACAACTATAAATATAATTGTGGACAGCACTAATATCGATGACGTTACGACTGAGATGGAAATTTTAGAGTTTGTTAATGATTCTACGATCATGAAGTTCGTGTTTCGAACCGAATTCACTATCAAGACTTTAACTATCTGAAGGCTATTAAGAACTGTTTAAATGTGAATTTCACAACTTTAAAATATGTTTTAAAATAAGTTTGTTTAGAATACTGACTTTAAAAAAAATTGAGAATATTAATCTGAAGAATGCCATATTTCAGTTATTTTATAAGATACAATAATCATTTTCTGAAGAATAAACAGTAACATGCAGTCTAGTTCACATTGATGACAAGATTATAATAGTATATTTAATATATTACTTATTAGTTGAGGTAGCCGAGAAGAAGTTTTCAAAGTAAACATACCAATTTTATTCACTATTTTAACATTCAGTATAATGTTCAGTAAAAATGCTATCTAGGGTTATTAAACAACATTTTGAAAGAATTTTACTTGTAATAACATAAATGTACAGTTCAAACTATACTTTATTCATTCAGTCGAATATCTTTCACACACCTAGTGGAAATTTTTTATAAACTGAAAATTGATTATTTTGTTTCTGATCGTATAAAAACTAGTAGTCAGTTGTACCAATTAACATTAAAATGTCAGTTTAAAACTTAAGATATAATTCTCTTTATTGAGCATTGTATTGTTATTTCGGGATAAAAGTAATTTCAACTTGTGTTTTAGTAGTTAAAGAAAATCTACCATGTTCATAAACATCTTTAGTGTTAAACATTCAATTATTCTTAATTTTTGTTAATCTCGTCAAACAATCAAATGTGTGTTACTATAAAATCAAGCATATGACATCAGTGACTTGTTTATAAAAATAGCGTTGAATGGATGTTTCGTCTCAGAATACGACTTCTCGTTAGTACACGATTGAAGCTATTCAAAGATCGAATTTAAAACCTTTAAGCTTCACAAATGGCGCTTGACACTCAAATCACTGAGTTAACAAATGATGGTTTATAATTATGATTTCAAGTATTTTACTACACTAAACGAAAGTCATCATATACTGAATAACTGCCTAACTACTGACGAGTAAGGACCCTATTGTTCAAACTTCTTACTTAGACGATGGCCATTAACATTTATAATTAGCTGTCAGTTAGCACGTGATTCATATGAGTTTAAGAAATCTCTTGAGGTTGATGAATTCTAATATTTCTGTTTATGAAATATATGAAAGGAAAAATCAGAAAATTTCACTAGAAGTAAGTGCATTAGTCAGTTTATAGGGAAACCAAATCAGTAGAAACAAAAATTTGCTGAATATTTACTAACTCTTTTTTGGTAAATAACATTCATATTTAATATAATTCTTCTCTTCTCTTAATGCATTTTAATCAGCTATTAACTATCTTAGTCCATACATGGCAAGTTGACAATGCTTGTAAAATTTTGTCAGGTTAACAGAGTCGGATAAAGTATCTACTTATTACACACTGTTTTCAATTTATTGAAATTACAATAATCATTTAAATTATTATTATCATTATTAAAACTTACACGATTGATCCTACATTAACTGAATGATTGATCTGCTTTTCACTTTGTGACTGCTTAGTACATTCCAAACTTTGTTTATTCATTGTTATTTCTGTACTGGGTCCTGTCATGTTTATTGATTCACAACATTTTTTTTCTGAATTCTTATTTTGTTTTAAATAAAATGAATGACTTGATTTTTGTGGGTTACGAGATTTTGGTGAGGTTGGTAAATCTACTCCGACATTAGTCTAAAACATAGAAAAACAAATAGGAATTCAGATGTAGATGAATTTATACTTGAAATAATAACAATCGGATAAAACTTACTGAATAAATAGATGAATATTTTTTTGGAAAATTATCAATTTTCTTAATGGATTACTTATCAAAGTCAATAAATCTAGAAGACTTAAAATTTAATAAACAGTTGAATTAGGAATATGGTTACTTCATTTAATAAATCTTTACTGTCCTAGTGCAGAATTAAGATGTAACTGTAAAAAAGTATCAGTTTGAATGATTTATTTCTTAAAAATCGATCTATAAAAGGCTTTCAAGTTCCAAATTAATCGATGTGGACTGAATAATTGTACATTTCGCTACTGGATTGTAACTATGTGAGTGAGGGGTGGGGGGAGGAACATTGTCAACGAAAGTATCTATCGAAACAAATAACTTTTTATGTAATTTAGATTAATCTGTTTTACACTGTTAATGCGAAGATAAATGATATTTCAATTTTATCACAGAATTCGCATCAAAGTGTGAGTAGATTTTTACTACTTATTTTCTTTAAATGTGTTCATGCATTTGTTTAGTACTATATGAATTGGATTAAGGGATAAATATTCGGTTGGAATATTATTTAAAGAGGTATCCCTTACAAATGGAAGTAATAAGCAGTTTAACTAGACTCATTTATTTGCTTCGTTTAGGCAGACAGACAGTTACTAGCATTCGATTTGTTAGCAAACATATTTTGATGATTTCTATCATGAACACAGGCAGTTAACTGTAGATGTTAAGGCAAGGGAGGGGATAGATTGCTTCTGAAAGAAATTAGAGGCACCAAATTTCTGCAGGCTTTTGACTATCATACTCATATTGCTTCTATTATGGTAGTTTTGTAACTATTATTCTGTCGTTATCCAAATGTTGCAGGCTCACTCAGAAAAATGGGGCAAGAACAACTGTACAGAAAATAATTTCTGTAGTATCCTCCAATAAAAGTGTTTTACATTATATATTTGGTGAGAATTGCTGAACTGTACATTGTTGGGGTTTCAGTTTTAAGAAACATATTGATCGCATCCTATGTAAAGCAATTTTGGAAGTTATTACTTGCAAACTTAAGACGAGATGCTTCCATTAAACTAAGTGATAGGATACATATTTTTAAAAATGTTCCGAAGTCAGCACTTTATTTTATAAAGTTTCAGGAACTTAAAGTGCACAATATTTGTTATTTATTAATTTCTAGGTAATCATAAAACATTAGTACGTTTAAAACACACTTTTATTCAACAGTTATTTGATAGAAATAGCTATTAATTTCTTGTAGTCTTCCTTTCAAAGCTCACAGACTGCAAAGCCATCAAGGCTTTTAAATTAGGATATTTATATGATAGTCATTAGTGAAACTGTTACTCAAGTATATCCAGCCATCAAATGGAGATTAATGTTTTTTAGTTGTTCGGAATTCAAATCTCAGCAACAAGTTGTATATGTGGAGATACATGATGATTTTCTAATGTTAAGTAAATATTGTTTTGTGAAGATTCGTATTTAATATGAAGTTTATGTTCGTCACTAGTTGACTTCAGTGTCTTTTGGATTTCACCGGCATCCAATACTGATCAGTCCGGGATGAATACAAACAATACATTAAATACTAATCTCCACAAAACCACTCAGGTATGTATACCTTATTTTCATAAAAATGAAAAGCCATTATTAAAACTTTTATTTGTCTACCTTGGTAGATTTTTGCCTCATAGGTTGAACTGAAGCTTTTGGAATTTCAACCGATTTTCGTGAATTTAAAATATTATCACAGCTTTTTGAAGAGGAATGTGAGTCTTGCTGGAGACTAGTAACTTCAAAAGTTTGGTTCGATTCACCTTTCATCAATGTCGTAGGACATTTTGCTGAGCGTTTGTGATCCTGAAGCGATGTTTCAGTCTCCGACAATGAGATAGTCGACACATTATCAGAATGTTTTGTATCCTTCCAAACATCAGTTTTAATCTTATCAACTTCATTTTGTTTAGTACAATAGTCAGTAGAAGGTGATTGTAATTTTTGACAACCGTTTAAACAAGAAACTGTAGCTGGGACACGGCTGGATGATTTTAATAATGTTACATTTGATAATTCTGAATTCGCGTCTGAACTTTTATTTAACATTTGTACTGAGGGAATCAATTTCAAGCATTCCAATTTATCCAACGGAACTGTATCATAAGCATGACAATGATGTCTATTTGAAATAGCTTTAGGAATTTTCGTTTCATTTTGACGTCCGTTCGAAATAAAGCTGTGTAAATTACTTTGAGATGAGTTGTTTTGAATAGATAACTGGTTAAAACTGTAAATACAATTAATGAAATATCTTTTTAAATTTTTAACTGCTATATCATACCTAATAAAATATATTTGGCTAATTCCTGTAGTTTTTCCGCACATACTGAATAGTTGTCCACGTAGATATTATTTCATCTTAATATGTTTATAATAACATCCTTATTAACTATTCTTATAAATTTATTCAAAGTAACTACCGAATCGGGTTATTTCCGTGTATAAATAAAAGTTTCTGGCAAACGTAGTCTTTAAATAACTATAAAGATAGTAAGAAGTTTAGTCATATTTTGTTTCAATATCGAGGATTAGTTGAACTTCAATCTACCTAAATTAACAGTGAAATTCAGTACTCAGTAGTTTCTTGTCTGAAGGTGTAATTTTATTATCGATTTATGTGTTATATATTTGAGGACATATTTCGCAGAAGTTTGAAACTACTTAAATTTGCATATCGTAATGTTTACAGTTAACACATTTAATGATTAACGTCACTGAACCTCGACAATGTAGATAACAAAGGAAACAAACTTTCGCGTAAATTTATTTTAATCTTCCTATAATTATTTAAGACTGCCAGGTGTTACATTACAGTCGTTCATTGTATTATGAATAGTGAGTACACATGAAGCTAACGACTTATTATTACGACACATTATACGTGCAGCCTTTTTAAGTAAGTTACTCATAAAACAGACTCAAATCTAGATGAAAATAAATAAAAACTTTTTTGAAGGTTACGAGTATCCATTCATGTTGATATTTTAATAAATTTAGTAAAATACTATTACCAACTGGATTCCAAATAGAATAAAGACTGGCTATTAAAGTATATGTTTATATAATTCACTTAAATGGAGTTGTGCATGGTCTTTTATAAGCACTTAATAGATTCGAATGTCGAATATGGCTCTAAGATTCGCCACTGAATTTAGGTTGATACTTAATTTGATTGTTGTCTAAGCCAGTGAATAATTTCGTAAAATTTGTGTGCTTAATTCGGTCTATTATTCAAAACATTCTCAAAAATTCTAATTAACAAAAAAATATTATTATCACAATTGACTGAAATAGTTAAGTTTTATTAAAGAAGAGAATTTGAGTTGAACTGTCAGCAGCAGAGTATTTGTTATTAGAACAATACTTAAGAACAATTACTGATTATTACATTCCAAATAGAACTTGATTATTGAACAGACTAGATAGTTTATTCAACTAAACATCATTCCATTGACATAGAATCGTATATTTTTAAGTCTGGCTATCTCAAGCTTCTTCCCTCATTATTATTCGGCGTATTCTTGCAAAATCAATAATTACTTAAGTTTTGGCTGATACATTTTCACAGCTTTTGTTTAGTAGTATCATAGAAAATTTATATCAAAGCTGACAGTCATTAACAACATGTGAGGAGGCCATCGTAACTAAGTGAATAATCATACTTTAATGTTGATTTTCAAAAATTCCACTTTAAGGATTACCATGAAATGAAGATAGTTGGTATAGTCAAATGCTCACATTAACTAAAATAGTAAGGGCATTTTAGTGAATGTAACCATAGTTTTTTCTTTAAGACCTGCTAGAGATTTCATAAGAAGAGTTAAATGTAAAAGTCATAAGAGGATATTAAGCTCACTTTGGGTTTTTTATTTAGTATATGACCAAGTAATCCAAATATAAATGAAGTTCACATGAAACAGAATACAGACATTTTTGACTGAATACATTTGAGTAAACTAACAATATGCCGGCTAACCAATGCCCTCATTTAGTACTACATACTTTCCAGTGTGAATTTATTGTTTATTTCTAAGCAGAAGTAATAAATATAAACGGTAACTACTATTTATTTCTATTGTTAATGTCTTCTTACTGCAATTACAGTTGAATACTACCATTAGCCATAAGAACACTACAGATAGGCAACAGTTAAAATTATGATATAGGCTAGGAGACAAACATATAGAAATATTAATTAAAACAAAAAATAATGCAATCGTGTCCTTTATTTTGCAGATTATAAACAAAGATAGAAATAAATAGCTACCAGCTTAAATTTAAATCATAGTTCAGAGATATGCACTTTAAAAGTTTTATTAAGCGTTTCAAAATGCCTGATGGTCTTACTCTTTCAATTTAGTCATAGTTTGAATAATAAGTAAACTAACTTTACCTCTGTTGAGAATTTTGATTCAATTCCCTGAGTTCACAGTTTATACTTGAACTTCGACTTATAAAACCCGATTGTGCACTGGACAAATTCGGAAAATCGAATAAACGAGAATCATTGGAAGCAATAGTATCTCGTTTTGTACTTCTGCTTGCAAAATGACAAACTAGATGGTTTATCTACTCCCATATATGATGCACGAACGAATAAAGCAGCTCTTCCTAGTGTAGGAGTTCTTGGGCGACGCAAAAGTGCAGTAGATTTGGAAGTAATTGGAGTTGGTGGATAAATCTTTTCATTGATTGAACATGATTCAATATTTTTATCAGAAGATATTTCTGAAAATCTATCTGACTGAACAGCACTAGAACTCCTCTGTCCACATTTAGGTGGTCGAATCATAACATTGGTACAAATATTTTTATATTTATCTTCTTCAGAATTAACGCCTTCGGTTGGACACAATGGTAGGTTTTGTGTTTGATTAGGATCAAATGTATCTAACTTTTCTTGTTCAGGCCACTGTAAACTCATTTTCACCGTCGATGGGAGATAGGTTAAGCTTAATGCAAATGTTGACAGAATAAAATGTAAAAAATATGTTAAATGTAACAAATTCGATGAATACAAACTTATCATCCTGTAATATTTTTTAAATTTTCATTTCTATTGAGCCGTAGTGTAGAACTGTTGACTGAAGTTTCATACGAATTTAGTTCATGGATAATTTTAGACCAGTAGTCTTATTGCTATCCTATATATTAAAATTTCTGACTGAAATCAGTTTATTGAAATAAGAGAAGACCCTGTCTTTGAAGTAAACTTATTAATGCATTTCTGGATGGGTAATCAAAAGAACTACATGTTATTTATTTGATGACAAGTCGCTCCTACTAGGATAAACAGTTTTATCACTATCCCACAATGCATTAAGCTAAAATGGTGAAACATGATGATTGGGAAGTGAAAGAAAGTAATTACTTAAACGATAGTCTGTCAAATGACTTTTTACATTCTGGCATAATATGCAGATCTTGTTTAGCAGCTGTGTTTATTTCCGTGAATAAAGATAATACGAACACAAATTCTTGGTTGAAGATGTAGGTTGCAATGATTTCTGTTTCAAGTTAACTACCCCACTGGCATCAAATCCTCAAAATGAACTTTTTCTATTTATTTCGTTTGTGTTATAATAGTTTGCGAGTCTTGATTGCTGATTGCTGTAGTTATTCGGAAATAATTCAGTTACAGATTATGATAATTCAAATATTCCTTGAATAATAATAACTGAAGTTTACTTGGTCGCTTATTGTGAACCATGACCTATCGACTTGAATCATATGAAATAGTCAGTCTATGAGGTACAAGTACTAGAAAGGATGGTAGTGATGTCGGTTATCGCATTCCATTTATATTTTGATAGTCATTTTAATTGATTAAGTCTTGCAATTTTACTCACCAACTACCATGCTTCATATAAAATATATTCTATGTAAATTGCATTATCATGCGATCGAATGCATTTCTTTATTTTGATCTGATCAATACCTTCCAATCCCTATAAGTACGTCTATTATTGAAATAATATTTAGAAGTGAATGAAACTACTTTTTACTGAGCATTTTGTGTTGAAAACCTATAAAAAGGATTTACAGCTAAATGGTGATAAATCACTTCAGAATTTCAAGAAATTTGTAAACAAACATTCACGAAGTCGCTACAACATCTGAAGAAATGTTATTTTCTGTTTGTTTGTACAAATGTGTAGAAATTTTTAAAATCCTACACAGAATACCATAGGTATCAATTCTTACCTCTGATTAACTGAATCTTCTAATGCAAGATATTTGGCGAAATGTGAGTGTTTAGCTGAAACATTTCTTATCGCATCGAATGGTGATGTTTCAACGTTGATCATATCCGTCTTCTGTTTTTTTGATTTATTTGTAAATCCAATTCTAAAAAAGCGCTAAAGGGAGGTAGAATAAAGAGAGATTAGGAGATTTAATGGAAGTTTAAGGAATAGGTTGTAACAGTTAGTCATAAAGTTGATATGCTGTCTCAACTTCGATTTATTCAATTTAAATTGAAACTTTCTATTCGAAAATTGATTTGAAAGAACTTTCATTTTAGTCCACAATAAATAACAAGCGCACTGGAACTACAGGATATCCTAATTTTTTGAATGTGACTAACGCATCTTACTAAAAGGTAAAGTTTCAGAAAAATTAGATACAAAGGTTAACAGAAGAATGCTTAGCAAGAAAAATTTCCTTCATAAACCAACTTGTTACAAAAGAATTGCTGATACTCATAACGTTTTTCTAACTTGTTTTTTACAGACATCTACTAGATGTAATTAGTTAAAAGAAAATTTATAATGATCATGTTGTATTTGATGAAATGGAAATATTAATATCCATTAGTAAGAGTTTATATTTTCCCGCTGCTCATTATCAGCGATAATGTTAATAAATCTCTGTGCATTTTGAGCTGACGCCTGTTATACTGAAATAACAAGATTCACCCGAACTCATTTATGGATTATGTAAAACCAGGACGTAATGAAAGTAAATGTCAGTAACGTGCAGGAGTTCATTATACTATACTCACAACTATCGTCATTTATTCGTTCATTCAATAGACGAACACTGTGTGTTGAAGTTTGCGTCACATTGCATTCCATACATGAACTTTCATCATATTTTCTTTACTACTGGTATATTAAAATGCAATACAATGACGTAATCACAGAACACGATTACAGATAACTCCAAATGCTTAAAATAAAATCTACGCTGAACACTGTGCTCTAATATCTATCTCTCACTCAGTAAATGAACGGAGAAGTAACGGCAAGTGCCTTGTATAACAAGCTTGAAATGAATATTTGAAAACATCCAAACATAATCTCCTCCTAATTTTTATTAGATTCATATCATCATAAATTTTATGAGCAGATTAAAGATAATCGTATTCAGTTGCCAAAAGGTTCCATAAAGTAATTTTATTGTTCCTGGAGGATTTACTGCCTCGTTATTCACTATTAAACTGTCAGCATTATTGCTGATCACTCTGTCGCGATAAAACAGGTTTACCGGCTAATGATTCAGCTTATTTGATGGTGCAAGATGTACTAATTTTTGTTATACTGAAGGTGCTTCGTGTCCTACACAAAACAAACAGGATGTAATCGTATATCGTTTTGGCAATTATGTCTTTAATCGAATGGCTGTTCCCTACTTGATCAATATATCTTCGTGTAACTAGTTACGTTGGAATATTCATCTTATTTTCGTAATTAGTTTAATGATCCTAATCTATTTTGCAGATAAAAGTCAGTTCACATTTATTCTACTACTTACTTTTTTAAGATATTTTAACCAGAACACGCGCTGCGGATAAGTTAAATAAATGACAAAAATATTTTTTATTAGTCATCGCAAATAGGTGCTTCTTTAAATAGAGTAGATGGTTTATTTAGAGATGTTGACGTCAACAAAGGATGAGCTTGATGATGTATATTTGTATTCATAAATTGATTGGTTGTTGTTCGTTAAACCTGCTATCAGGAATAATGGACATTGCCATAAACTATCATATTGCTGTCTCTGTTTTCCCTACTGTTACTTTGTCTCTCATCACTACACGGGGAGTTTCATTTATCATCTTTTATTTGAGTGGTTGATACTTAGGGTGGGGGTGGGGGGAAGAAGTGGATAACAAAAATACGTAGAAACTATTAGTAAATAAGCTCCAGAAGACCATTGATAATCAGAAAAACTTAACTACTGCATCTGACTGTAATAAATAGTGAAGTGGATAATTTGTTATCAACTGGAAGAAAATGAAGTAAACTGACCTATTTTATACCATTAATGCATGTAAATATCAGGTTTCTGTGTCCAGCCACTTGTATGTGTAAATATAGATATAAATATATAGATCTTAAAAGCCTTCTTTTCTCAGAGTAACTAGAAACGAAGACAACTTAATTTCTTAAAAGTCTATGGCTTTATCATCTAGAGGGTACTGAGCATAGCATCTTTAATGGCTCTGAAACATATAAATATGGTTGTCGCTTTTGCCAAGCATTAGAAAAGAAATGTCAACTTAGCAAATAGGTTATCATTATTATTTTAAGAAAATTCCTACCAAGCTTGTGTATACAAGAAAATTCTGTGGTCTCTCTTTGTTGTGTATGACCTCTATCTCCCACTGAGTTACATTATAAATGATTCACTTTATAGGTCACACAACATAAGTGTAAAAATTATCCTTATCAGTAATAATATTTCTTTTTCTTTTGGGATAATTCTATACTGCTACACATTCTTTATCAGCGATTCTCTTATCTGGTCGGGATACAATAAACTGTTTTTTTCTCTTATACCAACGTTTGTAATTCAATGCAAGAAATTGTGACTGTCAGTATTGTTGAATACAAAGTCCTAAACATTAAATATTGCAAAAAGTTGGTTTACGGTTAGTTGAGAGAATACAGTAATTCTGGGATTCGTGTTAAATTAAATGCGTCATAAGTCTTGCCGGCGATCTTCAGGGGGGGGGGCTATAACAACGAGTACTAAAGAGCACCGTACCTAGATCCAGGGTCGCATGCTAACTGTTTTCATACCACCCTTAAGGATCATATTATGTTTAAAACTAACTTTGAACGCAGTAAATCTGACATTTATTGAATTGTTTGTAGACATCGGAGGTATGAATAGAAATTTGTGGTGGTTGTTGGAGTTTAGATAAGATATGACCTATACAGTTATCACGATTGGAATTGGATAATCGTCAGGCTATAACTAAAGTGGAGAATCTACTGTTGGACACTTTTCCCAACAATACAGATGGTTAAGGGTTCGCCACAAGACTCGAAAGTCTAGAGTCCACTTTCATGGTGAAATCTTAGGTAGGAGTGTTTAGAAGCCCATGCTAGGACGAAACAACTGTCTAATTTTTCCTGATTTATATGATACACTACTGTGAACTATCTGTGAAAAATACAAACAACAAATTATGAATGTTTTTTAAATTATTGTCCATTTCATCTTGTTCCATAGATTTGTCTAAGTTTACGTGTGAGGTTAATTAGTAGTAACTTATTGTAAAGCAGGTTTATGTAAACAAATTTTCATCAGTTATCAATACTCTAAAGCTAATGGTTTTATCATCTGTCACAGGCTTATACATTATTTTTATTTGTGAACATGCATAATATTGACGTGAATGATGAAAAATCATTCCACCTACACATATGCATTTAGTTTCTGGTAACAACTTTCTTTTGTTTTGTTAATTATGTTCATTTCTTCCTGACTGTCATTTACACAACTGTATTATTATGATCAATTTCAAAGTATGCAGTGAAAACTAGGTTTAGTAGCTGACTTCTTTCAATCTAGCAAAATATGCAATTTATTCTGAACTAAGATTCGTTGTGATTACATGTTAATACTCGATTGCATTGGATGAGGATAATAATTTATTTCCACCGATTGCGTGGATTATATTACCCACGTGAATAACAATGTAAATAAGTTTCAAAGCCATCGCAAGAAATAAAGCTTAACTTTAGTAACTGTAGAACTTGCTTTTCAGCCGTAAATGGATAAATGAAATTGGCTTTTGGCGATTTCCATGTTAGTGACTAAGTAAAATAGGGCTCAGTAGGCAAACATTTCATTAATAACTGAAATTTATCTTCCCATCAAGTTAAAGACTGATATATATATATATATATATATATATATATATATATATATTAACCCCCATAATAAGTCTAGCAGTGGCTGTAGTGGCTTAAGAATTAAGTAATGATTGTTCTTTAGCCAAAGTCTGTTGTATACTTCTTACTGCAGATGACGATAATCTATTTATTTGTCAAGGAAGTATTTAAGAACTGTAGAAACATAAAGAGACTAAATTAACCTGTAAATTTAAAAGTGTAATCATTTTTCAAAAAAATACAACTCCTTGCAAATAGTATAAACTTACAAATACAATCAAATAGGTGGCTAAATAAATTTATTTTTGATCGCATTTAGTGACGCTCACAATTATCCATGACTATTACCTAGATCATTAAAACTGTTATAGCAACTATCTAGTGCTCTCTAGTTTAGATTATATACCTGGTTAAAATCAGCCCATGGTATAATTAACAAATTATGCAAAAGTTATATGTGAACTAATTCTTACTTCTGGTTGAGAACAAGTTATCTTGGATGAACATTTAAGGATTTGAGTTATTTCTTTATTGATATTAAGGTTTATATTTATTCATTAAAAGTAAAAGTAGTGGGAAAATATATTAACTTTTATTCAGATACATCAAAATAACGACCATCAGATAGAACGAGTTTCGTTTGTAGTCCAAATCTAACTTGAGATTATTTTAAAATAGAAATGATTGTGAAAACTCAAAAAACTCAAATAACATATACAACTCTTTAAATCATACTGTTTTCCAGTTTTAGTAAACAGTTTTGCAATGCTTAGATTATTGAGCTTATCTACTTTTTATGGTTAGTCAGAAAAATGTGTGTTAAACTAAGGGCATCGTCGTCATCATCATCAGTAATAGATTAAGATAAGTTCATAGTTCAAATCCTAATTGTTGTTAAAAATAATTTTGGGAAAGTTTATTAATAAAAATAGGTATTTTTTTCTTCCAAAAGTAGATGTGTGTATGGTAAATTAAATATTCGTAAACACTGAACACATACTTAAGCCAATATCAAGTTACTATTATTGATCCTTCATGATCTTATTATTTTCATTTCACTAAATATTTACTATAAGAATTATATGATGTATGTAACTTATGTTTAATAGATCCCTGACCATGAAAATTTGATCACATACAAATACAGATAAGTTACTTGACTGTCAAATATGCATGCAAACAAATTAGAGAAACTGAAACAGAAACCGCAACCATTATCGATGTTATAAAGAGGCTTCTTTTGAAATTCACTATGAACACTAATTATATATACAAAGATGAAATCAATAAACAGGTGGATGGAGTAGTGATGGGTTTACTTCTAGATCCCAAATTAACCGACATTGACCTAACCAAACCAGAAACAGTCTAACAAAACATTTTATTTAAAAGTTCACATTCTACTGTCGATGTATAGATGACACATTCTTCTTTTGTAAGAGTAATACAACACAATTATAAATTCTTAGGTAATTTAATTGGACATCCTGTGTGAAACACGTAAAGGAAATAGGTGTACCAAAACACTTATTAACAAGTATACTATAAGGAGAGTTAGAATTGAAAAGGTCCATACCGCCCGCAGGAAATCTCTGTTCATACACCTACAATCCAGAAGTGATGCTGCTAGGGAAATATTAGTCCAGATGTTTCGCAAAACAGTTCAGAGAAATTCTGACGCGAAAAGACTTGGAGAAATGTTTTCTACGCTTTTGATAGTGACATAGAGACTGAATTATGAATTACCTAGAATGGCCATCTTCTTTATATTTATCAACTTAACTACTTTTGTGGATTAAGTTACATCAGTCAGTGTACTGGAAATTCACACCTTCTAACGTGATTGCGTAAAGATATAATTAGGAGAGTTAATAGCTCGGTACTTACTCATTTATTGGAGATAGTACATACTAAAAGAGTCAACCAGTCGTTTACAATGATATACCGTGTTAATAATTGTCAACCGATTTCGGTGACACTCAAATCCAGAGCTTTATGTCCGAAAGAAATATATCCAACCGCTTTCTTTATTATGACCAACATCAGACCAAATATATCATTAGTCTTAAGTTAACTGAATTTATTTAGTGCTTACATTGATTTTTCTTATTTCATATCTACTGTTCCCTTTTCTCATTTTGTTTTTCAAATATTATTGGGATTATTATTTATATTCTTCTATTATAATTATTAATCGCCTTATAAGTACATGAACAATTATAATGAACACTCCAACTTATTGCGCCATATCATTTTATACATCGGATTTATTCTTTCAAACATTAGTTTTATTTAGAAATGCATTCATATTGCCTATTTTTATTTATTCTGATGATTTTGATCACCCTGACAATTACAGTTGGTCCATAAACTAATTGAATTCGACACTACAAACTATTCGTTTTGATACCAACAATCCCAGAATCATGGACTATAATTTAAAGGATATTTCTACCTTAAACTTAGTTATTCACTTTGGATTATTAAATAATTTAAATTTGTAGATGTAGAATTTGATGAGATTTTATCGAGAAGAATAATTTTTATTCATAATTACTTTGTCTTGTAGCATGTAATTGGAACAAAATGTTATCTGCACCTATTTAATAATTTGAGAAATATTTTGATGATCGTTCTTAGATAGAAACGGCATCACATTGAAACTTATTAAAGCTGAAAAACTGTGGATAGTTTTTTCTTCTAAATTTCGGGTCTACTGCATTTCACAAACATAGTCTGGAACATTATTGAGTCTGATTCTTTTAGTTCAGGCAACGAATAAGACATCAAGATCACATCGTAAAAATGTTTTGTTTTTTTAACAAGCTTCTACCTATCAGATAATGAAATTCGGCCACTAAAGCAAATGAAGCTTATATAATTTCTGATTGCCTTGCATTCAACATCATATCAAGCCTTAATCCTAACAGGAAATTTACGAAAAACTGACGTTTTAATTATGTTTGTATATTCAGTTGAAATTAGAAAGATTGTTGATTAGGACAAACGTATAAAAAATGTACATGTATTAAATATTTATTATTATATTGAATTCCATGATTTACACTTCCAGTCAGCGAACTTTTCCAATTAAATATGTTACTAGTGTCTAAAACTTCTTTCAGACTAGTTTCAGATCGCACTTTAGAGGGTTAAGTGTTTTACTACTAACTTCTAAAAATCCTATGATATTTGAAATTTTCATTGTTTAACTTACTCTAATATGTTACTTCCGTCAACCACTGAATTATGAAACTGTTAATCAACTATTTTTGTATCTCTTAATACTTTGTGTTTTTTTAAGTGACCAAAGTTCCTTCTTCAGATATATTCAGGCTGTGACAACACTTGAAATGATTTTGACCATTAGAAGTATTGAGCTACAGTTTAACTATAGTTTAGGACACTGAAGTGCACACCCCCGATAACACTAGTGGTTAAGCTTGAAGTTTCATACGAACAGTTTAGTGCTCCCCGTTATTTAACCACTACCTATCCATAGCGCATATCATCTACAAATTAAACTGAACTTCACTGCACACCTCTAACAAATTTACTCGATCGTTTATCACGTTACATATCAGATATCAATGTTCGAAAGTTACTGAATTTATATGACTTCGTTTAACCAAAGGGAAATTAGCACTCTTTAAACTATTTCTAGTTAACAACTAATAATTTGATCAACTATTCGAGTTATTGAATCAACTGAATAGAAACGTACATATAAATCTAAATTTATAGGACATGTAGTTTGCGTTCTTTTTTCTAAAACCATATAATATTGAATAAGAAAACAGTAGGTTGTAAAATATAACAATTTTGACAAAACTATTCTTATTTCATTTTTCTTTTCTTTAAAAAAGAAAACTGAACATGATAACTGGGAACTAATTAAAATCTTCCTTTTTTTAATTTAATAAATGAATGATAATGATCAAGTATTCACGTTGTTCAGCTTAATTAGTCCCATCATTATTATTGAAGTTTAAATGAAAGTAAACTATTTTTCGGAAAAGATACAATTCTTGCTTGCAGTTGGTACAAAGTGTTAACAGGTCAATACTTACATCAAAATAGAAGAATAGGATTATACACCATAATGATGATAATGTATTTATGTTGTATTCATAAGAGTTTACTGAAATAATGGATAATGAAGATTCAGTGAATAGATATTTCTTAATTCAATGTTTCACAGTGTCTGAATGGTTAGAAGCAAACTTGAATTCATTTATGTCTATTAGTTTGTTCAAATATTATTTATGTCAGCAAACTAAAGACAGATTTTAAAGGCGGAACTCAAAGTTGTGGTCTACAACACTTAAATTGCAGGAGAATACAGGTGAATACAGCGTAAAGTTGTGAAAATCAGCATTATACAAGTAAATATGCGAAAATTTTAAGGATCAAATTTATGTTATGGTGATAATATACTTAGTATTCAATTCTTTAATGATAATGTATTCTCTAAATTTAAATCTCAAATTTAATTATTGCTTAATGAACTAAAATATACACTATTGTATAATACATTAATTACTTTCTAATAGCAAGCCCAAATTAGTTAGTGTATGTCTAACTACAGTTCTCACTCACAAAATGAAGTTTATTTTGTTTAAATAGGTTTCAGTAAGATTTCTGTTACTCTGACAATAGGTCTTATGAAGTGAAGGTATACATTCTGCATGGGAATGATTAATTATTTTACTATAATTCCGGTTCACGGAAGCTGTCATTAAAAGTTATGTTACCTTGTATGTTAAGAATGAACTTGAACCAGTGAAATGGAATATCTTAGGTGGAATATTCATCGCTTACGCAGAAAATTCAAGATGACGTAAGTGCAGTGACATTTAACTGGTTTGGTAATATAAATCTGTAAATCAAGCTAAACAAATTAGGGAAGTAATTAACACTTCACGTTCAGTTTTAGAAATGGTTTGCATCATCATTTAATCGCACATAGATAACACATGAAATTCATGAAAGACTGAGTTCATGTTTTATTTTAGTTTGAACTCTTTAGTTGTAAACTGTATAAGATTTCACTCAGGATGGAATATACAACGTTCAAGATTGTTGGTAAAAGGGCTAACTTCAAAAGGTTTCTTCACCGCAAATTCCTAATCTTGTTAGATGTATGTTCACGATTCACTTTTATTAATAAATGTTTTATATCGGTGAAAGTATCTACACGTAATGAAGGAACAATTCGATAAACTTACCAAAAATCGTTCTTTATGTGTATCTGTTTCTTTTCTGCATTTATTATCATTAGTTACATCTGTTAGTGATTGTTTTTTAATTACATATTCAGATTTTTCCTCAAATTCTATACAAGTATTTGATTTCTTTCTTGATCCAACTCTTTTGGGCCATGCTAATTGCATAGATATTGATGTTGATGAGCCAAGAGGATTTCTGCTCAATGATTTACTTTTTCCTTCATGTATATCATGTGATTTCGTTCTTAAACCAAAGCAATAATGAGATGATGTCATGGAATCATCTGTTGTTACTTCAGTAGTATCATCAAATAATTTATTTTGGGTACATTTTATTTCTTGCTCCATTTCTCGTTTAATAATAGATCATACCCATTTTGTACCTGTAAAGACAAATAATAACATGGCATAAAGGTAAATTCGGAATTATATACATATGTACATATACGGGTGAAGTATCACGGAAGCCGATAAGAACCAATAATTTATTTAATTTATATTTCATTGTGCTTTGAATGATTATTCCTCCTGGGAATAAATAACCACATCCTGTCATCCAATGAACAAACTTTTCAGGATACGAATTCACAGTACATTCTACCAATTCATTTCAGGCACTTTCTACAGATAGTTCGAATCAAACGTTCTTTACAATAACTTACAGTTCTTTTTAAAGAAGACAAAACATGAATACAGAAGCTAATATCATTTAACAAGATTATAAACAAAAAGAATAGTTGAACATGCAAAGAACAGCTAATTCACAATTTTTATTGATCTAAAATATTGCATATTTTTTATACATTCAGATACTCTCAATGAGAAGTTGATTTAATTGCTCTTCTTTTAAAAAAAAGTAGAGACAGGTTATTGATTTAATTGCTCATAAATTCCCTCTATTTAGCATTAATAATTGATTTCATATTTAAGTTCTGCTCTATTTTCAAGGTAATATAATTTAATCAATATTTCATTTACATTTACGGTGCAACGATCCATAACATTTCCAAAAGTTTGACCTTGACTAAAGAGATTATTATTGGTGCAATAGCATGTCATTATTTTACTGGAAATAATAGATTTTCTACCTGGAGTTAATGAGAATGTTACATATGAATCATAAAACAGACATAGTTAGTCAATAAGTAAACAGTTCATTTTGTTGTTATTTCTAAGAGTTTAGTTTATTTACTGTGGAGAATTCATAAAAGCAACTTTTCTATGAAAATTTCAGATAATGTTATCTACTGAATTTGTACAATCCTATTTATAGTGAATATATAGAAAAAAGATTACATCATAACAGTTTTTAAAGACTTCAAATAACAAAAGAACCAATAAAATAATTGCCTGATGGTCTAAATCAAGAAAAAATTCTAAGATGAAAGTTTATTTACTTATCAGAAAAATGAGAGGTACTTGTTCACTCGAAGAAGAAAAGAGGAAGGTTTTTGTTAGTGTAAATGAATACATAAAGTTGCTAAAGTTTCTAACGAAGGCATAACGAATAAAAAGACTTGAGAATTGAAGAAAACAAGAAACGGACATTCTGTAAAGGAGTTGTAGGTCCTTAGTGAAACTAGTGATAGTACGTGCTGCTTACCATGTAGAGTTCAGGCTTGAACTGCTAGATTGTTAAACCATTATACAAGTTTACTATGTAATTGTCTGGATCGTTTCCAACCTTTTATACAAATAAATTTTTCATAACCACTATTACTTGATATTTGTCCCAGTTCAATAATTTAACGTTTGTTATCTTGGATAATTTAACTACAGTTAAATATTATGTTGTTTATGCACTTATTTACGTTACAATACAATCTTTACAGCTATGTTTAATTGACTGATAGAGTTAATTATGAGTGGAGCCAATTGTAAATTATAAGTTCTGTTGAAATATAATCTACTTATTTGGTTTAAAAATATAATATTCTCTCACGCTTTTTGTTGTTGCAATAATGTTTATCTTCACATATACTTAGTTAATGATATTATCGACTATATGAAGATAAAATAATGCAGATCTAGTTTCTGCTAAACTTCTTGATTTCAAATGGAACGTAGTTGCGTCACAACTGACTTAATGGTCTAGTCCGTTGTATGAGTTAACAGCGATCACTGTAATGTCATCTTATTTGTCAGTGTCATGCCGTTAGAAGGGGCTGATATGACCGATCCGGATGACTAAGTGGTTGATGCAACCATGTGCGCGCGAAGTTACAATAACGACGGTCAACGGGGCTATCTCAAGCAAGAAATTGTTCTAGCATCAAAAAGTAATTTGTCAACGTTTCCTCATATTCCTTACCTCAATTTAGTGCTGCCAACTAAGTGGCTCCAAGCAACATAGATAACACTTCGAGGATACCAAAAGATTAAATCCTATTTACTCACGTAAGTCCTCAATTCATAAAGGCATTATTTCACAACCTTGAAATAAAACAGAATGAAATGTTGAGCAGTATGTTCACCTTTTTAGAGACAGATGAACCTCGTTACCTATGCCAAATTCAATTAACCTTTTTTGTCAAAACATCAACTTATCATTACTTATTAGACATCCGATAAAAGTTAATCTAGTTTCTTTAGTCAGGAAATTAGTATTGATTTATCATAACTTACCTTTTCTCGATCTACGTACAAGAGCGACTTAGATTTTAATTCGAGCTCTTTTTTATGTTTAGTTAATTAAATCTAACTGAGAATAAAATGTATGTTTCCAATGAGACATTTAATATTCAGTCAGTAGTCCACATAAAGTCTACAGTATTTAAATGGAAGTATTAGTTAGTATTTAATAATATTAACTATTTAAACGATAATAAGATGTTATAAGTTTTCATTCTGGATAATAGAAAAAACAAACAAAGAATTTTAAAACATTTTTTGTTTTACTTGAAATTCAAGGGAAATTTTGATAATCATTTTCAAATTTATTTTCTAAAAATGCAATTTGAATATTTCCTTAAGTAAGATGTTAATACAGTGATAAGTTAAGAATAATTGAGTAGAGTAGACTTTATAAAATAATTTCATCATTAAAAGACTAATGGTTTTAACTGACTTCAGAAACATTTTAACAATTTTAGTTCATAATCGTTCTTTCACCGTTGAATTAATGCATAATGTTTACTAATATTTAAGTATCTTGATGACTATCTGAAACATCCGAAAAGATTAATCAAGTAATTTCTTAAGGCGAAAGTCTAAAACTGATAATAATTAATTAGTTTCCGAATCTGGTATCACTAATTGGTCTTAATTAGACAATTATTGAAAAGAGGAATGATTGAACAACTATTTTTTCCTAATTATGGAATCGCACATTAATAAGCGTTCGTGACCTCACCAGGGAAACAAGCCCGGAAACTTAAGGACTTCGAGATAAACATTTAGCAAATAAATCACTGAGCCTGCTTCCAACGGTTTTTATTTCCAACTCAGTCACTTTGTGATATATTCAGGTTACCTCATCCATTGCCATCGATGTGTAACTATCTCGTATTCAACATGGTTGAGCTCTCCTGCTCACGTCTGCACACTAAAACTCCATGAATTGTAATAAGAAGCTAATCACTGGTGATCTAAGATTGATTGCAGTCGGATGTTGCGAAAGTTCATTGTATTTGACTGTGATATGACGGGTTGGTTTTCGTTCGATAATCAAAGGAAATTCCTTAGTATAGAGTTAAACATATTCTCGAATTTCGAATTATCAGTATCTCTTATTGTTAAAATGACTAGTATATAGTGTATACTTGAACTTAATTGGGAATTATCAGACCTAAATCGTATTCGAAACTTCATAGTGATTTGAAGTTAGATAAATTCCAACATTTCATCCATTTATCCAGGTGTGAGCTTCTTCAGGTAGGTCAGGAAATATGCTTACACTGTATGCCCTTTTACTTATGTGATTAATAACATGATAAATGTAGGCAAAATTAGAACGATTAGTCCGTTTATACATTGCCATAGTTTATGCGAAAACAGAACTGATCTGAAAAATGTGATGCATTGGGCCATACATTTGACCCTTCATTCGTTTCTCCAGTTTAGTTCATTAATGCTTTGAAAACTGTGTGGACCAGACTGTCTGAAATGTATGGCTTAAATGCATTACGTTTTTTAGACCAACTCTGTCTTCTAGTCACACTATTGAGATATAAGTTTTCGTAATATTAAATACTTAAAGATTACGTAACGTATGAAGTTATGCGTTATTTTTACGTCAGTGAGGTTCGGGAGTTAACCTATAGAAAATGAAGTTCTTTCTTTGTGCTGACTTCAATACATATTTTTATAGTATATGGAGTGAGTAGGTGAACCAAAATCCTCTCGCTAGTCATCGGTACAAAGTATGAAACTGGTCAACCGGTCGCTTTACACAGACATCCTATGGATGAACCATTTTACGTCTCATCATTTCTTCCTGTGCACAGAATTTCCAGAAACGTGATCTTGTACTCTGCTTTGTTCCCGGTGCTAACTGATAGGTAACATTCATTGAAAGTCACCAATAAATTATCGAGGTGAAAACCTTTGCTACACGCAGAGAAAATGTCATCTTTAAAGTATCCTTCGCGATACTTACTACAAATAAATCTGTTAATACTGGATATTTGGGGTGGTACCATAGCAATGCCATTTGTTTATTGGCAAATCTCTTTACTGAACCTGAATTAGACATTTAGGAATGTCCAACAAAGCCTGAGAATATAGAATATAAAACAATCCGAAACAACTGTCTGATTTTCATTAATGAAGTTGAAACTGATGTTCACAGTGTGACAGAAAATTATAAGAAGGACAAGTTATACATTATTACATTAAACATAGTAAATTAGACTGACTGATATCAATATGATGAAAAAAATTAATCACATGAGGTAGATCGAGTGATGTTATAATTGCTGACACATAATAACACTGAAAGAATAAATGGCCACTTAACATTAATTCCAACTAAAAGACAGGAGGGTAAGACTTTATGCTAGGACTTTATTTGTAAATGAGCTTGAAGTGTGATGAACTTTCATTGTATGATGATCTACATATATGACTACTATTACACTTTTAATATCTCAACCGTATTTAGCAAATGAAATTGAGATATAAACAATTATGATCATATAATTCCAGTCATTAAACAATCTTACATTTTACTGTTTCATTGACTATTACTCAGTAAGTCAATTCTAATCCTAATTATAGCGACTAATGACGTAATTCTCATCTTCCAACCATCCAATTATGAGTTCATTTCCTTACTCTGTATGACTAATCAATCAATATGAATTACTATTTCAGACATAGGAAGTCATGATCAGATTTCTATGTAATTTTTGCAAAAATGCATAAAAAATATCGATAATATTATAGATGTACCATTAGAAAACATCTCAGTATTGATTTATAACTGGAAAGGAATTCAATACTTGTCAACGATATCCTGGTTTTACACATTAAGTTTATCATATACAAACTATGTCATTTACAAGATAATAACTCATCATTATTAACAAAGTTAAGATGCCTTGATTTTATTATTGAATACCAGTCTTTGACCAGTTAGCTTTTATTTTAAAAAATTTACTGAATAATACAATATTACCACTATTGCTGAGGGAATATTACATTATCTGGGTATAATACTCTGATATAGTTTAAACTTCTTAAGGTAAATCACAATAGGCTGTAACTGAGATACAACAGTAATACTGTGGTAATTAGAATTCGTTGACTCAGAAAAGTATTTTCAATGATAACCGCCTTGCTTTGTCACATAATTTAGAGAAAATTTAAGCTGCGTAAAAATTCTGTTTGTTACATTTTATTGCCTTTCATTTAGTTACATGCAAATGTTCCAAAAAGTTATAAATATTAATAACTGTCAGCATACTTTAAAAAAAGTGTAATTACCAATTAATTAATCATTCGTTACTTTATATAGAAATACATTGCGGTGAATTACTTCTAGGACAGAATTTAGTTTACCTTCAAGGTTACTTTCTACATAATGGTAAGATAAAACTGTCAACATGGCGACTTCAAGTAAATCTTGGAACAAACTATTGAAAATCCTACTAATATAAGTAATATGATTCTATTGTTAGAAGCATTTATATCTTCCCGTTACTGTTGTTGTGAATGACTAGACTCGGAAGCATAATGATGAACTGTGTGGAGTTTGACATCGAAGGACCTGGTTCGAGTTTCGGTCCTGACATCAGCATGGATATATGAACATTTAGCTGACGAATTCCAGGATTAGACGAAAAGCCCTGGATTTTACATTTTTAAAGTCACGGTTCAACTTCAGTTATCATTTCACTGTTGTGAAATACTAAAATGGACTTAATCGATCTGCACGAATGAAGAATTAATACGAACCAGACTACAACAGATTTTCGGTATTCTAGATAGATATCTTGAGAAAAGACACTGAAAGGATCCATGATCTAGTGGAGTCAGCCTTAATCCCTACTTTTACGAAATATGTCTAACGGAGAATAATAATTTAAACCGAATATTTGAAATTATGCAAGTGTCTAGAAAGACTTGGACACACTAATCATTTCATTATTCACAGATGTCTGTTTGCGAATCCTGTTAAAATAGTAACCCTGTAGTCTAAGTTAAGAAAACTATCTTCACAAATATAATCAGGTTTGACGAAAAGGGCTTTATAATCATATGAAGAAGTACTTATACAGAGTTACTTTAGTTTTAATTGTTTACAACCTTTCTGTAAACTTAAATTACTCATTACCCGTATAAAATTATTGCATACATGTTTGTTATTTGATAATAAAATCATTTTCTTTCCCAAACTGTTTATTGATTGGCTGACTGAGGTTTAGCAATCGTCAAGGTCATACATCCTACGAGTCTCGCAACTTTATACCAATTCATTAGTCCTCCCACTAAATCAATTTTATTTGAATGACTTGTACACACCGATGTATAATACTGCCAACGTTAAATAAATTATGTTTGTTTAAAACATTTCAATGTACGAGAATATTAATAATTTAACGGTACAAACCAGTATCAACTAAATCTCAATAATAACTAGATAAGTTGTTATCCCATTTACTCCACTGTTACATCCAAATCTTAAACTTGTGGATGTACGCTGTACTACCAGTACATTTTCTCACTGATTTATAGATTATGCCTTATAACCTAACACATTCATTGTTTGTGATATAACATCAAACTACATCCATTTGATGGTTTTCATTCGAATGTCATCCATCAATGAAATATTCTGAAATTTTGAAATCTATTTTGTTTGAAGATATGTTTTTCAATACCTCAATCACTTTTACGTTTGCTGAAGAATCAGTAAGCTAAGTGTTGAGAAAGATGTTTCTTTTTACAAGTTAATCAATCTTATTCAATAAGCGAAGTACAATTTATGAACTCAGTTGTCAATAAATTACTATATGTGGAACTACATTATCTTTCCATATCTAAGAAATTATTTTTTAGGGTGATTTCATGAAGCCTTCATTGGATATAAAGAAAATTTTCATAAGGAGCTGAAATAGAAGACACAGAATGCAATTCTGAAGTATTAAGGTCTAACGCTCAACGTGTGATCTGAAAATTCTTGAGTGAATCCTGTATGTAATCATGGGCTTAAACAATTATCATTCGACCCTAGAAATAAATATCGTCTAAAATGTCTTTAATATAATTGAGTTTGGAATGAAAATGACCGTTATTCATGTATTCACCACAAAAATATCATGGAGACAGTAATTGCTTCATTGATTTCTAATCTTTTACGTCCTGTTGGACTACTATAGAAGAACAACAAAATTTCAGAACTATGTTTTAGAAGACTACTTCAATTACTTTAATTGTGGGTAATGTAAACTTTTCATTTCGATCATTGTTACCTTTTTTCCCTTGGCCTATCCTCCCATTTAGCACATTTACTGTCAGTATATCATTTCTCATTTATAAACTGCAGTTATTTAATTGTGAACATGTTACTCCTGTTTACAACCACTGTCTTCATTTTTATTCATTTATGTTAATTCCTTAATTGACTGGTTGTGTAACCTGATTTGTATATATATAAAATAATGCTTGAAATATATTATGATTTGTCTGGTTGATTTATCGACTTATGTTCTTTGTATTTCCCGCCTAGGATTGAGTGAGCATCGGACAGACGCGCGGGGACCAACTGGACACTTATTAGCATTTACTATTGTAACTTTGTGCCCACAACTTCATGTCGATTAATTGGTCATACGCGTCAATCACGGCAGCTTTTATTGACGTCATAACATGTTAATCACCAGTAAAATTATCATCATTAATAAACCATTGGTTTAAAGAGTTTTAGATTTAGTCATGCTACTGTGTCGTTTATTTTATGATTTAATTATATGACACGAGAAAAACATACACATCATTTTATATTCAATTCGTTTTTACTAGTAGTCTTTCAAAACTTTCTAAATATTTGTTCTAGTTTACTTGTAATAAAAGCGGGATTTGGGATATTCTACTTAACTAAAAGAGTATAATCATATGAAATGCTTGACTTGATTTTAGGCCATAGAAAGTAAAGAATGAAAGTTAGTAAAATTACAGACTAAATGTAAGCTGTTGTGAATGTTCGAAAGTATTTTGTACACCATGTACAGGACCAAGTACTGAATGTTAAGAAATAAATATTAGAAATGTTTATAATGAATAATATTCGGATATTATATTAAAAAGCTGTTTGATAAAATGAAAATAATGTAATAGTTTGGAAGATGTGTAGCCTAGGATGATGTTGTTGGTTAGACTGTACTCTGATAAGACTTCTGTTAAAAGTTTAGGCTGATGTAGTTGTTCATAATGACGATAAAAGCTTCGAAGTTATGTCAGCCCAGGTAGCAAGACTTAACCAATGTGAGTAATATTAATTATTTTCAGCTCTGACGTTACACCTAACCTTAGTAGTAAACAAAACGTGCAAACTATAGGCTTCTAGTGTTTGCTGTGATCTCAGCAATAGATATACATTTTATATTTCTTGTATGTCAATAAAATTTCCAGAATTACAGCAGTGTGGTGAATGAATTCCTACGTTTAGAAAACATGTGAATAATTGATTGAACATACTACATTTAAATCTTCCATTAATTCATTCCTTTAGTAAGTAATAATGTTTCAAGAACATATTATGACACTGTGATCGTATCGAATCGCTATAGCTAAACGGAGAACATAATAATACTAGTCAATTATAAATAATTATATCATAACTGCTATTAAACAGCATACATTATTAGCATAACAACTTTTTATCTTGGGAATTTTATCGTTGGTAGTAGTGGCATTTAAATTAAAAGCACATATACATACTCGTCATCATGATTTCGAAATCCGCTGTTGTCATCGTAAATAAGATCTAAATCACACTCTTATCATTTCAGAAATTGAAGTGAAATCCAGCAGTCTTCCTTGACACAACCATCACTTATTATTCAATATGTACTAATTATTGTTTAAAACGGGTATTTTATAAATCTTAGGATTGAATTTTGAAAAACTAGAAATAAGCAATTCTCTGCTGTATTAGCATAAAATTTACAATGACTACGTAAAGGTAGATTTTAGGAAAACTAAAAAATCATAATGAAGTGAAGTAGGTACCCTGTGATTGACAATTTAAACTAATTTACACTGTTTTAATTAATTTTTGAAGTTAATACAAAGTAGTTTTAAAATGTAAAACATTTCTGGCGCCACTCTCTAGCCATCGACTAAGGAATGAAGAAAGAGAACATTGTGAGTAACATGTAGTATTTTCTTATAAGGACCATAATATTTGGCATATTTAATGAAACACATTACTTGTATATCATTTATTTTGTGCATTACTCTACAATCGAGATGATGAATAATTTAACAAATGATTTATTTGTCATGTTCTTTTATTTTTTCTAAAATACTGATCTCGGTACTTGTTTACTTTGTGAATAGATTCGAAAAATTTTATTCAGTACATTAACTAAACTTTGATTAGATTAGTACAAGGATTTACGATCGATTGATATGTTTCCTCTACTTGTGAATTTCTGGTCGATATAAGGTCGAACGTTTATGATGAAAAATGTTCACAACAGTTTTTAGTGTGACACAGGTACTTTCAGCTAACAAATTGAAAATAAAACTAAAACCATGTCAAAGCTTTCTCTACTGGCGAACCTCCATCTTTACTAAGAAAAGAAGAGGTATATGTACCTATAGAGATTGATCGATTTCAGTCGATAATATCAACATTAGAAAAGTTTTAACCATTATTTACTTTGAAAGATAACAAAGTTATGCATAATTTTTAGTGTTCTGCTAATATAATTAACAATAAAATTTAATACAAAGATTTCTTGATCAAATCTCCGTAATTAAAAATGTTTTCAGAAAAACTGAATATGATTTTGTGAATTAAGGATAGTACAGTGGAATATGTTTCATTCAATGAAATTATTCTCTGAAAAGTATGTCAAATTAAGCATTTAAAGGCCGAAAATGGACTAAGTGATTTGACAATTGGGCATGAATTTTTTCATTGGGTTTCATTCTGTTTCCTAAGCACTACACTGATTATGTTTACTTTTGTAATCTTCGCATATATATATATATATATATATATATATATATATATATATATATATATATATTGAGACGACAAAGATTGTTCAGCAGCTCTCTACGAATGAGTGAAGGTTGAAGACCATTATTTAGTATTCTTTAAAAGTCTAAACACCTTAAACCTCGATTGTTAGGAGTATGTGATTATCTTCGTAAGAATTCATATTTATATTACTATGGGAATTCATGACATAATTGTTGAAGTAGTAAGAGCATAAGTACATTGGTGCTTTTAAGTTTTTAATCATTTATTAGTAAAAAATTTGTATTACATTATTTAGCAATTGTGATTCACTATATATATTACCGATTCAGCTGAAAAGGATTACAACATATAAGAATGATTTAATTAGAAATAAATAAGTTATCAAGACTCTAGCCAAAAAAAGTAATTTCTTCGTTAAATTAGACACCATCTTTGAATAATTATACTAATATCCTAAAAAACTACATGTTCATGGCCTTACACTGCAGGAATCCTTATCCCATTTGGATCAAGCGATCAATTAACTTATGCCGAATGTCCTCCTGATTTTGTAAGTTTATACATAACAAGATTATCAGTGCTTGACAAATAATTTTTTCTAGCAAAAATGATATAAAAATTATGTGAGACTAATATCAAGTTCATATTTGCAAAAGTTACTAGACTACACAGATAGTTGAAATCATAAGGTGGTTTGAAATTGGGGGAAATTATGAGAAAGGCAGAGGTGAATAATAACCTTTTCACTGTAATTTTGGATTTCATAGAACTGTTTATCCCATAATCAGCATAGAATAGTAATGTCTCATTAACTACTAATCAATATTTCCCAACTTCCAATGACACGAGACCATGGTAGCTATCGTTTACTTTCATTTATATACTTATCAGCTTCTGTCAACTTTATTTTCTCCAAAAACTGACTTTCCTGGATATTCCTATTAACGTTAATTATTAGATTATTAGGTAGGCTTCATTATTAAATGAACAAAAATATCAATATTATTGACAAAACACAAAAGAACTATTGGTTAGTAAATCATTTAGTAAACTTACATCATAATTTTTAAATGTTGTAGTATTCTAGGAAAATTATGAATAATTCACATAGTTGTCAACGTAATAGATATGACTTCATTCACTTAAGGTTGTTCCATTAAAAAAAAATGTTCAAGTTTATTCTCTGGGTATTTAGTTGTCGTTGTTATTCTTAATGTTGAAATTGTTATTTTTTGATAAAATCCCATTAAATTGAATAATGTCCTTTCGTGAATAAACGTACACACAGACACGTAAGCATGTACCCAGACACCATAATAGGATAACTATGAGTGTCACCAGTAAATGTCAAGTTTATTAAATATTTTCCTTTTTCTTCTTGCATTGGTTCTTAGGGTAACAAATTATGAATGCATAATATCGTATTCTCCCACTTTTACAAGAATTATCTGGGACGCATATATAATACATATATACGTGTATATATGCGTGTGTCATATATATATATATATATATATATATATATATATATATATATATATATATATATATATATAATTGACTGGTCTTCGTTACAGACGACTATTCATGATTATGTTCACAAATGTCTGTGTATTTTTAATATTTCATGTATACTTGTAGATATGCAAATGAAAATGCCTACTCTACCTACTTAAAGGTTAGTAGGAAACACCCAAATCTTCACGAGATGTCAATTGGATATTCACTGTCCCATAGTATTTGATTGGCACAAAAATATTCCTTTCAGATTAGATAAGAAATGGAAATATGTAAACACAAAATACTAATGTTTCCATTTCTTTTTGTTAATTTGACTCAGTCTCTGAAGTGAAAATGCATAGAGATGGAGGCAGTAAAAATAGTCTTATTATTAGAATGGACATAAAACAGTAAGTTAATCAATTTATGCATCGCAATCATACACTAGTTTATACAAGTTTGTAGTAGTATTCAATTACAGTTACAAATCAATAAAATGGTCAATAGAAATTAGGAAGTACATGTGTTTTATTAACACTGTCATACAACTGTATAGTCTGCAAAACGATTAATGCTCTATAAGCTCTGTCCTTAAATTAAGATTGAGAACTAATGGAAGAGTTCTATGGTTGTCATTTTATTTAGATTAAAAGTCGCAATGATTTGTTGAGAAAGAGCTGTAGTTAAATTGGAACAGTTATATGGTTGTGAGTTGTATATATTTTTTGAAAAATCTTTCGAAGTAGAAATAGATTTAGATCAAAGAATGTCAATGATTCTTGTTATGTCGGACCACTAAAGAAGAGTGAGAAACTTCCAATACTGTGTTTTAGAGAACTAATTCATTTATTTTGGTCGTGAGTAGTGTAAACATTACATTTCTATTATTGTTACATTCCTCTTACCCTATCCTCCCATTTAGCACATTTGCTGTTATTATATTGTCTCTTATTATGGATTACAATTAATTAGTTGTATACAAGTTGTCCCTATTCACTATCCACCATTTTCTTAGTTCTGTATTAATGTTAGTTTCTGATTGGTTCACTGTGTGGTCTGATTTGTGTATATATGAAGGCAGTGATTGAAATATGATCCGATCCTGTCTGTTGGGCTCACCAATCGTTGTTTTTCCACTATTCCGGCTTAGGAGCTGGTAATTACGGGGCCAACGTGTCTGTACAGTGATTAGCAATCATCAAGGGCATTGTATTTTCACAATACATAACAATTGGCGACGGGCTTAAAGTGAATTCAGCTTACTCAGTCATTGGTCATTAGTCGCAAAACATAACAATTCTGCACTTACATTTACTGTATATGGCAGATAACCAAATAGATTGCATGAAATAGAGACATGAGTGATCATATAACTATTTCTTAAAGAATTTTAATTATGAGGCTAAATAATAAAACTATTTAAATATTAAGTTTAGGGAAGAGAAATGGCGACAGATAAACTGACCAGCAATCCATTTATTCGCATTTGGAATGGCGGTAGCATAGGTCTGTAACATCTATAAAATTCAAGTGGGATTGTGACTGGTAAGAGGAATCCAGAACGCTTATTCGTCCTATTTGGAACTATTCCGCAGCATATACTAGTTAGATACAAGATCATCTTAATAACCCATAAAAGTGTTTTTTGTTAGTTAGTTGATCAATGTTGTTAAATTTTATTCTTTGACTTATTAAAAGGGTTTCTTCTATTGATTCAAAGACAGAACACTATATTTATTAATAGATTATCACTGAATAATTGTGAAAGTAATAAAGGTACGTGTATTTCTTTCAACTAATCATTTGGAAAATAAGATATCTGAAATCGGGTATAAGTATTGAATATGTTTATAGGTTGGACTGATTCGATGCCTTTTCTTTACTTCATTAAAGTCGCTTAGTCGCTGATCATATCAAGTTACAGTACACAAATTTAGTCCATAAATCGATTATAATTATTTTTGAGAGGCCTCCTAAACCAGCTACCATTCAATTTACCGTTTAGCGTAAAATAATATTTAGTGCGACAGTACTCTATTTCGATATCAAATGGTTTACTTGGTACATGAGACAAAGCCAATCCATATGTACTGAATTAACACGTTCTGTGGGCTTTAAGGTTGACTATCTTTTTAATATATGGTTTATTTAAAAAAAATATGAAAAAACTTATTTATGAACTTATGACTTATGTTAGTCATGAAGCATTAATTCATAGAATTCGCCTTCACACATATTTTAAGGTGTATTGAATAACGTATTGCATATCTGCAATAATTCATCCGTGGGCTCCAACATCATTTATACCTCATGTTAGTGATTTTGAAGACAGTAACTTGGTTCAAATACATTCAATGTAGGATGGATTTACGGAAATTTAAAGATTGCTTTTACCTGAGTCTTGTCAACTGGAGAAGCATTTTAAAGTTGAGGATACAAGACAAATACCATGTTTTAGTTTTTTTCGGTGGTGTATACTCCTAAAAACCTGTAGATTTAAAATATCCAGGTCTTACCGATAGCTTGCTAATCTTAAACTAGCGAGTTGAAAACTAATGGTTTATAGCCATAATCGATTTTTAATACAGCGAGATGAGCACCTGATACTAGCAAGCTTTTACTTACATCCGATGTTTTCAAACTTTACCAGTCACCATGTAACACTAGAAATCTGAAAATCTGCAGTAGAGCTAACCACTTGTGAGTAAACGATGATTTTTTTAGTGAGAAAAAAATTGAAACAAAAAGAAAACACAAATACAGAGACGGTGGAAAGAATTTCACAAATTCCCTAGTCGTTTTCTATATAGAAGGACTTGAAATTTCATTTTACTTAGTAGGATTCTGGACGAAATATTTATTCATAATGAAACTGATGCTCAGGATAGCTGTATTATCAATATAAACTTTGTATTAATTGAACATGGTTGAATAAAATATTTTTTTATAAAGTAAAAAAATTTTAAATAACATGTTATACATAGATTTTAAAATTGAAGTTGAATGTGTATATTACTTGTCTATGGTATTCAATCATAACAAGTGAATGTCTTCCATTTTGTAGCTATTAATTTCATTTTCAAGTAATTTTATTATGCTTAATTTGCTAGTTAGTGATTATTTAATTATTGCTCGAAGGAAATTCATCATTATCTAACTTCAACTTAGAAGTCATTGGAACTTATTAATTACTATTTAGATGTCTCTAGCTAATTAGAACCAAGTCCTTTCCTATTCATCATTATACATGGGATCAGTGAGCTATACCATATGATGGATTATGAATACATGCTGTTAAAAATGATTTCATTTAGAGATGAAAATAATTTTGAACTTAACAACATAGTTTTAAAAATTTCTTGAATTTTTAATGAATAAATCGGAAATTATTTAATGTTTTATCATATTTTTCAGGTAAATGAGAAATGTTGCAACCATGAATATAGGCAGAATGAGTTGAAGAACTGTTTTGTCAATTACTACGAATCTGGCGACACTTGCATGAAAACAATCATATTCTTGGTCAGATCATGATTATAATATTGTTTCCATTTAACATAATATGAATCGCGCTAGAATTTACTCGATCTAAATGAAAACCATGTGAACAAGCATTTTATCTATACTTTAGCACTTTAAATTAACATATTAACAAAACAACTAAACATAGTAATTTCAAGGTACTTGATATAGTTATAAAAATACTTATGTTGTACTTCAACTTAACTTATTGTTATTTCATTAGGAATTATGAATAGACAACGATTAAGCACACAATAAATAGCTTAGTACAATATACAAGTAAATAGGCTTACAGTCTTATTGTCACTAATTCGCTTAGACAAGTTTTACTATAAAATAAAACTTATCATAAACAGTTAAACATTATTGTGTTAATTATGTCTAAATTGTAAAGGAGGGCACCTGATTATTCAGCTAGAAAATAATCATTAATAATTCAAATTTTAATGGTTGTATTTAGTTCAATGCGATTATTGACTTACATAGTGAAACAAATAGTTCCGGAAGTGTGTACAAAATTGTTGTCGTTAATTGTTTATGAATGCATCAAAGAATATGACTGTCTTAATGGAAATTACTGTCAGACACATTTGTTTGTAAATGAATAGGTACAAAAGATGAAGTCTGAGCATAGTAATAAACACTTGAAAAGTAAAATTTATTCTTTGTTAATTTAGTAATTATTATCCTAAAGTGAGTATCCAGAGTTACTATACATAACAATATCCAGGGTAACTAAGTAATTGTATTTTAAGTAAATTAATAAATGTATCATTTCGAAAACAGCTGAATAAACACATAATCCAACAGTTAATCAATAACTAACAATATCTAAGTATTTTCCAACTTACTTTAAGTCTTGCTCGTTTTGACAGTGTAAGTCATTTTCTCGGTTGTTGGTGGAATATCTTCCGTCAGATAAATGTAATGTATAAAACAAAGAATATTATAACAAATGCAGACAAAGGTGGACAATCAATAAAATTAGTGTCAAAGTAATAGCCATTCTAAATACTAATGAAAGATATGGAAGGAAAAGTCATGAAGTTTTTATTACAAACTTTAAACAAACGATTTACAATGAGCAATATAAACATATCCCATTCTATATATATATATATATATATATATATATATATATATATATATATATATATATATATATATATATATATATATATATATAAAGACAGTGGGTAGAAACTTTCAATTTTTGGCATCTCGTGATTTAGTTTAAGTTGGTTCTTTAGAGAATCTTTCATTACAAAACACTTACATATTAACTCTACTATTCCACTTAATAGGTACTGACATTATTGAGGTAGTTTTTTGGAAATTTGAATTTAATTTATTGTTTGTATTTACCACAGATTGGTTTCGATCGTAGATTGAGAAACAGTGGACATTGGTTTCGTTCTAACTGAAATCCCTCGGTAGTGTGCACCTCTGGGATAACCATGGATATTAGTCCAGGATCATCAGGATATGAGGCCAATGCTTAGCCGTCAGTACCAATGAACTTTCGCCCGATGGCAGGATTCCACTTTAATCAATTTACGATAAAGCTTGACAGTTAGTCAAGGCCATTGATGACACCTGGTTCATTCTTCTCTTTCCAGAATTTCAATAGTCATAACTTTTCACTAATATTGTAGGAATATCTTGAAGTTTGTTTCTGGAGATATATAGCAAACTGACTGAAGTGGAATATCTACTACTGGTCGCAGATTCAGTGGTGCTGATAGTTAAGCGTTTATTGCGAATCCTGAAGGCCCTGGGATAAATACTCTGGTATTGTAGTGTGTGAATACTTTTGAGAGGTGTTAACCAGAATGAAATAGCTATCGATTGTTCTCTGGTTTTCATCGGCACTCAACCGAGATCAATATGTGACGGGTATAAATAAAAAAATTAAATAATATCATACTCATTTCCTACACACATATATGTTTGATCTGTGATATGTATGAAATATACATTAACTGAACGGTCAGTGTTTATGGCTTTCTATTTATTATTAAGTTTATTCTACTGTACTATTTAAACTCGTGTTAATTTGATTAACTTATTTATTCATTCTCTGAAGAATCTATTTACAACCGAGCTAGGTAAGAAATTAAATGGTCCCAAGAACTAGGATTTTATCAATTTATTATTATCAATTTAAACCAATACTCAGTTTATTTATATTACCAAGTCAGCCCTTTAGTACACATATATATATATATATATATATATATATATATATATATAAGTAAACTTTAGCAATAAATGAATGCCACCTATATCGAGCATTGGCAAAATGATTAAATCTTTCAGCTTACAACCAAAATATTTAAGGCTCAAATACTCCGATCTCCTCCCCCTGTATCTTTGATTAATATAAAGTTATGGGTAACTAACTAAAGGTATAGCAACGATATTTCATATTCGGTAATATAAGTTTCAAGTAACAATCTTAATGTATGCAACTTTATTTTGTATAAAATTTTCGGTTTTGATTATGCAACTTTAATGTCGTTTCTCATATCTCCTGAATACATAAAATAATATTTTGAGATTAATTTATAGTGGAAATGTTTCGGGATGTCCACCAGTCATAAAATGTCAATGAGAAGATTGAATATATAAATTCGACTAAGGAGCTATACCTTTAGTAATTAATTGCAGTTAAAGAATGTCATAGGTTACTTAAGGCCAGAGAGTCAAACGTAATTTCGTTGTCAAACGTCTAACACTTTCGATTGTTTTGAAGCATATATTTAAATGTCTGTATTAAAAATAAAGCATATTAGCCTGTTTTACAAAAATGCCTGTCTACAGAATTTGATGATGACACCATTTCATTTTGTCTGTTGCATGAAAACAACGAAATAAAGAAGTACTGTCTGTAAAGTTACAGTTTATATCTGCCATTTAATCATGTAAATAAAAACAAAACACACTAAGTAATATTAATATTGTTTTCAGACAATAATAATAATACATTTCGTTTCACTTAATTGTAATTTAACTTTAATAATGCAAATTGTTATGATTTACTTTGAAATGCGGCTAGCAAGTGGAATTTAAGACACATGTTTCGTCCTCCTTTTGGAATTCGTTGGCTGGATGTTCTTGCGTCTCAGTGTTGATGCTCACACTGGGACCTAAATAGAATGAAACGTGCATTCAGCGTTTCACTTGCCAGCCAAAATTCAAATCAAATCACACGTGTTAACTTTATCTATATTGAAACAATCCTCTTAGTGATTCACATATAACAACATGAACTGGTCAATTTTAGTTCACATCAAACTAACAGGAAGATTTAAGCACATAAAAACTGTTATTTCACAAACTATGGAATCGATAATAGTACTAATATTGAGTGGTAACAATAATGATAACAGTAATAATGATAATAATAATTGAAGCGCAGTACTGTTCTACTTCAAATCCACAGACAAGAAAAAAGTTCAGTGAATAGCTTTTCTTTTTATAAAATTTAATGGTGTAACTAATTTTGTTTTGAATGTAAATAAAAACAGATGAAAAATTATTCCGGCAATCGAATCAATTAAATTAAAATAACTAGTGAAATAACCTATTCACGAATGTCATCATGATCATAAAAGTAACATTACCTAGTCGGCTGAGTTAATGAGTCAAAGTAACAATTGATTTCAGTTAAATCGCAGTCATTTAAAAAGAATCATAATTGGTATCGTTTAATCAAATAGACAAATAATGTTATTGATTCATCTTACAAACACTTTCAAGGTTAAATTTCTGGTTACTGACGCTAACAAACAACACGTGATTGCTATTAAGGTCTATAAGATACACTTGGTGGTGTAATAATTACATTATCGAAAACGAAACCATTGACGACGGAGTGTCACAGTAACGAATTAATGGATAATAGGATAGGACACTAGTCGTAATGCGTTTTAACTCTCTAAGACGATAATCAAAATCAATCAGGACAAATAATGAGTTTTAAACGAATTGACTATCGTTTAGTGATATGTGAAATAAACTGATTTTTATTGCTTTAGAATTGATCTCCAATCGAATTCTGTGTATGCACAACTTTAGATATGTAATCTGTCACATTGAGTTTGATTACAGAATGACAAACAATTTCAGAATTCTGCTTAAAGTCATTATTAGGAGAATGGGAGTTAGTATACAACACCATTATTTCATCAAATATTGAGCGTCGAATTTGACATGTTTTTAAAAGTACAAGAGATTTGTCAAACCGTAAGTAGTGAAAGTAAAACAATATTTAGTCATGATATATAAAATAAGGTATTTGGGAAAATAGACGATTCGGAAAAAAATAATAAACGGCAAAACATAATGTCTTTCATTGAAAAAAAATGTAATGCATGAAACATGCGAAAGAAAAACTATGAGTTTAAATTATTAAAGTTAATTGATAATTTACTTAACAGTGGAAATACTAGTTAAAACTCATCTTATTACATATAGCTTTTACACAGCTACATTTTAAGCAATGAACCACATTAGAATCAAACAATATGAAATTATAACATGATAAATTGGTCGTATTAATGAACATTGGGTATGATGTAGGTCACATGAAACCTAGAAGATATCACTTGGAAGTTCTTGGAATGACTGATAATTTTCTATGTTCCGTTTGTTGCTTTTATCTATTGTTTATACCTGTATATTAGTTACACTAATTGCCCTAATCATCAACAAATATAATATAAGTACATTTTCAACCCTCAGGGCAATGAGAATGTCTGAAACGAGTCTCTACAAATAGGTATACATGTGTTTAAAAGCAGTTACTAAATAATAGTTATTTTATTTGTTATTGTCACATTGTATTACATCAAAACTTTCACAGAATGATAGATATTAATAACTTCTAAGAATTTCCAACTTTCTAGTGATTTTTATATTTTTGGAGTTTGTTTGTGTACACACTAATATGAGTTTAGGTGGTTACCATTAATCGCTTCCAAAACCAGGACAAACTATTCTTCCTATCGACAGCAAATTCATTGTTATATGTAACTAATTCATTTTAATTAATTCACTCTATTATTATTATTACACTTCCGTTATGTAAAATTAATGAGTTAAATTTCAGAAACTTTATAAATGCAAATAGGTTAGCTGGTAAGATTCAAGTGACTTTGTCAATTTCAAATAAAAAGTTTTAACCTGCCATACAACTTTAGAAAATTTTGTTACCTTAATAAGCTTAAAACTAGAAAGAATAAACATTTGAACAGAAAAATATGAATTTATTCTATTTCACTCAGTCCTCCTCAGCTGCTAACATCCTGTAGTAGTTTATAGAAATTTATGAAAATTTAAAATATTCCTGAAGTGTACTTATATGGAATCAAATATGTATGTATCATAATAATGACAAATATATAAAAAAAATGATGCCTAAAAAACTGGGTACTAACAGATACAATTATATATATATATACTTATTATAGTGATAGCGACTTTATTTGGTTGCATAGCAGAATGCTTGGTGTAAGTTAGTGTCGAGTTAAGATCAATTAATTTAAAGAATGCACTTTAAGAAATTGAAATAATTCAAGGATAACGTGATCGAAATCAATGAAAGGAATGAGAAACCGAATGATAAAATAGAATAGTGCTATCGTGCAAGGGATAGATTAACGACTGATTGTTTTCGAATACATTGATCCGGTTTCATGATATTGGCAGCTGAAAGTGAATATCATACCAAATAGAAATTTATGTTCATAGATACTTTGAAGCAAGTCGTTATACATAAGCTGATACGAACCAAAGTATATGGATTATATCTTTCTCCTTAATAGTAGTTATATCTTTATCCACTTGTTTTGAACAGTCAACTAATTTGTATAGTTTATATTATGTTTAATATCACAAGACAATTTCTTTTCGATTAATAAAATACATTATTTTGAATTTTGCACAATTATTGTCACTTGGTGATTCATCACCTATTTTGCATGATCTATATATATGTATATATTTACTACGTACTTCTTATCTTTGACTCTTATCTCTCATAATGTTCTCCTGACTTTTGTTGAATTTTGTATCATTTTTAACAAAAACTAATGTTATTGGTAAACAACTGCGTGATTTTAAGTTTACTTTATAGTTTCGGATTAGTTTTATAACATAAATTATAAAATGATGAAATAAAAAGTTAATGAATTTACTCATCTGTGACAATTTGGTAACTTTGTATGTTACCGAATAAAAATGCTAGTCATCAAGTTTAATTTATTGTGAAAGTGCAATCATTTTTTTTTCCATACACACTAACATATTCTGAAAGATATTGATCACATACATTTAAGATATAAAAAAACCTATATTTTCATGTAATAATTTGGTTCTTGCGTTTTTTCATTAAGCGTGGCATCCCTAACCGCTGAAATAATCTCTAAAGAAATTGTGAACGCTATTGAACCTTTCTAATAATAGTATTACAATGAGTGTATTTTCCGGGTCATTGAAACTGATGAGAATTCAACGTCAACTAACATTTAACAATTATTGAAGAACTCCAAACTATGACAAAGCGTAATTTCACTGGTTCTCTATATAATTTGAATTTGTACTAGGTGTTATCTTTAGATAATAACTAGTCATTAAACTGGAACTAATAATTTATTTACATTCATTGAATATTACTTGATAAATGCCATACTTAATGATGCACGGAAAGTGAATAGTCAGGTAATAAATTTTACTTGAATCATATAAACATTTCTTGTTATTTTGCTTATCGGATTTCATAATTAAATATCAAGTTGCTTATAGCGAGACATTTAAAAATTAAAGTTCAAATTAGTAACAGTAAAAGGTGACAATAACACTAATAAGAAAATCATGTAGCTGATTATATAGTTTACTTAATAAAGCAATTATGTTTGTATGTGAGAGAGTTGAATGAAGAACATTGTCCTATTACACTTTGCATAAAACATTAAATGAATCATCAACAATAAGTGAATAAAGTAATCATGATAAGTATCTCTTATTAGCTGGTTTCAATCCATAATATTCATTCAATTTATAAGAAATGAACCGATTTTACAAGCAAATATATCCTAGGTCTATTTTCACATTAGAAACATTTGAGGTAAATAAAAAACTTTTCTGGTTGAAAATAATTTTAATCACTTTCTGTTCAAAATGACTGGGAAATTACTTTTCAGTAGTAGTTAACTATTATGATGAAAGTTATGTCTGAAGCATGCTAATAACATAACATAATAATTGAAACTAAAACTCTTAGGTCTGGCAGGGTATATGACACCGTTTAATCACCTTTTTGAAGTCAGTAGTTAACATGTTTTGTCTTTAATCTGTTTCTAATAAAATGTTATAAATATCAGTGATAATCAAATGTGACGTCGAATAAATAATCTGTATATGCTATTTTTAACTCCGCCCGCAGCTCTTCTAGGGTTTCTGCCGGTTTCAAGCCCGGGTAATGGAGGAGGGTAGGGCATAGGGCTAGCATCCCTATCCCGTATAACACAAGCTTGCTAAAAGAACGCTAACCAGATTAAACAAACTTAAGCATTTAACCTCTGCCCTGGAAGTGGAAGGAATCATATATGACGCTTCATGATGAAAGCCGAGATTCTTCGGAAGTCATGAGGCCGATGCCACCCCTTCTAACGACCTAGAGCAAAAATTTTTATAGGTACGTGGAATGTTCGGACAATGTAGGGAGACCGGCAAGACTACCCAGATAGCAGCAGAAATGAAGAGTTACAACTTGACTGTGCTCGGGATCAGCGAAACGCATTGGACTCAAACTGGACAGAAAACATTAGCCACTGAGAGAGGTGCTACTATATTCCGGGCACGAAGAGGAAAATGCCCCACACACCCATGAAGTCGCTCTGATGCTGTCCAAAAAGCGCGCACTGCACTTGTAGGATGGGAACCACATGGACCCGAGATCATCAAAGCATCTTTCAAGACAATGAAGATGGGGATTACAATGAACATCATCCAATGTTATGCACCCACCAACGATGGCAACGACGAGAACAAAGATCAGGTTTTATGATAGGCTGCAGTCAATTATAGCGAAGTGTCCAGGAAAGGATCTGACAATCCTAATGGGGGACCTAAACGCCAAAGGTCGGAATGGACGACACAGGTTACGAAGACATCATGGGACGACAGGGACTAGGAGAAAAGAAATGAGAATGGTGAAAGATTTACAAATCTATGCGCTTTCAACAAAATGGTCATAGGTGGTACAATATTCCCCCACAAACGCATACAAGAGGTTACATGGGTCTCACCAGATCATACTACAGAGAATCAAATTGATCATATATGCATCAATAAAAAATTCAGAAGATCGATGGAAGATGTGAGAAACAGGGGGGAGGAGCTGATAGTAGCTTCAGATCACCACCTAGTGGTTGCCAAAATGAAACTGAAGCTAAAGAAGCAATGGATAACTGGAGTAACAGCATTACAACGGTTCAATACAGCCTCTCTTCAAGATACTGACAAACTCAAGAAATTTAAAATAACTCTCAACAACAGGTTTCAAGCCTTACAAGATCTGCTGAACGAGGAAGGAAACTACTATGGAGGACAACTGGAAAGGAATCAAAGAGGCACTAACTTCAACTTGTCAAGAGGCTCTGGGCTGCAAGAACCATCATTATAAGGAATGGATTTCCACAGAGACCCTGAGCAAAATTCAACAAAGGAGGAACAAGAAGGCAGAAATCAACAACAGCCAAACTAGAGCAGACAAAATCAAGGCACAAAGTGAATTTATAAAAGCAAATAAACAAGTAAAGAAGAGCGTTAGAGCTGACAAACGAATGTATGTCGAAGGCCTTTCAACGACAGCGGAGAAAGCTTCAAGAGAAGAAAATATGGAACAGCTAAACGACACAACGAAGAAACTGGCAGGTAAATATAATAAACCAGAGCGACCGGTCAGGAACAAAGAAGACATGCTAATAACCGAGATTCAAGAACAAAGAGACAGATGAGTAGAACATTTCGAGGAACTCTTGAATAGACCAGCTCCACCAAACCCACCAGACATCGAAGTAGCATCTACTGACCTCCCGATTGAATGTCAATCCACCAACGATGGAAGAAATCAAGATAGCTATCAGACAGATCAAAAGTGGAAAAGCAGCAGGACCTGATAATATACCAGCCGAAGCACTCAAGTCAGACATAGACATAACGACAAGGATGCTCCACGTTTTATTCAAGAGGATCTGGAAGGAAGAACAAGTGCCGGCAGACTGGAAAGAAGGATACCTTATCAAGATACCAAAGAAAGGGGATTTGAGCAAATGCGAGGACTACAGAGGGATCACACTATTGTCAGTAGCAGGGAAAGTCTTCAACAGAGTGTTGTTGAACAGAATGAAAGATTCAGTGGATGCTCAACTTCGAGATCAACAGGCTGGTTTCCGTAAGGATCGGTCATGCACAGACCAAATTGCAACACTACGCATCATCGCTGAACAATCAATTGAATGGAACTCGTCATTGTACATCAACTTCATCGACTATGAGAAGGCGTTTGACAGCGTAGACAGGAGATCATTATGGAAACTTCTTCGACACTACGGTATACCAGAGAAACTCGTCAACATCATCCAGAATTCTTACGATGGACTACAGTGCAAAATTGTGCATGGAGGACAGCTGACAAATGCATTCTCAGTAAGAACCGGTGTCAGACAAGGCTGTCTGCTCTCGCCTTTCCTCTTCCTTCTAGTGGTTGACTGGATCATGAAAACCTCTACATCTGGGAAGAAGCACGGAATTCAATGGACAAGTAGGATGCAACTCGATGATCTGGACTTCGCGGATGATCTAGCACTCCTATCCCATACAAACAAGCAAATGCAAGTGAATACAACCGACGTAACTGCAACCTCAGCATCAATAGACCTGAACATACATAAGGGAAAGAGCAAGATCCTCAAATTCAACACCGAGAGCACCGACCTAATTGAACTTGATGGAGAAACTCTGGAAGAAGTGGATACCTTCACATACCTGAGAAGCATCATCGATGAACAAGGAGGATCCGATGCAGATGTAAATGCAAGGATTGGCAAAGCAAGGGCAGCATTCCTGCAGTTGAAGAACATATGGGACTCAAAACAATTGTCTATCAACCTCAAAGTTAAACTCTTCAATTCGAACGTCAAGACAGTTCTTTTCTATGGAGCTGAAACGTGGAGAACTACTGCAAACATCCTCAGGAGGGAACAGGTATTTATTAACAACTGTCTACGTAGAATATTGAATGTCCGTTGGCCGGAAACCATCAGAAACAGCCTACTTTGGAAGAGAACAAACCAACTTCCAGCTGAAGAGGAAATCAGGAAACGACGTTGGAAGTGGATAGGACATACATTGCGGAAATCATCAGACTGTATCACGAGACAAGCACTAATTTGGAACCCTGTTGGAAAACGGAAAAGAGGAAGGCAAAAGAACACACTGCGTTGAGGGCTGGAAGCAGACATTAAAAGGATGAACAGTAACTGGAGACAGCTGTAAAGGATTGCTCAGGACAGAGTTGAATGGAGAAGACTGGTGAGCGGCCTATTCTCTTCTGAGAGGGGTAACAGGCGTAAGTAAGTAAGCATATGCTATTTTTAGTTGAGTAGTAATCATATTTAAGAAAGTGTATTACGTAAAAATTTTTAGCACAGAGGACAAAGGAGTGTGAAATCAGTAGTTCATAAACACTAGTATATTTAGTAAATGATGGGTAAAGGCTTACAAACAGAATTCATCCATTTGAAAGAAACCCGAATATTGACTATTGATAAACACCCACTAAGAAAGGTGAATGTCAAATGTAGTAGGAAATGGTCACTGGCTTATTAGTTTACGCTTGTCCATACATAAGAATTCGTAAACATTCATTTCATTCATATCCTATAGCATAATGTTTAGATGTTGGTATAGTTTTCCTAGTGATACTACATTTATAGATGTAATATTAGCTGAGATATATTCAAATTAACTAGAATAGTTAGATATAAAGGGAAATCTATGAATATACTAATAAAAAGTAACAAAACAAAATATTATATAACCAGTAACTGACATGTTAGTTAAACTTATATAAATTAAGGATCTTTGCTCAAATATATCATTATTAGATCACCTTCTGAGGATATAGGCCCCTAAGCGAGAATTACTATAGTAGGTAGGAGTTCAGCTTAGAATTCTGTTTCTACAACAGTTCAACAGTAGGACTGAGATAATGTCTTTGAAATCATATCTAGATTTCTTACTTTCTCACTGATTATCTGTTGTTATACACGATTTTCTATCCTAAAAGCCATTTTATTAGTAGATTATTATAGTTACTATTTTCCAGGGAATACAGATAGATCAAGAAAAAATAGTAAAAATGATGCATTCATTAATGTGAAATATGAATCAGTCAATCAAAATTTGTGTAAATGAAAATATAAACAACAATCCGATTTTATTGAAAAATGTAACACTGAAATGTTATTATGTTTCACCTAAACTATAATTATAATGAAGAAATGAACTATCAAACATTCACTACTACTGAAATGTATAAATTAAAAGGTAACAGTAGATAAAGTCAAGTTTTAACTTTCTACGGAAAAGAAAAAAAAACTATTTTTGTTTTGCAAAGAATTAACTTTATTGATCGGTTTCTTAAAGCTTGAATGTATTTTGATGTTGTTTTTCGCAATTGTATTAATTTTTTTTAGATTTTAAATCAACATTGTTATCAATTTGTTTCTGTCTGAAATGAACACTCCCTCTTTTGTAATTCATAACTAACTAATACTTACAATTACTTTATTGAACAAAATGAAAAACTTACATTATACAAATGTAAATTGTACGTAGAATTGTATGTGCATGCCGACTTGTTAGATAAGTTAACCGTTAAGTTTTCTTATTTATAGACTAAACAGATAATATATTGGATATGTGGATTTGCCAATTTATATAAATGTGATAGAAAAGGATGAAATTCCTCATTTGTTTATTGAATTTTATTAGTTACCTCCAATTATTACCTGTTACATGAAACAAAATCTGGAGAACTACTGATAATCAAGAAAAGCATTAGTCGGATATTTCATATTCGTTTAAAATCCATTAGTATTATGTGTATATAAGATTAAATTTAAGATTAAGGGGAATCTATAGTAAACTAGCTTCATAAAATATCCAATAACGACGTAATCGAAACATGAACTATTAGTCAAACGAAGAATTGAGTAGGCATCTGAAACTTTTAACCAGCTTATTACTGAATATACCTAAAATGCTTCAATGACAGTCAGTGTGCTAAATCGTGCATTGGATAATTTGGTCTTGTATTAGAATAATAAAGTTGAATCCAAACAATTTATTGTTCATAAAGCCTACGTTAAATACAAGTAGATGAAATAAATCTGAAAGTGTCTATATTAAACTCACTGCTTATAGACAATTTAAATCATATTCACTTGTGATACAATCTATTTTTCAATCATAATCCAGTGAATCTAAAGGTTAAAAGTAAACTGTATATAATTTTACTATATGACTAATTTTAATTAATTCCCTCTAAGTTCGATTAAGAAACCTCAAATATCAACATTAAGGAAATATGAAATGCTGTCATATTTCTAATTAAACCAAATGCGAATTTATTCTGTACACAGAAATTCATGCAACAATAGTTATATTTATTTATCAGTCCGACAATCTGAAGCCCCTGGTGCGAAATTTAGGGTGCCCACTGCTGAATAGTTACATGCTAGGACAAAACAGCTGTCCAATGAACCCCGATTTCAAATGGTACTCTGCCAACCTCAATCTGTGGCATATTCAATCAACTAAAAATACCAATATTCACAAAAATAACCATCCCGATTGAACTAAGTATATATTTATTTACTACTGGGAAATTATGTTTGTAGTTAAGCGATGCCAGTTGACTGATTAAATTAATATGTAGCTAATGAGATTTCAATTAGTAATTCAGTTACTAGAATTTAAATATCCAAAAAGAACCCTAGATTTGGCCTCATTAGCTTCATTTTGACAGACGCCTAACCTTCAGCACTACTGGGCCGGCATTCAATGATAGGATTCCCACTTTCATCAATTTGTGACATAGTCCGATGACCATCTTTTGTTATCGGTTGTAACTGTCTCACTCCTGACAAGTCTGACCTCCAACAGGGCAAAAAAGCTATCTTTGGCTTTCTAGTTTTCATTGGTATCATATCAGCATCAATCTATGACAAATCTAATCTACCAAACGTAATATTCATCTCCATAAAACCCCCTCGCTTCATTCAAATAGCTACAACATTAACGAGGAAGTGTTTCAAATCTACTTTTTGTCAATCATAAAATGTTTTCATAATTAATTTGAGCTTTTAGCAAAGATGTTTTTATTTCTATGTACAGATACATATTCTGAAAGCTCTTTGCATTAACAATAGGCAATTTATTGTTTTTATTCTGAAAAATTGAATGACATTAGAAGAAAACAAATATGACTGTTTCATTAAATGACATATTTAAATAATAAGGGAGAAAAACTCTCGGGTGTATAGAAAATGTACATAAGTGATTACATTATTTTATAAAATACGATCAATATACATTTTGTGTTGATTTACAAATAAATAAAGAGTAATTACATAATAAAAGGAATAAAAACTATTGAAAGATCTCATGTCACCATGTAATATTATCTATAGTATCTATAACAATAGTAATATTGCAGTATATTCAAACCACTGAATTAGTAATTTAACAGAAGTACAAAGAAACTAAATGAAGTGACATTTTGAAAAGTGTACTGAAGAACTTTCAAGAAAAGGGAACATAAATAAAAGTATTTAGAGAAACATAAACAACAGTAAAAATAAGAAATATTCATGTATAATTATAAGAACTAATGATAAATTAACTTGAAAGTGTCTACAGGTATACACACAAAAGAAACAAATATGATCATAATCAAGACAATATTTCCAAAGTAAAGTACAATATTCAAGGTTTTACGTAAAAATCAATAAATTCTTAAATACACCTAAACAAAATGACGAACTTCTCAATAACGGAGAAATATTATTTATAAATTATGAAGATACTAGCAATGTAAATGAGAAATATTGATGAGAAAAGAAGAAGGAAAAGGTTATTCTATACAACAGAAGATATAATGTATGACATTGTTGAGAAATACACAGCCAATTTTCAAAAATGGTAACAAATTAATAATTAATCTGGGAATACAATTCATTAAATGTACAATAGTTATTCATTTAATTGTTAAAACAAAGACTGATAATATCATTAACTGAAACTGTAAGTGATATTATAATTTCAACTTCCATCACTTATCAATGTTAACATTCATTGATACAAAAATTGCTTTAAAATGCAAATTGAAAACAAAGAGATTAAATGATACATTGAAATAATAGTAACAATAATATCAATAATATAGAACACCTTAACAAAATATTTAATACATATGAGATCACAATAACAAATGATTACACGAATGTCATGTTAAGTGAGAGATATGAATTATGAGAGGCTTCTACGTAAACGATTAGCTAAACGACGTAATTCTGCTTCCGGTAGAGAATTTTCAAAATTGCCAAGAAATTGTAAAATTTCTGCATCAGGACGTATTGAATAACGACTAAAATTTCACAGAAACAGAAAAGAATAGTAAGAATTTACCATTTTATTTGCATTAATGTGAGTATACACTGCTTAGGAGGGATCGAGCTAAAGCTTGATAACAGTACTAGTTTTTTAAATAGTAAACATAAACGAATAAATAAACAGAATAATACTGATCACTTACGATTTTTCAGGATCCATTTTCTCTTGTTTAACAAAGAAGTGTATAATTAGAAAATGCTTCCAACATCTCCAAAAGTTTATAATAGGCCCATGACATGATTGATATTTATCGGCTAGTTGAGTTGGTGGAGTTTTTAAAAACAATGGATTACCCTGAGCAAGAACAACTAGATTTTGTAACATTAAACCAAGGTAAGGTATCAGTGGTGGATTGGCTGCTTCTAAATCACGACGGTATTTTGAAAAGTAAGGTGGTTGCATGTATGGTGTAATTCGACTAAGTCGCTATAATACATATAAACACAAACAAAAGAAACACGGCAGTTTCTTAATAAAAAAACACGTACAGAGTGAATACACTTCATGAAGGACAGGCTTGGCGAGAAAACAGTATGAGGAATTTAACGCAACATGTACAACAGAAAATGAGTTATGACGTGTAGATTTGTATAGATTACAATGACAAACCAATGAATATGTTATAATGAAGGAAAAGTTTATATAAATAAATATGAGGTCGATTGGCTTAACTGCAGTCATATTGGTTGCTTACACATGATGCAATATTCTCCATGGTCAAATATAGTAAAACAGAGCGGCTTGCTCAAGATTAACAAAATAACATACGTATATACGAAATACTTAATACAAACATGACTGAAGTACATTCAAGATAATATGGATTATTGAATATCACTTTTGAAAGTCTCTTACAAACCTTGAAAATCGAGTCCGATAGGCCTTGATTATCGTCCGCCTTTTCAGTAAAATAACAAATTTTGTCGAAAATGACGCGCTATTATCTATAACAATGTATTGATGCTTTACCATACTGACTGCAAAAAATACCCAGTAGCATACTAGTATGACCGATTTTCAACAAAAAAAAACACGAAACAGAGTAGTAACAACTGTAGTATGCCTCACGATTATTGATTGAAATCGCACATAGAATAGACAAATAAATATCTTTCTGTAGAAATTTACAGTTTGGAAAGATTCATTTAGATTGTCGATTATCAATTACTAAGATAGATTGAAATTTCAGATCATAAGACATTAATTATGAAACATAAAACGCGTTAGCAATATGTTAGATAAAAAACAATAAACGTACTAATTCCATTGTACAGTGAACGACTGATTATTTAAATATTAAGTAGAATCAAAATTTACACACACAGTCGATAACTAAATAATAAGTAACGCCTTGTAATCTGTAGTTTTACAACTCCCATTGCTGATGTTCAGAACTACAATTAATCAGGGTTCAGTGTCATGCATGAATCCTGAGAAGAATATCTCGATAAAGAACAAAGTAGCAGTTCTAATTAAAGTTAGATCGTGGTTAACAGGTGGGGTTCAAGATGGATGCTTCTTCTTACTTAGGACTCATCAGATTGATATAACTGCACGTTAGCGTTGATGTCCAAATCGGAACTTGAATACAGTCTGTTAATATCAAATGCCAACGCATCATCCACTGAGCTATTAAGTCCAGGCACTCACATTTATGCAATGGGAATGTATACATAACTTTTAGAGGTTTGTATTGTCCCGTTCTCAATGTACGGAATTACAATTGATCAGTGTCTATTGTCATATGCGCACGCCGGTGTGATCTTCATGGACAGTGCTGGTGGTTAGAGAAAAATGTACAGCGTTAAAGTCAACACATGAATGTGGGTTCAACCGACGAGTCCTAAATTGAACGAAAAACGCGTACTGAATTTCATTTACCAGCCACAATCCAAATCAATCAGGTATAAAACTATGGCTTGATTTGTTGACACAATATGAAATTCAGTTACCTAGAACACGTATTTAACCAAAACAAATTACTAGTAAAATATAAAAACGTTGCACGCTTGTTTAATGATATTTTACCAAGCCTGAAAATTACGGAAAATGCTACTTGGGAGAATAAATGGATAACAATAAAGAAGCCATAACTCTAATAATAAACACATTTAAAATAAACTAGTTCAAGTATATCACCCAGGTGCCTAAATCAAGGTTATTCAAGGAAATCCTAAACGTTTTTTAGTGTTGGATCCCACTTATTTACTCGGTGACCAAATTTAATGATTAAAGCTCTTGTAAACTATAATGACAATGTCGACTTTGCAGCATACAAAACAGAAACTTTATTATATTATACTGTTCATGAAAATAAACAAATAAGATGAAATGTGTCAATAATATAACTCACACTTCGTGTCTTTCGTGAAAACAAAGCATCAGGTACTAGGAGAAATGCACAAAGTAGGGAAAGGTAGGAACTGAAATTCTGTAGTTTGTACAAGTGCTGAGAGATGGAGAAAAAAAGTAACGGAGAAAATACAAGCTCAGTTTGCATTTAATATATATATATATATATATATATATATATATATATATATATATATATATATACATGCACATATAATTGAATATATATATGACGTCAGATGAAAAGAAGACTATTATAATGTAATCACTAAGTTAGTTAGTATTTTTAAAGCACGACACTACCTATAATAACTTTCAAAGGTGACTAATACGAAATTACGCATTTGGACAGAAGGTTAATTCGTCAGCAAATGTTTCATGTTAAATTTTGTTAATTGATTTTTCAAACAAAATAAAAATAGAAATCAGGAACTATTATTAAGCTGATTAGTAACTCACCTCCATAACATCCAACAAACGATTAGCAACTTTATCTCGATCAGAGGCGCTTGTCAAGCATAAGATTTGATATGTAGCCCAGTTAGAAACGATTGTGAAATGATGTGCACAGGCAGCTACACCTGGGGCCTTTCCTCGTTCTAGCTTAGAGATGTCAAGTAATTCACTGACCTGGTAATCAAAAAAAAGTGAAGATGTCACGAATTGTTCTTAAAATAGATGTGTTCTAACTAGACAAAGAATCGGGAATCACAACCCATGCAGTTTATTCTCCGTGTTATCGGCGATTTAATAGCTAAACTGCATTTAATAACCATTTAGTAACTATGCTATTTGTATTGTTTTAGTTGTTAGCTTTTCACAGACTCATTATTGATTGTGATACCTATTTTCCTTCCCAAGTTATTGTAATTTTACAATGAACCTATTTTCTCATTTTCTGTACGAAACTTCCCCCCCCCCCAAGTCCAGTCTCCAGTGTATTTCGTATTTCCTATTATTGGTTGGTCCAGAATGAGTTATATAAAAGTTTTTGTCCATACCTCAGTAGGCAACTTGATACCATCCCGTATTTACTGGTGTTTATTCCCTCACCCTGGGTGAACTTCGTCACATCGGCTCCGATTCAGCCAATCAGTATCTACGTAGTTAGATAGCACATACTATGGGAGCAGATCCCATTAGTCCATTCTGAACTCAAGGTTAATGTTACAAATATCGCGGTCGTCTCGTATTTCGTCTTTACACCAGCAACCTCCAGAGTCATCTAAGATGTATGTACAAGAATTGTCATGTCACACCAAGTTTTATGATTGTACAAACTTAAAACAACATAAGTGTCGATTAACCTCATCTAGTCAGAACCATTGTTATTAATTTGTGCTTCAAGAGTCCTTGTGATAGTATATCTGCAAATGTCTCTTAATGCATACTTTTAATATCTTTTCATCTAGTGAAGCGTAAACAAGTTTCAGTAAATGTTACAAATTATGAAACAGATACTAACTTCCAACAACACTGGTTACTTCCCCAATCTGTGCACACCAACAAATTTAAAGGGGCATTTGACAGTTTGTAAGTTGACCACACATTCAAACAGCGCTCTGAAAACTTCAATGTTAGCGATCTTTCTACTGTTGTAATGTAAAAAGTAATGAGTAAAAGGTATTCTTACTTACATCAACTTTATAGTAATTTAAGCATTCCAAATAAGTGAGTTGTTCAGCTAAAGATTTTGCTGAGAAACTTAGTAAACCAGGATTACCACTTTTTGATGTATTCAACATTAATCTTTTAGATGAAAGTGAATTTATTATAGGAGCATTTGCATGATCATTTTCTGACGATTCAACCAATGAATAACGATCAGTATTTTCTAAAACTTGTGATCGTTTTGATTTAGTCTTTGGTAAGGTGATAAATCCAACTTGACCATTATATTCAGTATATTGATTAGTTTCATAACTCTTGTCTAGTAAGGATTGTTCTGGTGATATATCACCAAGTGACGAAGCTCGACCACCTCCATTTGATATAAATGAATTTGATTTATGTATATTATTTACTGGTTCTATGCTTGGATTAGAACAAAATTGTGATTGTCGACAAAGTGTTATATGCAAAATTCGACATAATGAACTATAACCATCTTGTGAAAGAGTTTCTTCAAAATTTTGAAGAATCCGCAATAAATCGTCATTTAAATCACGTTTTAATCGAGTAACCTGGTTTTGAAGTAAAAAAATACAACGTATAAACAATGTTAACAAGAAATTAGAAGTGGAAATATAGATAAACCTGTGGCTGATAATTTTCACTGAATGCAGTATGCATAGTAACTGCGAGAAGTAACAGATGAAAATAATTAATGAAGAAGAAAAGATATAACGTGGTTGAGGGTAGTCATTGGAAAATTTTTCTGACAAGTTTAATACGAAACGTAATTCTAGGGTTGAAAACATTGTGTATGTAATACCGAGTCACGTCGAAAATTAATTTATACAACTCGATCAGCACTAAAGGACTATCCAAACATGATATTGGTCGGTACAGCGTAATTAGTTAAAATACAAATCTAGGATAATCTGAATGACAAATATCACGTAACAGGAAATATGAGCATTAATTTTACTCGCTATTATGTTTATGACCAACTGAGAATGCTAATCGCTGAAGGTTAGTTAGAATAGTTGAGGCGAAATAATGTTAAATCGCAATTAAAATCATCAAAATCAAGTGACAAAGATATTTATATTCCATTCATAATATTACATGAAGGTGTACATGTGAATGAGTATGAATATTACATATACAATAACAAAATCAATATGGATCAAATATATTTTCAATGTTTCAGGTGTGATTTGAAATTATTGAATGGTATATTTGAAATTCATTTGTTTGAGTTACTGTAGCTAAGATTATTTACAACAACTCCTATACATTTTAAACTTCTATCGATTTTTTTCTCATAAAAACAGATAATTCTTAAAATATATTAACAGCAGAAAAAATATTTCATGAACAAACAAAAATGTTACAGTTTTAAATTACTATGAACAACAAGATAATTGAGATTATTAGATGACTAGACATAAGTAAAAGTAGTTTATGTAACAGGAAATATGAAGGAAATAAAGTTTGAAAGCTAGAAAATTAAAAGGATTTTCCTTATTCGTAGTAATTTTAAGTACTTCATTACATTAATGTTGAAAATGCATTGTACATACTTGTATATGATGACCACAAAAAAGCAAACATTAAAATAATAGAACTACAAAAAGAGTGAAAATTAGTGGAATGTTAAACAAATAACCAAAAACTGACAGTCTTACCACAGTCACTAAAATGGATACAGTAGAAGAGCACACTTTAGATCTAATTTCTTGTGTCAAATTTATTAAATGCGACAAATAACGAGGCGGATGACTAAAGTATTGATAACGTGTTATCAAACGATTCACTAATTCATCGGAGGTCATAAATGATCGATACATAAATAGGAATGTTTCAAAAAATAAGTAATCTAACGTGAGAAAAAGAAAGAAAAACAAATATTAGTTGGACAAACATTTAATTCCTTTCAAGTTACTTACAGAAATATTAACTTTGAATGAAAATAATATTTTTGGTAGTAGGCTATAATCGAAATATGAAGCTTATGTTCTACTCAATTCGGGAATTATCACGTATAAGTTAGCATTCTAGTAGTGATGATTGCCTAATCTGTTGAAGGTGATCTAATCCTTGATTATCGATTAAATAACTGACATATATGCACTTTATTTTAATACTAGTTGGTTAGAACCAGTCGCCTAGAAACACTTGGAAACTAGACAAACATAATAATCACTACCTGGTGACCAATCTATGTAAAATTAGCTATGATCAGCAGCATGAAATGGCAGGTCATCATAAATGTGTTTAAAAACAAGTAAACTTTAAAAAGGTGCTTTGTCCTACGTTTTGACTATTTAGAAGTATGTAGCCAAAAATCCTCCCAGAGGGAGGGTTGAACTAATTAACTTCAGACCTCTCAACGGATACAATGAATCAACGTCCAGTAATTTATTCTTCAATTTATTCAGGAAGTAACTAGGTGAGCATTCCAATAAAACTTTTTCAACTCTGACATGGTTGAACATACGTAGTCAGGACCCCACAGTGAAACTTTAATGTATCTTAATGCAATAAAATGAATGAAAGTCATAAATGAAAATGATTTTATTTTGTGAATAGGTTTCACTCTAATCAACATTTAGATGATTAAAAAAAGTACTAACAACTGAGTGTTGAAATCTTGATAAATAAAAACAAAACTACAATAAAGGCGGAACAAAAATTGGAAAAACATACATCAAAATGTTCTCATCAAGTTATAAATCGAATACCAATTTAAATGTACACTAAAAATGTAACCGTTATTTTACTACAAAAAAATCAAAACAGAAATTAACCTACACGATGGTAACATACGCCCATATGACGTCATGTATACTATTAAAGCATCAATACATCCGGCATGTACAGAGATATCATTAACCTGAAAGAAATAAAAATAATCCAATAAACACTATTAGTTTTTCTTAGATAAATCAAGGCAACGGAAAAATAAACATTGTAAGAGTCTACACGAATGACGACCAAGCGACTATATAATATATATTATATATATATATATATATATATATATATAATGGACAAACATACACAGGAAGCTGATTGAGTAAACGTTTGAATTACGGATTTAGAAAATTTCAAGAATGACAAACAGTATCTCGAAACATAGCATTTGTATCTACAATCAACAGACATACGGAAAAACTCAGTCTGGGACATAATCCTAGGCCAACTGAACAAAACAGTCGATGGAGAAGCATGAATAAGTGAAGACAACAAAATATGCGAAGACAATCAATGAGGAACACAATTATCAGAATGGGCTAATTTAGTATGTGTGGAATAATCAGAACGTAGACTTTTGTATGAAGTAAGCTATTATGATGTTCTCCAAAACGACAATGATAACCTTGCAGTCAAACGAATAAGCTCACAGAACGCAATATCCATAATATATTACAATTACTGTAGGTCACAAAAATGAATGTATGTCAAGAAGTATGTTCATTAATATTCAGTTAGACACTGGTTCAATCTTCTTTATGCTTGTCCATCTTTAGATTAACTGCCACTTAGTATGTAGAATAATTTATGGCCAATATTACTTTCTTTAATTTTAGAAAAGGAAGGAAAATGTATGATCATGATTTACATGGAACATTTTAGACAAATAAAATTGAAAGCAAAAACCTGGAGAATAAAAACGAAGTTATTTACAATTTCAAGCCAGTTTAACATTAAGTAAAACGTTTAACTACAGTGCACTTTTAATAGTCAACAAAATAAAAAAACGATAAATTTATGCCAAAAAAAGAGGAAAATGAATAAACCAAGTACGAAAATTTAATCTGAAAATTTGTTCGATCATTATGAATAGTCTAAAGGATGATAGCATGAACAATATTTTCAACGCAAATACTAATAACTATTCTGCATAAGGATGAACATAATAAGCATTGTGGACAATGTTGGTACCACAAAACTATATATATATATATATATATATATATATATATATATATATATATATATATATCTGGTAACAAGAATATGTCATTAAGTTGGGACATATATGGTATACAATCTTCAATGTAAACATTTCACGTTGTTGGATTCTTTACTCACATGATATCACACTTAAATGAAATATCCACTAAATGAATAGATATAGAGAGGAACTTGCATGAATATGAGTGTGTATTATTAATTTTTATAATAAACTGATGAAGTTCCACTTGAAGATTTATGTAGGACAGCATTATACTGACGTTATAGTTCTTAAATAAGTCGTTATCTAGTTTTAAGAACTACTCCCATTCATTTCAGTAACCATAATACATATTATGTTCATAAAATGAACATGCAATGCAATGCAAATATGTACAAATAGTTTAGCAGTGTTAAAGAGAACGGTCATTATGTTATGTCATGCGAATGTATATAACAAACGAGAAAATATGAGTAATCTAATGATAGTGATAGTACTAACACATACAATTATAATGAAATGTAAAACAAGCTATGACCTTATTCTTGTACTACACAACCCAGTCATTGTAGACAAAATGAAAGAGACTGGTATAATCATTAAAAAAAACTAAATACTCAGAAACAAACGAATATATGAAAGCTTTATTTACAATTTATTCCGATTAAGTGATGTAACTAGTTAGTGTGTAGTACTTTCTTTAAAAAAAAACAACTTTTGACTTAAAAATAAACACTTGTCACCTGGATGTTTACTCTGAACTATTAATTAACCAACCAGGTACAATGTATTACCTAGTGTATATGTAAGTCTAATAAACTACACTCCATTAAAATGCTCTCATTATGAGTAAAGAGAAAGACAAGAATCAAAACAACTACAGGTACCATACAATCAGGGTACTAATTCTACATTTTACTCCATATATATTATGTTAGGATGCTTAAACTTATCTCTTTACTTCAGCTAGTATAAGGAGATGTAACCGATTCGTTAGCACCAACAGCTGAAGATATTTAGGAGGAATGCAGATGACTTATGTGTGGTAAAAGGGACTAAATTCTGGGAAAGTATTTGAACATAAGTTGTCATTTCAACAAAAATCTGTTTACGTTTTTTTTAATGTTTACATTGAATAATGACACAAAATATAGCTACAATAATGAACAATTATTCGATACTTACAGCATTTCGATCACCCCATACCAAATACTCAGTTTGCTTTTAAAAGACTTAGAATAGGTAGTGTATTAGTAGTTTCCACGACAGGTATATTTACATATATTTCTCTTTCTTGAGTAGGTATGTGATTCTCATGTAGTTCTTCATCATCCGTCTCTTCACCGGTAGTACTATAAAACGTTGCAGGTGAATATTAAAATTTACAGAAAATCATTTAAGCAATTTAAAGCGGTTTTGAATGATAAATTATATAGTGATACAAAACGACAGTCATGGTCGATAGCAAACGAATAATCACCAGAATGTATAATAAACAGAATTCTTACAACATGATTACAGTCATGGTCAACGATTGCCAGAATGTTTACACAGATTATATGCACTCATTTCTCTAACCATGTAAATATTTTGGTTTCTCGTTGGTCGAATCTATACTGGTCTCCATTTGTTTAGTGCGGTATAATACATGATAATAAAACTATTATTATTATTATTATTATTATTATTATTATTATATACAATGATGATTATTTATTACATCGGACCAGAGATTTTCTCGAAGAATCGCCAGCGTACTTTGAGACTATGTACTGGTAAATGTTTGGAATATTGTTAGGAAAAAAATATGAAAATGATAATAAGACTGGTATGGTCATGAAAGCTCACTAAACAGGGTAACTGTTAAATGTTCAAAGAATGTCCAACCATCATCTGTACCGAGTGTGATGGTGGTTAGCAGAGCGGTAAATTGAAAGGATAGAGGAAGTCAGACCTGAATGTCGCATCAATCCATAGTGTTATTGAGTGTTGATTTGATTTGTGGTTAATACTCGTTCGATAATGAAATTCAAAATTAAAAGCCATAGATGAAAAGGCTCAAAACCAGTTTTCCGTGCTGATGTGCTGTGATAATTTTGATTGATGTGCATGGATTGATTTACTGCCATGGTTTTTCAACCTATTATGTGACAATGAGCTGTCTCCACAATTAGTAATTATAACGGTTTACAGTCGAAAATAAATTGATCCTCTGTAAACAACCACTTATATGAACTATTTTTTCGGAGGTGCATATAATAGTTAGTACTGAATAATAGGAAGGTGCAGGCGATCTCCACAAAACCCATTTGCAATCAATATCAGCTCACTAGTGACTAACTTCTAGAGGTAATCCCTGGAGTCCTAGTGGAGTAGAACTATGTCAGGTGTAAGGTAGTTACTCACCGATGACAATGGATAAGGTCACGTGAATGTATTCGCGAAGTGACCGGGTTAGATAAATCAACCGTCAAATAACGGCCCAGCGGTTTGATAGTTAAGTATTCACCGAGGAGCCTAAGGATCATGAGCTCGACACCCTGGTGGAACCGTGAGTGAGCACTGATAAAGCTCCGTGTTAGAACGGAACAGCTGTTTAGTGCTTCCTGGTTTTCAAAAGTTACCTGAAATAGACCAATTCGTAATGTCAAATACAAACAATATTTTTGTTAATGAATACTACATTTACTGAAAGATTTATTAGAAAGTCAACTAATGACCTGTGTAAAAACCCTCCGTAGGATGAGCACAGATGAGACAAGCCTCAAACAAATTTATATTAACTGAATTGACTACAGAGGGATAGAAGTACTAGCCTTCTATTGACATACAGAAAACTAAGCGCACACATATCATTGCAATCGATTTTAAGGCCTACAATTGTTAATTGTTAATGGAACATGCTAGATAGTTTGTTATTAGGTTTAACTATTGATAAGATTTTGTATGATACTCCAATGAACTCGAGAGTTAAAGATGAACTAAATTACGTTAACAGTTAGACATTATATTTTTATAGTATGAATCACTGCAACATTAACTACTATAATTACTGAGTAATTTATCAATTTTAACAAAAGACATAGATGATATAAAGAGGAATATAACTTACATGATTTGCAATTCACGACGACCTAATGACGAAAAGTCTAATTGTTCTGATACGTCTACCTCTTCCGATTTTACTGTTTGAAAAAAAAGTATGGAGTTATGTGAGAAAATAAAACTTACTTTCGTTGGATGATGAAGCAAGTGAATCACATGATACTTTATCTGAAATTTCATCTGATAATATATCAGGCAGTTTCATTCCAGCATTACGATTAGCCTTAATATCAGTAACAAAAGAAGAGAAACAATAGTACATATATTTTAATTTAATACAGGCAACAACTATTAGTTACTTGTAAATTACATAATCATACTGTATATAAATACTTCCTTTAGAATTTGATTAGAATCATAAACAAGTGAATACGGTGAGTACTAGGCGGGGTTAGTTAGGGTATGCATAGTGTATAATAGACGCTAATATTTATGAAAATATAGGCATTGACGCATATGCAGGTTACATGTAAAGTAGTAACAGCGTTAATAAGAATAAAATGATTAAATAATCAAAATAAAATGTCGAGGTTTATGACAACCTCAATAAGACAAATAGGTGTATGTCAACTTCAGTCTGAAAGAACGTTTGTATAGTCATGTAAAAAAGTAACAAATTCTTATGACAAACAATGCTTTAGTGTTGTGGACAAAGTAAAACACGATATCATCATTCTGATAAAGTAATAAACAACAGAAAAATAGAGATGTGAATACACAGATATAAAGACATTTCAGTCAGTTATAATCAGCGCAATGCCTGGTAAAAATATACGTTACCTAAAATCATTATATGACAACAATTGCATGAATAATTCTAATAATTCTTCTACATTTATTTCATTCATGTTAATTAATAGCCTAGATCACAACTTTTCTGTACATATGCTATACAGTGTGTATACATCTGTTTTTATTAAACAATTAATGCTAATGGTTTCTAAGCAGGTGAGGAGAACCGACGACATGACTGACTTCATGTTATTCTGCAACAACTGTTATTCATGCTTTAATGAATTTTATAAAGAAAGGGTAACAATAAGAAGACTAACAAAGCGATGAGAACTAGTCTATTCATTAATAAAAACATAAAAGCAAAGAAATGCGAGGCACAATAATAAATTTTGTGATTATCTCACGCGAGCTGGTTGACTTATCCATATTTTGGAGGCAAAAATACATTTATACAAGTAGTAGAATATTAATCTCATTCTATGAAAAGTATAAAGATAAACAAATGCTAATAGTACAGATTATTCTCTCCTATAATAGTTTGAGGGCAACTGTTATGGAATATTTAGTTCATTATCTATTCTTCTCAGAAATAAGACGCTATTAAACTGGAGTTCGTGAGTGTTAAATACAATATAAATGGCTTTTAAATGATGGATTTGAAGCTCATGTAAATTTTTTTGATAATATTGGATTCTAGGATCTAGAATCCAACGTTACCAAAGTAATATATATTGCTTCTTATAATCTATTTTCGACATATTGTGGTGGATACTACTCGTAGGGTTGTCCATAAGTAGTAGGTAGCGGAATGTCGCGTGAAAGTGGAAAGAATCAGTAAACAGCCTATGAGGTGAGTTGCGAGGTGGCATGGAGCAAAACATGATTAGAATACATAGGAGAATTGAGGGCAACCAAGGGAAACAAGCCTATAACCGACACGGATCGAGGAACACAAATTGATGATTAAAAGTAATGCATACAATATTTATGACTTTCCCTATTTTCACCAAATAAACAATTGCTTAGTCCAACTGGTCTTCTCACATTTGATGCCGCTGCCTCTGGACGAGATAAGGTTATGTGATTAAAGGTTATATGATTAGATCTATTTTATACGGGAGGATTCCTTAATGCACTTCATTGCGTACTACTGAATTAATGGATTTCTGTTATTAAATAAACTTGTAATTGTAATCAGTAGGAAGTGATTTAGTGTTCCGGCAAGTTTTGATATCCGTTATGGATGATAATCCACTTTTACATACGCTGTTGTCAGTAAGCGAGATTTATATTATTTAGAGAAAGAACAACATAAATTATATGAAGGACACTAATGTATCTATATTTTTGGACAATATTATACGAGATAATCACTGGACAAATGTATTTTTCTAGTATTTCATAAAAAATAAATCATCTGATAGTGTTATGCATTAGAAACTAGAGTATTAGATGAATTCGCTTATAAATCTTCATGTTTGAATGGAAAAAAAAATAACACACTGTAGAAACTTAAATGATTCGCGCTTGCACGTAAAATTCATGCTAGCTTATAATTTTACCGAGTAATCTAGGATTTTAATCTGAAGTCCATTGTTTATTATAAAGGTCATTCGTGGTTTCATTGGCTACAGGAGTATTAAGAAGTATATATCACCATTTTTTATAAACAGATTTACATTCGTTACATCATTTAGTTATCAACTGAAAATAAGATACTTCCCTACTGCAAAATACAAAATAATAAAATAATTTACAAACAGTATTAACTGGATGAATTGTAGGTAAGTTGTCAGTTATCTACTCGAAAGTTGACATGAGTCTGATTTATATGAACAGGGGAGGCGTAGAATCAAGCGGTTATTAGACGCAAAGCAGATGACATTGAAACTGCCTGTTCTTGGGAAACGGTTCACAGTGGCCACAGACGCCAGTGATTTTGGCATTGGCGCAGTATTTCGGCAGGACGATGGGGTAGTGGAGTATGCTGACCGGGTTTTAACGCCGACAAAACAGAAGTACTCGACCATTGAAAAAGAGTGTCTAGTAGTCAGTTCGGGAAGTAGATAAGTGGAGACCGTATCTGCTAGGCCAGCCATTTCACATTGAGATCGACCATAAGCCGCTACAGTGGTCGAAAATTGTTATGATGAACATTACGCCTGCAAGAATACGATTTTACTATTGGCCACATACCAGGAAGTTGAAATGTAATAGCTGACTACCTTTCACGACCATGCGATGACGCTGGTTTACTGGAGGTTGCTTTTGGAGTCAATAAAGTGGAAGCAGACCTTGAAAGACTGATTTGTTACCAGAAGTCCGATCCAACGCTTGAGACAGTGAGACGAGTGCTAACTGAAGGAGTGGATGACCAATCAATGCACTCTAACAGAGAGGAAAAACGTTTCTAAGCCGAAAAGACAGACTAAGATTGAATGCGGCTGGAGTGTTAACATGCAAGGACGATAATGGGAGCTGGATAGCTGTAATTCAGAAGTCATTACAACATGAATTAATCAGGGAATGTCATCAACTAGCACACAGGCGTTGTGAGAACTCCTGACCTCCTGAGACAGTGTGTACTGGCCAGGGATACAAGAAGACGTGTTAAGATATGTTCTCACCTGCCAGCAATGCCAGTTAGTAAAAGGCGATAAGTGCATACGCATTTCGTTACAACCCATCCCCGTAACAACAGTAGGCGATCTGTAGTCAGTGGATGTAGTGGACCCGTTCCCTCAGACATTGAGCGGTAACCAATATATGTTGGTGATGACCGAACATGCTACGCGTTGGGCAAAGGCCGTGGCGATTCCTGCACTAATAAAAGTATCTGTTTAGTTATGACTTCTAAAATAGAATAATTGTTTAAAGATGAAAACCATTTTGTTAAGAGTAAAACAGTACTGTGTGAGTACTTTCCTTAAATGATGAGAATGCTTAATAAAAGTTTGGCGAATACTGGATCCTAAATATATATCTTATAAACCAACTCATTGAAATACTATGTTACTACAACCTTAATGCCAAACAATTTTATTATTTGAAGTGTCATTATAAAGTAAAAAAAGATTGAACGAATGAATCAAGTGTTTAAAAAAATGTCATGCAAAGAAAAATTATGTATGCTTGGCCTGATTAGTAAAGTGAGAGTCTTAGCAATATACCATTTTAAAATTGCTCCAATAACCAACCAATCCATATACAACAACAAAAAATGAGTGACTGCTAGCAAAATAAATGATTTTTTGGCGAAAGCTTGGTGATGAGAATCTGATTCTGCTTACTTTGTTTTGAGAATCAGTGGCATCACTAGACTTTCTCGACCAAGTGTCATTTCAATTTTAGTATTTTTACCATATCATATCACGCAAGCAATCTTCATCTGACTTCTATGACAAACATGGTGAATATTCAAACATTTAACGACTACAACATTGATATATTAGTACAAATAGCGAATCTTGAGTGCTTTTGTTTATTTACCTTGCTTCATAACAATGTTCAGGAAATAGTTAAATTGAATAAACATACTACAATTTATCTTCTGGAGAAGAACTGAATGAAAAGTAATTTTTCTTCTTTCATCCTGTATTTTTAAACAATCTCCAATTAATATCACTCGTTTAAGATTATAAATATGTTATTTGAATTTGTATTTGAACAAATTTTAAAGAGCTTAGTTCGTAGCTATCACAAATAAACACTGTGTTTTACAAAATTTGAAGCTGAGATATGTTGATCAAAATTCCTGATATTTGAGAACAGATTTAATTTCCTGTAGTACGCAACTACGGTTGATTTTAAGAAATATGCTAAAATGATTTCTAAGATGATGGACGTATATTGTCTAATCAATCGATTTTCTCAACTTACTTAAAGCAGATTATTCGTACCATTATTACTAGCGTTATAAAATGGCTATCAATTAAAATTCCAACAGTAAGCTCCAGTTACATAATGGTATTATTCAATCAAGTAACATACAGTTTATGCATACCATATGTATTTATATGTATCGTAAACATTGAACTTATATACTTGTCAGTTAGTGAATGAAATGAATCATATATTACTGAATAAACCATTTTGCTATAGTTACAACCAATCACTTTTTAAATATGGCAAATTAAAAACACACGAGTATGTAAGTTGGCATGTAATTCTAATTTTGATACTAATGAATAATAAAGATAGAGAAACTTTAGTATATATATACATATTATTGATCCACTGTTACATAACCATCTACTAAATAAGAATAAATTTTCGGTATATCTCAGCGTGGATTGTGATCTCATAAAACTATGATTCATAAATTAAAAAAAAATTGATCACCAAATTGGTAATATGCAGTACAACTGCAGATATGAATGGTGACATAATCTTGAAAAGAAAAGAAACTGCACGTATCAAGATTATACTTATTTATTTCAATTAGTGAGTAAAAATTAAACACTCAAATAGGCTACATGTTTATGTGCATACAAATATACATTGAATGGAAGGTGAATAAGTATATTTCTAAAAATGTAAGAAATCCAATAAACATATATTTATCTACGTGAAAATGCATGATATTTATCGTGATCAGTAACCGAGTAACTTTTCACTTTAATGTCACAATACTGCAAATTTAATTTATAAATTCATTTATTTATAACCACCTACACATACAATTATGAATGTAGAATGTGTAACATATACACACAATCAATATCAGATGCTTAAACTAGTTTTTATTCAATGACAATAACATCCCATTAATTAGTTTAAGTGTAAATTATGGACAACCAAATATATCCATGATTCTCAGAACCTCGTTCGTTAAACTTAATCACCAAGATGTAAATACTGTTATAACCAAAGTCAAAGAAGGAACATAAAAACCAAACGCGATGTGAAAGTAAACATGACGAAATAATAATTGACAGGATTGATCAAGGAGTGAATAAAGAATAGAAACATTTGAGCGAACAATTGTTTTCAATAGCTTCGTTATCAGGCTTTTACAGTTAAAAACCTATGAATATTCCATTGCAATGGCCATAACAAGAAGTGAACGTATAATGTTGAACAAATTACATAGTTAGACAACGATGGATGTTAGAATGGTGAGCTTTCACACCAAATACTGTTTAAATATATCCAAAACTTGCCGGTAAATTTGAAAGGTAATTTAAAACAGGGGTAGGGGAAACAAATAATTATCATAAGGTGTTAAGCTACATTCAATAATACAATAAACAAATCAAATCATGTGCGAATACTATAAAGTAATAAGAAAACTAGTATGATAGTTTAGTTGTGATAATAATAATAATGCTGTAATAATGGGAATTATTGTTAGGGTAACCATGATAATGGTGAAAAGAAGATCATGTGAATTAGGAGAGACTTTGTCCGATTCATAATGATGATAAGAAAGTTGATGTGAATGCAACAGCTTAGTGATAAAGATAAAATATGCTTTTGCAATGGGAGTTTACAATTGTCATCTTGTGTAATGGATGGTACGGTCGTGAGCTATGGTAGACCGAGAGCCAGAACATACCTCTTATAGACGCATAATTTAAGCTTTCCAGAGTTTATCCCTACGGCTTTAGCTATGTAAATAAGCCGTAATCTCGTTCCTTTAGATAGGTCAATTGAGACGTGGTACAAAGAAGTGAATTCTTCTTCTATTTCGATTTGGTGATTGCCATTTACCAAATGTACCAGTATTGTGGTATTGATGGATTTAGTTACTCCTCTTCCTGACCATGCAGGTATATGCTCACGAGTACGTAATGACAAATACCTATGAGTACGGTTGATATAACTAGCTCACAGAAGTGGTTAAATTAGTATATACACATTGAAGAAGCCATCTTGGGTATAGTATCCTAAAATTGTTGCGTGAACATCGGTTGTGAAGATAAGCTGCATCTTAGCTAAGTTAAACGTCTTTCCAACTGATCTATAAATTTATGTGTTAAGATGTCCCTAGGAATACTTCCTTAAAAATTCAGTCATAGATAAAGGTGTTTTTATACTGAAAATGCCCGATTTCGCCCACTTTTTTGATGAACTCGACTGGATATTTGTTATTTTGAAATGTTTCTTTCGGTTCGCTTATATTTTTCATTTATATTATCACACAGGGTGGACATTGTTGAAAATATTTAGTAATTCTTGCTTATTGACAATCATACTGCATACAATTAGCATGTCGTCAACATAACGACAATAGAAATTAGAAAATGGGTAACTACATGACATTAGCTAGTCTCAATTGATATTATCTAAATAAAATAGTGGTTTCATTGATTTAAAATAAATATTACACAATAGTATGTAAGGAATTCTACAAATTAGTAATATTCTGATATCGGATCTAAATTCATCAGCTCCATATTAAATAACAGTGGTAGAGTCCGTCGAGTAGCATAGGTACGTCAATATTGGTCGGAGACAACTGAATAACATCAGTGTATGTAATATTTTACTATTGAACTCAGTATATACAAACTGATAACAAATACGCGAGAAAGCATCTACTACTATCAGTTAAGCACTGTGTTAAAACGGTATCATGTGGATATACGACGTGATCATTGGGAATAGAGGCTATAGGGTGTACCAAATTTTTTACTACGATTCCTTATTTGTGTCAGCGAAAATATAAGGTCAAGTTAAAAACTGTCCATAAATTTAGTTTCGCTAGAACGATGTCTTGTTCAAGGCATGGAAACTTCTGTATTTTCAAATAACGATGACGATATACATGTAAATAGCCAAACGAGTGAGCCAAAAATTTTCAAAACGTTTGCTTAAAAATTGTCACTACTGAAACGTTGAAAGTAGTAAAAATAAACCAACAAAATAAGCGCTATCAAATAAGCCTGGGACTTGAAATTAGAAATAGGGAAGAACGATAGAGGAACTAAATTGATAGTTTGTTTACAAAATGTACTATGAACAAGATTGTGTACTGTCACATGAACTAAATACCTAAGTAACAGAAATACCTAATTTTATAAGTTTAAAATACACGAGATTTTTTAGATAAGCAGTGAGTCACTTAAACTATATGTGTTTATTATTTTGATAAATAAGGAATATCCTATCTAAATCATCCTACCTAACTATATGACTGTGTTTAGTTGTGTGCACGTTGAAGGGTTTACAAAAACAAATCGAATGAAAAAAAAAACAAAGTTAATAAGAGAACATTCAACCCACCTGAGCTTTTAAACCTTGAAGACCCCCAACCTAAAATGCGAGTTTAAGAAACAACAAATAATTCGTAAAACGTTTATATTAGAAACGTGTAAGCCAAAAAAAACAGTCATGATAAAACGACATGAATATCATCAATATTCACTTTAAAAATACTTGCTTTGATATTATTGACTATTAAATATGTCATTTGTAAGTGTTAGGATTATTTACTAAGACCACACAGTAGTTAGCTTGTTCAGCGTACATGAATGTATTTGTAAGGGTTCGTAATTTCCTGTTGTTGACATTCAGGAATGCAACTAATCACTCTCTGTTACTATATGTGCATTCTATTGTGTCTTAAATATCAGGAAACGGGAAATCATGAACCCTTACTTATAAGTCCCTAGCTGCTGAAAATAATAGTAGTTATTTTGACTCATTAGCTCCGACTAGTTGATAACCAAGCCAAACATTATTTATAAAAGTAGTAATTGAATATACTCACCATTCGAACTGTGCATGTATGTTGAATACATGTGGATTTATGAATGAAATCACCATTTGTTGTAGGTTGTGAATAACTTTGTATATAAGAAATAGTTTTTTTACGTTCATGTGGTCCTTCTGAAGACTCTTCTTTCAACCACTGATCACGGAAAAAATCAATTAACCGATTAGACAGACGTCTTTCATCATCTGGATTATCACAGTTGGATGATCCGAAACGAAACATATAACTCACCACTGAAATGAGATCATATATAACGGAAGGGAGGAGAGTTTTCAAGAACAACTTTAGAAAATAGTAAAATATTGAGCAAAACAAATGTAAGATATAGAGCCTGAGATGCACACAAAATCAAACCGAACTAAACTTTTACAACACATTTAAACTGAATCAAAGTTGGCTATATTCAGGTCTTGTTTTTTTCATTTTGAACACAACTTGATTCACAACAGGTCATTTATATAAACAAAAAATAAGTAAAATACTTTGAATATGTAATGATAACAACAGACGAAAAGTGTAGTTCAGTGGTAAGAACTGAAGCAAGCGTAGTTCGGGAACTAATACTTTTCCACAAGTAGTATAATGTTTAAAATATGATAACTCAAGCACCAATTTGTTTCCCCTCAAGCCAAAACGCAGTATTTTTAGTAGTAGAAACCTAAATTGTTATGGCTAACAAGATCGATTTCCAGACTACAGTTATTAGCTAAGAAGAACTTAATTTTAGCTTGCCAATAAAACAATGAATGTTTTAAAAATTTATAATATTGTTTAGATAGTTAATCACTTTCAGCAAGTACATAGAATTATCTCTTAATTATTAAATACTTTCATTGACTGATTATTGGCTAGTAAATAATATGATGCATATATACAGTCCTTTATATAAAGATGATTGAATCATATCATTCAAGTTTCCTGAAGACTACCTATAAACTACTTTCTTTTATTAAATACTATCTATTAGTTAACAATATATGATGGAACTATTTTAATCGATCATTGTTTGATGCAGCTAAAATATTTCAGTCAGTGGATGAAATACTTTTCCTGAAGAAACATCATATTTGCAGACATATAGCTAGAACCCAATATGATTTTCTGAATAGTTGTACAATAAAAATTTTATTATTGAACTGTTGTCGATTAATTGTTATAGATTGAGATAAAATGATGAACAATTAGCATAAAAAATATTTTCAGCTTAAAAACACTTATTTTCACATCAGAGATTGACTAAACAGATTTTATATTAAGGTAAGATCGTTGAACGTCCCATTGACAAGGACTAAAAGCTCGAGTGCATCCGACTGCGACCCATAGTAAGCGTTAACCCGCTAACATGTAATGATGAGACTTCACAAGGAGTCGGATCATTCCTGACAATCTACAACCATCTAGAGCTATAACAATGTTTACCTTTATTAAAGCGAACTTGTCAATCAGTTACCAAAACAAACAATTAAATCTTACATGGTTTCTCACTCGGCAAAGGTGGTTTTGGTGGTTCAGTATTCAAAGTGACTAATTTGAGTTCTTCCAAATCAATGTGATCTAAGCAATCATTATGCTTATCGGCAATATCACAAGAAAAATTCCATTTTCCGAATTGGGGTTTAAATGCTGGATAGTGAGATGCACTTATATCACTTGAAGAAGTGCCACCAGAGGTGTCCAGTGATAATGTTTCAACTGATGGAATGAGTTCATCATCGTGTTTACGATCATGAATATTGACAGATTTGGGATTGCTTTGATCAGGTCGATTGATTACAACTCGGTTAAGATCTGGTCCAGTACCATCTGGGAGTGATGGTGCTAATATAACCTAGGGCAAAATAATAAATAAAATATTGATTTATACAGTATAGAAATAAGTCCTACTGAATTTCCTTATGAAAGATTCAACTAAAAATGGATAAATAAAGGGAAATATTCAAATTTGAATATTAAATATATAAAACCACCCATTAACAAGTAGAGTGTTTTCGGATCACTCACTGGTACCATACTATCAAATTTAAGTAAAATGAATAGATATAAACCGACTACGGAAAAAATGTAGTTATTTGGTCAGACGTACAAAATAGTAAAGCTTACTCAGCCTTCACAGAACATAGACTAACACAGGGTTTTTAATTAAAAAAATAACCGGATACTTTTACAAATTCTGAATTTATTTGGCATATGGCTAGTAGTGGAGTTCATACAACATGCTTCGTTATACTTGGATTTATCAGCAGGATATACCTCCACCGATGTTTATGTTTAAACTGAAACTCTAACCCAGAACCTTTCACTTTAAACATAAATGTGTATCTAATAAGCTGTTGAGTAGATATAACCACTAACTTGCCTAAACTGTATGTAGAGCTTAGAAGAGTTTTGCAATTTTCAGCTAAATTAGAAACTGGTCAATTACAGTCTTGAGTATCAACAACGGGAATTTACAAATCACTACTAATGAGTACTTTACACTTACAACTCGTTTGTTAGTCCTTATAAACAAGTAATTGAAGATAAAAAAAATCACTAAAATACTAATCATGATAAAAAAGATACTGAACAAAAGACTGGTTACGGCCTATTTTAGAGTTAATCATAAAATAAGAAGAAACAAAAGTCAACCATATAGACAGTGTATGTAACAGCTTAGGGCTGACTGTGCCCAAGTGAATTTATTCGATAGTATGTTAGTTAGTCGACAGTGTAAAATAACAGAAAATAGACATGAGTAACTTTAAAATACCTTGTGATAATCTTCAGTATCTAGTTCAGGTGGACCTAGACAATCTCATATAACCTATGCCTACTATTAGTCACGGTGTTCCTGCAAACGTGTTAATATGTTTTATAATTCCTGTATTCCACCCCAACCCCCACCGTATATGTCTGCCTTCTCATTTCCTTTGTTACATTGTTTTAATGAAGTATGTTAAGCTGACCTTCACATTTGTTACTTGTCAACACTTTTCCGATTCTTACCCACTTTTAATTATTTAAATTTAGGACATTGATACACTTGTATACATATATATTCCTAGTTAGATCCCTCATTTCTTTGATTACTGGAGTGCTGAATACTAACAGCCTGTAATTCCACTACAGGTTATTACAACACAATACTATTACTTGTGGGTTCTCACTGTACTAATGTGTGATTACTGTTTGAAATATTAAGTGTTCATAAGAGCATTACATAACTATAAGAAGATACGAAACCAATCTACTGCTTATTTCTGACTTTTAAACTGTTATTAAGACTGCACGAGATTTTTATATCAACATCGTCACCAGAATATTAAATGGGAATTTCTTTGATGTGTAAGGATCAAGGGTACTTTTGATATTTAAATGAGAGGCTAAATTCAGTTTATTAATCACATACTACGACACTTCATTTCAATATTTCCGACTCAACACCTACAAGAGTTATTAATACATACGTCTCATGATCACAAAATACTATGGTGAATTTATAGTGTCAAAATCCAATAAGTGTCATGTTATTAAGCAACTATGAAAAAAGACATTTGTTCTTTACAAGCTTTAGGAACTGAATTCATGCTATTTTTTAAAGTTTTAGGAAATAACATACAAAAGTGAAGTTTGCTTACCTCTCTAACTTTATGTCGTTCAATAACAACACGTCGTTGAAAATGACGTCGATATTTTTTACCATTCGCTTCAATTATTTCATAAGCATCTTCTGTATCAGATTTCACTTCGGAGTGACATTTAGGTAGATAATCGTCATAATCAGTAATGGATTCGCAATTAGCGTCACCACTTAATATTGAGTTGTTATTTTCATTCGGAATGACAGTAGTAGCTGTAGTGCTACTAGTGGTGTCAGAAGGACTAGTAGTGATGGAATTATTTACATTCGATGAAGACATAATAAGAGGATTTTCAAGCTGCAAGGTAGAGTAAAAACAACGATAGAAAAAATAATGTTTAGAAGATTCAGCAACATTTCTAACTTGACTGAACTGTTTCTTATGTACAATGAATAAGCGAAAAATTAAAAAACACTGGAACGAGAAAAGCTTAACCTAGCCTAGTAAGATGTTAGTAATTGTTTAGGGAGAAAATATTTATGTATTCAATGAATCATAGTTCCAATAATAAGGAAACTAAACAAACAATTGTCTGAATTAATGATTTTAAAGGAAATGGAATTACTTCATATGAAACGAAGAAATGAATAGCACTATAGTGATAGCCATTGTTTAAATAAGTTTTATGCTGAGAAAAAAGTACTTTCTGATCTATCATATTGAATGAATGTTTTATCTTTATTGCTTTTTATCTTTTATTGCTAATAATGTGATATGAGTAAAAACAGAATTACTATGTAACATTAAAATATTCATGTATAAAAGCATAACTGTTTGCTAGTAGGTTGGTTACTTTGAAACAGATTATGTATACAAAGTTATGAATTTAATTAAGAGAAACACCGTCTCCTTGATACTTTCGACTTTTTACACCAAAGTAACCGGAGAGGTATTCGAACTTACAACTTCGTTGACGAAAGTGAAGTGTTTTAGCTATAAAAAAAACCGCTAATCGAGAGGAGCTTGTTTACTTCACTATTTAAACCAATCATTAAAATAATATTGAATATGATTTTCGTACCGCCATGGTAAAAATGGAATATGAAGACACATAATAATCAACAGAGGAACATAATAGATAGAAGACACAATTTGTAGCCTTGATACATACACTTGTTTTTATTCAGGTTAAAACTTTAATTATTTGTAATATTAATGTGATGAGACCTTCAAATACACTAATAATAATTGCACAACTTTTTTGAAGAGTTCAGGTTTTAAAGAATACTATGATGGGAATTTACAGTTTCGACATACTACAAAAAACATCAGAAACCTGTGAAAAATTTAGAAGAGAGAAAATAAATATACTTATTGATATGTCGAGCACCTCAAGAAGATTGATTTATCTCCACGGACTATTGTTGGTGGACTATTTCAATTATTTTAGTTGTGTGCAAAGTAAACATCTTATTTCTCTTATTATTTATGTATATATAAATGAGTGCTTGAAACGTAATTTCATATGTCTGGTTGGTTCATCAGTCTCGTGTTATTCATATTTTGGCCTGGGATTGAGTATGCATCTAGAAAAAACGTTAGGCATCAACTAGACTATTGTATTTATATTAATCGTTATAAATGGTGAATACAAGGTCACGTGAGGCAACTGGCTGTACTTCACATTATAATATTTATTAGCCTACTTTTTTTTTATAAAGGACTGACATCAGAACAGTCTTCAAGTTTGTAACAGTATAAGTGGCTACGGATAACATTAACAAGAGTCAATATTTTATGACAATCACACACGAAATAGCACTTGTGGTTACAAATGTTGGGGAACACTTTATTATATAATACAGTAGTTGATCAAACGGCTAATATTGTGTTTTTTTTGTTTTATAAAACTTTAAACGATGGTTAATATCATAAAACATCAAACAAACATACTGTTGACAAAATGAATTAAGCAAAATTTGTGTTAGAACTCAGTTAAAACAAACTGACATAAATACGAGACGTTTTAACCACTGAATAAAATGAAAATGTTTAATAGTGTTAATCGAGATGAAACGTTAAAAACAAGATGGTGCTACGTAAGCATTATGGAATGCATGACTGTACAATCTACCACGTGGTTATGAATGGCTTAACCATCTTCCTAAGACACTATATCCTGCCATTTAGCACCAATATATTGCCAAATAACAAAACAATATTTGGAATGGTGATCAACTAAGAAGCTGTAATATTGTACAGGTGAGTTTTTATATTCCTTAGAGGTTGCGTAGTTGTGTTTCTGAAATGTATTGTACTGTATAAAGAAGTACTATTAATAAACTTTGTAAAGGGTGTCTAATCTAAAAGCGGAAGTTATAACATTCATGGTACGTCGTAATTATCATGATCATGATGTAATTTACTACACAGATTTAGTATTTTAATGACAATCATACATACACGACCAACATTTTTGTTGGTAAATCGGATATTAACAGATACAAGGTGTTAACGTTAGATTCGTTAATAAACAATTATTTTGTGTTCCAACAAAGACGATTATTTTATGAAAAACTGATGGGTAAAAAAATCATGAAAGAAGCATTATTGAAGTGTTATTTCGATTTCAAAAAAGACCGAAATGGACATGGATAACTGGTTCGTAAACTATGTAATCAAGAACTACAGGATTTGTATAATGTCACTGGGATCAACTCTGCCTATATCATTTTGTAACCTGATGGCAACTAGTAGTAATACCATATGACTTAGTGTCACATTTTGTTAGACATGTGAATTACAGAATCGAAAGATCGGGAAGTTTTTCTAGTGAAAAGCGGTGATTATTCAGCTAAATATTTTCATTGATTCCATCAGCAGCCTTAACGGCTTATTCTATTTACCGATATGGATGCGCATTACCTTGTGGAGCTGCAAATTAAGCAAGTGTGAGTTTACAAATACCTATGCTAAAAGAAAGGCAGAGACAATCTACTAAATTCCAGAAGTTAAAGCAAAGGTAATTCAAGCGTGATATAACATTTCACTAGTACTATGTGAAGACTCCATTTCCTAATTAGAGAATACACTAATATCAGTTTACTTTATATAACTAAAGTTAATATTTTTGTCCAATTTACAGTGATAATTTATCACTATGTTAGGTAGTTAATAACAAAGCAATAAGATAAAATCACTCAGTTATTGAAAGAAACACAGGCTGCCTCAAGAAATACATTGGAATAAACAAGAACAGCTGTTATCAAAGTTTATCTGAAGGGATTCACGAAAACAAGAAAACGACTAAATTAGCTATATAAATAGGGTATCCTGTTCTGATTTCATTTTACTATAGCAAAATAAGTTCCCTAGTTTTGAAAAGTATAAGGTAGTATACCAATTAGAATGAAACAGGAAAACATAGACACGAATATAAGCAGAGATGATTAATAGTTAAACAGATTTATAATAAACCGAAACATTTTTATTTGTTTCAAAATAGTATTATATTGCTAATTAGAAGTCGTTGAAACCCAATAAACCTACGTTATGCTTACTTAATAACATTGAAATTGTATGTTATTTGGCTATTTATTACTTAAAGCACAAATGCAATTAAAAATAAGTGAGATGGAAGCTTAAAGACACAGAATTTTATTCGCTTGGCTTTGAGAAACGGCCAACATTAATGCAATTTTATTGACGGAGGTTTAAAAGCTTCGAAAAAGGTAGAAGTCGCCGGTTGGGTTTTGACAAAATAAATCACCTACCAGTGTAATAATAAATAGTGAATGCTTCAATATCATCCTAATTTTTAACGTCCTATTAAAAATCTAGAATAGATAATTCCAAGCAAATAGAAAGAAATATTTTGTGTTATAAGTTTCGTCTTGGAAAATATCATAATACAGACTCTTCAGGTATTTTACTCATAAAAATATGAAATAACTAGGCATTCTTTGAAGGTAGGTACTACTTTCAGAATAAATTTATTTTAAATAAACATTATAAATATAAAGAGAACAAATAATGTGTAGGCATCAAATCCGGAAAGAAAATTATGAAAATCAATAAAACAGTGAGATTATAAGTAACTATGCAGAATGAAAACAAAAGTAAAACCCCTTATTATGTTTACCTACTATTTATACGATGCTTAATCCCTTTAATCCTAACTAACAAATCTACCACATAAACTATTGATGACTTGACATATAAACAATGCAGAAACTGAGAAAATCACCTTCAGTTATATATAGTGATGGTTGTTACGTAGTCGAAACAAATAAGCTTCAAGAATTTGTTTTGATGAGTTTGAAAGATTGTAAACATTATTCTAAATCAATAGTTATTTATCATGAAGTAATGAAGAATGTTTATTGATGATAAAAATTGACAAGTACTGCAGGGAATGAAAAAAAATAAACATCAAAGTTTCTAATACGACTTAAATTTAAAGTTCGTTTAAGATCAGAGACTCATGCAGGTTTCTTTATAAAGAAAATAAACTATTTTTCAAGACAGTAAAAGCTGCTACATTTAGTTAAACGGTCATCACCAATAAATATTCTGTGCTTCCAGAATTAATATTTGTTTTGAATTACACTTCTGATCGTCTACTCGATTAAAACTGTGTTATCGTTTTTGCAGTTTTATGTCTCGATTGTTTTTCTATGTATATCTCTGATGGACGTAAAAGTATCATATTTAGAATTACTACTTATGTGCTCATAAATTGGTAGGTATCGAAGAAACTTCCTAAGGATAATCTCAGAAATTGAAAGTATGTCATGTTTTTTAACTATTACTAATTTGTTCAATTATTAACTTTCAACATATTTATGTGTTATAATATACTTCTACTTCACTGTACTAGATAATTTACATTAAGAAAATAACGCTTGTCAGAGTATGTTTTAAAAATTGAAAATTTTTCTAGAAGGGATAATCAATGTAGCAAATCTTAAAAGATGTTTTTCTTTTAAACAAATTATAGTCCAATTATTTATAATTTTCTAAATCCTTAAAACACAATAAGGATGTGATTGACACGTTACCATTACAAAAATAAATTATTGATAAGAGTGCATATCCAAATTACAAATGGCTGATTGTGAACATTATCTCAATGATCAACAAGTTTATTATTTAACTACTCAAAAATAGATTGATAAATTATAGGCGGAATAAGTATCATAATTCAATGCACATTAATCGAATCACCTAAATTAATAGTAGAAGACGATATTCTGCAAAATACAAATTCAAAAAAAAAATTGAACATTACTGATGTAGATAAAGTCAGTGATAATTTTGTCTGAAAAAGTTAGATTTGAATCTTAACCACGATATTACCTAGAAATATAACACTGTAGAAAATATACAATAGAAAAAAAAACGAATATTTTAATATATACGTTGTTTATAGTACGAAATACAATGTATCTAAGGAAAGAATCAGGTGATCAGATGATAAGAAGCTTTAAGAAATCCCATTTCACATTAAATTCAAGACATCTTCATGAAGATAATAAATTGAAAATGACTAGATTTATAATTGCTAATTTTATTTAGTAAGTAACTATAGGTTCTGATATTAGGTAATTGAAGGTAGTCTGCAAGAAACCATGTTTGACCTAGGATTCATGCTAGGTGGCACTTGTCGACAAAATTAAACGGAAATTTTGAAGAGATTGAATCTTCCTGTGAGATTCGAACCAGCCTCACTTTGCTTCATACTTTAAGAAAGTTTTTACTGAAATATATTAAGTCGCCGGATAGACAGAGTCCGACTAGCACTAAAGACTAAACAAATACAGTATAGGGGATTATTCACTGATCAATCAATAGGAAATACTCGATTATTAAAAAAAACTTGGCTATAACTTTCATGAGGGCTACCAATAAACCTACACCATGTAAGGTGAAAGGGAGATTTGACCTATGACCAGCTACAGCATTAAATAATTAAATTACTTCATTTAAATAGTGAACCGTTAGATATAATTATTGCAGCTCTACAGTTGAAACACAATAAACATAAAAGCAAAATCAGAAGTATGCACAAAGATCTCTAAATTAAAAGAAAGAATACATGTTGCCTATTTTTGATTTGCGTTATAAAATCATAAAAGTAATTGCAACAAGTATCAAGAATGTGAGATACTGTCAGGTAAACCAGAATGGATATTTGCTATCTTACAGATGAATCATCACTAAACAACCAATATAGTAATAAAGAACGGCATTAACAACAACAAAAACTTTACCATTAGGTTAATATAAGGTTAGAAATTTAAATGAAAGTTAACATAAAAAACTCATACAGAAACCAAAGAGATAAGTATAAAATTAATGATATGTGAATGCACAGCATTACACTATGGTTACACATATGACCTATATAATAATAATAGGGTTACATTTACCTAAAGTAACGAAGGCACTTCATCAAATAAAACAATACATTTAAAAAGTATAAACTATATCATATATCTAAACATAAATGCAAATCATTTCTCGAAAAAGGGTTAAAAGAGAATCAAACGAGAAAACATTATTAATATGAAACTGAGAGAACTTATCAAGTGGTGGAGTTGCTATGATAAAATTGAAAGAAAAAATGTTTACAATTACTACTACTAACTTCGTTACAAACGCTAACAACACTGTAGCTTAATTGTCAGTCAAATAAATACTAACGTTTGTTTATTTTTGCAAAGATAACATTGATCTAGCGTATATAATTTAAAATGGAATGAAATTCGGTTCAACTTCCTGAGTGAACCCAAACACTAACACAAACGGTGAAGAATTATGAAATATTAGTTTAAAACCCTAATCTAACAAAGTGGTTGTAAAAGAAAAGCCTAATCCACTGTTTTATGTACAATTTATAATGATTCGAAGGTTAAGAATAAGTTACCACAAAAATGAGAATAATGTAATAATATTTTACTTCACTAAAAATCGACAGTACAGATAATTTAAACTGATATTTAGGCTATTTTATAACACACAAGAAAATATATCATTCAATATAATGTCGATGCTAAAAACTTACAAGTTACTTAGGGTGTTATGTTGAAGACATGAAAGCAAGAATGATTACTATTAGACAAGTTGTTGATATAATTTATTCTTCTCTATCGATGTGTTGAAAAGAACTTAGTTTAACTGCATTCATATATGACAGGTTACGATGAACAACAAAATAACGACGTTATTGATCATCTAGTTGTTTTTTTATATTTATTTACGGTTAACAGCCTTAATGGTATTCTTTTAAACAAATCAAAGGATCAGATAAAAGAAGAAACGTTCAACTGGATGACAATAATTGGAAAACTACTAAACATAAGAAAGCACAACGAAACTGCTTTTTTAACGATTCTACGGTATTATGCATACATAACTCGAAACAGAATAAAACTCAAACTATACCATTAGATCTCGCTAGAAGCACTTTACATCGAAATGAAAGGATCGGAGTGTAAATCGGCATTCGAAGTTAGTAGGAGATGAATCACCTACGATTTTTTATCAAAGCTTCGACAATTCCTCAAGAAATTAACCTCAGATACAACTTACATTTACCATAAAACAAAATAAAAGCAGAAGATTTTATCAAACAGGAGTTCTCGATAACCTAATTTTCAACTGTTAAAGCCTTAAGGCTCACTATAAAAATATGTATACACATATACATATAAATATATATGAGTGAATTAAATGATGAATAAACAAACGACCTAATTATATTATAGTGAGCTTGATCTTGAATCATAATAATTAAAACGATATGTGATAGTGTTCCCTTTAAATTATGTAGAAGTAAAATCATAGAAAGATATGACAACTACATACATTCTATTGTATAAAACACAGTATAAAACAGTAAAGATCAATATATAAGTACTCTTAAACCTATGAATATATAGACAATTGTTCACTCTAAATGGTTACGCTATAATATTGCATTCAATATTTATTGATAACATACTTGTTAATAAAAATAACAATCATTTAAATTTATTAAAACAAACATAATTTACATCTACTTTTGATCGCTTTTCTTGAACAAATAATAGTAAATTTTGTGATTTTCATTAATACGTGTTATTTTTGTTTATAAATTTCATTTATATGATAAATAAATGTAATTCACTAGGTTTCTCTAAACGCATTAATGTAATATTACTTGTAACAGGATTAATTAAAATGTGAGATGAAATTGAAGACTATCATGATCAATCAGCTGAGAGGTGATAAACTTAATAAATAATAAATACATTTAGAAATTAATTAATTTGCCATAGGTTCAAGTTATCTTGAATGTACTTCATTGTTTAGACAACCAAACAGTATTACTAGATTTCATGTAACTACTGATTGACTCAAATTGTATGCATAAAATTGCGAATTGATCAATCAGTTACTTTATCGAGTAATATTTATTTAAGTATGCATTCTAAGATAGGATGTAGATAGATCTCTTAACTGACTAAAACTTTTGATAGAAGAAAATATATATAACTTCCAAAATAGGAGGATACAACATACATTAGATTTTTACTAATTTACTAGAGAGAAAGTGATGGAGAATGAAACCTAACCGCATTTACGAAAGATCATTACAAAAATCCAGACATAAAAAAAGATTTAATAATATGAATGCTATTCATTATATCAATGTAGCAAAACGGAAAGACTATTAAGATATACTTCAAATAATTAAATCGACATCGTTTTCTGGATAAAGCTTAATGTATTTACTTGTTTTAACTTACATAAAGATAGAATTTACAAACTGCACTATACATATACAACTATGATATGCTTTCTCAAAATAACTTTGGGTGATAAGAAACACTTATGTTAGTCAATCACAATCAGCTTATGGTGTGGTATAGATATACAATAAAACAATAAGATAACAAGATGAATATTGAAAATACGGTTTGAAAAACAAGAAACGGATTGGCAGAATCAAAGAAATGAAAAATATTAAGGTAATAAATGGACAGAGATAAGAAAGATATATGAGAAATTTATGAGACAAAATACTGTTGTGAAAATCACAGTAAGTACACAGTTTCTATTACTTCAACGTATGCATTCAGAGCATACATCAAATAAGCTTTATTTTTATATAGACAAAACACTAGGAAGTCATAAAATTCTCATTAGTTAAAGTCTACCTTAAATGTAATTAACTTAAATTTAAGTCACATACTAATATCACTAGAAAACATTTGCATGTAGTCATTTATTATAAAGTATACTTGTACTCTTCATAAAACAACATATCCATAAGCTTACAATTTACTGCGGCCACTAAACACTGCCAAATGTTATAGGTCAGGTAATAAGTTGGATATGATGAAGCAAGTATATCTTAAGTAAATAAACTGGACTAGACTGGACTTAGAGGTTTTTATTTCACTACTTTTTTCTGTAAAGCTCACAGATAAAAAGACTGAAGCTAACAAGGTTAGATAGAATACAATGACAGCTTGAATTTCATCGTTATAAACATTAACGATTGTAAATACTGCTGATATTAGTGAAATAAGTGTACCAACCAGAGACGACTAATATTCACCATAACAACTTTGGCGCTATAAGAATCTGATATTCAGTCTTGCAAGTTATTAACATTGACGTCTTCCATGAACGACAGAGCACAAACAGACCTCTGCATCATACACAAATATTTTATATCTATTTTAAGATAATAAGTATCTACCAATAAAAAGGAACAATGCTTTATTGAATTACATGCTCCAATTATAACAATAAACAACATAATTGATAGATATCATTCGGTAATAAGGAGTAAACGCATTACTATCTAAAAATCATTTGTGAATTTTATTTTTAAAGTTCTCAATTCAATTGATTTCAGACATCAGATTATTTCGAAAGTAATTTTGTCAAGAAATGAAACCAGATAAAAGAATACTGCAACCTAGAAAGTACTAAACACAGCTGTTATATTCGAATTTCAGACACCCCACCCACAGAAGCGCCCAAAGATTTAACGTGAATTTTTAAGTTAGATTCATAAGTCGCAAACAGTTCATTAAATAAGGTGTGAGCCCTCATCAATGACATTAGACAGCAGGGATAAAGCAGAACACATTGGATAGGTTCAGAAATTCTGAATAATTGAATTTCGGATTACACATGATATTGCATTGTCTTTAAAACTAGAGATCTTTAGCTATGATTCATGATTACTAGGATGCTAAGTTAGAAGAATTACCTGAAAATGCGTATCATTTTTTAACTGTTGATATCCCTTACTAAAGTAATAACAATAAGACATATAAAAAGGAAGATTAAAGAAATGGGTGGAAACATGATCTTTAAAAAGCGTATAACGTTAGAAAGAAATAAACTATGTAACAGCAAAATAATTTATTATGTCTAATCAGCAGTGAGATCCTAAACAACTAAGCTATAAGAATATCAAAATTCCAGCCTATACAATGAATTAAAAACCATAGAAATGTAAATATGAACCTACTGGGAAAAATGTGGGTTTTCTTAAAAACCATTATCGAAGCAAAATGGATATAATCAAATAAGTAATCATAGAGTGAAGATAATTTACATAATTTTGAACACTAATCCGTGACAAAAACTATACTTATAATACTGATCTAAACAATGCTTGTATATACTGAACAACTAGGAAGAAAAAACTGAAAATGATGGGAGATACATGTTATCATAACAACACATGAAATAAATATTTAGAGGAGTAAAGATAAATATTTTAATAAGAAATCAAAACTCCAGTACATATTACCTGCTGTGTACATGAATCAGTATCCTGTAAATGCATCACCATCTTGGCTACTTGTTCTTGCATCAAACTATCACTAAGTGGATTATTCGAGTCTGCAGATGATTCTGATCTTGACCAATATTTACAGTCTTTTAAATTGAATGGCAGCCTCTGGTCAATGAAAAAGAATAGAACGTGACTGTAAATTCAACTATTTTCAAAGCATCCAAATACACAAATAAATGTATACATTTGGAATTAACTATAACCAAATATTCACTTCTAATATTTTGTTTACTTTCCTGTCTAAAGAAGTTACTGCCAAATTAGTTTGTATTTAAGAAACAGCAGGCAGAGAAGAGCTTGATTTGTTGACTAAGTGATATTTATTTTCAAAGTTAGCATATATGAAGTAGTGACAATGAAAGAATAGATCATTCGTTGAGCAGTTACCACACTAGGATGCTTAAATCCACCATCCCTCTTTAATTTGCTAAGTATAATGCATTACTGTCTCCCAAAGCACAGTACTGTTATTTAAGTTTGCCTAATAACATTATTCGAAGGCATATACGTAAAACATTTTACATCATTATCAAATATCTATGATTTTTCTTTAACTACGGAAAAAATTAAGAGGAATTAGGATATTAAAATACAAGAAATGAAATATATATTAGTGTTATTATCTTTAAATACACATGCTCAGAGATTTCTGTCTAATTCAATTTACATCGCTTCATTAGGATACGTAATACAAATTCATGTTTAATTCTTGAAAAAACATGGCATTCTATGCTATATATTTAGAATTTATACTTTCATATAGTACCTTGGACTCAACTAGCTAGAAAAGCCTTCTTTATGGCTGCAAAGATATGCACAATCCACATAAGTTGTCAAAATACCTCTTCCCCCCCCCACACACACGCTAGAGTGTCTTTAGAAAAAAGAACTTACTCGGCTATAATAAAGATGCGGTAACTTCTCGCTATCTGTTGTTTGCTTCGAACTTAGAGATGTTTTGTCACTTTGATCAACTTTCGCCTTTTGTCTAGCAGGTAATTTAAGTTTTTCAATAACAGAACGTGAGGCATCTTTTATTGAAAAGGATGCACTGCTGTTGGGTTTGTAAATAGGTGTATGCATTAAACAAGGACCTTTAAATTTATTTGAATTATTATGATAGTTGAGATTCGATTCTAGGTCACTCGGATCGGATTCATCAGCTAACGGAAAACTCAAGAGATCAGTCCGCATTTAAATCCAATCTGATTTAAAAAGACAGAAAGTAAATTTAGAACAGTACGATTAGTAATTTTAGATATATATTTGGAGACAAACAAACATAAATAATTATTACTGCCTGTTGTGGAGATTGTTAAACTTGAATTCTCATATCACGGATTAACCTCAGTTAGATAACCATTAGCACTATGGAGCACTGGACACCTATTTCGTTCGAATATAGGACTCTTCGACAGTTCTCATCCAGGTTCTCAGTGGAGGTCCAAGATTTTCAAGCTATGTGGTGAGCTCTTAACATTTAGACTAGTAAGCTGGAATAAGACGATTTATATTTCCGACTTCAGCTAACTTTCGATATTGTGCAACAATCATCTATTAAGTTTATTTTTAATCACAATAAAAATGAAAACTACCTAGTCGTCGTTGGCAATGAAAATTCTTCTCGAAAATCTGAACTTCTCTTGTTTGGACTTGGATTTGAAGGATATTTCTGTTGAGCAGTGGAGGCAATTGTACGTAGGTATGTTAACAAGTCTGGATCATCAAATGGATTCATGTTGAGGTGGGGAGATGACTGATTACAGACATTGACAGAATCCGTGCGACGATCATTAAACGGAATGTTTAGTAGGGCATAAATTAGGGAGTGGAGGTTTTGGGGGTGGTGAACTGCCTACCTAACACATTATTAGTAGGATCTAAATAACTCCATAGTTTAGCTAAAAGTTCACGATCTTCTTCAGTAAACACACTAGGTGAGCTTTTCGATGATGCATGGTGGTGGGAATTACATTGAGAATAATTAGGAACTTCCGTATTACTGCTTTCAATTTCACGATCATATTTATTTAAATTGACAGGATTTGGTTCATTCTGTAAATTGCTATACAAAATAAAAAGATATTCGACAAGTTGAGTGATTGCCGATATCAATACAAACTAATTTACCACAACAGAGAAAAACTTCTTCCTAATCGATTACTGAGTAAATTCTGTAGCACCAATTGAACGATAGCTAATAATCTAATAATCATACTGGATAATGATAGACAAAAAGCATAAAATAACAGCTAGGGACTGTAAAGTTAAACAGAATTTCACTTCACTGGACAAACCACATTCCATGACCAAAAATATGTAATACCTTAATAATCTTTACTCAATAATGTAATAGCCTTAATCAAAAGCCTTCAATCTGCTCAAATGTTTCAACCTGAGGAGCAATCAATGCATAGTGGAGTGATAAGGGTAGATAATATTGAATGTTTACTGTTATAAACGGCATATTTTTTAAATATAAATCAGACCTCCTGACGTTATAAAGATGTTTTTTTTTAAAACCAGTACATCATACATGAATCAACTCTGTAAACCAGGTATTAACGGAGAGTTTTTGGTCGCCAAGCTCCAATTAGAAGCAAATTTGAAATATTCTTCAGAATACTAAGAACTATGCACATTTCTTTAAATCTCCACTGACTATGGATATATGGCTTGCCTAGTCTAGACCAATCAGAGTATCTCAAGGCTAAAAACACTGACCTAAAGATAATAAAGACCGATAGCTACATCAGTGGTGTTTTATCTATCATTATGGACACCAGCCAGAATTTGTCTACGCATAATTATAAAATCGTATGAATAATCACTGAGCATCCAACTGTTCAGCGATATGGATTACCATTATGGTTACTCGTTCGCTAACAACCTGACATTCAGATTTCTTTTTATGTTTCGTTGACTATGCAACTGGTTGCTTTCTGAAAACACTATTTATGATCTTATTATAAAACTAGTACCCGATAATGCATTTTAGGTTACTGCTTACAGAATTCGAGTAACAGATACATAAAAATAGAAGAACAATAAGTGAAAAATTACGGACAGGTGAATTAAGAAAAGCGGAGATTTCCGGCGGTTTTTCCACAAAGATGACTGATAACGTAAGAATCTATCGCTATGCACAGTTTGGTTACAAGAAAGGGCTTACTATGTTAAAAGTTACACACGAAAAGAAACATGTGAATAGAGGAATTTCGGAAAACAATCACTGTTATCGGAGTGAAAGATAAAGGTGAAAACGCAAAAGTAATAAGAAGTGCTTGTTTAATAACCCGTCTCACTCAAATTATTTATTTTGTGACGATAACAGCCTTTAGGCTGATCGCTCTCTAAACGACTTTTCTAGCATAATACAACAAACGCTCTAATCAACTTGGTAAGCGTGATATACAAACCTGATTACAACTTTACGAGAACAGGTGTCAGTGCGTGCTGAAGTAAAAGGAAAATAATTAATCAATATGGAAAACGTGAGTAACGAATTGGAATATAGAAAATGACATTCCGATAGCATGATTGTCACTAACTTACTATTTATGAATGAATCAGTAAAACAAACATTTTACTTAAAGTCACTTATATTATGAAAATATACGTAATTACCACAATTATAGACAAATGTCGAAAAAAAACACTACCGGTAGGTAATTAGACATAAAGAATGGATCGATTTCTGTATATCACTATAGTTATGTAAAAGTCGGAAATAATCAACTTCGAACAATTACAATCGTTAGAAAATATGGTGACAATTAAATATAGCGGTAGATCGATTATATTAGTAGAAATAATAATAAATGGATATGATTACTAAAATATATTGAATTGATACGATGTAACAAGAGTCAAAAAGTACTGTTTGAAACAGTGATTTTGTGAAAAAATGCATGGAGCGTATCCAAATTCCTGATTAATTCAAGTCCTCTAAGAGAAAGTTGGTGAATGTAAAACGATAGTGTCGCATGTGTATCAGACCAAGAGTAACAAATCTGCATAAGTAAATAAATAAATAAATGTATGTATACATATGAGACAGATTGGTTACTTCACAAACTAATATCATTATATCCTGTTTTGATCATTAGAAGATTACTTTCAATCTAATTATTCAATCAATAATGTCGTAAAGAAAAAGGAGAGAACTGATGATTTCACATGCCACTAATATTCTATCTAGTTACTATAGATAAGAGAATTTTAAAACTCCGTGACATTAACAAAATTCAATTTCACATTATTCTCTTTTCTATAAATGGTTCTGGGACAAATAATACGAGATCATGAAAATTATCATACTTTCATAAAAATCCGAACAATTTATGAACTAAATACAAATTTCACAGACCAGGAACAATATTTGATAATCAACTGAAGCAACAAATACTATTAATAGTTATTTTTATGCCAACAAATTTACACGATCAACTGACTTTATCTTAATTCTTTATTCCCTGGATTGATCTGCTTATATCTGAAGCTAAGAAATATCGAGTAGCATAAAACTACGATAAAAATATTCACTTGAGTAATACGATCTCTGCATTACAATTTTAGCTGAAAAGAAATCTTAGGCATTTGATGTAACCAAATTAAGCATTAAAAATTCAGAAGACTTTAACTAAAGTGAGTGATACCAACGCATTTTAACTGCAAGTCAGTATTTTAAAGGTACTTCACTTATTACACAAATAAGGTATAGTATAACTCATGTGATTAACTGTACATCTAAAAATACTTTTCCGCTTTTGTGTTCTGACGGAAGACAGAAATATGGTAGATGGTGATTAAACCAGATGAATTGTATTTGATGAAGTGACGTTAACCGTTCAGTTGATATGTGTTCACGTAATTATCCACATACATAAACAAATAAAAAGAGAATTACTAAACCTATTCAGAATCACTTAGGTCCTATACAATACAGCACAACATTTTTTTCATTATACCGCCAAATAATAGGTATGAATATTAAGGAATAATAAACAAAATTAATAAATTACGAAAGTAGGTATTTACTAGTGCAAAATATATGCTTAAACTCTCTTAAGTATTAAAATTAGTCATAAAACTAACAAAATAAGGATATCAGGAGAATAGTTTCGACTAAGTCAGATATTATTCGATACATATATTTTGGAAGAATCATCATTACTATAGGGATCAGTCTTAGCCATGTGTTTCAAACTGCTTTAAATTGTAAAAGTAAACTCAAAAAGTTGACATTCAGATGTATGCCGTCAAAATTCGCCATACACTGTAGCAAACACATATTTATTTGAGAACCATTTAGGAAGTACATAAGCGATATATAGTAAGAGCGCCCTCATATTTGATTGCAGTGTTAATGACGGAGAGGCATGCATATGAAAATAAGAAACAACCACTTCGACAAAATACGCCAAGGAAGTGGGGTGATTTTATATAATAAAAGTGCTAATAAATAATAGAATTGTTAATTCAGTTTAAATTAAAGTTCAAGTAGTAAAAGTAATGAAGTAAAATAATCAAAATTATTTCGCCTATGAAAGTTAATTACCCTGAATTTCATTAGTTACTTTACGTCAATGTAAAACTGATATAATTTAGTGTATAATCAATTAGCAAAACTGTTTGTCAGTCACAAAGCAATTAAATTCAAATAATTATCAATATAGACTGCGCCTGTTTACTACTAATAAAGATATATAGGAAAATACATATATAGTATTTTGGTGAAACATGAACTAACCAACTTTCATACAGCGAAGCTTCCATACATGATGGTTCAACAAAGGTAGTATATCCAACATTTTTGAGCAATTCAAATACAGCCTGGAGAAAAAAAAACAAGCAGAACGTTAAGAAAACAGTGACAACAAAATAAGATAGTGGCAAAGAGATTTGTGATTACTCTATTAAAAAACACACTACATATGTAGGATTCCTGTAAACTAGCTTTCTTATAGTGATATTGTTTAATAGTTGATGAACAGGATAAAATAAGGTTTTACTTTATACATAAACGTCTAATACAAAACTAGGTTACCTTTTCATTTTCACAACTTTAGACTTTGGAAAAGACTTAAAGGCATTATAAAAGACATAAAAAATCACATAATAAGCGAAGCTAGTAAAAAACCTCTCCCAAATCGGAAACTGCTTGATAAGCAGTAAATTAATAATTATTTTAAGTGATTTTGAGACTACAAACGAAAATAGTATTAATGGTATATATATATATATATATATATATATATATATATATATATATATATGATTGGTAATTTGCAGGAATGCACATATTCGAAGATAGGTCTCACTGAAAAGTTACAGCTTCATACAATGCCCTAGCATTATTGACTTAGTCGACCGTGCATTAGTGAAAAGTGTGATATTCTAAATTGATTGAAGTTTTAAACATGAATTATAATATTTTCATTTGATGTCTAAAAAGTTATGTGACCACTACAAAAATCGAGCGTACGACTTTACAGTGACCACTTAAAAACCACCTTCCAAGAAATCTTAAATATTAAAGCAAAACAGGCACCGAATCCTTCTCGTTTTTAAAGCCACTTAAAATGATAAAACCAAGTTGCTCATAAAATGTATTTATATACCTATTTCCCACACACAGTAATCTACTATTTACGCACTCTGCAAGACATTATACGCATAATTATAGGATCAGTTAAGATATGCATTAAATATGACCCTTTTTCTTCAGTAATTGTTACTTCTACTTATCTTGTCCACTTATGCCTTGTCCTGATAATTGTCAATTAACATCATAAACAAAATTTCGTCAAATAAGAAGGAATGACAAAATAAACATATTTTGTGTGTATGCGAAAAAATGGAGGAAAATTGTCCTCGTTGTGTACATGTAATAGATTTCTTTAAAGATTTTATGAAATTAAAAGGATAATTGAGAGGTAAAAAAAAAGGAGAAAAGGGTATGATGGAATTCAAATGAAATCGATTTCTCTCATGTAATTGAATTTCGCTGAAAACAAATACAATTAAACTGAATATATTTAGATTTCTTCTCGGAAAACATAAAGTAAGAACTAAAAGCTCAGTAACTCAATACCTTTATAAATGTATAAACATATAGAAACACGACAGTTATTAACTTTCGTTATTTCTTAAACACACTCATAATAACAACTAATTTACCAAGTACAGTTCTATTTATTCGATTACACTCCACACTTTTATATGGACCTGGATGGCAAAAAAGAAAAGAATGAGCGGTTTAACAAGGTGGTTGACACCCTGTAATATCTTGTACGTATGTTTAGCTACAGTTGGCAGATTATAAACTTATTTTGTTGAGCAAAAATACAGCACGCTTTCGCCTAATAATAAAATTTCTTATTATAACGAAATGGATATTAATTATTTATGATGATTTAATGAATATTTTACAATTATTCCATACATCAATCACTCATCTAAAAGAAATGAATGTAATACTAAATAAACTACTACAGATGTGCACATACACAGATAACGCCAGACTACTTAAGAATGGCATTTGAAACCCTATTAAATAAAATTTAAAAAAAACAGAATCGCATTATATCGAAGAGAGAGTGAAACATATTCCAAGTGGATTGAGCTATAAGGAGCTAGATACTATCACTATATTACTCACATATCCAAACAACATGCAGTTTAATCGAGAGAAATATTGACGAGGCTGTAAATATTTGTTGAAAATAAGCTAAGATAAATCGTATAACAGAGTACAAATAAAGTTTCACAAACATTTACACGTTACATCAACTAATCGATGAAATTCAAGAGCAAATACATACTGATAATTGTTTGGTAGAACTAACTACCAAACTATTTTAACTTTTGATTGAATTTACATAATTTATTCTTACTACTTGATAACCCACATATGACTAATCAGATTAATGATAACTGGACTTATTTACATGTTTATCTCTATGCCATAAAAGAAACTAGTGATTTTTCTGAGAAATCAGTTATCAAGTGGAAAGAAAATTTGAACGTATGGTTATAGTGTTCAATAAAAAGTTCTCAGTAAAATACAATAAATTAGTTAATTTAAGATTCATCGTTTGAATGTATGTGAAATTTATCTTAGTGTTTATCGTAAAACTTAAGCTTTAATTTTACAACTTGGTTTTTTATACCAAATTATTCAAAAAGTTTCAACACAAAGTAAAGCAAAAATAATAACAAATATAAACTATTCATTCAACATATATAATTTCAATACACTGAGATCCACTGTACTTATAAATTGTATCAATAAGTACGAAGTGACATGCTTACCAAAGCACATGACTGTAGTTGACAAAATAATAATTCCCCATCACATTGTAGATCTTGTAGTAAATTAGTATCATGTACAGAATAATTTGATTTAGTTAGTATAATCTGTTGACATGCTAGATCATTTTCTTCTGAAGGTTGAATAACAATCGGGCCAAATGTGCTATTTACAAACGGTGCTGATGAGAGTTTATTGATCCAATCAATGAATAATGCATGGGCTTCATTGAACTGGCTGATTTTAGCCATAATTATTCGACTTTAACAATGAAAAAAACATAGGTAGATAGTTAAGAATACAGTAACCAAGAAACAAGATCATGATAATAAACTGTAAATAAATGGTCACTTAAAGTTCCACTTGACGAATAAGATTGTAAAGACGGTGAAAGCTTGAAGGGTTGAAGATATTGTTTCATATTAATAAGTTACACACAATTGAATTTAAATGCTTAGTAAAATACACTGCTCGAAACAATCACTGTTCTCAAAATTGTATTTGTTTGCACTTTGTATTGTGAGAATACCCAGTGCCCTTGATAATTGCCAATCAGTGTACAGACACGTCTGCTCCGTGACTACCGGTCCCCAAGCCGGAATAGAGAAAAATAACGATTGATGAGCCAAACAGACAGAATCGGATCGGGTCTGATCCAACTGTATTTCAATCGTGCCTTTATATATATACAAAATCAGACCACATAGCGAACCAATTAGGAAACTAACATTAATACAGAACTAAAGAAGTAGTGGTAGTGAATAGGGACAACTTTTATACAACTAATTAACTGTAATCCATAATAAGAGACAATTTAATAACAGTAAACATGCTAAACGAGAGGATAGAGTAAGAGGAGCGTAACAATAATAGAAATGTAATGTTTACACTACTCATGACCAAAATAAATGAACTAGTTCTCTAAAACACAGTATTGGAAGTTTCTCACTCTTCTTAAGTGGTCCGACATTACACTTTGACTTGGAAGAGAATAAATAATTAAACTTTTTTATTTAGTGTATTCAACTTAATTCAACTCACAGTTGATTAAGATTAAGGCTTTTGCTACAGTGATTTTTTACTGTATATTTCTTACAATCATAGTAATTTTATCAACTAAATATATACACTGAATTGTGAAAATAAATAATAAACAATCGTATTGATACTATTAAAGTTGTTAATTTTAAAAAAGCACTAAATTAAATGATGATTTTAAAACTTGATTACTGAAATGATGATTTATTATTTTCTGAAGCAATAAAATAAGAAAAATTCATTTCTAAAAATTTTCAATTTCTGTAATTTTAGTTTATTTTACTTATTTTAAAGATAATAGCAGATCTCAGTAAATTGGTATCTATTCTATGAAAGAAAGGAATATTTAAGTTTTATTAAAAATCACATAAGTTTCAACAGAAAACCAAGTTGTATTTTAACATCTATGAGTTAGAGGCATTAATTGTGAATTGTAATTATTGAGTATTCTCATTACTTTAGATGAATAAACATGAAATTAGTTTTATAAAAAAGTAACTAGCGTTTTACAAGCAACTCAGTAAAACTTAGTAATGATTCAAGTACATATAGCTTTATTCAAAATGCATCAAGTATGATGGTTTAAAGTGAAGTTGATGAAAAAAAGGCTCAAGCCCGCTACTCAGTGGGTGAAGGTTACAAACACTAACTACTGAGCGACCCTCACCCATTGGTATAGATTAATAATAATACCTGACGTAGAAATTTAAGTATTAACATCCTATTCTTTTAGTTATCAAGTGATCACTCAATAATCTAACGAAAATCTCTATGTAATTTATTGAAGAATATAATTTACAGAATATAACGCAAAAAAAAACATTTTCTCGGTGAATTACGTTTTTAAAATAATATATTAGTGTGAAAAAGTGAGTGGGATATATTACTAAACAGTAAAACTCGTGACTAACTTAGAAAAAGTAAGGTCGTTAGATAAACGCCAATGAAATATATACCAATTCATATTATGTATTTCAATTTAAAAATGACAGTTACATTCAAGTAATAATAATTAATCAACTATTCATACAAATAATCAATCATATTATCCATATGTTAAGTAAACAGACATCTCCTACTCTCTAGCTGAAATCTTAACTTGACAAGTACACATTTTTACTCTAAGTGAAACTACTTTAATTATTATTATTATTGACTGGAAGCATTGTAATCATCATCAATACAGTTGAAAACCAAAACTAAGATTAATTCATGTCACTGATTAATTGGTTTAAAATCCATGTGTTATTAGTCAATTAATAAAGTCTTTGCCAAAAAGAAACTAAAAGTTAATAAAGTACATGTGATTCTTATAAAGAAAGAAAACTATAGTGTGAATCCTTCTATTTTGTAATAATATTTAAAAAATACATTCATTCAAATATGAATTTACTCCATACAGTTCTTCCATATTCATCGATCATAACGATAGTAGTTACAATAACAAACGAAACTACATTAGAATGTTACCTATGACTGTTTTCAAATTACTCTATAAACTACCTATTTACTGTAAACATTTTATAAAAAATGATAATGTCAGTTAAACAAGAGACGGAAAAAATAGGATGCCTAGTTTTTTTTTTTTATAACAATACGACGTGTGACATAATGACATAAGAATAAAGTTAATAAAAAGACTAAATTTACATATGTAAATACATAAAATTACGTTCTAGTTCATATTTATTAAACTCTATGTCAAGGATATGAGAAGTGAAGTGAAAATGTTAGGAGGAAACAAAAAAAAACGAAAGTGACGTAATTAATGTCGTAAACTGTAAGTCTATGGATTAAAATAACAAAGTGAACACGGTTGTATACGCATATACATACCAAATGACATAAGTTTTCAGTAAAGTAATTGTGCATTCACAACAGTTAGTCACCAATGTTAAAATAAAATGATACCCCTCATGATATATGCTTTCCAAAAAAATCAGATTAAGCAATTCATTTAATCTCAAAGTAATGTCCGAATTTATGAATAGAATATATATGTCAATAATCTCTGTGAGTGAAATTAGAGAAATTCCAACGTTTAGCTCGGCAATCTCGTCCAAGCTACTTCAGGAAATAATCAAAATTTGTCAAATATAAATGTAAATATGCGCTTAAATGTCACTAAGAGTGTCTGATTGTGTGTAGAGTATGAAAATATTACATGAGTGACTATAGGGTAACTAATGTTGAAATGCTATGAATGAAGAATGTTACATGTTGCAATCATTTGTGTACATATATTGCTCTGAGTTAGGTTCACGGAAAAGGATAGACAATCTGAAGATTGACGTGTTAAGTCATGTAAATTTGAGTGAGTAAATGGATTGCAACATGTAACAACCTTCATCCATAAAATTTCAACACTAGTTACCGTATAATGACCCATTTCGAAGCAGGTGTAAACGCAGCAGCGTTATCTGCATCTACCCTCGATCCAAAGGCTATGAAAGGTCAATTGATTTCTGGAGCGTCTAGTGAACTGACGGAGGATCGAAAACTCATTCCAGCAGGCTTGAATAATGATGAAGAACGACAACAAGTGAAACGTAGACAAACAGAGTCTGAGCAAGGATCGTGAACAGTGGTGGGCAACAAAAGCAAAAGTGATGTAAGTAGCAGCGACGCAGGTAATATTAGACAACTGTTCCGACTTATCAAGGACACCGGTATTAAGAAACCGGTGGTTAGTGAAACTTTCTCGGAAAAAGATGGGTCTATGACTTACTCTCAGTCTAGAAGACTAGAGCGATGGGTGGAACACTTTCAAGAATAGTTCAACTGGCCCCCAGATACTCTTAGCTTGTCTAATGTCCCCAAGCTACCTGGATGGGAAACTGACACAAGTCCTCCAACTCTCAGCGAAGTTGAAAAGGCTATAGTTAACCTAAAGAGAGAGAAAGCAAAAAATCTGATGAATTGTCTACATATATCTTTAAAGATGGTGGTCCAGTTTTAGCTGGCAGGATGAGTGATATATTAGCCAACGTTTGGGAACTGAACATCATCCCATCTGACTGGTCTCGTTCGCTGATCGTTCCGATTTACAAAAAAAACAGAAATTATCTTGCGATAACTAAAGAGGAGTCAGTTTGACTAATAAATTATCTAAACTATTATCTTCTATAGTCATTTGGCAGTTTATCCAACACTACAGAACAGAAGACTCGAAGAAAATCAGGCTGGTTTCATACCTGAACGTGGTTGCATTGATCAAATATTTACTCTGTGCCAGATTCTCAAACATAGGCATGTGTACCAAGGTCCGACTATAGTTGTATTTCTTGACTTGAAGGCAGCTTTCGACTCGGTAGACCGTGAAGTTATGTGGCGGTGTTTGTCATTAAACGGCACACCTCATAAGTGCATAAACCCTATAAACGCTCTATACTCGGTTACCACCGGTCGAGCCAGAGCCTATGGCGAATTGTCAAGTGAAATATCCTCAAGTGGGGTTCGTCAAGGTTGCCTCGTGTCCCCTTTTTTATTTAATTTTGTCATATATGTTCTCTTAGAAGTCTGAATCAATTCGTTTAACTCTTCAGGAATTATTCTCCTATCAGGAGGTCCTTCCGTCGACTTAGAATGCGCAAACGGTGAAGACGCTGACAATATGCAGAGTCTTTTGAACACCATGAGTAACAATGAGAGCATATTCAAAATGAGCTTTTCCCCTTTCACCTGTAAAAAACGACTCCAGGATTGGTCTGCTTCTTCATTTAGATTAGTTACAGGGAGTGAAGTAGTTGAATGAGTCGACCACTTCACTAATCAAGAAAGTCTTATCACTACTGACGAGTCGGTGTCTGACGAAATCTCAACACGGATTCAGAAAGCCCGATCGATATTTGCCAAATTACGCCATTTATGGTGCAGGTGGAACATCCGTCTCTCAACGAAAGACCGGGTGTACTACGCAGAAGTCCGCGCCGTTTTAACACATAGCTGCGAAACGTGGGCCATGAAAGTCCAATATATGCATTGACTTCATGTTATTGAACATAGAAATCTTTGTAGCATCGCTCGTATATCATGAAACAGTTGAATAAGTAATATGGAGGTTAGAAAAATGGTTCTTGGGAAATATGATAAATCAGTCGAAGAGGTCACTGACCTTCGTCAGCTGAGATGGTTGGGACATGTATTGTGCATGCCCGACCACCACCTGCCTCGTCACGCGATGTTAGCTAGAGTTGAAATAGGATGGAAGAAGGGTAGGGGCGGCCAAACCAAAACTTGGCACCAGTCCATGAAGTCTTTGACTGTTGGTCTAAGATATGTTGGTGGACGCAGACTACCTGGTTGGTGTCCGCGTGATAATCGCAATAAATGACTGGAGACACTGGGCGACATAGCTCAGAATCGTTCACAGTGGCGCAAGTGTATTCACCCTTTATCTTCATCTAGATCTTAAGTGCTATTAATCTTTTCTGCACACACTTACTTTATTCTTCCCTCTTGTATTCTGTTGTTACATTACCTCTGCAAATTTAATCTCGTGGTGCTAATGTGGCATAGCAAATTAAATCTATGGGCGTGTACTCGGTTCTACGTTGTTGATGAATGAATAAATGAATAAAACTCTGTCATTGAAATGATCTAACAGAAAACTAAATTTCCATGAATTCTTCTCCGATCCAATGTACCAATCATACAAACTAAAAGGAAAGTTATACTTAAATAACTCAATTCATTTTCGTTCAAATAAGTGTATGCTCACAAACATGCTTAATCAATAAATCTGCGTTTCTTCACTAGCCATATAGGTCAATAACGACAGATTTAATATATTTTTAGACTTAATAATTTTAGGAATGTACTCAGTCATTCTACTCATTTTTATGAGTTATTACTCAAACAAGATTCTGACAACCATAGAAATACTAATTATTTACGGAAAGGCTTATTAAGTCATGACCCAGACACTATTTGAGCAATAGTCATGGTATATAAATTTAGGTGTTCCATTATAACACACTAAACATCATACGGGATGAAAAGTGCAGTTGCATATGCGTAAACAGGTTTACGTGGTAGAACCAATTAAATTCTAATATTAAACACATTGTTTTATCTATAAACATTTTATGAGAAGTATGAGAAAAAAAGAACGACAATCGGGGTTTATTTTATTTGGCCGTCTGTGACATTCAAATTTCAGCTAACATCGTAATTTACTAATATATAATAAACTCTTTCAGTATAATTGGGTCTAAGTCGTACATAAATACACTCTTCGTGTACCTACAACATAAATCAGGGGTATATAAATAGGGAATTAAGTATGCTGTTATTTAAAAATATTCACATGTCCTGAGAAGTTGGAATTTTTTAAGTTAGTTAGAGAATGACATTACACACTAGATCTTAAAAAGTGAAACGTTTTTTTGAGCAGTACAATTAAATATAAATCATATCATGAATGTATTCCAGCTGTCATAACAACTGATAAAAAATAGTAGATTTCCTACAAAAAAACCCTATACAGAGAAATATCTAACATTGGAATAAAAACTAACAGTCACTCAATAGATAGCATAATAAACTTATGATACAGTCGTAATACAAAAAACTGTAATTTAGTAAGTTTCATCAATTAGTAATAACCACCAAACACTTGACTATATTGTCAGCTAGTAAATATAGGTTAGTATGCGCTGTGAGATTATAAAGTTCCAACTGCGATGAGAACTGTAGTTTTAATCACTAATCAATGGATTTGCAAAAATAGATAACAATATGACAGAGGACTGACTAATTCTGTGCTACTCACAAGATGACGAATAAATCCAAAACATGGAAATGGGGATTACTGATACCACAAACATTCGTTTAAAGACCAGTTTTGTGAAATTCAAGGGATTTTCACTAAACTTCAAATGAACTGATATGCTTTTATTGATGAGGAGTCTAAAAACAGGACATAAATGAGTGCTTGATACCTAGTGATTATTAATATTTGCGGGTGCAACGGATAAATGTCAAGTTGCAAATACATTATAATTAATTCAAAAAAGGATTCACTATGTAATAGACTGTTTCTGCTTTCTTTATAATAAAAAAACAGTAAATCAGCAGAGTAACTTCAATTGGGATTATAACCCAGGGCTCAAAAACTATTAAGATTGAAGGGAGGAAACATGACATTAATTACTACGTGGTGATCAGTAGTGGTGGCCTGTATATGACAATAGATTACAAATACATTTAGTTATCAAGGACAGGACAACACCCACCTGTCAGCCACGCGTTGTTCATTCTTGATAGAATCAGACAGTAAAGGAAGCTGGATACAAGCAGCAGCCAGATGCGATGCGCCCACGTATTAGGCGAGCACATTCATTTAACTGACTTACTAAATGACAACGATTGAATGGTCGAACCAACTGACGAGTTAAGTTTGATGTATAAGCAAGTTCCAAAATTAATTCATTATAAGACTGAGAAAAATCTAATGGTGGCTTTTGAAAGGAAAATAAAAATTAAATGTGACTAAGGTTGAAATCAGTAAAAAACTTTCGTAACAAAATGTTACATTTTATTTACTGAGTCTTGGGAAATCAATGAGAATAGAAAGCAATCAAAAACAATTCATGTATAAATATTCGCTAACGCTAAACCACGAGTGTTACAGAAACCTATTGTATCCTCTCCTAATTAGATAGTCAGTGTTAAGCTAACAAAATATGCTATACCGCTGTGTACGAATCGACAAATTCAAAAAGAAAAGAGTGAAAGAATTTCGAGAAGGGATCTATAGCATAACCTACAAAGCCCTTCCTGGTATACAACATATTCGTCAAGTGATGAGATTTTTCTATATTACCTCAATTCATAAATAAGTCCCCTATTTTATTATGTTTACATATGTATATTTGCAATTCAGTCATTCATCGCTTGTCACAAATAAATACTGAGAAAATAATTATAGTTGGGTTAAAAAGAAATCACAGTACTATGCAGAGGGAAACGATTCCCGTAATTAAGACCCTGTCAAAAATACACAAAATTACCACGACTGTTACTTACTGAATCAATAATTATCTGTTCAGCAATCTACAGGTGAACGAATTGTGAAATCTAAGCAAAACAAATAAGGGATACTTTGGTGCCTTATCTCTTACTTTTTTGGCATAATTATGGTAATCATCCCAGAATTCAGCCAAAAAGGTGAAGGTGATGTTTCAAGACAAATGATCCACTAGTTAATAGCAATTCATTGTCAATATTTAGTTTCATATTGACCAGTAAATATTTGAAATGTTCAAAATATTTTTAGCTACTAGTAGATTAACGTACAAACGAGTTCCGAGGAGAGCTTTTACGTTGAGAATAAATCTAAACACTACCATACAAAAGTAATGCGAAATCTTCTACGCTCAGATTCCGGATCCTTAATGGTTCCGGAATTATTTAAATTTGTAGAAGTTCAAGTAAACTGGTATCGATGCACGCAGATATTATGCGCAGAAATAGTGGTATCTAGTAGTCAAGTGCTAAATTCTAAAAAGTGATAAAAACTAATACCGAATCAATAAGTGGAATGCTACATACAGCTTTGACTTTTGCAATCTTCTTCCTCTTGTTCCGAAAAGCCAAACGAGAAAAGGGATTGAAGAACTTAGGTTGTTGTATGAATGACTTGTGATTCATAATAGACTCTTTAGAATATAAAGTATCAAGAGTCTTGCTTTCATTAGAAACCAATCTGGAAATTTTCTGTACAAAATAGCTTGTCCTTGGTTCTGCAGGAATTGGCGCGTCGGCGAGGGACTTCTACGAAAACAAACGTTTTATGTGATAATTAATCGGAAGAGTTAGTCACTAGTGACGATGATATTTACGAATAACCACATAGTGGCATGTTTTAAAGCAACATGATTCAGTGTTGAAAACCAATCAGTGTCTAGAAACTTCATCAATTATCGATGATGCTCGTTTAAAAATAGGGGTAGAGATGAAAAAAAGAAAAACAGAAATCTAACAAATGTAGTCTAGAATTTAATTGATGTTCAACAGCTCTTCGATATACCTAATTTATAATGCATATTCAACTCCTCAAAATGATAACTTCTTCCTAAGATCTGAAGGATAAAAAAACATTTAAAAACATGTAGTAGTCTGCATCCACCAAAAGTCAACTTTATTTTTGATACACTAGGATATCTTTTCGGATATTTATAGGTCCTGATATACTTTTTATCATGCTGTCATGAAATCCCTTCACATTAGCCACATAAAATTAAGACTAAATTCACTCCGTCCGTAATTCGTCTATACAAATTTAAATAAGTTCTCGAAATCCAAGATTACACTGAGTATTACCAGTATGAGAAAAAAATATATAATCCGTGTTTTGTAACCTAGTGTAAAATCAAAACAATAGTTGCTTAAAATCTTGTGCTGCTAATTAAGTGTGCGAGGTTATAATTTGTTGGCTAATGAAAAATATCAAAAACGTGAAACTCACTGGATTCGAGTTTTGTCATTTTACACGTATTGGAAACATAACGTAATCATCAACACGCGCGCCTTGACCTTGTGAAGTATGCCTTCAAGTATAGTTACAAATAGTTGTAGACTGTATAGAAAAAGCCTTCACTTGAAAAGCTTCCATGTCTAGTAACAATGAATATTCAGTTACACTAGATAGGGACTTAAATATATAAAGATTTATACCGATATAAGAAGCGTAAGTAGGTTAACATGAGACTTTGGTCTAAATCATTAAGAATAAATCGGAATTTTTTTAAGGACATCGGCAGAATTCATATGGATTACTTTAACCAGTACGAAGCTCCAGGAGCTTCCAAGAAAAGTTTTGTGTACAATCCAGTCCACTGTATTCCATCGGTGGTTTAAGAGTGTTTCGTTTAAGATGTGTGTTCGAATCCATTTTAGATTAGTGTCTTAATAGATGCTAAGGAGTGTTTGGGATTTTATAAGTCATTATTAGGTCCCCTAAAAGCCGCCTGTATTGTGAGTGTAGCTTTAACAGACATTTCTCATGTGATTTGAAACTGAGTTCACGGACGGACTTCGTGGCTCTTCTTTCAATTCGTTCCAGAGTATTCTTATCCCATATTCCATAGGTCTGTGATTTAGCTAATTTAAACCAGCCTTATCTTTAGCCCTTTCGTTCCGCTGTTTCTGGTTCCGTTCTAGATCTCTGCTACCATATTACTAGATTGGAAATATACCACATTGATTTCGAATCAAGGCAACTAGTAGGTAGACTGCAATTCCAGAACAACAGGTATTCATATGTGCTTAAACCACGTTTGCTGGAACGCATTAAAGCTGGGAGCAATGTACCCAAAGCTACCTGACCAATGTAGTTGCCTATTAAAGGGTAATTTTTCCTAGGGTTGACAATTGGTTCGGAACGGATATTTGGAGATATAATGGTTTAGTCGTAGTGTCTAGTGGCACTAAATTTGTTGTAGGCAGTTATCAGATCACCATAAGGACTTCATTATGTCAATGATGAGAGATTAAACTTTCTTACCTTATTATCGTAATGTTTTTTTCTGTATTCCTGAAACTTACTTAAATCTCTGTCTATATTCCACTTCTAAGAGGTCTAAATCACTTTGAAATTGGGAGGTGCAAACTAATTGTAATAATAATGATTTATTTCCTGATGTCAGGAGCAAACCATTTTTACAACCAAGATCAACAAAAACATATTAGGCAGTAAAATGATTTGATTGTTGCGCAAATTAATTATACTGTGATTCATAAAGATAGTGGAATGGTAAACGGTGTTTTAAACTTGGCATTTATACAGCTTTCATTACAGACATGACGCTTGAATGACCTTGTGGTACAGGAGAATGATAGGATGGATTTATGCCACTATTTCAAGGAGTTACATTATGAGGGAAGTCGTAGATAATCAACTTTTTTCTTATAGTATAAGGGAATCTTGAAGTGCTGAAAAGTAAGAAGGAAAACAAACAGCAGAACAGAGCGACAGCTACACTTTTCTGATTTTTCGAGCAATTGAATATTGTAACTATTTGAATCAGTCTATACTTTGATATTAAAGATCATTTGTTAGGAGTCAATTTGTTATTCTTGATAGGTTGGTTATTACAGAGGGTTACAGCAGTAATGTTTAGACAGGGTTTTTATAAAAGATGAGTTTAAATAAGGGGCATATTTTAAGTGGTTGAAGCAGTTACGTGGGGAACTTGATGACTATTAATTAAGTCCACAGTATGTCAATAGATGTAATAAATGTTAATCTATGTGGATAATCTTTATTAACCTTAACTTATTAGGTATCAGCATCCTAATCTGTAGCGCAAAGGTCTAGTTTTTTACAATAGGACTTCTTGATAGATAGGTAGTGCCAATTAAACTTATATATGTGAGTATGAGTAGTATCTATTAGAGTATTTTATGCATCACTTCTTAATGCTTGCTCATGTTAAAAACCATGGTGGTTAATAATCTTCTAAATAAATAGTTGCATAGGTTCTCGTCATTGATGTTAGTCATGTTTGTTTTAGAGGACACTACTATTTGAAGGCGCTCGGTCAAGCATCACTTACTTACTTACGCCTGTTACCCCTTTCGGAGCAGCATAGGCCGCTCACCAGTATTTTCCATTCAACTCTGTCCTGAGCAATACTTTCCAGCTGTCTCCAGTTACTGTTCATCCTTTTAATGTCTGCTTCCAGCTCTCAACGCAGTGTGTTCTTTTGCCTTCCTCTTTTCCGTTTTCCAACAGGGTTCCAAATTAGTGCTTGTCTCGTGATACAGTCCGATGATTTCCGCAATGTATGTCCTATCCATTTCCAACGTCGTTTCCTGATTTCCTCTTCAGCTGGAAGTTGGTTTGTTCTCTTCCAAAGTAGGCTGTTGCTGATGGTTTCCGGTCAACAGACATTCAATATTCTGCGTAGACAGTTGTTGATAAATACCTGTACCCTCCTGAGGATGTTTGCAGTAGTTCTCCACGTTTCAGCTCCATAGAGAAGAACTGTCTTGACGTTCGAATTGAAGAGTCTAACTTTGAGGTTGATAGACAATTGTTTAGAGCCCCATATGTTCTTCAACTGCAGGAATGCTGCCCTTGCTTCGCCAATCCTTGCATTTACATCTGCATCGGATCCTCCTTGTTCATCGATGATGCTTCCCAGGTATGTGAAAGTATCCACTTCTTCTAGAGTTTCTCCATCAAGTTCATTTGGGTCGGTGCTCTCTGTGTTGAATTTGAGGATCTTGCTTATTCCCTTATGTATGTTCAGGCCTATTGATTCTGAGGTTGCTGCTACGTTGGTTGTCTTCACTTACATTTGCTGGTGTGTATGGGATAGAAGTGCTAGATCATCCGCGAAGTCCAGATCATCTAGTTGCATTCTACTTGTCCATTGAATTCCGTGCTTTCCCCCAGATGTAGAGGAAGCATCACTACTAGGTTACAAAGCGACACGACGTAGGAAGTAACCGACTCTCTAGTTAGCCAGTTTAGACGTTGGATTCCATTGACACTCTACTCATGATCAAATATAACTACTCTTTTATCGTTCACTGTCTTCTGATTTATTGATATTCACATGTGTGGGTTTACTCGTTAGAAGTTCATCTGGTGTATCAAAAAACGTAAATTGAACATATACCAGGTGCACTTCAATGTGTTATTTAGAAAAAATCACTTGTAAGTGCATAATATAACATAGATTCCCGAAGATCTCACGTAATTGGTGGTATTTAATCAGTGAATTGCCGGCTACTACTAGATTACGATCTAACTTTATTTTGTAATGATATGATTCCTAACTGTCTACGAGTCACCGTAAATTATACTGACTGACACACATCCACAGTTCATAGGATGTGTTTATATTAAAAGTCAGTAACGATGAATATAGGTGAATCATATTTAGAGTAAATCTAAATCCGACAAGCACGATATCAAAACAAGCTAGGAGGTGAGTGATCACAATTTCTATGTTCAATCATGGTACAACATCCAAACCGTAAAATAATAAATGTACAGCCAATAAAACTCGTTATTGTGTTGGGGAGGTGGATGTAATAGTGACTACCACATGTGTCACATTTTCATTATATAACTGAATCGGAGTGTATGGTTCACACCTTTGACTGTAGTTATTGCGAGTTTCCCTGAATATCACGTTAGATTCACTGGAATAACGCACGTAAAGTTGATGAAGTCAATATACTATCTTGTGTTTACGGAATATTTAGGTATTGAGACAAATATATGATTATTTTGTGTGGTTCCGCAGTGAATAATTATTAGTTTAACCTGTTTGTTGTACTCAAGGTGATTAAACAGCAACAACATCGGCCACTACAGCTTGCTCGTTATATGTACAAACGTAAAAATGATAAAAACGAAATGGCTGACCATAAAAATATGATCCAGCTAATTGATAACAACGACTGTAATGTTTGTTTATAAGTAATCCGTTAGATACTGGAAAACAAGGTGATATCACTCATAAATTTTCACTCTCCATGTCACTTGAACTTTCTTGACGTCCGATTCAAGCTGCTAAACGTATATCACGTATCTGCTTACGAAAACTTATTCAAGAATTGCTAAGAAGAGAAAGAACTAGTTATTTTTCATGTAAGTATTATTGTTTTTGCTTATTTATCTTAAATGTAAGGTAGGCGGTAACCGGTACTACCTATAATTCCCTCCTCTCTGACCTTGTTATCGTAATCGGTTGTAGTGTCCCTTTAGTGTGCTTATTACCCTAATTGCTACAAGGTCGCTTTTGCAACTCTATATACAGAGTTGGTAAATAATAAAACTGAATCTTCCTAATGCTGCGTTCGTGTCTTCTTGATTTTGACTTAAGGTGAGTAATCAGTTTTCTAGTTGGTGATCACGGCTATGATAAACAGTTAGCGTAGACACATTAGCAGATGTGAATTTCAGTTAGTTCTTCGCGTATAACAGTAGGCATTTTTCCCGTTATATCAGGAATACAGATTATTACTGAAATAATACTGTAGAAAACTCTGTCTGGAACCCCTCTAGGGTTACTGTCGGTCCCGAGTCCGGATAAAGGAGAAGGATTGGGCATGGGGTTGGCAACCCCATCCCGTAAAACAACAACCTTGTTATAAAAACGCTAACCAGTAAAAACCTTTATTATCACTCTAACTGCCATGGGAGTTGAAAGATCTGTTATGACGCCTCATGGTAAAAGCCGAGTTTCTTCTGAAGCGATGAGGCCGACGTCAATTTTAACAACCAGAGCAACCGTTAACGTAGGTACATGAAAAGTCTGCACGATGTGGGAGACAGGGAGCAGCTAGCGAATCGCCGAAGAAATGAAAAGATACAACCTGAAGATACTTGGCATAAGTGAAACCAATTAACTACGATCTGGACAGAGAAGATTATCCTCAGGAGAAGCGCTTTTATACTCCGGTCACGCAAAAGAAAACGCTTCACACACACAAGGAATGGCACTGATGTTGTCCCAAAAAGCAAGGTAGGCTCTTATAGTATAAGAACCTCATGGACCTAGGACCATCAAAGGATGATCAAATACAAAGAATGTGGGGATTACAATGAATATCATCCAATGTTACGCACCCACCAACGACAGCCACGAATACGACAAAGACCAGTTTTACGCATGGCCGCAGTCAATCATCGATAAATGCTCAACCAAGTACCTGACCATTCTGATGGGAAACTTAGACGCCAAGGTTGAAATTGACAAAACCGGATATGAAGACATCATGAGACGACATGGACTGCGAGAAAGGAACGAAAATGGTGAGAGGTTTGCAAACCTATGTGCCTTTAAATAAATGGTTATATGTGACACGGTATTCTCCCACAAACGCATACACAAAACTATATGGGTTTCACCGGACCACATTACGGAGAACCAAATCGACCATATCTGCATCAATAAGAAGTTTAAAAGGATCATGGAAGACATGACAGCAAGGATAAGAGCTGACATAATTTCAGATCATCATTTGGTGGTGTTAAAAATGAAACTGAAGCTGAAGAAGCACTGGACAACTGGAGAAGCAGTATTACGAAAGTTTAACACAACTCTTCTCCAGGATACTAACAAACGCAACGAATTCAACATATTTCTCAACTATAAATCCCAAGCATTTCATGATCTACTAAAAGAAGGTGGTACTAATATGAAGGTCAATTTAAAAGAGATCAAGCAAACAATAACCTCAACACGTCAGGAGGTTTCGGGTTGCAAGAAACGACACCATAAAGAATGAATTTCTGTCGGTACTCTGGCCAAGATTCAAGAAGGGAGAAGCAAAAAATTATCACTTAATAACAGCCAGACAAGAACAGAAAAAGCGAAAGCATTGGGCGAATACTGAGAAGTCAACAAGCAAGTGAAGAGCAGCATCAGGTTGGATTGACAGAAATATGTTGAGGACGTAGCAATTACGGCGGAAAAGCTGCAAGAGAAGGAAATATGAGGGACTTATACGATACAACGAAGAAGTTAGCTGGAAAATTCAGTAAACCAGAACAGCCAATCAAGAACAAGAATGGCAAACTAATCACTAAAGTGAATGAACAACGAAATAGGTGGCTAAATTACTTCAAAGAGCTGTTAAATCGATCAACACCGCTGAACCCACCAGTCATCGAAGGAGCAGCAACGATTTTTCCCATAAACATCGACCCACTAACAGTTGAAGAAATCAAAATAGCCATCCGACAAATCAACAGTGGCAAGTCATCAGGGCCGGACAACATACCAGCCGAGGCACTGAAGACAGATATAGAAGCAACTGCAAAGATACTTCACATTCTATTCAGAAAGATTCGGGAGAAAGAACAAGTTCCGGCAGACTGGAATGAAGGATACCTCATCATGATACTAAAGAAAGGTGATCTCAGCAATCGTGAGAACTACAGAGATATCACTCTTATTTCGATATCATGAAAAGTCTTCAACAGTGTTATTAAGCCGAATGAAAGATCCAGTCGACGCCCGACTACGAGATCGACAGGTCGGATTCCGTAAACACCGATCGTGTATTGACAGAATTGCTACCCTATGATTCATTGTTGAGCAGTCATTTGAATGGAATTCATCACTTTACATTAAATTCCTCGACTCCGAAAAAGCATTCAATAGCGTGGATAGGAGAGTATTATGGAGTCTTCTACGACATTATGGCGTACCCGAGAAGATAGTCAACATCATACGGAACTCCTATGACGGACTACATTGTAAAATCCCGCATCGAGGTCAACTCACGAATTCATTCGAAGTGAGGACCGGTGTTAGACTAGGATGCTTACTGTCACCCTTCCTCTTCCTGCTGGTAGTTAACTGGATCATGAAGACCGCAACATCTCAAGGTAATCTCGGAATACAAACGGACAACATCGATGCAACTAGATGACTTGGACTTTGCAGATGACCAACCTAGCTCTTCTATCCCACACACAGCAACAAATGCAGACAGAGACGGACAAGGTAGCAGCAGCCTCGGCAGAAAAAGGCCTTCAACTTACGCAACGGAAAAAGCAAGATCCTTTAATACAAAACAACAAACACTAACTCAATTTCACTTGACGGAGAATTTCAGGAAGATGTACAAACTTGTATATACTTGGAAATCATTGTAAATAAACAAGGAGTGTCTGATGCAAATGTGAAGGCGCGGACTAGAAAAGGTAAGCGCAGCATTTCTTCCACTAAAGGCCATCTGGAACTCAAAGCAACTGTCAGCCAACATTAAGGTCGAAATTTTCAATACAAATGTGAAGACAGTTCTGTTGTATGGAGCTGAAACTTGTATTGAGAACTACGAAAAGCATCATCCAAAAGATACAAGTATTCATAAACAACTGTCTGCGTAGGATATTTTGGATCCGTTGGCCAAAAACCATCAACAACAACCTCCTATGGCAGAGGACAAATCGACTTCCAGCCGAGGAAGAAATTAGGAAAAGACGCTGGAGGTGGATAGGACATACACTGAGGAAACCACCAAACTTGTGTCACAAGACAAGCATTAACATGGAACCCTGGAGGTCAAAGGAATAGAGGGAGACTCAAGAATACACTGCGTCGAGAACTGGAGTCAAACATGAAGAGACTGGTGTGCACTTGGGAAGGACTGGGAAAGAAAGCTCAGGACAGAGTTGGTTAGAGAATACTGCTTGGCGGCCTATGCTTCACATGGAGTAACAGGCATTGATTGATTGATTGAATACTGTAGACCCATCAGTAATATAAATGATTCAATTAAACATCTAACTCCTGTGGAATTACTGTCTCCTATTTTTAGCCTTCCTAATAAAAACTGAAGGTCGCTACTTAAACTCGTCGCGATAAAGATGAATGAAAAATGCGACAGAATAAAAAGAAAAGCAGTGGTAAGGAAAACACCATCAACGATTGCATCAAAACTTGACTAAATCAAGAACTGTTTACAATATTTTAAACAACATTTTAAATAAGCATGAAATCACTTTGTCGGAGAGAGAACTTAATTTTAATATTCATAATATGTCTCTTACCATATTGGAAACTGTATTTATTCTGGAGCCATTACTTGAAAATTTACATGATAAAGAATCTCATGTTGTATGTCGAAAAATACCTCACATTCTGACTGAAGAAAAATATCTTTCTAAATCATATACAACTTCTTATTTCTATGGTTTACCAAAAATTCATAAAACTAGTATTCCATTGAGATCAATAGTTAATTTCATCAACACTCAGACTTATGCGCTTTCTAGATATCTAGGCGACATTTCGAAACAACTGCAACAAAATCTACGCAGTGTTGTCATAAACACATATGATTTAAAATCAAAAACATTAAAATCTAATAGTCAAAAATATCGAAACAATGTTAAGCTCTCATACATCTTTATATACTAGCATTCCAAATAATACTTGTCTAGACTTAATTAATGGCTTGCTAGAAGATGATCATACATTATCCAGCCGTTGTCCATTAAGCATCAGTTTAATTAATGAAAATTCTAAAACCATGCTTGAATTCAATTCTAGTTGGCTTCCAAAGGGATTCTTTACAAACTAACGGAGTGGCAGTGGGTTTCCCTACGTTTCACCAATTATAGGAAATCTTTCAATGGGTCACACTGAACCTCGTATTTTCCCTCATACCAGTAGACCATGAGTTTGGCTCAAGTATGTAGATGACACCTTTTTGATTATTAAAAAAAATTTCCTCAGGACTTTTTTAAAACTAATGAACACCTTTTCCCAGAAATCGAATTCACTTTAGAAAATTAAGATAAACACAAGGGAGTAACCACTTTTAGACTGACTAGTCAAAATAAATTTGAAAGAAACCCCTAATCTGGGTGTTCGCTGTAAATCTACACATTCCGATAAATATATTGATTTCGGTTCGTTATATCCATTCAGTGTAAAGTTTTTTCTAGCTCTAGACCTATTCAGAAGAGCCACCAAACACATTACATCAGAAGATGATAATCGAAAGTAAGTACAAAAATATAATCTGCATCTCACAACTTACTAATTTTCCAATGAATATTATAGGAAATATTCAAAAGCAGGATAACCTATTATTAACTAATAAGAGATCTAGTGACATGTCATGGACTAGTACAGTCATTCTAACTTATCGATATGACAACAGAAGAATTGAAAAGCGTTCTAAAACAACATAGGATTCAGGCATTCTACAAAACTACCAACACTTTTCGATGTGCATTATTTAAAAGAAAGGACAAGATCCCTTTCACGTCTACATAGAATCGCGTTTACAGATTAGGTCGAGTTGATTATAATACCTCCTATATCGAAGATTGTTCTCTAGAAATAATAACTCGCACCAAACAACATGAAAGCTACACTATACAAACAAATACCTCTGTATAGATCGACAAACTGTAAACTAAATCAGCAATGGTAGTGCATGCTATTTATTATAACCTTAAAATCAATGTTAAACATATCGGAATTTGTCAATGCTAATACCACGAAGTGGTCTGAATCAGACAACCGCTAATCACCTGGAAGCACTGGACAGCTGTTTCATCCTAGTATGGAACTCTTCAGCAGCGCACATCCACGACCCCGTTGGGGATCGAACCGAATTACTCAAAAAGATTTTCCCAATTATAAAGGAAAACGAGCAGTTGATGCGTCTGATGTTCTGTTAAATTCAACTGTGTTTAACAAAGGGAAGGCTTAACTATTGATCCAACATGAATTTTCTATCCAGGTGAGCTTAATTAAAGTGTATCAAGTTTCGTTTATGTTAACATACACACAACTTGTCATTATTCCACATATTTTTCGTACCCATTCACATTACACAAATGCATACAGATGTTTCACTTAAAATAACCTCGACCCAAATGACTTGACATGATACGATCAGATTAATATTTCGATTGAACTGAATATTTTGGTTTATTTTATTGTATCATTTAATATTGTGTTGATTGAATTACGTTATTTAATTGTTATTTTAATTTCTACTCACTGGAATACTACAAATACATACCACTTATTTTTATGATAAAAGTTAAGTTACTTATGAGTAGTATGATATTATGACTCAATCTACCTACCATCAGTATGTATCATTATTCCCCCTAATTTATTATTTTATTCTTGACTTTGTCAAATCTATCTGCTGCAACTTATCATAAAGAAATATTTATGAAAGTTTGGTGGCATTTGGCACTCGTTGTAGATGTTGTGGGGTTGTTATTTGGTGACTACATATGTTCTAATGTCATTTTTATCACGAGTAAAGATATTTTGAAGAACCTCCTAAAATAATGAAGAACTACTCTGAAGTTTCTACGGGTTAATAAAAAATGTTGCTGTTTGGTTTAAATCTAACCTAGATTCGTTGTGCAACTTAATATGTTATTTATTATTTATAGTTTCTTAAACTGTTTTGGCTATATGCCTTTTAACTCACAAATTTGTGTGCATCGGTTATTTTCCAGCATGCCATTTGTGAAGTGTTTTGTAGTCATTCGTCAGTTTAAACACGTTTTTATTGTCTTAACTTATTATAACTAAGGGAATGTAGCTTTAATAATAATAATAACATTTAATATACAGATTAAACTGAATTGGTTGTTGGAATAGTTGATGTAGGTAGAAAGTGTAAAGTAAAACAAGGATATTTGAGTTGATGTTTTGATTTAAACTTTCGAATTGACATTTGTATACATCTTTGAACCTGAAACAAAAATAAAAATTTTATTAGCATACATTGTTCATGAAATATCAAAAATTGACTACACGTTTTACTCGTATTTTTCTAGAATATATAGCATACTATACATAATTGTTCAATGGAATCGTAGAATCCCTTTAGTTTGAGTTTATGGCCTTTAAACATCATCAGTAAAGAACACATATGTTGTTAAAAAAACGTTGTCTTATTATGAGATTTGAAACTGTATTTTTGTCATGTTATGATTAAAATAATAACCATGTTGGTTTGAAACATTCATAGATTATCGATAGCCTGCATACCACTGAAAAGTTTTCCTAACACTAAACCCATATTAACACAGCCGTGATCTTTTCTAGTAACACTGTGTTAATGTTGTTAACGGACGTTTTTGTGACTAAACATCGATGAAATTTACTGTTGCTACTTGAAAAGTAAAGCTAAATTATGCCTTTTAGTTCATTACAAATTGTGTTAGAAACATTAAGTATGACAACAGAGAATGCACTATTCACATAAACATATATTTGCAGGTAAACTTTAACAGGATTATTGCACCACTTCTCAAAACAGTTACAACACATTTCAATCAAGTTGTATTCGAAAACTCTGCGACCTAAATTACCGGATTTAAACAAAATGTAAATATACAAATAATCATATATAAGCTTAATATACTATAAACACATCAATGGCCAACCGACTTGTTTCGATTGATTGTTTTGCTAAATATTTGTGTATAACTATTCAGAAGTAACATTGAATTGCACAAACTTAGTTCATCATCAAGATTCAGTACTTCAAATGTTCGATAAGTTGTATATAATATACTTCTGAAATGTGCTTACTACAGATAATAACAATAATAATAATCCATATTAATGAATTCATTTACAAATTACTATCTAATTTGAAATTTATCAAACTACTTTCAGTAATGATTATACTTAATGGTTTATTATGGAAATTGTTGTTTATAAATACACTGCAATTGAACCTAATATCTTTGTAATGATACTTTCCTACTTATCGACAAAACATGAATAAATATCTCATGACCATTTATGATTACATGCTAATGATTTTCAAGGTTAACTAATTGTAGTTAAAGTGTATTGTGAGGATAAAATAACTGTAGCTTACATAAAGAGAATTATTGTTAACACACGATTTTTGAAGTTATGAAAGATTAATTTACATATTTTGTAATTGTTTAAGCAAAGGTTTACATGTTTAAATCACCGTCTAACTGTATATTCGTTAATGAGAGATTATTTATAGGTTTTAACTAAACAATAGAAGTAAGTGATTATTAAGTGTTCGTACTTATATACAAAATATAGTATTATGTATCTTTGTTTGAATCACACCATTTGTGTGAAAGTTGATGATGCTAACTCACTGAGTGAAATGAAGTAAATTAAGCAGGGTTCATACCTTCAGTCTATTGGTCACGATTTTAGTGTATTAACCATTAACCTGTTGCCTTAGCTCTTGATCGTATAGCTGCATAATCCTTTAATGATATAGTTTCATCATTGTGAATTTATGATTCAATAGATTATTAATGAAATAGAAGTTTCAACGGAAACAGTCTGTTAGTAGAAAATGCACGCTGTCCGTATATTTGATAATTATTTGATTAACACATGGAATTTAACTTCGCCCAGAGTTATTTTGAAGAAAAAGTATCTTTGGACAAAGATATCTTATTTCATGTATCAGAAAATATATTACATTTCTCTTGTTACTTAGTATTGTCTTTGATAATTTGTGGCTCTTCCTTAGTGTTGGACAGATCTTTGAGTTAAAGCTCTCAGATTAGTGATAAAGAAGTTTATTTAATATAAAGATATTTTAGAAATCTATAACATGAGCTTTTTTAATGTTATATGCTGTTATCCAATATGAAATTATAATGCAGGAAATCAGTGGTTTACTCTGAGGTTATAAATTGAGCATTACATGCATATACGCTCCTTATCGATTTGGGAAGAGCAAGCCAAAGAATTGGTCAGAATGAGATGTTATATATTTTATTTCACTGTGTTCTCTTTAAAGTATGATTAAGATACTTTTGTTGTATGTAGTAACAAACAACATGGGATTAACTTTCTGGAGTTTCTAAATATTAAGCAAACGGATATGAAATCTGTCATGAAACATGAAAAAGTGATGAATTCCATTTGTTAATGATGGAATACAACGTAGCATGGATGGGATTATTCAACATTCAGGTTGCCCTAATAGTAAATGGAATGAAGTTTATCTGAATTTTAATAGCTTTTATTTGATTGTTTTCAAAACGGCACTGGTTAAGCAATTGTTTTTTCAAAGCAGAAATAGGTTGTACTGATTGCAAAATTGAGTAACTTATGTGCATTAAACATGTACGAAAAGCAACGGTTATCAACAGAAACTTTTCGATGTATTAGGAATATGTGAGAAGAACAAATTAAAAGAAAACCTTGTAAACAGAAGACTTTTTAAGAATAATCAATAGAAGGCGAAAATCGATATTAACTACAACGTATTCTTTTACCAGACCTAACACTTTGTATCAATCAATATATTCTCAGATGCAAATAAAGATAGATATGCATTGCCTTTACGTCATCGTCAATTGCATATATATACCAATCCAACTACATTAGTTTACGGTATATTCCGAAGAATTTTTTCTCAAGGCCTGTGTTTACACGAAATTAAAACCTTGAGTAGTACTATAGAAAGAAATCCAGTTAGCTTCAATACTTCAAAATCTTTCATGGTGGTTAATAGACGACCTACCCCAAATCTTCTTAAAGTTTTGAAGCAATCGTAATCAAACCTTTCAAATTGTATTGGTATGCTATGAAAGAAACAGTGGTAAATTTCTCTGCACCATGCTAGAATTTCATGTTTTTTAAATCATTTACTTTAACTGTATCATTTTAATTCTTCTGATTTCATTGTTTTATTTTTAACTGAATGATTTCAATTTATGTTATTCTTAATTACTCATAATTGTTTACTCAAATATTGTATTATGCAACTGATTGACTTTTTGACTATGCAATCCTTTGTAACTAGTTTGAGGTTCTGGAATCCTTCCACTAACCGATCATTATTATGTAGAACACATTTTAATCTTATTAACTTTACTGAATTCTTTGTTCCATTATGTTGTTACGTTCTGATCTGCGTTCATTTCAATTTATTAAAGTATGTTAAATTCTATGCATAATTTTGATTTAAAAAGAAAACTATTACAAGTTGTGTACAGTTAATGCGAATCTAGCAAAATATAATAAATTCATACCAAGGTTAATTTTACAAATATATATAACTCATTTTATAATAAATTCATCTTATTACTACTTAATTCTTTATTATTGCAGTACTCAAAACAATAGTCATTTTAGTCAGTTCTATTTAATCATCATTAATGATTTGATTTATAAGTTGGTAGAGATAATTAACAACTTATTAATCATTTAAGTTGGATTGTGACTGGCAAGCGAAATCGAGGACACTCATTTTGTTCTATTTGGGACTCATCGGCTGGATGTACCTGCATTCCAATGTTCATGTTCACACTGGTAACAGAGACTGACCAGTCTCAATTTGTTACAAATCAACGGGAAGATACAAACTTATTCTAATAACTTATTAATCATTTAAATAATCACCTATTTTTATACTAAATATAAATACAAACAACTTTATATGAAGAACTAATCATTAATTTAAATGAACGATTAATATCATTAACTTTAAAGCAGATTATATCAGTTTGTCCAATAGTTAAGCCAATTTTTTCATATATATATACAATCTAATTATGAAAATTATAATAAGTGAAATTTATGTTAGCTAATAGTTTTAGAAAAATTAACAATAAAGCTTACATCTTTATTCATAAAGTAATATATCATTGATATAGTAAATCCTTGCCATGTTGGTAATACTCGACGTATTCCCGAAATAAAAAAGAATCCCAAAGAATTATTTGGTTCTGGTAGAAGTACAATAAAATTTGTTATTCCTAATAATGGCATTAAAAGAACAGCAGCTTTTACAGCTTTTCTAAAATAAATAAAAGTATTAATGAGTTTATGAAAATGACATTATTAATTAATTAGAAAATTAAGAGGGGTTGTTGTGGAGATAGTTAATTTGTCAATGCTGATATCACGAATCGATCTGAACCAGACAACCATTGATCATCTGGAAGCACTGAACAGCTGTTTCATTCTAGTATGCGACTCCTCAGGTCGTGGATGCGCACTGCTGAAGAGTCCCATACTAGGACGAAACAGCTGTCCAGTGCTTCCAGATAATCAATGGTTGTCTGGTTCATATCAATTCGTGATATCAGCATTGACAAATTAGAAAATTGACAACTGTAAAGTAATGAAACATATGAATTTGCATTCTTCTAGAAAATTCTTCCTTGAATTTTATCCTTATGATGTAGAGACGATGTTGGTTTATTCTAATGACTTTAAGTATACTAATAAATGGATACAGATGAGCATATAAAGTGTACAAAATAATTGATTATATCATACAAAAATTATACGTCATTTTGTATTTATGTCAGTAAAATAAAGGTTTTTGATTATTCAATAGGTCAAATGTAAATTGAGATCAAGTTATTGCCTTTCACTGTATAACAAATCGAAACTTGACAGGCATTTATCTGTGTTTTATTAGCTTCCGATGCATTGATAACATTAATTTACTTTGTTGATTGGTAGAATTTAGACACAGTAATCTTTGAGAAGATAACTGGTATTATGTCTTTATTGGACTTTTGATTCTAGTAAATCTTTATCTATTTAGAAAATACCATTTGTGTACATATGGAGTACTAAGGAAACTTTGATTTCATAGTGTATTATGCTACGATGTATTTAGTATTGAATGTTTTAAAATAATCAGTAGGAAGTTATTTACGCAGTTATATCCATTTTCAAGACTTACTTCAATAGACAGCCTACAAAGTGTTATCAATAGATACGGTTTTAAACTTGTAATTTCAGTAATAAATACTTACAGTTGTGACAGTTACTTTAACATTTTTACTGAGATGTTCTAACATTTCCCTAATTATCAAATAACAATCTCGGCACAGATGAGTGAATAACTTTTAACTGTTTATCTTTAAAGTCGTCTGAAAAAGTATTTTTGAGTTGGATTGTGACTGGCAAGAGGGATCTAGGACAAGCGTTTGGTGCGGTGTGAAACTTGTTAACGGGATGTACCTAGATCCTACTCAAACAATACTTGTTAACCATCGCCATATCAAGGCAATCCACTCAGGATGCACATGTGGCAACAGAAACTGATCAATTTCAGTACATGATAAATCAACGGGAAGATTCAAACACATTGTAATTATGAAAAGCGTTTGTTTGTAAATCATGTTAGTCAGCAGATTCGTAGTTAATAAAAACTAAGGTTGATTTAAGTGCTGTAAACACTGATTTTGTTCATTGTTAACAAATTTGTGAATAACATTGATCTATGACCCCTATTGTTATTATGTGTTTACATACTGACTGTATGATACAGAGTTCCGTAACATTGAAGTCAAAGATTCTTCACTTACACGTATTGTATACATTTTAGTGTGATACATTTAATACATAAAGCCTACCTTTTAATGACATGAGTTTTTATCCTTAGAGAGAATTTTACAGTATTCTTTTCGTAATATTTTAAAGATTTTTAATTTCGTAAACAACAATAATGTGAATTGCAATTAAATAACTTATTTATAAATAATTACTAACCTTAATTTCTGAATTTCCGGTGCATCATTTGTCTGAAGTCTTCGAACGAGAACTCTAATTACATTGATGAGAAAAGCCATATTCATCTAGTAAAAGTAAATTTATATAGAGTACTGAATAAGTTAGCGTATACAAGTATTTACGAAATCAAATTTCAGAGAAACGTTTTGAAGATAATTGAGTAGTATGTGTTAAGTATAAAAATAAGTAATACGGATTATTTATATTTTATGTCACAAAAACTTCCTATTCATTATTAAAAATAGTTGTCAGTAATAGTAATTTTTACTAAAGACACTGTTTTGTCATCTAGCTGAATCTTAATGTTAGTCACACTTCAAAGGAGGCCTAAGTTGAGGAAGTAGCATAGATTGACGATTTGGTATTCAGAACTGACCATCTATTTCAAATCCAGTAACTAAATTATACCCAGCATTTAACAATAGTATTCGGTGTAGCTGATGGGAAATCTTGAAGGTAAATGAATTCGTTTAATTCCATAAATTTTGATCCCCTTGTTTTGTTATATGAATATCAGTTGTTTAGTTACATCAGTATTTATTATTGATTAAAAATGTTAGTTAATTATTAAAAACAATATTACAATTGGATACAATATAATCTGTAACTGTAGTCTTGTTTCTCTGTCCAAAGTTCAAATAATTCTAATTTACATATAAAAAGTCTGATAGACTCTGGAGCAAGCACTGTTGTCTAGATAACTACTGTCAGAGAAAGGTAAAAATTCAACTCAAATGTGAATATTGACATTTACTTACCGATAGTAGAATCAATCTGAAACTATTCGATATCCAGTAAGTTGAATGCAGCGTATAAACTGACCAGCTTCTGGATAATATTAATAATCGAAATAAAGGTAAATAAAATACCACTACATATTATTGATTATGTTTTAAGTAGTACAAATGAAGAAAGAATTTTGAATACATTTTATTTATTTCTTTGAAAAGAGTCATTTGAATATGTAGAATAACTGAAGTATCAAATTCATAAACTTATACCACCAGACACCGCACGCGCTAAATTTAGCTATTACTATTTAATCAAGTAATCTATATAAGTAGTTTAATTGATATCTGGAAACATGAGCTTCCTTAATTGGAATAATATCTAATATATATTTCGCAGATTTCAATTTGTAATATATAATGCCAACTTGTAATACAATCTCCTTATACATATGATTAGAATATAGTCATGTCTGTTATGTTGTTCAATTTGTTTATTATTCCATCAAAATAGAGGTAGGATCTCTTTTCATTTATAGGATTAATACTAATATATATATATATATATATATATATATATATATATTCCGACAAATTATAAATATTTATCTAATACGGATGTTAGTCTAATGCTTCCGACTTAGAATATTCCATTAATTAAACAATTTTATTTTATTATTGAAATTTGTACCCTCCACTGTGTAGATGATACGTGAAAGGTAATTACCGTAAAAGCAGTACATATCATTAGCTTAACTTCTATCATATATATATATACATCATAAGGATTCACTTTTATTTCACTAACTAATCAACTTGATAAAGTGACAAGTTTTATCTTATTTAAGAAATTAGTTATAATCATTAAGTGGGCAAATAGTATATAAAGAAAAGTAATTCAACTACTGCATGACATTACATTAAACTTGTCGCAAAAAGCAGTTTACTCGGAGTCTACATAGATTTCGTCTATCCACCAGATATTAAAGCTAAGTTGCCTTCAAAATGTTATTAACCAGAAAAGTATATGGTTATACAAACGATAATTACTTCACTTACAATGAGAAAAGTTTTTAGAAGATTGACTGGGATAAAGTGTGAGGCATTGAACTTTAACACAATCATCTAATCACATTGTTTCAAGCTAACAATTCCCTTAATCACTCTTATTTATTGTTTAAGAGGGCTTCTAAAGTGAGACTTAACTTTGTTTAACGCTTCCTGTTTTTAGTTGTTGATTGGTGAAAATCACTTAAAAGTAATATAAAATTAATTAAATTTATCACTGAAATGGATGTGGAGTGAATGAGAACATGTTATGGCACAGTGAGTACTAGAAACATTTAAGATGTGAAAACTATCTCCAACTGTTTTAATATTTCACACTTATAATTAGCGTAAGTGATCAGCAACATAGTAAGTAAACAGATAGATAAAACATCTTAGACTATCGACTGTTGATACTCCTTTCAGTAAAAGTAACTGAAATCTTTATGTAAGTTTTAAGCTTATTCTAAAATATGTTAAAATTAAGAAAAGCTTTCTATTTACTACTTATTTTAATAGAAATGAACTTACTCATCTATTTTATTCACATGCAGCCATGTACCTAGCCATAACACTGTGATAAAAATAGGTACAACTGTTAAAAGAGGTAGAAGTACAGTTAAATGCTTATAAGCCCATTATCGTAGGCATTGATATACAAAATATAATAAAAAGATATTTTAAATTGTGCGTAAATATTAATTCAGTTGGATATTATAACTTTTAGGTGACTAACAGATATATTATCCAAACTTTCAATTAAAACAACAGTTAGCATGTTTTTATTTAGCTGACCAGTACACGTATAAACGTCATAAATTTCCTTAAGCACCATAAACATGGTTTGACTGTACTGAACCTTTTTCACTAAATAGAGTTGGTAATTTTTACGTATAAGCATGAAATTAACAAGTTATTTGTTTCAATAGGAATATACAACTAGGTAGAATTTATCTGTTAGAATAACTGACCAAAATCTGAAGCTTTAAGTAAATATACAAAAGCTTAGTTCATTGAGGTTATTGTAGTGATTTTGCTTTTTATTGTATTAGCAAGAAAATATTAAATGAAGCATCACGACGTTATCATTAAAAAGGTCATTTCAATATACTATGTGTTTCTTCTTTTGAAGTAAATATACTAAATGCGAAATTTATGAAAACTTATAGAATGTCTACTAATCATCAGTGAGTAGGTTACAGCTTTCAAGAAAGATGTAATATCTGACTAAGCTCTGCTTGGCCAATATATAAATGATAATCTACACGACATCTAATTGCAATCAATTTCATCTTACTAATGACTAACTTATGGCAGTAATTCTTGGAGTTCTAGTGGGATAACATGATCAGTAAAGTTCAGCCATGTCGAGTGTGGGGTAATTACTTACTGAAAGTATTGAATAAAGTCGCGAAAATATACCACAAATTCACTGAGTGAAGAATATTAACATTTGGATATTGACTAAAGGGTTTCATAGTTTTGTATTCGCTGTAAAGTCTAAAAGTGTTGGGTTTGATTCCCTAGTGGGGTGGTGAATATGCATTGCCAAAGAATTTTTAGTGGGACAAAATAGCTGCCTAGTATTTCCTGGTTTTTAAGGATTGTCTTAGATCAATTTTTAACGCCTAATACAAAATTCGTTTATCTCTGCAACACCTAATTACAAAATACTTAAACTTTGAACGGAGTAATCTTGTATGAGAAGTTAGAAAAATGTTGCATCAATACTACATCCGTCCACAAATGATTCTCATTACGTAAGCATATTTCATTAGTAAGCAACCTTCTACTGATTATAAGGAGTAGTCATTAGCTAGTTGATCCCTACTACTGGTGTGTTAAAGTATCTTTTGGATTTAAGTAATAGATTAAGTACTAGATATTATAACTTTCCTCGTATTTAGTACAATCCCTTTAAAGCCTGTTATTTTACTAGAATCATACTGACAGTATATGGACTAAAAGCTTACTGAGGTTCAATTTAATTGTTCAAAATATGGATTAATTGGGGAAAACGGTAATCATATTTGTGTTACATAACATTCTAATTGTCAGTCATTTCTTATTATGCATGCTGAGCTAAACTATAATTGTAAGCGAATATCCAGTGAAAAACAAATTATCTGTTTCGTGAAGAGAAGAATTCATTAGGAAATCTTAACATATTTATCAGTTAAAACATCTTATTTTAGATAAAAATGTACTGTATTTGGTTATATTACTGTTGCTATGACACGATAAGCAACTTTCTTCTGAATTCCATGGATTATTTCACTTTATTAGGCCTAACGAGTGCTTCATTTACTAACGAATGGTAAAACGGTGAAAAAAAATAAACACTATTATAAGGAGACTGATTAAATAACTTACTCCAAGCTGCAAGCATTAATGGATACATATTTACAGATGACTGAAATACTGATACAACAATCAGTTCATGTATATGAATTCCTTCGATAAATGTCCACGTGAAAACACAAGTTTGACTTAATTCCCATATAATTATCATAGTATTCTGTATAATTGTATAAGTCTACAATAAATACAACGGGCATTCATCGCTAATTAAACTTTGAAATACTATGGATATTTTAGAAAAGTGTTTTTAATTTAATTATAGAGTACATGGAAATACAATTAATTTTAATCCATCACTTTGATTAGAATAAACTTGTATCATCTCGTTGATTTGTAATGAACTGAAACTGGTCAGCCTCTGTTGCCATATGTGCATACTGAGTGGACTGCCTCGATATAGCTATGGTACACAAGTAATATTCAAATTAGGTTATTACTGGCAAGTGAGATCCAGGACGCTCCTCTTGTCCTATTTGAGACTCATTGGCTGGATGTACCTGCACGTATGACACCAGAGGCTGACCAGTTTCAGTCCATTACAAATCAACGGAAAGATACAAGCTTATTCTAATTAAATATGTACCCGTTGCACAAGTATGAATGTCTGGACACAGTAGCCTAGTGGTGTACACGATGACTTTTGGCACGAAGCGGATTTAGTCCGAATCCCAGTGTAGACATTAACATTGGGATGCAGCTGATGAGTCCTAAATAGAACGAATTGCACGTCCTTGATTCCACTTACCAGTCACAATCAAACTTAAATCATGAACCAATACATTTACAGAATCAAAGCACCAAATATATGAAAGACATTTTATCATAATTTGTAAATAACCTTAGAATACAATTTCATAATCGTAATTCCATTACAACTATCTTACATATTTAATAACTTTAATTGTTATCCCAATGAAACTCGAAACAGTCTGCTGAGTGAAACGTTGGAATTTTTACGAATTGCGCTAATTTCATTTTTCAATATTGTTAACAATTGTAATTTATTTAAATGTTTTATAAACATTAGACACTCAAGTATTGTGGATCCATTCGATCACATTTGAACAAAAATCATTCTATAATTAGCTTACATTATTATCCATGGAACATGCTACAAACCAGCTCTATACAAAATCATTAATCAATTGAAAAGATACATTCGTATATTATCTCTTTCAATCTCAAAGTTAAATAAATCTCCTCCTTTGTTTAACTTGTTAAAAATCATAAATTATTCAGATGCTTTACATACTGTTAGTGCTTGTTTTGTAAATCTATTCGTTCAGATTTATAATAAAATTACTATACATTTACACTATTATACGCTTATACTACTATCTAACAAAATACAAAAAAAAAATCGATACAATTCTCTTAATCAAGTAAAAAATGACGTTCATTAGTTATCATCTTTAAATGTTTTCTTTGTCTAACTGGTAACACAAACTGTGAACTTTGTGATTACAATTAAGTGTTAAGGGGTATTTTTGAATTTTTCTTTGACCATAAATGACTGATGGAGTTCATCCATGTCGGATGTAAGACACTTACCCACATATGGCGATAGATGAGGTAGTGCAGATCGGTTACAAACTAAATGAGTTAGAAATATGGACCGTAATATACCGACAGTGTTGATTAACGATTAAGAGTTGGCAACGAAGCCTGAAGTTTCTGGGCTTGATTATCTGGTGAAATTGTTGATGTGAACGGCTGAAGCGTCCAATACTAGGACAAAATAGTTGTATAATGCTTCCTAGTGTTCAACGGTTGTCTAACTCAAAGAAATTTGTGATATCAAATCAAAATGTAATTATTTTCTTCTACAAGAAAACTTGCTAAACAACATCATATTAAATTATTTGATGAATGAACATAGAACATGTTTTACATTTTCAATTTAATTATCTTTTAAATTACAATCTCTTTTATTCACTAGAATACATAATTTATTTTAATTTATTAACATTTTGATAGATTGTCTTGTTAACAATGACATTAGTGTTAGTTATGGAATTGACAAAAAATGAACTACACAATGATGACATTAAAAGGGACAATTTTGAATGGTTTCTATTAGATGAAACTGTGTTAGTATTGTTTCAACTAGTATCATTCTAGTTATTTTCTACAGCCTTGTTCAAAGCATTTTTTTTAATGCTACAATTTTAATTAGGATATTATCAGTAGTATTTATATTCAAATTGAATTGTTCAATTTCTTCATTCATTAATCAATTATCACTTTAACAACTGAAAACAGGTAAAAAAGAAATAGGTTCAATGAATCATGTAAATCTTAATATTATTTTATGAAAATGTTTATTTAAACAGATATCATTAGTAGATGTAAAGAGGACTTAATTATGACAATAATGAAAATTTGGCATTTACTAGGTTATTCAACTTAGAAGAAGAGTATCGAAGATATTTCAATCAAAATGGTTTATTGCATTCTAAGCGCGTTTAAAAATTAACTTTGCCAATCTCAATAAAAGTTGCTTATGGTGTTACACTAAAAATATCGTCAGCTGGCAGTTAGAGTTTTTGTACTAATAATTAGATCTTTATCGACGTTGCAAATTATTTAACAGATTATTACATCATGATAATTGTGATAATTATTACTGAAAATACACATACACTTTACAATTCAATTTTATAAAGTTGTACAATTTAAATATTGAAATAATCCTACCTTACTTTATTGAAGCAAAGAAGCGTTAAACATTGACTAGCCATTTATATGCACCAAATTATTGTTTTTACATAATTAGCTGTTAAGAGTGTTTTTCTCCTTAAACCGTAAGATAAAATCTTACACTTAAACTATAAATAACATTAGAATTAGATGTTTATGTACATTAACTTATAGTAAGTTTTTGTTATAATCATATTTCTATCCTTAGATAGATAAACTATTTGATCTGGATGCAAATCATTTTGGGTAAAGACCAACTTTTCGTCGAAGGACTACATCATTATTTTTAAAAAGTAGAATGTTAATCGATGTATAAATTTTTTTATCCTGCTAAATACTATGTGAAGCATGTGAAGAAGTTTATTAAAGGGGTCATATAAATTACTGAAGTGACAGAGATTTGTAACTCAAATGGGTAATAATCATTTTGTTAAGTCTTCTGGGTTAGATGACTTGTTTGTTTAAATTATATTGTTGTTCTGAGAAACACTTTCAGTGTTGAAGATAAAACTTTTAGTGAATTTTTTAAAAGTCAAGTTATGGAGAGATATCCCATTCAGTAAGTCATTTTATTAATAGATATTTTTCTTCTATAGTTTGTAAACTAAATCCATTTTATAACAACTGTATTGTCTACATCATTAACTGTTGAGATTTACACCATTATGATGGGTGATATATCCTAGATACAAGTTTTGTATTCAAAATTATTAATTTCAGTTTGATAGAATCCAATAAAGTATATAAAAACTCATGATATCATGGTATTTTGGTTAATCAGCAGTTAGCACAAAATATATAGGCAAACAATATTTTTCAGTGAGATCGTCATCATGCATTACTCTAATATACAGCAATGTTTATATGCATTCGACTAGAGCCTGATGGTCTAACTGAAAACAATGTTGTTCGCCTATATACGTTGTTATTTGTCATAAGGTGAGGGGATTTATAATAATTAGAACTTAACAAAAGTATTGACATGTAGTCACCCGTAAAATGGATAAAATCATACGTCAAAGTATCAAATACCGAGTTCGTGCATTAGTCACAACATAAACGGAAATAATGATTAGTCAGATGGTCAGTTGCCAAGACAGAGTACTGAAAGTTACTTGAAGATATTCTAATAATTTGCTTTGAAAATTTGAAGCCGATGGAGTTTAAGAAATAATGAAGGCTGATATTATTCGCAATTATATTTAAATACTAACATGATTTCGTTGGATTTTATCGTTAATAGAAATATTAAAGATGAAATGGGTGGAAAGAAATGTTTACTAAAATATAAGCCATGCAACAGTTACTATTTATAAGCAGTAACAGTGACCCGAAAAAAATTAGTTTATGCCAATGCAGAAAACCGCATTTCAGCTTCTCTATGCACATCAATACCCAATATAACATTTTGAGTCATATTGTTCTGAAAACCATCCTCTAATCGTGTTATTGAAATAACCATCCAGTCTGCAGGAAACAGCATTTTCATAAGTTACAATGTATTGAACAACTAATAAGGTGTATTTTAATTAAGTACCATTAAGTTGTCATATAGATTCATTTATAAATCTTTAACAAACCATACATAATAACAGATAAGAGATATTTTAAAATACATACTGATTTTGTATTGGAAGTGGATATTATTTGTCTTTGATGTGAAAGCGTTTGGTGAGTAGTTTCATTTCCAACATTGTTCAAACTTATTTGATCAATTTTACTTAACAAAAGATAAGATAATATAAGCTGAGCAATGGATTCCAAGAGTAAAGCAAAAAATAACTGAAGATGTATTTTAAATCTGAAATTTCGTAAACATCTAAAAGGAGAAACAAGAAGTAAGCAAACATTTCAATTAGTATAATTAAGCTATTTAAGAAAACTAAATGTTTCTGTATGATGCTTTATCAAGAATATTCTATTTATTGTATCAATCTATATATTTATGTCACTATTTAGTTGGATATTTCAGGGTAACATTCATTATCTGAGTACTTTCAGGTTATGATAGTAACGACTAAATTAGTCACTAAGCAATGTAAAATTTAAAGCCCTTTTAACAAAACATCTCTTGATAGGAAGCCCTAAATTTAACTTGTTTATGATTCATTTAATTGAGGCTTTTACATTAAGAAATACTTTGCCTAGATTTAATTTTGTTAGATAGTAGATCAATTATATTTACTTACATATACTTCAGTCACTAGACAAATAAAAATCTTTTTCGTCGATGTAATACAAGTATAAAAGCTGATGTACTTGGATTGTTTGATGATGAACCTTTTTGATTTAACAATGTATGAAGTATACATTTCTCTCTAATTTATGTCAATTCATTTCTAGCCTTAACAAAATTCAAATAAAGGAAATAGACTTTTCATTTATCATTCAATAAAATAACTAATTACTTTTCAGTAAGCCAACAGTTTATCCAATAACGAATATGTCTACAATTTTGTATTGGTCTATTCCGACAAGACCTTTTTTTCAATAATACTGAATACAAAGCACATTGCTAGAAGTTGATTTTAAACACACTGTAACATCAACTGTAAAATCTTTGAAAAACAAGTAGCTCGAGGCAGCACAGTAGCACATAGCAAAATGCAGAGCAAATCACCTGTTGATCACCAGTGTTTTAATGTATGCCCAAATTGTGTGCATAGAATTCAACAGCACACATTTTAACCTTTAATCAACTGGAAAAATTACTGAATTGTGCTGTCGACAAGTTAAGTAGCACTAATCATACTTTTTAAGAAGAATTTTGTTTCTTACATGACATTAAGGCCATATATAAGACCATTAGTGCACACTTGCTGGAAATTCAAAATTAGAAGTAATGTAATTCTATTATGCAATAAACTACCAACTGACTATTCTACATAAATTCTTAGTGGAGGGGAAGATATCTATTTGGTCAAGAATTCTATGGAAATAATTCATTTTGTAAACACAATGAATAATATTAACAATGAACATGCATACTTTATGCAATGATTATACTTACGGGTACACTATGTATAAGAATATAGCAGTTAACATACTGCATATGGTTATTACTGAACCAACTGTTCCGATTCCTGTCCAAATAAGCCTAGTTAATTCCATGAACTTAATGAACGAAACATATGAATATTCGACCACATTTGAACGGATTGTTTGACAAAGATTGGGCGCCAAGATTATAGAAGACATAAGAAGTAAATTATATTTGAAAAAATCTTAGCGATTAAAGAATAACAAATCGAAAAAAAGCAATAAATGGACGGATACAAAAAGCATTTATAAAGGAGGAGTATACATGTATTGTTTTCACCGCTTTTTCTATCCAATTCAATCTTATAATAAATCAATAAACATCTTTACTTCTATATACAATACACATTATGAAAGACAAATCATAGGTTTGAATGTACTAAATACAGTATTCGTCAGTAAGTGATGAAACGTGCACTAACCTTAAATAATTTCTCTTCATATAATGCGTGAACACAGATTTCGAATGTCATTATATACTATCGACTTTATTCTACAAGTAACTAACTTCACAGGAGCAAGTCAACATATTCACATTTTCGTTGAGGTGAATGTTACTTTAGCTAGTAAGAAACATTATTATAAAAAATTATTTATACTCAAACCAGTGTGCTAATAAGTTAATCTGTCTAATTGTAATCCTATGTATTTTCTATTTAGAACAGGTGTGATTTATATTATCTTAAGATATTTAACTGACAGTACCGTCAAATGAATCCGCATTTATAACATGAGTCACTCATAAGGTAACAATTATTTGCTGAATACGGTTAACACATTTTTAACAATATACATGCTTATCATAATTGACACTAAAAGTTGAATAATGTATTCACAAAGAAATTTGACTCACTTCAGAATTATCAGCCTCTACAGAATTATTAAGATGTACATGTAATCCATGGCATTCATTAAAATTCATGCATGATTTTAAAGGATTTCTACTTGTGAATGCTCTTGACAATTGGATTGCGCCATCCTCTAGACACACTGAAAATAACAACGGATTTGGATTTATATCGGATTTTACTATAGTTGAAGAAGAATCAATAATTGTTTTCGGTGACATAACGTATCCAATTATAATTCAAAACCTCAATGCTTTTATTCCGAATCTAAAGAAAGCATTACTTTGATTTCTACAAAAAAACAGTTATCTCATCTGTTAAGCTGTCAACAACTGAATGAGTTCTAGTTGATAAACTGAATTAAAAGGAATTGTAATGATATTATTTAGTAGTACTTATTGCTTAATATTCTGAATTATAGTCACAAGTATTTGGGTACGAACTCAGCAGTAACATTAGTAGTATTATGATGTATTCCTCTGCAGTAAAAAAACAAACAAGCCAAGCAAGTCCAACTAGAATCATGTATTAAATCATGTCGCACTACCTATTTCTTAAATACCGATAAGCATAGTACGGGAGGTCAAGAAAGAAGGATCAACAACATATAAGAAATATGAAAGCAAATCAGCATACTACACCAAAGGAAGTTGATAAAGGAAATGAGTAGACAGACAGGCAAGCAAAACTTGCACGTAAAAAGGGATACATGAATTATAATACACAGTAACACGTTTAAACAAATATCAATGGCTTATAGTACACCTAAATTAAATGATTGTCTAAGTTTACACGAACTCAGTATTAAAGATCAACATCGAAAAAACCATTGTTTTTTTAGTTTTGTTTCTTCAAATGTTTCTTAGTTATTATTTTAAGACTGTAAATTACTTCTCACATTTAATAAAAATATGTAAAGCATTCAATAACACTTTATCAAATACTTGAAATTACTAGTATATTTAAGAAAATCTGTAGTTTGGGGAGTAAATATTCAAAGTAAGACACTATACAAGAAATACTATGACTACTAGTGGAAAAAAGGTTGGTGTTACTATTATAAAGCCTATCGCTTGAAATAGGTATATTTTCCTTTATCAAAGGGATTCGTCTCAATAATGTACAGTAATTTGATTTGGTACTTGTATTTTGTTCATCTGAAAATCAATTCTGAAATATTTTTACTTAATAAACTCCAAATAAGATTATAACGGTGTTAGCATAATATTGTGCATTAAACTTGATTACTTTCATTAATTCTACATAAAGTGAAAACTCATTTTTGGAGGACAATTCAAATTTCTCTATAGTTTTAAGATACGTATTTATTGATTACAAACCATAAACGTCTTAATTTGAAAAACCGGGTGGTAAACGTTTGTTAATTTTGAATGAATTAAAGCCTCGAGGATTGTAGTAAACAATTAATTAGCATAAGAGAAACTTTTAATTACAGAGTGATGAATATACCGATGGAATATTCACATTTGCCACTCTACAAACTGAATGTGATTCATTTTTGAATTTGTTTAATCTAATCAACATTTACAACCTAAATTGTAAACTTCGTGCATCATTCAGTTTACTAATTACTCTAGATACCATTCATTTTAATTAGACTAGATTATTCTAAATAAAAGACAATAAATATTTATGCATGAGTGAAAGAAATTACATTTTGGTTATTATTTTATGTAGTTTAAGTTATAACTTACTTTGTAGTTGATTGTAGAATACTATACTATTCAAATGATTCAATAGATAACATCCTTTCTACTCTTGAATATCATGAGATTAGCTCAATTGAAAGCTGATAATACATTATGCAACAATATTATAATACAGTAAAGTTCTCTAAAATTTCTTTGATTATATTTTAAGATAAAACAAAGGAACTGTGTTTTTGCATAGTGATAATCTCAAATATTAACTATTTACTTAAGTGTTGAGTTACAGAATTGAATTTATACTGAACTAAAATAGTTGATGTTGATAAGGAGGTTGATGCATTCTCTTCAGATTCTTTTACATATTGGTCTAAACAAATTTATTGATATTACTTAAATTTATAAAATGTTATCGGCAGCACAGAAAATCTTATGCTTCTTGTGTTTTTTCCAGTTATCAACCAGCTTACTTTTAGTACAAATTAAGTTCATATATAATAAACGCTTTTGATATCAAGAAAAAACATATCAGTTGTAGTATAGATTTAAAGTTCAAGTGATTATTTTTATTGACGTCTATTTACTATAAACAAAGAATCTAATTGTCAAACATCTATAGTTTACTTAGTGTCATATTATGTACAGTAAGTATCAATGTTGATTTGAAGTCATAAACACAAATTATACTACTGATTTAGTGTATGTTTTATTGTAAGTTAATATACTTTAATACGGATCATCATAACACATAAAAGCATCATGTAATTGGGAATTATGTGTACTAATTCTAATGTGAATGTAGGTTTCGACATTCCTGATAGAAAAAGTAAGTGTTTAAGTGTAATCTAGACCTTTAATTATTAATAGTATGCAATTTCCGTGTTTAGTATATTACACCTTACAATTGTTCATTCTAGAAAAGGGCCTTTCCATTTACATTAGATTTTGTTTATTTACACAAAACATTTGTTACTTGATTCATCTATGTACAGCTTGTGTGATGAATGATATGAATGTCACCCATATCCCTGATCAGACATCATTCCTATATCCTCATAGCTAGTAAAATTAGCTGGTCATATTTTTATCAAAGCAATTAACCAATTACATATTCATGATCATGATTCAAGTAGTAAGGTACCCTATTATTTTGCTGTATTTCCGGTATCGAATTCTCCAGCAACCTGCAAGATCTGTAAATATCAATCACTGATGTTTTAAATAAATTTAATTCAGGTTTATTTTGTATACTGGTTGTATTTGATTGCATATGGCGACCCATACATGATGACCACTTGTTCCGTATTGTATTAAGGTTTCTTCATAGGAAACATTGAATCAATCAATAAGTCATGTTTGTGGTTACTTACCAGGTAACCACAATTAAATCAACTATTGACTAACTATCCCGTAGTCATTACAGTTTATACAGTCTTCCTATCAGTTATAAAATATATTGATTTTAATAGCTGAATTACACAAACTACTGATGAATTAATGAAACATCTTTGAAAAAAATCAGCGTCAGATTTTACCAATAAGTCAAATACTGTAGAAAACAACTGTAGTTAGAAGTGCTATAGACAACTGAACCTTTTGTTCGGAATTTGTACTGGGACAAGTAGACACTTTTCCTAGTCGATTGTAAATGTAGGAATGTAACTAAATCCTTGATGTATATCACTGATTACTAACAAATTTATATTCATAAACTTGAAGCTATATTAAAAGAAATAAACTGAATCATTGATATAACATGAAATTTTACCATCATTATTTCGATATTCTCAATACATTATGCATGCAATTATCATCTATCCTTTTGGTTTCAATAGAAATAACCAACAGTGTAGCTGGAGTCATTCATCTGTATTTGTTTATGGGTTGTTATGTACTATAAATACTACTAAATAGCTAAATAAAATATTCCTATTTTAGTGATTGTATATGCCCTGTTTATATTGCAATAGTAGATTAAATAGCTCTTATCTAAGAAATAAAGTTATTTATTGTACAAAATCAAAGCGTTTCTAACATAAAATGGACATTAATAAGTAAAATTCGTTTACATAATCTACCAGACATTCATAACCACAAATAAAAACTTACATGAAAGTCTTGAAATTCAAAGAATAATACTCCTGGTTAACAGAAATATGACAATTATACTTTTATTCCATAATCAGAAAAGTGAATTATTATTACAATGTCCTATGTATTGGATTTATTTAATTACAAACATAATTATACTCTAGTGATTGGATGAAATATTCTTTGGAATTTGATTGATTTATCCCATCATAATGACTTTTAAACAACGTATTCCCTTTATAAATGTGATCAAAGCAAAACCTAAAATGACTTACAGAATAGGATGAATTTCTTTTATTCGATGAATTCTCTTCAACTACAAACAGCTTACAGTTATAGTCAATAAGATTATTACAGTCAAGGTGGTGTATAATATAGTCGTTGAAGTTGAGAATGACATGATGTAGAAGAATATAACATAATCCAAAAGGAACAAGAAGATAACACCAGTTATACTTGACACGATAGTTTAGATTGACTAATATTTATATCTTAGAAATGTGTCATGTAATGGTTGGGTGTATGATGTTATAAGTACAGATCATGAGACAAAATAACATAACCACTTAACAAGGAAGTATTATGTAATTAATCCACATATTTAATTTAAAGTAAAACCCTTAATGTCATTAATGAACATTCATAGAATAAAATAAATTAAAGTTACATAATAGACAATCAAGGTTTGTTTCTGTATACATAAATTGGTCTAAAGTGACTGGTGACAATCTCAACTTCAGTGACCAGTAAGATTGATTTCATTTACTCATTAATTATTTTGAATATCTTTGTGCTGTCCACTGTATGTCTACTTCTGATTAGGTTCCTAGTTATCTCTTTTGTAGAAAAGAAAAGAGTTTCTAATCATAATGTCATCCATCTTACTTTTACACGACTCATTTCCAAGATGTAAATATGAGTTATTCTAAACTACTGTGTCAGATATAACTAGTGTTATTCTTCTACATCATTTTAGTCTCAACTTCAGCGACTACATTATACACCACTTTGTCTGCATTAGTCTAACCTGACAATAGTTGTAAAGCCGTTTGCAGCTGAAGAAAATCCACTGAATAAAAGATATTTCTCCTGATATGAAATTTTAATCGTGCTTTGTATCTCTTTAAATGAAAACAGTTTACTAAATGTTTTCATTCTTTCATCTGAATGATAGATAGATATTCATTCATTTAAGTCTGGGAAGTAAACTGACTTCAGATATATTCAATAAACCCCCTCTCCATAGTGTAGCTAGAATTAAGAAGTATCCTAAACAGAGATTGTTTCTAATCGCTTCATCGTTAAGCTGTTACGATTAAAGGTCCATGAATATAGTATTACACTAGTTGATAGAAAGGACTATGTAAAAAAGCATGTTGAATGAATAAACTACTTACGATGGTATAATGAAGTTCTATTCAGATTACTGGATAAATACAGTCAAATTTTGTTTTGTGTGAATACAAATGGTCGTGTTAAATTACATTCACTATGAAAATATATGAATCATGTGAATGTAATGGGTCATATTATGTTAATTGAAATAATAGGAATAATGAAATAATAAAGTCATGATAATGTAATACGTAATATGAGATTTCCTTAAGAGTGACTGGGAATATAATGATAAAAAATACAAGTAGACCGAAAAGTATATTATCACTGTATAACAGTAAAGAGAGGATGGTCCAAAGTATGATAAATGAATATATTAATAAGAAATGGGATAGGATGGAGATAAACTACAGACATCTTGTGGAATATATATTGACAATACGCTTAAGCAAGAAGTGGTCTAATCTTGGACCGTTATGAGATGGTATGCTGAACATACTTTTTGATTTTCTGTAGTTTAATCTGATGTCTTCAGCTATTATATTGTAGTTGCAATCTTTCTCCACTAAGTAGTTTGTTTCAAACTCAATACTTAAATATGGGAGCACCTTATGTTTTGATTTAACGGCCCTTTGCTTACTATTTTTATATGCTATGATAACCTGGGTTAAACAACCATTAAATCCAGAAAGGACTGGACGTAATGTTTACTCATGACCTCTTCTGGGATGATTGAGGCCAATACCGTCACGTTTTGCGGAAGACGCTTAAATCTTAGACTGCTGAAGTGGAATCTTATTATTAATATTTTCAACTTTTGTTGATTCGCACACCCACACTCAACTCTTGTTTGAGTTATGGGAATCTACTGTAGGAGAGCTGCTTACTTGAACAAGATAGGTGTTTGGTGTCTCTTAGTTTCATCAGTTGTCTAAACCAGGTCCTTTTTTGGTATATTCAAAATCCATATTCTCCTCCACACCGTTTTATAATTTCGATACATGTAAACAGTAATCAATGACAAATTCACTACATCATTGTCGAACTGTTTAATTTGCTCAACATATTTATTTATGTATACTTATTTTGACCATGGTGATATTATATTCATGGATTTATAACTGGAAGATCCTGATAGGTAATTCATTGCAAACAATTGTTTGATCAAATATTCATTGTTTCAAATTTATGTGTTGACTGTAAAAGATAATGACTTATTTACACTCTGGAATGCAAATACTTTGCATAGAACACTTGAGTGTTATTTATGTTCCGTCACAATTTGTGCTCATATGTTCAAAGTGTCCCACAACTCCTGGCCCTCTATCCTCAGAGATATTTCGTAATTTCATATAACTAATAACCTAAAATGAGAGATTCCCATCAGCCTAATAATAAACTAACGAAACTTCTTAGGAGTTATATTGAAGTTGGATTGTGGACTGGTAAATGGGATCCAGGACGCGTGTTTCGTCTTATTTGGGACTCATCAGCTGGATGTACCTGCATGCCTAATGTTGATGTTCATGCTGGGAATTCGACTGAGATTGGACTGAGTTCGAATCCCAGTGTGAACATCAACATTGGGATGCAGAAACATCCAGCCGATGAGTCTCAAATAGGACTGAACGGGTGTTCTGGATCCCACTTGCCAAAAACAATACAACTTAAATATACCTTGTGTACTGCCGCTATATAGAGGCAATCCGCTCAGAATACACATATGGCAACAGAGGCTGACCAGTTCCAGTCCATTCCAAATCAACCTGATGATACAATCCTATTCTAAATTCGTGTAAGTTAGTTCTGTTGTGGAAGACAATCGATCCACGTGGTGAAAACTTTATACGCTGTTTCAGAAATGTTTTATTTATGTAGGTTTGCACGACTATGTTTAATTCTATCATTATTATAATCGTTTAGTTGCCTTAGTTTCCAGCTTTTATTTGAACCATAAATTTTGGTTATAGCATTTTTCATGCATAAATTATAACCGGTTATTTGTGGACAATACACTTTGTTTTCCTGTTCTAAATGTCATCTTCGTGTATCGACATGATTATTGTAATTGGTCTGTTGTGTGGTCTGGTTATGCATATATATATATATATAAATTGTGTTTGAAATATGCTAAAAACGTCTTTGGGCTGGTGAATACAGGTCTTGTGTTCTTACTGTATTCCTTTCGGGTTAGCTGTTATCAAATCGACTGTATTAGAATAGCAGAAAGTTCGCGTACTAACTTTCGTGTATATAAGTCTCTGTAACGTTATGACTTTCTTCCCTTATATTTCAACTGGCTGAGCGTTAGGACATAACAAGTTGCAGCTTAACCATATAAAGTTATGTATTTTCTATTGCAAAAAGATTTCAAAACTGCCAACCTTTTACTTTTAAAGATGAAGGAAATAACAGTTATGAATAAGTATCTGCTTGAGGGGATGTGTCTTTGTTAACGTTTAGAAACTTTTAATGAAAGAATTGAATGAAGGTAAGTTGTGATCGTGAAAACCATATCGAAATTAGACTACAAGCTACATTACTAACTAGTACTTATTGCAGAAAATCTGACAACCTCTACCCACCAGATTTTCTACGATTTGAACCTTCCACTCAGTTACTATCTGTACATCTAAATCCACTAAACAAAAGAAAATGATGATAAACAAAAAGAATAACCAAGTTATATAATTTAAATACACACAAACGGTACACATTTGTACCTCAGTAGTCTTGTATTTTTAAGCTTATTAACTACATATTTGGTCTACATGGGTAATCTTCTTAGATAAATAGAATTCGTCCTTGTCTTTATTCCTCAGCCTACAAATAACTTTTGACACGGTACATATATAAATTAAGGTTTTTACTGGTTAGCTTTTTTTTTTACATGGTTGTTGTTTTACGGGATGGGGTTGCTAAACCCATGCTCAACTCTCCTATTTTATACAGGCTTGAGACCGATAGCAACCCTAGAGGGTCTCCAGGTGGAGTTGAAATTTGGAGAACTACGAGAAGCATTTTTCAGAAGATAGAAGTATTTATAAACAGCTGTCTGCTTAAGATACTCTGGGTCAGTTGACCAGATACCATCAACAACAACCTTCTATGGCAGAAAGCAAATCAACCACAATCCAGCCGACAAAGAAATCAGGAAAAAACAGCAGAGGTAGATAGAAACCTATATTGGGGAATTCATCAAACTGTATCACATGACAAGCATTAACATGAAATCCTGAAGGCCAAAGGAAAAGAGGAAGACCCAGGAACACACTGTGTCGGAAATTGGAGACAGACATGAAGAGAATGAAAAGCACTTGGGAAGAGCTTGAAAAAAGCCCAGGACAGAGTTTATTGGAGAAGGCTGAACGGCGGCCTATGCTCCACATAGGGTAACAGATATTGATTAAAATAAATAAATGTTTGATAATTGTCTCAACTAGTCGGAGTATTAGCGAAGAAACAACACTTCAAACTTAATATAAATTGAAGTACAACTCTACGGGAAATATGATGCTTCTACTTCCTGCTAATAATGAGTACTGTTTCGAAATGGATGAATCATTATCATATAATACCGTATCGTATATAAGTATAAAGGAGTATCCAAATTTTTCAGGTTGTTATTTTTATGGAAATTTGATTGCTGAAATAGGATTTAGATCTGTGATCAAATCTTTGAATACTGATTTCGTTTCCCCATTTTCGCAATAAGATGAAAGCAAAGAAATTATTCGAAGGAAAGCACCCATGATTTTAACAATATGCTTCAATTGGAAAGTAGTCTTTTATAAATGAATTATTAAAAATCATTGTAGATATTGTCACTTGTCATATAAATTATGCTTTAATGTTTGTTGTCTTAGAGAATAGGCTTTGTCAACTTCAATCGGAGAAGAATTCAGTTGAAGGTAAACGACTAAATTGCTTCACAGTGCAGAAAAAAGAAAGTTGAATACTACGTCTGCACAAAACCATTTATGATGTATAAATTCTTTTAACCTCTGAAAAAAATTATTTAAGGAGCTCAGAGTTTTTAAGTGGATTAGTGATGATACCCACTTAATCATCTGTCTGCTAAGAGAGTCTTTTATGCGTTATGGATTTAATTTCTTGATTTCTGCTTCTTTTAAGACTAAGGGAAAGTGTAATTCTAATATTCACGAAATCAAACGTCTTTGAAAAAAGTGAAGTCGCTTCGACCACCACCGTGGGTATTCTATAGTTCCGTTTTATAAAATATTTAATGTCAACCATTAGTTAGTGTTCTCACCGAATCATTTTCAATGAATATTATGTCAGAAACTTGGAAAACAATGAAGGTAATACTTATACAAAAATGTTTAATATTATGACCTACCGCAGTGACTTCATTTTACAAAACCGTAGAGAACCTTCCACTGCCTATAGTAGATACTACGTTCACGGAAAGTGCCCCACTAATTTTATAGGTAACATTAATGTACCACATGGTTATGTTCTTTTTGTTTATCTTCGCTTGTATCACCCGCTTTCAACAACAAATACCTTAGTTAAGTATGCAGAGGATTCCACAATTTTTATGTCTATTTTTTCTCTTCAGATTATTGAAGAATGAGCAGTTTCTTAAATAAATTCAAAATTTAGTCGATTCAATATGAAAATGCAAAAATATTAATTTTCGTCTAAAGAGGACATGAACACCTTTGTGAAGTCAAATAATGTTCGTACCGTTAAAAATTCGATAATAAAGTCTGTATCAAATGTCACTTTACTTGGTGTAATTTTTACTTCCAACCCATCATGTTTCACGCATCTTTTTAAACGTTAAGGAAAGTTTGTCGTTTAGTTTTGCTATGTATACGGACTATGCAGTTTAAACACTGTTAATGACTTATTAATACACTTATCGATTTCTGAATGTTACCTATTATTCTACGTTGTTTCTCGGATATTTTATTAAAAATTATGCGATATTAGGTTGAGAATTAAAGGCTATTAATGGTAGGACGTTTAATATTGCTATGAATCTGATTGTGAATAGACAGCTGTTTTATGCTAGTCTGTCAGATATAAACCATCCACTTTATTCACATATCCTCTCTTGTATATCTTTACACTGGGCATTAGAATTCATTAACTCAAAAATGTATAAAACCTCAACTGCTTTGTATTTGGCTCACATACTATATAATGAGAAATTTGTAACAATTAACCTGACTACAAATAAATGCTATTGAAAATACAGCTTATTAATATTCGTCAAGTTTTTTATTTATTATACTTATAAAACTTTCGTCTGAATTTACACATCCATGCATTTAGTTTGTATTTTTCTCACAATTTTATAAAGAATAACTTAGTGATATAATCCATGCTAAAACTTTTTTATATTATTTGGCATATAGTAATGATTAAGGCATCGGTTACTGTTTCAAGATAAATAATGATTAGCAATGACCATTTTGAGTAAATTTAATGATCAGCATTATTTCACCTTTAATTTATTTCATATCTGGAAGCATTGAAACATAACATCAATAAATACTTTTGCCTTCTTCGTCTACAGCTTCAACAGCTCGCATCTATAACTTTCTGGTCTGTGACATTGAGTCAATAGACCTCAATAATCACATAGTCTGATTTCGTTTCTTTTTTGTGTAATTACTCAATTTGAAACAAAGAAATTTGACCTATTTACATTAGCAACTAGGTTTTATCTGTAATCTAATTCACAATTTCATAAACATCTAATTAGGTATTAGTTGAATAAACTATTTTATACAATCAACGCAATAACAGTAGTGACATCAGTTGAACTGAATGCGAAATTCCAAACTATTATAGAACATTTCAAGTTGGATTGTGACTAGCAAGTGGAATCCAGGATGCGCGTTTCGTCTTATTTGGGAGTCGTCGGCTGAATGTACCTAAATCCCAATGTTGATGTTCACAGAAACAGAGACTGACCAGCTACAGTCTATAACAAATCAATTGGAATATACAAATTCATCCTAATAGTATAGAACTGTTGTCTAATCTTTCTTGATTGTAAGCAGTTCGTGCACTAATATCATCTTTCAAGGTAATTTGCTTTTCAATTTCATTGAGTTAATTTAGAAATTCATTCAGAAATTGATTAAAACACAAATTCATCTTATGTACATAACAAATAGATTTTTCGAAAATATTATTGCATATTTTTTTTGTCATGTTACTATGGAAGAAAATAAAAATTATTCTTATCACTAACTGTAGAATGGCCTTCTTTACAGCTCTTCAGAAAGTACATTTTTTTTCGATTATAATCATACAATAAAATCAAATTTTGATTTGTACATTTTACATAATCTTATTAAATCAATGAAATTCATTCATTAATTAATTAAGTAGTCATTCACGTGATTAACTAAAAAAAATGTTCATATTTTGTTACTTCAAGTTAGATAATGCAAAAAATCGTATTTGTAAAACAAAAATTATGTATTCTCAGCATCATCAATATGAATGATGAAGTCTTCTGGTTATTATTATTCTTATTTGAACATGAACAGATAACGAAATAGTCAAGTTTCTAAAAACTCTGTAAGTGTAATATTTTTAAACTTCTGTTGATTAATAATATAGATTGTATTTGGATTCAAGAAGATTCCCTCTATAAAGTAATTCTATTACAAGTATTTGATAACATTTGGTGTAAAGGGTATTGAAGTTTGAATTTCGGTGTAACAGCAACAATGAAATGAAGTTATGTTTAACTGATTAGTTCCAAAATGATGTAAATGCATATCATGAATAATACTGTTGACTGCATTCCAAATTCACTATGATACGGAGGGACTTGTGAAATCTAAAATAAAATATATCAAATAAATATGAGTAGAACGTGCTGGGAAGTAAAATGTACAAACTATGAAGGTAAATTTATGAAATAATGAGTATTAACCCTTAAATGCCAAATGTACTCATACGAGCTGCACTATAAATTGTAACTTTACAGAAAGTGATTTCATTAGAATTTCATCTTGTCAAGTGAAAGATAATTCAATTATAAGCCATAGTATTGACTCAGTTATTAGCTAATCTGCAAAACAATACAAATGTACTAATTACATGATTACTTTTTTAGCATTATGAACTTGTAAATGTCGATGATAAACCATTTTCTGACGATAAAGTGCGCTTATTGTCAATGGGGTTTTATTACGAAGAATACGAATTTATTCCTAACTATGCTGTCTTTAGAAGCACAGTCACCACTAGATACACTTGGAAATAAATTAAAGGAATTCAACAAGTCAGCGTTTCACCACATTACGGTTTATGGTACTTGTTTTGATTGGAATAAAAATTCAGATATCAAGTAACCGTCGATATCCAAATTTCAATCGTGATCATCCTAAAAGTGAGACATAGGTTAAATATTTGTTTAAATATTGATGTCGTTACAATGTGAATACCCGTTGTTCACATTTTTATGAAAGACAGACAATTATTGTATATTATTGAATAGAAATTCGCAGCACAACTACGTATGTAATTTTCCAGAGCACGACAATAATAGGTGGTTGAGACGGTTTAAAGAGGCAAAGTCTGCAACAACTGAACCTCTTCTTTATTTGCAGCGATATTTGTATTTTTGTTAAGTTCGCCTATTTCGCATTTGGAATTGCCAAAAATCACAGGATGTGTTCAACATACTTTCCAAAATATTCTTTCAGTTCACCTTTTTACATGAATAAATAATTTACCTTAGTGTTGACTTAGTGGTAACTTTGAAAGACTGAAATTATATAACTTTTTACTTGAGGAGGGGAAAACATGCGAATACCAGGTGAATAAAGATGTGAGCTTGAATTGCTTCTTTTGCTAATGCCAGTCAACTGATTTTAAAAAGGAACTTTCTTTGGATGTGACATGTGTGACCGAAATAGTGCCAATACATTCTGACATCAGCTAGTCGCTCCAGACACACGTCTGAAGGCTATACCAGTAGTAACTGCATTAATTGGAACAAAAAGTACTCATAGGATTACTAATTTTGAGCTTAATATTCAATCTTTTATTCCAAACTGGTTGAGTGAAAACCTATATTCAGTATACTATGAACAAGACTAACATTGGTCAAACATAATTCCTATACACCTTATGTTTACATTCTTCAAATGTTTCGTCTTTAAATTGCTAGGAGGAATGTCAACTTATTGCACTTATTACAAACATTGAATCGATTACTTAGAATTTACAGTGGACACGTTTTGAAAGTGTAATTTCATGCAATTCAATAGCTAGCAACAAATAAATTTCACCTTAGATCGAATACTTATATATCATTAATAGTAACAGTAGGAAATATTCAGTTGGATAAGCAAGATTAGAAATCATTTAAACTTTAATTATATTTGCCTGATTGACAACCCAACAATTATCAATATAACCAGAAATCATAGGTAACAGTTAGTTTTTTGAGATGTAAACCTTACGAATTAAAATGATTAGAGTTATTTGTAATGTTATGTAGATATTATTTTTAATGTTGGCTAAGCTTTATTGTATTGAAATCAATTTTAAATAGTCGATAAATCAAAACAATGTGATAAAATGAATAGGTAACTGTTAAGCATACACATCAATATCAGAATGAAGTTATATGCTCTTTTTGAAGAATAGATTTTGACATAAGACGTGGTTTTCGAAATAGGCTAAATTATATAACAGTATATACTTAATCAGATTAATAAAACACAAAGAGAATTACTATAAAATGTAAATGTTTATTCAAATAGTCATTTGATATTCTTAATTTCTATTGAACTTTATGTACATAGTCTACATATTTAGGGTTACTAATAAAGAAAGAAAGCTCTCTATTCAAATATTTGCAATTATTGTAAGTTTTAAGCTACTGAATGATTACATGATGAATAAAGTATACCAGGAAACCTACAAGTAATCTTTCTTTTTTCCTGCTCTTTGAAAATATTTTAGAATTCAACTACTTTACTTACTTAAATGACAATCTATTAAAATTTCATGACGAATTATTAGTTTATAGAACATTAATTGATGCTTCAGTTAAATATCAAACAGTTTGGATAAACAATCAGAAGAAAAGCGTGGTTTTTAATGTCAGTCATGATAAATGTTTCACCATGATGACGTCTGTAGATGTATGATACATTTACTTTGAGAGATGAACTGAATTATGGAACAGTATTCATTTATTGAATTTAATAAATCATAACTAGGATTAATAGAAATACTAGAATGTGTGTGGTGAATATTGATAGATAATTGTGAATATTTGGAATTTGTTAAGAAGTAAATAACTATTAAAAATAAGCTATAAGGTAACTAGTTTACTTTTATGATATAATTAAATGGTACTGGATTTACTGGTACATAACTGGAATTATTAAGGCAATCCAAGTGTATTTGTAAGTATTCACTATTCTTCATCGTGATGTAATTAGTTAGTTCAAAATGATACAGTTTATCATAGTCTATAGTAGCCAGGCTGTAGGGTAGACAAACTACATATTTGATAAAAACAAATTCAACTAAAACAAAAATGACTGATTAGGAAACTCATCAGAGCGGACATCTTATCATTGTAAAAAGCTAAATTTGCCTGAGTATGATTATGGTTATTTTATATTATTTTATGCTATCATTATTGTAACAGAACTTTTTGTAGAAATGTGGTAGGGTGTATTGTATTTAAAATGACATGAAAACTTCATCCAGTAACTTTTTCGACCGTAACGATGAATACTTTTGGCAAGATTTTTTTCATAAATACATAGAATTTATTGTTTAATTTAACATAGGGTCAGTTAGTTTCCCCTTTAATTATGCCAACAATCATTTCACAATAAACACTTTATTGGCGACATCAGAATTCCGTTACAATTACGAATACACTATGAAGTGTTATCAAGTACAGAGTTTTATAAATAATTAACAACTAACGTGCACTACTGTTATTCATTGACTTGGTGATCACTTTCAGAAAAGTGTTATTACTCTCAAAAATCTGCGAACATAAAGTTTCTAGTATGAGACTTTTATATGTTTATTTAGTTTACCTATGACTATATTAATATGAATTCTTTGAAATTTCACTTGAATGTTAGTTTAATGGAATTGTATATTTCTAATATGTCATATATAAGAATTGTGAGTTATATGCATAAATTGTTCGTAAACGTGTTTTGGGATGACTCAACATCATATATAAATGACATAACTGATGTTTGCACTATAACCATGTGTTGTACTAACCATTGCAAGTCAAATAATAATTTAGATAGTATTTATAACGCGAAGTATAACAATCAGATGTGCAATCTTCATATATCATATAACGCCTCAATGATCTTATAAAAAGTGATGATCCTTTAGGGAAATATTAGTAGATACATGATAATTTATTAGCATATTATTGTACCCTTTCATATTTTTATAAATGTTCATGAATAATTTACTGGCAAGAAATACGAATAACACTCTCTGTGTTTCCTGTAAAACATTTTCGTAGCTTAAGTCAAATCCAAGTATTTTTTCAACGCACATTCTACACAGTTTTGTCTAAGTTAAATTGTGACTTAAAAGTGGAATCCAGAAAGCCTTTCGTCTTATTTGGGATGTGTCACCTGAATATACCTGCATCCCAGTGTTGATGTTTACACCAGAACTTGCACTCAGTTTGTATTGTGCCACCGCATTTACCACTAGGCTACTAAATCCGAAAAGCCACATTTGTGTAACGTGTTTTGTGTATATAATTAGGGTATATTTAGATCTTCTCATTGATCTGTCATGAACTGAAATTGATCAGTCTACTGGTAAACGCCGTGGAGTTTGGCTTTTAATGAACTGGGTTCGAATCCTGGTTTGAACATCAACACTGGGATGCAGGCACATTAGGCTGACGATTATCAGAAAGAACTAGACTTGCTTCCAGGATTCCTTATTACAGTCACAATCCAATTCAAACCATATTTGTGTTCTGTCGTTATATCGAAGCGATGTGCACAGGGTGCATATGTAGTAACAGAGACTGATCAATTTTAGTCTGTGAACAATCAACGGGCTAATCACAATATATTTTAACTTCATAGTTTTATTTATAAATAAACAGTTATGTTTTAATTGTCTGGATCCATCACAGATTGATTTTAATAGGGTACCATCGAGAATCAGGGATCACTGGACAGCAGTTTTGTCCTAATATAGGTCTCCTTCAGTTATACGATGCCCACTCTCATCAATTTATGTTGTACCTCGACTACTATCCATTGTCATAGTTGCTGACTATCACACTTCAGACAACTCTAAACTATACCAGTCATAATTTCTTAGTAGAACTTTAGGGACATCCTGAAGTTAGCCACTAGTACAAACCTAAACAACTTAAGTTAATATCACCAAACCGCCTCACATTACTTATAGTTAAATAATATATTTCGACACAAATGGAAAATTGTTTGATTGTCAATCAATAAAGTGCAAACAAAACTTAAATGATTGCGAGTATTCTTTCATTGTTTAATGCTCTCCAACCATATGAAAATCTTATACTTCAGCCAATTATAACAAGTAACTATCAGATTTGAGGTGAAAGTTGCTTACCTTTAGCTATCTAGTTACATGGAATTACATTTTTGAGACATTTCGTTCAAAACCACGGTGAACGAAAATCGGCGTTTTGCAAAGCATAGTTCCTTTAGATTTCCGGGTTTATTATTTTGAACTTCTAAATTTCACTGAAGTATCTGTTGTTACTTATAAAACTTTTGATGTTTATCAACCTTTATGTCAGTTTAATAGGCGACCAACGTCTAGTCTTTTAAAAAATTTCAGAGACTATTTTTATTAATTGCTTCAAAACAGGATTTAAATGTTCTGAATAAAACGTCTATCAGTCTTCATGTGCCTTGGTAACTTAAATTGTTTATTTCATGTCATCATCATATTTTAGTTTTGAATTTCGTTTAAATAAATGAGCTTCACTCATACCATGTCAACTTCGCTTCTATGTATTCATCGAATGATTCATTTAATTTCAGTGAACATAGGGAAATACATTTCTAGTGATTATGAGCCTGCCTTATCCCTAAATGTGATGTTCTATTTTAAATGTCCATCTTGTAGTTTTCCACACATTCGTTGTGATTGTCTCTCCTCGTGATCTGAATTGTAATTTTATAGGAATTTATGATTTTCTAATTACTCGAAGGATTGAGTTTAATTAAATAAATCTTTAAATTTATAATTGGTCTACTTGAAAACTATGAAACATCCTGTCGTCTATGGTTTTCTTTGTCTAAAATCTCGACGATTCTTCATTTGAATATGAACTCATAGTTGTTTAAATGTAATGGCATAATGAAAATACCTTTAGATTGCTAATTAGTATTTACGTAGATGGAGCTGAAGGGAGCTGAACCTAAGTTTATTTTATTGTTTTCTACAAATATAGAGATTTATTCTGTTGGTGATTCTCGGCTTATTTTCTGATATTTTATTTCACTGTTTGCATATAAGTAATTTAACTGATTGATACATACTTCTAATATTCTTAATAATCTAGTTACAATTTCTCTACCAACTTACAATTTTATCATAATCTATACAACATAGTAATGTTAAATGAGAAAAAAACCGTCACTATTTCAGTAAACAATTAAAAAGCTGTAGTCATTAATTTATAAACAAAACAGAACATAGATTCAGTCGACAATAGAATAAATAATGTGAAATAGACTGATATATTCAAAACGATGCTTCTGAAACAAAGCGAAAGATTCGTGCTTGTTTTGTCTTATTGAATGTGATGATAATTAGGTAAGATATACAAATTGAGTTTTTTTGGTTATTATTACAAATGATCAATGTACTTATTAATTGATGAGTAATTCAGATGACTAGAAAGAAACAATATTTTATCTCTTTTAAAATAAACAAAACCCCTAAATGATACAAACTGACAGATGTGAATAAAGTTAGGATTGATAAACTAATTTACAAGCTTGTAGGTCTTTAGAATCCATATAAAAAAACATGATGTAACTTATTTTGATGAAATCTGCATAACGACTTATTTGGTGATACATGATAGTCAAAAGATACTAAATAAACTGAAGAGGAGTGTTTTATCAGGTAAATTTATCTTGTTTACTATTACAGAATTTATTTAACCCATTGTCATGTATATTGCAATGATAACATAAGTCATTACTGAGGAAATTATTAGTATTTTTCTCACACTTCCTATTTACTGTAAATTAATGGCGTGGTGTATAAAATAAACCTTTGCCTTCAAAACTGTCTGATTAGTTATTTTGATAGTCTAACATGGTTTTATTCAGTGAATTCGTAGAAACAAGACAGAATGTCCACCTTTTTTCATAATGTTTACAAAGTAACTGGACATTAAAAGTCTTTTTGTTTTAACTATCATGTAACTAGTTAACCGAGCATTTGAATTTATGTTATGATTAACATCATTTTTAGAAACATGATTAAATGTATTTACCTACTTATAAGTAACATAAATTTAAATAGAAACAAACTCAGTAAAATGGTTAAACCCTTGAAAGAGCAACTGGAAACATGTCTTCGGAACACTTTATATACAGTGATGGCTTCAATGCACATTTATAAATAAAATGAATCATAATACCACAAAGGATGCTTTACTGTGTGAATATACACAGTGTTTGAACTTTATTTTTGTTACACAGAACGTTCATGTTTGCCAAGAAGCCAATATCTTTAAAGACAATCTTTGAGGAAGTGAACGTTAAAATCTTGTCACAAAATAATATATAATATACAAACAATTTTAGACAAAGTTCACTAGCATTACTTCTACGTAGTCGCTACGGCATTGATTTATATAGCAATTTGATCCATTAACATATGAAGCTTAGCAGATCTTTTTGTTATTGTAGATGTTATTATTTTTTGCTAAAACATTTATGATTGCAATGTTTCATATATGTTTTTCCAAGTGATTGTTTACAGTTTCTCAATACAACGTAATGTCATAGATTAACTTACGCATATCCGATAAATTGTAATCTTTTTCAGATTATATTATAAGGCTTTTTAACTCAGTTGACGGTAAAAAAGAACATAAGAATAAAGAGAATGTTAGTGTTCATTCGGGAAAAAATATGTTTGCATCATGTCGTAACACTGAATTGATGTAGATTGTATATTTCTTTGTTCTACAATAGTATGTTATCAGTAAGATCAAACTTTAAACTGGCACTTATTACTGATAAATTACGAGACACATTGTGTTAACCATGATAGTTTCAAGTTAAAAGAAAGTTCACTAGCATCTCTCCTTATGTAAGCATATATTAGAAAATCAGTGATACTTGAAAAAGGTTTTACTTAATTATACCTTTTATATGAACACATGTATTATTCGAATGATAATGTTTATTCAGATGTTATCTAAATTTAAACAGAATCTCTCAAGCTTATCTGTTTACTACTAAAGTAGTTGTTTGTTTTTAATTTGATCCAATTTACTATTTAATTCCTTTCTAAAAAGAGTTTGTGTAATACAGCGCATTCAAGTTACTTATTAAATAGTATGGTGAAATTGTAGTCTATTGGTTGACAATCGTTAATTGGTATTCTATCAATCCACAATAAGATTTTACTTATTTCATTCGCCATAGCTAGATCAAAACATTATTTCAAGAGATTTAAACTTTTAACTGGCTGAAAAACGGAATTCAAATAGAACGAAACCTGGGTCCTGAGTTTTACTTGCCAGCCTCAAGCCAACTCAAACAGGACTTATAAATTATCGCTAAGTTGAGGCGATCTGCCCAGAGTGCGTATGTGGCAACATAGACTGATCACTTTCAGTCTATTACAAATTGACGGGAAGATCATATTACATTCTAACTAATTTTACTACGTTGTATTGCACCGCGATAAACGAAATGAAATGAAAATAAAAGAATAAAAAACTCATTGTGTTCTATTAAAAATTATTTACTGATATTATTTTAATTCAAGCGTGGCTAAGCGTTTGTCAAATACGACAGGAGAATCAAGAACAGAATAACTATATGTTCGAGAATTTAAGTCATTTCAATTACAGCTTACAGAGCTTTACAACATATTTGGTAAATCTGTTTCAAACATTTCTGAATAGTTGGTGGTAACGATATTATTTAACTAATTCTATTCAACTGGAAGTGAAATACCTTTAATAATAAGCTACGATTACTTCAGTGTTATCTTGATACTACTCTTCTTACAACATTAGTTTCTTGAGGAAGAACTAGTTACTCAAATTATCAGATTATAGTCACTTTAATTATGATTAAGTGAATGATAAAAACTAATTTATCACTTAATTGAGTTTTAACAAACAATGTATTTAAATAGTTTTCCATAATTGTTTGATAAATTCTTTTAGATATACTGTTTACCGTTTACTTTCGGTGAACATTGTGGTTGAATATCTGACTTCTCTGATGATGCACAATTGTCAAAGGACTGTATATTCTATTCCATATCATCTGAATTGTGAAACAGCCGTCTTTATGCATGGAAGAATCAAATCAATGGAATGAAAATGTCAAATTACATTTTTAGCATGCATAACTGTAGTGTAAATGAGAGATTAGAAATATTCACTCTTCTTATAAGTTAGCTAATATGATAATCAATTAATTATGAATGACCTATGAAAATTATATATTTAAAGATCATTGGTGATTTTAATGAATATTGATATTGTTTATTCTGTGTTCTATATTTTGTATATAAATATATTATTTCTTTATAAAAGACAACTAATGCTTATTGACAAGTTATTCTGTCTTTTGATATTCATTGATTAGGAGTGGAGCGGGGGGAACATTGGATCCTTCAGTTAGATTCACGAGTAGTTATCACATGACCACAATCAGTTCATTATCAGTTTATTTCAAATGATTGTTACCTCACCTCATATATAACATGAATATATGAAATAACCTTCCTTAAAATAATTCTGTTATCCTGAAACCTACTTATTATAATGTAAATTGAAATATGAAATGAAATATTAAAAATGATTTTTGAATTTATTTGATGTCATTTCTAGGCGACATTTCAATAAAGGCATATGGGTTATATGATTATTAGAATTAACGATACATTTGTTAAATTACGTTGGACAGAGAAAACATTTAGAGGAACTGTTTAAAAATTTGGTTTTTAAAAAGTGTATTTGAATGTTAAGAGAAAAAAAAATGATCAAAACTGGTAACAATTTTTCATATTATATAAATTATAGATTTAGTAACACATTAAGATACTATAAATTCCACTGATAATCGAGTACTGATGCAACTATAATTGAGAAGTTTATGTCTATATTCGTGGTTACAAATTAATAAATGAGCTGAGCACAGTCTAGATATTTACGACACTAAACTGGTAATGATAGATTTGCACGAATAAGCTGAATTAATTCCTACTTGTCCGTGGGGAGCTCAAATGATAGCGACCGACTCAACTCTTCCATTTTTTTCGGTATAACTAAAGTAACATATAGATTATCCAGGTTACAGTCTGTGAATCTAGTGTATCAGTATCACTATGTTAGTTTCAAACTTTTCTAGGCATGACAATATTGTCTTTAAATTGAGTTTTTGAAATTGGCTGTTTGAATGTCCTGAGTTACAAGTCTTCTGAATCATTCCTATTTTACTCATTTTTACTCCCACACATTAAGGAGTATTTATTCCATCATAATGGATTTACTCAGATGAAGATAGCAAGTAATTATCACAGTTATTGTCATTTTTTTCAACAGTTTATATCTGACAAAACCAATAAACTGAATGTTATGTAATAATTATGATTTTGTTCGCACAGGTATCCTAATGTTAGATGCTAAACTGCAGTAAATGAGATAATGTGCGATAAAAAATACATCATTATCTTTTATAGTCGTTAAGGGATCAAAAGATCGTTTAAAACAAATTATGGACTATTTTCACAAAGATTTTATCATTCACTGTGATTAGGATGATTTAAAAGGAACGATATGTTAGTTGGTAAATCATCTGTACTAAGAAAAAACACTCTGATGCAATATTCTATCTTATCATTATCTGTAATTTTGTTATTTACAATAACTTTTGGTCACCGAATGATAATCGTACGGTTTACTTTTTATACTATGCATTTATTATCTGAATACACTAATCTGTATCAAACATTACGTTTTAGTCATAGACAACTAACACTAGCAAAATGTTTTCTAACTAAATACGAATTAAATAACAACATCATTTACAGTTACTAGGTATTGCAAATATTACCATCATAACAAACCATAATAAAACCGTACTAACTATTGAAGGTTTTCAAAATAGAAAGCAATTTTCTCATATTTATTACGTTCAACTAACGATAAAGGAAGACGGAGAACATGATAATACTAATGTTTAATTGAAAATTTTAATCGAAACTTTCTTTTTACGTTGATAAAAGTTAATAGCATGAATGAAAGATTTTTTTAACTGTCAGAGTTTTTCATGTCGATTCACTTAAATTGAAAATTTCTTACATAAAAACAGAATGAATTTACAGTATGCTTTATATTCATATCATTGGTGATATAATAAAAGTTTAATTCTGTACAACTTTCAATTTATAATGAATGTAGAACATTTTATCAGTAGTATAGAATAGTATGTTGTAATTTTAATAATTTTTCAGTAGAACAATTCTTAATGAAAATAAATATTATTGTTATCATTAGTTTTCAATCGATTTTCAATACATGATTTATCGATATTTTAAACAAGAGTTCATTGGATTATAAGTTAACGACTATCTTTAAAATGTTTACAGTTGACTTTCGTTAATAGTAAGATAAGTCATTCACCATCAGTCAACACTTATGTGAATGAATGTCTTTTCATCTGACATAAAATAAAACTAAATGGGTTTATTTAGAATTTTGATAGCGACAAAAGATTTCATTTCAGTTAAATATATTCACTTCTAACATTATCATATATGGCTTTGATATGACGCATAGGTTAAAGTTAGACGACCATTAAAAACCGAAAATGCATTAGATAGCTGTTTGTGTTAGAATCGGGCTACCTTTTCAGTGTACAACTACGAACTAATTAGAAAATGTAAGTTAATTTGCTAATTCAAATCCAAAAGTCTCCACAGCACTCCACTATGATCAAATGTATTTACAGTAGTTTCTTAGGCTGTTTGTTGTGACTGTATGCTCATTATAATCCAAAACAATTTTTATGAAGAGAAATGCTTTTCAAATGTTACAACTCTTTTAAACTACAGTTATCAGTCATTCCATGATATCCTATGATACTTTGCCGTGAAACTAGTCCAATAGTTAGTAGCTTGAAATTAACTTATTTATTATGGATTGATGAACATACAGGCTATTTTATAGAATGGTATTGTATTTTGATGCATAAAAGTCATACAGATTACGATTCTGAATTCTTAAGTCTCCAACAAGCCATCGAGTTGTTATTATTAAATGCTTGATCAGTATAAGTATCCCAAAATTCACAATTATGAAAGCGTTGTTCAAGTATACTATTAAGTAAAACAAAAGGCACCAAATAAGCGTAGAATTAATAAATGTGTAGAAGAATGACATATTCTACCAATGTCGATTTAAAATAAAATGCATAAGATGATAACTAAGTTGTTACAGAAATCATATTGATATTTCTCTTTGAACACTTATTTATGAAAAATGCTTTGTAATATTTCATGCAATCATTTATACACTTCTTATTATATAAGAGTTGTATAGGCAGAATATAACTCTTGATAACGGAATCATTCATACACTTAAACATTTCTTACTATTGCAACTTTAATTATTACGAATTCAACATTTAAAGTTTCCCGTGCGAAAATGGTTGTCATTCTTTCAATTTAACATTTAATAAACAAACTCAATACTTGGTTATGGAGAATTTAACCTTTTAAGTAAGTAAACACCTATAGAGATCTTCTGACATGAATGTAGTTATGCATAAATGGCACAACATTTTTATGCATTTCGTTGATAATTAAATACTGTAGAAAAAAAACAAGTGTTGAAGAGTTTGATATAGAGGTAATAGGTTGTGTATTTTTTATAACTTCAAACTGAGAATTCACTACGATATAGTCATGATATTGGGTTTACTAAACATCTGTATATCAAACCAAAGTAATAATTTTATCGTACGTAAAGTATTGTCTTGTTTTCATTTGAAAGCCAAACTTCATGTTATTGTTATTAAGAAAACTCAGACATTACATACTTGTTCAGTTATATACTTCAGATGATTTAACCGACATATTATTCTCAGTACGTTTATTATAATAGTCTTTAACAAAAGTTATATTCCTTATCAACGTTGAAAATAACAACATATGCTATAGTGTTCATCGTATGATGTTCTATTTGCCATCTTCACTATATTTCTCTTGAAGCCAACGTTTTCCTAATGACAATTAGCTTGTAAGAATTTGTCTATTTTGACGAGTAAGTTCATCACGCACACCTTTTACTGAAATGCTATCATAAAACTGTTAAGTAGAATAAGCCTTTGGTGAATTTAGAACGGCACATCTATTTGTAAAATCTCCATTTTAAATGTTAATCGATCTATATTCACTAACTTCATAATTGAAAGAAAGGCAAAATTCGTATTGCATTAAATTCATATTACAACATATATTTTTACAAATTTCCTTACAATTGTAATGTAGTTTGATTAGGCATTTATTTGATCCCTACATGTACATGGTTAGGTCGAATGACGACACTTGAAAACTGTGCTGTTTGAAGCTTGATGCAATATACCACCTTTTTGGAAGACCATGTCAAGTTGGAAGCTTGACTGAAATATTACACCCATCAAATGATCCCTCTGATGTCTTATAATAAGCTCACTCAGGACAGAAATCTAGCGTATAGTAAAAAGACAAAAATCATCACATGGACTATAATGAATACTCAATAAATTGGTGAACATCTTTCATAAATATTAATCTGGTAAACGTTTACTATAAATGTTTTGTTAGGTTAATACAAAAATGGTTACACTTGATTATGTTAATATACTGTGTTAAACAATGAAAGTAATCTTTTTTATTTTAACAGATTATCTAGCAAGGTAAAATTATAAAGCAATATTACTTATTCCCATTGATTTCAGTAGTTTCAAATGTTCTTAAATAATTTTTAGTCATTTACATCTTTATTACTGTAATTAGTAAATATATTTCAACAGTCACAAAACGAAGAAGAATGTCATTAAAGCAATTTTATTGACAGTGATAGCAGTGATATCGTTAATATATCATTTTGTTATAATGAATTATGTGAATTTAACGAAGAAAGAACAACGATAATATCAGAATACGATTAATATGTTTGTATCATGTATTCTTTTCAGCGACCTTACAATCTAGAAATAACTGTGTTTGTCACCTTAAAGCAAAAGAACTAGTATTCATATATTTAGTCAGGAGGCTCCTGAAATCTTTACTACTTACTTAAATGCAGAATAATGAAAGATTGTACCTATGTGAGAAATAAAATTTATGTAGACAGTTGCCTATTTATTGCTAAAATATACGAATGTTTCTAAAGTATAAGCTGATGACAATCAATACTGAAAACATTATCATGGTTTGGTTAATGGCCGGTTAATAAAGTCACCTTTCTGAAATTATTATTATCATTTAAAGAGGGAAAGATAATCATGCAACATGATCTTGACCAGAGTTTACCATAACAAGACAGAAATGGTGACGTTTTAATTAATTTTAAGATGATAAGTGAGCGAGATACTTAAAGTTTTTAACAATAAATAACCAACTGATTAAGTATTTTTCAATTCATCCCAAAGTCTCCACAAATTCTTCGCTATGCTTTCAGTATTTGTGAAAACAAGTAAGAAAGTTTGACTTATTACTCTGCTCATTATATATATTCTATGAAATAAATACTACTATTAATGCTGGTTTCTCCTTTCTGGGTCTGTTACTTACTTACTAACTTACTTACGCCTGTTACCCCTCTCGGAGCAGCATAGGCCGCTCACCAGTATTTTCCATTCACCTCTGTCCTGAGCAATTCTTTCCAGCTGTCTCCAGTTACTGTTCATCCTTTTAATGTCTGCTTCCAGCTCTCGATGCAGGATGTTCTTTGGCCTTCCTCTTTTCCGTTTTCCAACAGGATTCCAAGTTAGTGCTTGTCGCGTGATACAGTCTGATGATTTGCGCAATGTATGTCCTATCCATTTCCAACGTCGTTTCCTGATTTCCTCTTCAGCTGGGAGTTGGTTTGTTCTCTTCCATAGTAGGCTGTTACTGATGGTTTTTTCGGCCAACAGACATTCAATATCTTGCGTAGACAGTTGTTCATAAATACCTGTACTCTACTGAGGATGTTTGAAGTAGTTCTCCACGTTTCCGCTCCATACAACAGAACTGACTTGACGTTCGAATTGAAGAGTCTAACTTTGAGATTGGTAGACAGTTGTTTGAACTCCCATATATTTTTCAACTGTAGGAATGCTGCCATTGCTTTTCCAATCCTTGCCTTTACATCTGCACCGGATCCTCCTTGTTCATCGATGATGCTCTCCAGGTATGTAAAGGTATCCACTTCTTCCAGAGTTTCACCATCAGGTTCAGTTTGGTCGGTGCTCTCTGTGTTGAATTTGAGGATCTTGCTCCTTCCCCTTATGTATGTTCAGGCCTATTAATGCTAAGGTTGCTGCTACAGTTGGTTGTATTCACTTGCATTTGTCAGTGTATATGGGACAGAAGTGCTAGATCATGCGCGAAGTCCAGATCATCGAGTTGGGTCTGTTAGTGACGTTTAAATACCTATAAATGCAAATAAGTGTAATGTCGATTAAATGTCACAAATAAGTTAATATATAAGAAAAAACCATTTGAAATATAATGCAGACATTACTAGTGATTGAATCTGTCGAATTCCAGTTGAATATTGTCCTGAACGACTATCAAAGCGAACTTGTCTATAGCCTTGATCTTGATAGCCTTATAATACTAAACATACAAATTTATGAATACTGTGCAGTTGGGAAAATCCAACAGTATGTCTGTTTATTAACAAACTATTATAGTTTTATATTTGTTATTTGTAAATATTTGTTTAAGACAATTAAATAAAACCATTTATAGGGTCATAATTCATGACATTTTGAATAGTCAACAAAAAATAATCAAATATACTTACTTGATAATATTGAAGTAAGAAGTTGTTGTGAGATATTATCATTACCTTTATTACTAAACGGCTTCTAGACAAACGTAAATGCATTTTTTTAAACAAACAAAAGTACAGTTTTCAAAACAAACAATTTACATTATATAACCGGTATGGGGTTGTTTTTTCAACTTGTTTACATATTTTCAACGACCTTTAAAAATAATTTATTTCACTTATAAATCTCATGTATGATTTTGATTTTGTGTTTAATTCTGATTTTATCTAACAGTGAAAATAATTGGAAGACGATATAAGCAGTCAAGTTCAACAATGTTAGATGTAATGCTTATGCCTAAAAATGAAACTGTGTGGGGTTCGAATATAACCCTTAAGGTTGATTACATTTAAAAATGTCTGCGATTTAATAATTGCTCAGTGGTCTAAATATTAAACTTGTATGTTCTGATTTCTTTCTGACGAGATCCTGGATGCACACTTTTGGGGAAGTACCATACTAGGATGAAATATTTGTTCACTGCTTCCAACCAGCTAAATGCAGGACTCATTGAGTTTGCTTACTAAAATGTACATTATATTCAGTTATTTTACCTTGACAATTACACTTCAATGTAAAGTTGAAAGCTCAACTTTACGTAATTTTCAGTGTATAGTTAGTAAGATATTCACAAACTGGTCAAGATTAAATATACTACAGTTCGCACTAATTAAATATGTAAGGATACGGGTAAGAGTGTTACTTGAGAAAAATCTCAGTTACAATAACTTGACAAGTAGTTTCACAATAGTTGGCTTTCTATTAGGAAGATTTAATATTCATGGTGATTAACATTTTATAATTTAAATCATCACATAAATCAGATTAATAATGGATAATTTTAGATTAATTCTATGAATTCCTTTGGACTTTGAGTTGGTTAAAAGTCGGAAAATCTTCATTTATGATTCATCAATGATTCCTGGATATAAATATCGTAGGTCACTTGCGAACTTATGATATTGTGATACAAATATCAGCTACATATTGATTAAAATATCAATCACAAAAAATTTATTACATCAATGAAGTTTATGAAAACATTCTTTATTAATAAGAATTAAAAATAGATTCCATTCTAACATTAATTCCCAATCTATCTAAAATTTAGAATCAATAATTTTTCTATTGGTTTTAATAAATTGTTAGTGATTTAAGGGAGAAAAAAGTCGAATCATAAAAATTAATTGTTAGTTTTGAATACAAAATATGTCACCATACACAATGAATACGATCTACATAAAGTATATGCCTATAAATCAAAACGAAACAACATAAATTTTGAAAAAAGAACATTGTTTATTTCTTTGAGAAACATACAAATAGAACTAGTCGAATGATTATCTACGCAATCAGTTGCACTATAGTTAGCTACAATATTTCATCTTTCCTACCAATATATTAAGGAGGGAAATATGCTAAACTTCAAAATGAAAATATAAGTGAACTGATTTAACGCTTTGGTTATAAAAAAGGTGAAGTTTTATAAAAGAAAAACTCTTTTAGGTGAATAATTAGAAGCAAATAGTTTATCTGACATGCTGATCACGAAACTACAACACAGAACATTCATATAAATAGTTTATCTCTAAGTAAAATTCCTTATTTCTGTGTTCATAGATTGATATTTAATATTTAGGTCTTCTAATAAAATTCTCGAAATTTTTCATCCTTAACACAGAAACAGTATTTATAATCAAGGTGTTCAACTCACCAACTTCAGACAGCTTATAATACGCAGTAAATTCACGGCATTACATTAGCTGGAAACTGCTTCAAATATTAAATCAGTGAACCCAACTAGTCACAAAATCTCACTGAATCTTCTGTATTTTATCAACACTGAGCGTTTGGTGGTGGTTCCTATGAATGGTATCAATTATATTCAAAGCTATCCCTCATATTATCAGATACGGGTAAATTCTCTTGAGAAATTGATGAAACTACATTACATTGAACTGGACAAGATAGACTTCTATTCTAAGGAGGATGACGGGTGAGTCACACATTAACGGTGATTACATTAAGTATCTATGACTGTCATGTTTTGCAATCCCACGATTGTCTTGGCTGTTTCATGGTGTATAAGAAAGTCATACGTTTTCATATTTTAGTAGATCTAAATTATTCCCCATACAATACAAATGCTAAATACATACCGGATCATGAAACCATACGCAAAGTTGGTTAGTAAGTGCAAAACTATGGATTCTGTAACTGGCGGTCATGTATTTGGCAACAAAAGGATGAAATTTGAATACTGTTACTCTTTCACCATTACTTTTACAGAAACACGGTTTCATATATGATGGTATCGATAATTTTAAAATCAACATTTTTTGAAGGAAATTAATTCTGCTTAGAGCTTTTAGAGTATAGTCCAAATGTAACGTTGAAATTTGCATTAAAACCTACAACAATACAATAATACCCCCCAAATAAGCAACTGGCAAACTGCTTCTTAGTCAACTTAGAAAATACGCTACTGTGAAGAAAATTATACGGACTTTATTTACTTAAGAGACAGAAAAATGACATCATTGTATGTTAGGAAAATGACGATCTTAACGAGAAATAACATTAGTTCGACATATGTCATCGCACGACCATATTTTAATAAAACCACTAAAGGATTTAGGATTCCGTTCTCTTAAAGTTTTTTAAAGCAAAATCCCCAAACAGGTCGATTCATTGAATACTAACTAGGCGATGACAGTAAACTCAATTTCATTGTTGGGTATCAATGAGACATAAATGAAGACTAGATACAAATGCACAGAGTACACAATCGATGATTCATCAAATTAAATTGAAGCAACATTTATAGATTTTCCCCAGGTTTTTCAGTGGGAATCCATAATCCAGACATCTAATTGTAACCACTGTAATGACAATGACAATTGTGTTTTCCTAAAATTGTTTTCGAAGTAAATGCATCAACACTGAGAAAAACATTTTTTTTCAATTTGGTTACGAATTATTTTGACTTTCGGAAGCTTTATTCAGGAATATATAACAAATTAAATACCGCTTTGAAGAACCAAAGTGCTCATTCACCAGTTTACTAATTTATAGGTAAATAAGTACATTAACCGCGAATTGCTTGTGCTTTCCAACCAGATATCCGAGCACTATGCTGCATTATCATTAAACAGAGCTTGTAAATCATTCAACACCACAACGCTTACACACAGGGCAAACTCTGTCATTTAACAATACCAAAACCACCTTTTAATAACGTCCACAAACCTGAGAAAACTGGCTTAAAATAATGTTGGATTAGTAAGTTGGGCATAACTAGGGCTTCATTATTTCACTTATTGTAATCTAATATATGTGTTCAAAAGGGGATAATTTCAATCTCTCACTTGTCATGGTCATTGAATGCCACACACTCATCACAATTAGCAATCATCACTTCTTGGCTTCATTTTACTTTTTTAATGCTCATCAAGTTCATTAGTATCTTAATCATGTGTCCTGTAAGTTATTTCTTTTGAATAAGAAACTGAGACTCAGTTTGCTTTGACACATTTGATTTATGAAGTATCTCTTTCGTGTATCAATTGCACAAAACTAACTTTTAGTCAGGAATTTATTTGACGCTTTATAAATCGGAATTATTTTTTTAACTACTCTGTTAAATGATACAATACTTGTCTAGTTTGTTTCAAATCGTTGTAGTTAAAAAAAACCAATGTACAATTCTGATAAATGGTGCCGTCGTAAACAAAGTTTTTTTCAATGAAACGCTTTCTCTTTAATTTAATGAATAAATTGGTTTTACTCTTCATCAGTTTAATTGTCTTTAAACTAACTAAACATTCAATTTTAGACTGAATTCTATTAACAAATTTGCAAATGTGATCATTGATGAATACCGCCTAAAATCATAAGAGCTGAACAAGTATGAATGACCGTTAAATACTTGTTTTAAAGAAGACCATGCTCGAGACGAATAACTCAGTGTTTACGTCTGTCATTATGACAACGGATGATCTGTAATTAATTTCATAATGATGCACTTTGCCTCAGAGTATGTGGACGTACTATACTAATGAGTGTCAGTTAATATGAAAATGTTGTCCATGGCTTTCTATCAATTACCTTATATGCTAAATAACCAAACAAAAAGAATTCTAATGCTTTGATTTATAAATCTCAGTTGATAAAGTAAAGCTTAGATAACAAATGTGATGACTAAATTTCTAAATATCGAAAAGAGTAAATCAGTAATAAAATATATAATTAGCCAACTAAGTTTCAACTGCCTAAAAGAAGTAATAGAAAGTTGAATAAACATTTAAACAATAAAATTTTGTTACTTTTGTCACTAGATGCACAACATGGAAAAGCGAATTCATTTCTACTGATAGATTTTATAAGCTATGATTGCCAGATTTGTACTTAGAGTTATAATGTCATTTTAATTTGACTGCTTTGAATTATGTTAATTAATTTTGATTGTGTTAGATATTATTGAGTAGTAAGCAATTTACTGAAAGCAGTGAACCGATGTTACCTATCAGTTAGCATCAGTCAATCAAGAATGTTTGGATTCTTTAATCAGTGTATGAAGTTAAAGGAATGTTACACTTCTTTTTAATGTATTTTACATGTTCCAGGCAGCTTATGAAGTACACTACACACTAATCAATTCATTCTTAGTTATTTTTTGACAATTATGGAGTATATTTGGTAAAATTAGTCGTCTTTGTATACACAGTCTGATGGCTTTTATCTGTTAGAGGTAGCCACGTATGCTGTAAACATACACCAAAAGTGTTTTGAATCCACTGATATATCAAAAAAACGTTACTCTAGTAACTGACACATTTATGATTAAATTTTTGTGTACATTAGAATAAATATCTACACAAAAATCCTTCAACACTAATATGTTTCTGCCTCCGCATATTCTCATCAGATCCTTTCTTCTAAATGAATGAGCGGGCCGCCGAACGTGGCTAATAGCTATTGAGTTTGGTTTTTAGTAACCAAAAACTTGACCTTACACTAAGCAACGGATTATGTTCAAATAACGAGATACTATTACCTAAAAAAGATTTCATAACTTAACTGTTTACTGATAATGGTGAAAAATATTAAACTTATAAAGAAATATAGTAACTTTGGTCAACAACTGTGGATTATAAACAGCTTAATTCACTGGAAACCTGTGATTATATTATTACTCTCAAAAGTAATGTTGTTTGAGTTCTGTAACCAGTAGGCACCATTTTACAGACAATTTCATTGAGTGATATCAAAATTGAACTAAAAAAAGTCTGTTCAATGTTTACAGTGGGATGTTGGATGTTTTTTAGATTGATGATTAAAGTAAGTTGTTTAATAGTTAAAAACTAAACTCACAATTTGTTATAATGAGTAATGAGTTTTTTCAGTAGGCTTTTAATTAGATTCGGAAGTCAAATCAATCAGTTTATTCATTCATAGAATGAATAATCATGACGAGAAATATATCTGTACATAACACAAGTTTCATGAATTTAATGAGTGATCTGAATGACATTTATTCGTGAGCTTTGTAAAATGGTGTACTGTGAAGCTATTTTAGAAGATGTTCAGCGTCAGATGAATACAATTAGTTATTTTATATAAACATATTGTTAAGATAATTGATATTCTTCTCTGGGATTGAACTACTGTTACAATCAGAGATAATCGCAATGAGTAGTTATCTGATATAATTTGAGTATACGATAGATGCCTTTCGTGTTCCACAGAACTAAATTCATCACTGTTATGTTAGGCTTCGTGATGATAATTAATAACATGGAACCATAATTTATTTATTTTATACTTGACCGGATGTAACCAGATCCAATGATGTTGTTTATATATCTTATTAGGAAATAAAGTCCAAAACATGCTTTGTTTATTTATACACAAATAATACATCAATGAATGAAATGATGAGAAAAACATAAAATGAATTTCTTTTAATCTATGAATCGTGTTATATACTTTTTGTTATCAATTTAGTAAAATAACATTCAATCATCGAAAAGAGAATTAAGTGAACAAAGATAGTTGTGACTGATTTGATGTCCATTATTGCATCGTTTAGTATGTACTAAACTTATTAAGACAAAACAGACAACAGGAAAACTTTAGAAGACAATGAGAAAACGAGATACTCTTAAATATAAAAATTAAGTTCAATTGAACAAAATAGTACTTGTCATCTACAATCAATATTGATTGTAGTACTTATGATTTTAATAGTAGTTAAGATACATTTCTGAAAAAACTATGGAAATTATTATGTTTTTGGTGATGTGTAATTAAAGAGATATGAGTATTTTTATTTTAATTGTAAAGAGTACATGTCAACAGCCAAATTTATTGATGTATACATTGACAAGTGTATTCCATGTGGAAATTAATCCGGTTTATGCTATTTCATATGCATAATAGTCATGTTGTTATTCAGCTTGTTGAACTGCATATAAATATGAAAAACTGTTTACATTACCTTCAGATTTATACTTAATAATTAATAATGAAGAAGTACGATTATCGACCATACATAGCAAAATATTTGCTGAGAATATGATGATAAAGATGCATTTGCTGGAGGTTAATCTAACCAATTAAATTTTATTTTAAATTTATAATTGTGATATTAAACCACATGACATATTACTGAAATAGATTATTACTAGAAGTAGAATTTACTGATATTTTAGAAAATACATCCAATAAATTCCATTGAATATACCAAACACTATTGGATAGATAATAGCTGATATACGATCTAATAAAAATGATTTATCCAAAGTTTTTCCTTTTAATATTGCTTGACCTTCATAAAACACAATGTGCTTCGGCTTACCTAATGATGTATTATAATTTGGAATCGTTGATTTTGTTGGTGTACTTAATTCAGAAACGTTTGTAGGAATTTTATAGCAGTCATTGTTATTCTTAAGTGAATTACTGTCATTAACCGGTTTTTTAAGATCATTTTTTGTCGTATCAACATATTTTTGAAGAAAATTCAACAATTCATCAGATGTGGTTAAAACCATACAATCTTTATTGATGTAGTTCATTACATTTAAATTTTTTGATTTCGATCTTTTTCTAGCTAAAGAATTAGTAACAGGCGAATTCAAGTAATGAACTTACAACAAATGCTAAGCATACGAATAGCCAAATATCAATTCCTTTAACGTATGAAACACGTGGTACTTGGGTTAGGATAGCTGCACTTTGTGTGATTAAGGCTAAAACACACAATAAGCCAACTGAAATACGTGCGGGTACGGCTTCGTAATCAACTAAAAATGATAGCCAAGCAATAATAACTAAAAGAAGAGATGGCAAATAAGCATAAATAAGATAGAAACCAAAACGTCTCTTCAAATGGAATACAGCTTCTATACAAGAAAATTGTCCAGTGGTGGAATATTCCATTTTACAGTAACTTGTATCATAAGATAACAAGTCAAATTCATTAATTTCCAGTCCAGATCGAATTTGTACAGCCATAGATCTTGATTGATTTGTTGTAGGTAATAAGCCAAACTGATCATATCCGTCTTTATTCCACCATCGAAATTCCAAGTCACGTTTTGAATATCCATAACTACCGATATTCATTGTGCAATGTTGTGAATCAAATGGAAATGTATGTAAAGTCATATGACATGACAACTTCATGGATATTTTTTGACTAAATGTAATTAAACCATTAGAGTCAAGCCAAATTAAATAATTTGGTGTTGTCATGTCATGTAAAAATCCATGTTTTGCATTACGAAAAAATAAGTCTGGTATCCAAATTAAATTTTTAGCATATGATATTGGGAGGTGAGTAAAGTTGTAGCCAGCAGGAATTCGTAGCCTTGTGTCTAACCATCGTTGACGTAACATGAAATCAACTGTAAAATCCATATTAACTACACTTATTGAACTGAAACTATGTATGAATGTGTTAACTTCCACAATTAATGGTCCAGTATAAACAGTATGATTAGATGACATTTGTGAATTATTATTTGTTTTAATCAACTGTAAATTTCTAGGTCGTTCAGTACGAACATAAGTAATAAAAAGTTTTTGAATTTCTGCTTCTAAATCATTATTTTTCATTGTTACATTTCTATCTAGAATACATTCTTCTTTTATTGAACTATTCAATGAATATTGAGCAGAGATAAACATAAACAAAATTTGTTGTAAAGAAATAAATGACAACAGATTATTTTGCATAATCACGAATTACATATAGGTTTAGCGGAAAAATGATTTTCAGTAGTAGAATGACTGAATTAATTCCATCCAATTTTTGCTGAAAATAAACAAAACAAAGAAAGTTATTTATTGCAAAAAAAAAAAAAGTGGAGTGATTTACCTATGACATTTTTTCTGAACTCAAACGTATTTTGACAAATGGTAAACTTCCCGAATATGTTCGGTAGTTTATCAAAAGTATCACTAGTAGTATGTTTAAGATATTTATAATTTACGAAGAAATTTTAAAATATATAGACTGTACTACTTTGCATCACGATAAGAAAACACTTCCCAACGTCTTAAATGTACAAAACTAAATAAAACTACTAAAGGGTACACATTGATGAAAAGCCTTGCATTGGAAGAAAACAACTGTCAAGTTGTTATGTCGGAGCACTAAAGAAAAGTGACAAACTTCTAGAACTGTGTTTTAGAGAACTAATTCATTTATTCTGGTCGTGAGTAGTGTAAACATTACATTTCTATTATTGTTACGTTCCTCTTACTCTATCCCCTCGTTTAGCATATTTACTGTTATTTTATTCCTTTGTTATGAACTACAGTTAGTTGTGTACAAGTTGTGCCTATTCACTACCACTACTCCCTTAGTTCTGTATTAATGTTAGTTTCCTAAATGGTTCGGCGTATGATCTGATTTTTTATATATATGAAGGCATGATTGAAATACAAATCGACTCGATCCTGTCTGTTTAGCTCATTAATCCTTGTTTTCTGTATTCCGGCTTGGGGACTGGTAGTTGCGGGGCCGACATGTCTGTACAGTGATTAGCCATTATCAAGGGTATATGTATTTTCACAATACGTAACAATTAGCGACGAGGCTTAAAGTGAATACAACTTACGCAGTCATTGGTCATAAGGTGTAAAACATAACACAGGTGTTTCCTGGTCTTCACTAATACGCGACCGAGATCAATCTATGATGAAGGTAAACAACGAAATAATTACCAATCTTCACAAAACTGCCATCTCAATTTGACTAGGTGTATATTTGGAATAGTGTATTTTACTGTGTAAGCCGTAATCAAGCAACCTTAAGGCGTATATGTAACTATTACCTGATTCCTTTCTTCAGTCACATCGAAAACAATCTTGTCTATATTTTGTTGAACCGTGTATATTCCACTTTACAATTTAGATTTATTTGATGTCTTAAGAAAAATAAATTGCTTTCATCATGTTGAAGAAGATAAAAATGAAAGCAATGGATTCAGTGAATTGCAAAATTTATCAATTCAGCCTTATTTAAATACTTATGTGTAACAAGAAAATCCACTTTTTGGTGTATTTTCTTAGGCGTTCTATTTGTAGCGTTTGTGCCTTAGTTGTCATAATGACCATTTCAATTATCGAAACATTTAATAGTAAAAACGAACGATCATTATTACTTTATTGATATTGTGTTTAATGATATGGATGGTCTGGTAATGAAGCTTTCATCTTCTTTTAAAACAACACCTTACATAGAAGTCACCTGTTTAAACTAAATTATTCGTCAATGTCTAAAAACCCAATAAAAACGTAATCAACGAGCATTTCCTCCAAAATTAGTCTTTAAAGCTACCAATTCGCTTTATCTCGATACTGTTATATAAAGTTAAAATGTTAAATAATTGTCGTTTCTAAGATCATAAATACTGATATTCAAGTTGAAGAAATGTTTAAGCGCATAAAATTAGGAAGCTGGGTTGTGACAAAAAACACTGACTAAATAATCGTGCAATCGATATCCATATTAAAACCGTTTGATAATCACAGATTCGTTAGTACACTTTAGCCCGATTTTCTCTGACAGTTATAGCTAAAACTAGATCAACAAAGAAAACTTTAAATTGTGATTGTGCACCCAAAACTGATCCCAGAAAACAGGTTTCTTTATGAAAGGATAGGCTTAAAAGAAAATGTTATTTTTATTCTTACTTGATACCTCTATATTTTCTTTATCTCAAGATAATACATTCGTTATTAAAGTAGCGACTACTTTAAAACATCGAATGAATTAACTCCTACACTCTTTAATGTAGCTCACAGTCCCAATTTTATAGTCACCTCAACTCGGCTTTGAAACCATGAATGTTCCATTATTAATCCACCATCTATTTGAATTTGTCATAATATATTCATGTAACTGACTGGATTTCTTTATTTGCGCTGCACAGTGGTATTTTCTTTTGGATGTTGAAACTAAACTATTTACGTCAGCAACTTTCTCTTAGCTTGGATAAAAAAACATTCACTGTAAATATGTGAACATGATTATCACTCATTGCAACCATTGAACTTTGTTTCACATATATATTTCATCCTGTTGATCTGATTACAAGCTTATATTGTGAATCGTTTTATGCAATATCCAAGCCAGCTTAAACCCTTCGCATCTAATTCAATCCTCATAAGTTACTTGTTGTTACCTTGTACTTTCTGTTTTCGCTTCCTCTCTTTTAGTTTTAGGTAGTTATTTGTAAAATGTGGATGGAATCTACCTCTGACACATTGTTTATTTTTCATTACGTTAAAATGACATCTTAGTTTCCTGGCTCATGAAATATACTCACAGTGCTGTATCACTCCTTATGAACTTAAAATTCTTTACATTATTTATAATAAAAATAAAATATGTACAAGGAAAATTATATCTGATGGTAACAGTTGTGCAACAACTATTCAATCACCTATAATTATTCATTTTGCCAGAATAATATCCTTTATAGTTTTTGAGTACTTTGAATTTGAAGGTTACTTTAAACCATTAACGACGAAGGTGTTCGTATCTTTCTGACAACTTAAAAAGACTGGTAAACTGAAGCGTATTTAGTGATGAATTTGTAAATATGTGCCCATTATTATTATTGTAAAACTTCCCATGAGACGTTTCATTATAATTGAAGCTTTACTGAGATATAATAATTAAGCCAGAAATAGATAATCAGAATGCTTAATGTAGTAGATTTTAATTATAAACAAATTTTATAACATGCTTTTAATCCATGGTGGTCTAATGATCTAGCATCCATTATGTGAAAGGTTGATTAATTGACTTAAGAGACTTTCGGTCACTATTTAATTGATGAGGATATGGCAAAGTTAGTTTATCGCACAATAGTTGATTGAATTCGTCACACATCAATGTTGGCATGATGCCAATGAGAACCAGGGAAGCACTTGACAACCATTTTGTTGGGAGTGAGACAGTTATCACCAAAGACAATGAATGATCGTAGCGTTATACACCAAATTGATAAAAATTAGAATTTCATCACTGAATTCTAACCCAGTGATGCAGAGGGTCAGGTGCTCGCCAACCAGAAGCCTTATGGGTGGAATCTATGCTGCCTCCTATCAGGGAGTCTCATACTAGGGCATAGAGGCTGTCCAGTGCTTCCTGGTTCCATCTGGTTCCCTGCCAGCATTAATCTGTGACAATTCTAATCAACTAAGCTTAATAACAATCTCCACAAACCATCTCGATTCAATAATCACATTATAGCCAATACTTTTAGAGGTAATTTAAGAGTTAACAATTTTCAACACCGTTAAAATGATAACCATACATGACTAGTACTTTACTGATTGTTCAGTATTATACTGGCTTATTATAATTACATATTAATTGTTATAGTTACAAATGATTTATTATCACATTTTGTATCATCTTTTGCAAACTTACTGCATTTTCCATGTTTCTTTATGATCACTAACTATTATCTTAGTAAAGAATGATATCAATGTAGTACCCGAATATGAAAACTACTTAACAACACAACAGTTTTATTCACTAAACTTAAGGAAAATTTGAAAAAGCAAAACACAACAACCATTTTACTCATTTCTATAACAAACTTGAATAAAGTAAACAAACATCTCACAGTGATTCGTTTGATTCTTTTCTGACACATTCTAGATTAATTCAATTAATGAACACGATACAAATGACGTTGATTTTCATGTGACTTTTCTTAATTAATAAATTTCAACAGAATGTTTTTCATTCCCGAAATGAATGAACTAACAGATTCGTTGGTTAATTAAACCACATTTCTTAATGAGAAACGTACAACTTAGATTTTTCATAGTGAAAAACATAATAAAACCTTCTGCTCACATAATTAAGGCTTCTATATACAACTTTTTTATTTGGAATCTATCTCTTTATTAACATTCTAAGAACAACTAATCAGTTTTCAAGTAATTTGATCTTAGCTTCCTGCTGTGTTGTTTGTTCTATGTTCAATGAAAATTGATATACCATGATTGGATAGATAAAAAAATTTTATTGTTTATATCACATTTGTATTTCTTTCTTTATCAAGTGAAGTAAAAGTATTTTGTAGCAAATATATACAATAGAAAATAAAGTTAGATTAAACAGTAGTCATGATCAGTATGAAACGATCCGATTGAAATTACGAGTTATAACAATTTACCATGTTTTTATTTATAACCTATTGCTGCTTTAATAATCCAACGAATAGAAAGAAATCATTATTTGAGGATATAGAATTTGTAACCGACAGTTTTATAAAAATGATCATATGATTACCTAAATCCATTAAAAGAGGTAGTTTTCCGTATGTGGGAAAAATCAGAATGATTGTAAAGATGAAATGTTCATTCATGCATCAAGAAATCCAATTACAAGTTTTGAGTATTCTATTGATCATTAATTATTAAAAATAAACATATTGAGATCGTATTATTTAGAATTCTAAACTTTCTAGTGTAAAATACGATTTCGGTTACCAATTTTTATTAGATATTTTACCAATTCCCTTTTATCTAGATAAAGTAATAGTAGCATTAAATTTTTGATAAACAAAACTGTAATATGTATTACCAGAACCTGTTCAAATGCCTTGATTACATATCTTTTAAGTGAGTAATCACTGCCAAAGCCTACATCATTTTATGCTTGTTTTAACTGAAAATTTTGGGGATGTTGAATTTAGGTACATGTACACTTAAATTTTGTTTTGACTGTCAAATATTAGCATGTACTACTATACTACTATTTACGTAACACACTTGAAGTTTTATTTACCATGCGTACATATTTATATATGTTTATTTATTTGTTATGCGTTGTTAGCCACCGTTGCGTTTTATTCCATTCTGAGTAACTAACTGTCATTCTCAGGTATCTTGGTCATCTCATTTACTTACATATTACATCTATAAATTCTACTAAAAGTACAAAAAAGGAATCTTGATTTTCTAAGTTCATTTGTTTATCTTACACCAAACTAAAATACAAATACATCCACTTTTTCTTGTCTTTAATAATCTACCTTGAATGCAAGAACATAGCTGAAGTTACCCGAGAAAATTCATTAAGGATCAAAACTCTTCATACAATGATGAAGTTTTTTATATCAATGCCAAACTTTTGTAATATTACTATCTGTTTTTATCTTTTGATTGTCTTCGTGCAAATATATTCCTGTTAAATCAAACATCATTCATCTATAATAACAATATCTGACAATTCAGGATAATCTAAGTTAACTTTAATATTTTTTCACAATATGGTAGAATTTCAGAAGGTGGTTGAGTTTAAGTTGAATACTTAAATCAGGAGTTAATAAAGGTAGTTAAACATCTACACAAAAGTATTCAGACGAAACTTGTTCATTATTCTAGAACATGTTTCTTAATACTAGTATTCATTTACGTATTTTAGATTAAGTGGATTCATAATCTTACAGAGTCACTATAAGCAAAGTTTCAGTGACCTCAAATGCAAATGAAAAAGCAAATGCTTCACTAAAGAAGAACTTTTCAAGATTCACTTACGGATTTCAATAAAATCAGGTACCACTAACATTTCTACTTACCAAGGATTTGCAAACATTAGGTCTGAGCACAGTTTTTCATCTCCGCCATACACTGAATAGAGAAATATATCCTTGAAATATATAGCAATTATTAGATTTACTGATTTAGTCAGTAAGTTTATAAATGTTTCCAAGAGTAACTTCTTGAAAATTGGATAAACATCGAATATTATAGCAGAAATGAAAAACAGTTAAAATGAGCCAGTAAGAACAGAAGTTATACAAAAGTTAAACAAGCACTAGGATATGATTCAGACACATTCTATATCGTATAAATGTATTGTTTGCTTACAGCATTATAAGTCATTATTCTATCTTATCTTTTAAAGAAATTTGTAATGAGTTTCTTAAAAAGTTCAGTTATAATCCTAAGTTTTGTATTCACCATTCCACTTCTGTTCTCTCAGTTATCCTGTAGATATCATGTAGCAGGTTTCATTATCAGATAACAGTTTAGTTTTATTAGTAGTTATTTAACATAAATGAAAATATTTTCTGCATTTTGTATTTTTGTTTTTGCATTGATTTATTTCTGCTAAGAAAAAATATATCTAATTCAATAGTAATACAAATGATTTGTGGTAACATTTATCCTGTAGTTACTACCAATTACACAACTGATTAGTTGTAAAGTGCTTGAATTTTTTTTAATAACGAAAATTTAAAATTTAACTAATATAAACAATTCTGAAAAACATTCAGCACTCAATAACCATGACTACCTGAACTATATTTCTTATATTCAACATAAAAAATGTTAAATTATACTTGTATAAGATGGTAGAATTTACAATATAAACTGTCTTTTGGCATACATTAGCTTATTTTGTATATAGTAATAAAGCTTTCACTTATTTATTAGACAAATTATAGAATCTAATCAATTACATTATGCTGTGTAATTGTAAAAAACATATAAAAAGTTTATGGTTAGTAATCTGGATTAGTTGATTTTAGATGAAAAATTTAGTTGAGGAACTTGATTGAACTTTCTATTCATTCGTAACTATTTCATTTATTATAATGAACTATCCAGTTGTTTTAGTTAAGATACCGGAATTGTTGAATAAGACTTAGATTGATTTATAGAAAATTAAGACTAAAATTGTAACGTTATATTATTTATTTGACATTTTAGTTCATTCGACTAATCACTAGATTCATTACTAGTCATTATGTTTAATTACTAGATTTGTGCTTTCTTGGTTTCCTGATAGTAGTTTTCTAGACAATAAAACTAACAATAATAATCAATAGATTAATATTATTAATATATTACTATGTTTGAGATATGAAGTTTATAATGTGGTCTGTAAATCTCCCCTAATGTCAGTAATATTAGAGTTCTGCATTCAAATCTTATAGTGAATATATTTATAAAGAAACAAATGAAACCGAGAAAGTGATTCACCAGTGTAATTTACTCAGATTATAGACAATCCACTTTGCTCACATAATTTTTTATTTATGCTACAGTAGAACGAAAAAAATTACAGTTTATGCATACAAACTACTGTTTTATTCAGTAGGAAGTGCAAAATATACGACAACAAAGATGTGACAGTTAACTATGCCCAGAAATTAGTTCTAAAAATCAATGACGTTTGATATTGTTCTAATTAATCTAAACATTACGGAAGTAAAAATGATTTTATTTCAACTGTAGAAAGTGTATTGTCAAAATACTGTTCAATATGCAAACAGATTATTATTACTACTTAAAAAATTAACAGTCGATTCGTATTAATCAAAAGCACTTATTGAGATTATAAAATTCAAAGTTATCCGCTGCCGTGAAATGCTTTTGGTCGGAGAAAGTCTGGATAACTAGGGAGTACCAGTTAAGTTATCTAGTTTCAGTTTACGAGTTAATGTCAGTGTATGCTCAGGTTTCTGCAAACTGTTACGGCAGAAACATTAAGGTTACACTCTAGATAAAAGCATAATTAAAGTCTACCATGTCACTGTAGGACAAGTTATTTTACGTTAATTCATGAACCTTAAGGTCCTGAGTTTGATCCCTGATGGGGTCGTGGACGCGCACTATAAATAAGTCCAATACTAGAAAGAAACATCTGTCAAGTGGCTCCAGGTGATAAATGGTTGTTTTATTCAGACGAGTTCGTGATACAAAAATTATTTAACTATGTTATCCCCTAAAAATACTATACAAGAGTACAATGTCTATTATCTATCAACTGATTGGAAGAAATCACTCAGCAAATAAGAATAACACACAAATAGTCAATGTTGTTCAAATTAGATCCTCATCAACTTACAGTACTATAACTGGCAGTCTCTCTACGAAAATATAACATATATCAAACAACTCAAAGCGATATGTGAATCTACGATAACAAGCAAATGAATTTTGAGAAAATAATCATAATAAAGCAAAAGTACAAATTGATAGAATGAGAACAAGTGAATTATTTTAGACGAGAATAATAAAACTGTATGAATAAACATTTCATTACCGACATTAGGTCAAGACGTGGGAAGAATAAACACTCAAAATAATAATGACTGAAATGACTTTATAACAATTGTGTCAATGGTTAGTATGCAAGCATTACAAATGTTACATAGGAGGGGCACAAAACATGATAAACAATTAGGTGCAAATAACTGATATGAAAATTACTAATTTCCTATGAATTCAGAAATTACAGTTTTTTGTTCCTGATCCCGATAGCTTTCGTTATATGTGTCAAACTTTGGAGGACCGCAGTGGGAAAACTGAAGGGTATTTAGTAAATAAATTTGAGAGCTTCATATCTATCCAATGCTTGAATGATATTCACCAAATGTGATAGGATTGATTAATGCAGGCAAATCCCAAAAAACTAACAGGGATGTTGTTCAAGTTATTGGCTTATTTGTTACTCACGGAAACACCTAAACTGGTAGATATAAATTAATATGGCTAAAATCAGATAACTTAGATTGAGTATCGTCAAATATACCAGAATCTGTTACGATCAGGGAAAACAATTCTAGTCTCTACATTCATTTGTGCCCCTCCTATGTCACATTTTTGATGTTTGCATACTAACCATCGACACAATTAGTTATAAAGTCATTTCAGTCATTATTATTTTGAGTGTTTATTCTTCCCACGTCTTGACCTAATGTCGGTAATGAAATGTTTATTCATACAGTTTTATTATTCTCGTCTAAAATAATTCACTTGTTCTCATTCTAATCAATTTGTACTTTTGCTTTATTATGATTATTTTCTCAAAATTCATTTGCTTGTTATCGTAGATTCACATATCGCTTTGAGTTGTTTGATATATGTTATATTTTCGTACAGAGACTGCCAGTTATTGTATTGTAAGTTGATGAGGATCTAATTTTAGACTGTTTACTTCTTTTATGTATTTTATTACTTTGTTATCATTTAGTGCTTTTATGAATCACTATATACTCTAATTAGCATGAATTCACATCTCTTTCAGACAACAATTCCATCAGAATAATTCCAAACAACCTTCAATCTATTGTTTTATAAGTGAAATAAACAAACAAAACTTTTGTTTTATTCTGATACTAGAAATTTTATTTACAACTCTTTTACATGCTTATTACAAATTCATTTGAATATAGTAAATGAAATAACATAAAAATGATAGAATTTTACTAAATACCATCCATTTCTATTTTTATCCTTATGCCATTGCAAAGTAAATTGAATAGTGTTGTTATTAAAATTAATAATTGTGAGGTTGTTCATAGCTTGTCATAGAACACTTCTTTGTGTAGATAGGCATGAATAATATAAATCTTATTGAATATATTTTAAGTTCACTAGTTGTTAATTATGATGATTTAATGCACAAAATATATTTAGAACTAATTTAAAATCAACTGTTATTTATTTTGAGAATTTCATTGTGGGACCTAGTAGCTGACATTATGTCTAACATAGCTCGAGTATATCATGTTTGTACTCCATTTACATTCAGATACGATGACTTATGAATGTGTATTTTGTCTATATTTGATTATTGATGTAGTAATACACATTTTATTCCAGTATTGGTAGGCAACAAAATAACTTATTATTGTCTAGTGATGATCGCGGTGGCGTTTGACACGAAACAGACTAAGTTCAAATCCTAGTGTAAACATCGAGATTGGAATGCAGATATATCCGACAGACGAGTCCAGAATAGAACGAAACACGCGTCCTGGATTCCACTTGCCAGTCACAATCCAACTTAAATAATCCTTATGAATAATCGCTATATCGAGGTAATCCGCTCAGGATGCACATATAGCAACAGAGACTGATCAGTTTCAGTGCATAACAAATCAAGTGGAATATACAAATTTATTCTAATTATTATTTTTCCTTTCGAAATTATCTTCAACAACAAAATAAATGGAAAAGTATAAGAGTAAACAACCTGAGAAATCTCTACCAGTTTCTACTTTGAAATTAATATGATCTTTCTTTTTGAAATTGTTATAATCTTCGAATATGTAATTAGTATCTTTTCATCATGATTAATTGTATTTAAAGATAGAATAAATAAAAAAATTGTTTATCATCCATATAATCAAGATTCAATGTATATTTTCTTTGTTATTATTATTAGCGTTGTAGTGTCATATTTAAAAGTTAAGAAAGAAGTTGACCATATTTACACATAGAATAGTAAAGTAATAAGATATAAACAGAGTTTTCGAGAATGAAATAACTATTTCACTATTTATCGGATAATGTTTAATCAAGCTATTCAGTTTAATACAATTTACATTCACTATAAAATAAAAATTTATGATTTTAAATTATTGTGATTACTGAAAGTTAAATTATGAAATGGTGTTATTCTTCTTATTTTCTAGTTGAAATATTTTTATTTATATTATCAAAAATCAATACAAGTATGAAGTATACATAGAAACAAACCGTATTTGATAACAATTGATTTTTAAGTAAATTGTATGATTGAAAAATTAGTTAATCCTTTCAATAAATTTCATTTAATGCATTATTACAATCAAATAATAATCGACTTTTTAAAATTGTGTTAGGAAATATTTCTTTTTGTCTTTTTAATAATGATAAACATCACAATATGGCACTTTAACAGGATTATTTCACCTGTGAGTGATGATATTTCAGTCTATTCTGAAGATATTTCAAAAAAGAATAATAGATTGAATTTGATTGTTCTAACATACTGGGTAAATTGCATCTCCGTAAATATTCTCATTCTTATCATATTAAGGTGAAAAACTGTGGTAAAGAGGAATTTCAGCGATTTAGTCATTTAGCTTACAGGACTTTATTTAAATGAATTAAAGCATACATACAGATTACGAATATCAATAACTATCAACCGAAACTTATCATCTTCACAAATTTAAGTTTCAGAAAGGACTAATCTATAATGAAATAATGTTGTTTTGTTCATAAATAGAGTAATTTACTCTACAATATAAACAGCTTACTTGATTATTCCTTATCATTTTATATCACATTAAATGTTTCATGAAATAATCAAAAACAGTGATCAACTATGAACAAACTGATACAATTAACTTTCTCCTTTTTAAGCCACTGTTTGTTGTCATATTTTACATTGGTGTAGTTATTAATATTTTGGTATTCGGATATTCAGACTGATTAATATCACCAAAAATTACAATATAAATTCGGTTATTCATTTCTCTGAAGAAGCGACTTACACTAAGCCGTGAAACGTCAGAAATTTTAATTTCTACTTATTGGAATTTTACAAATATATATTACTCATTTTATAAACAACCTATCCAATGCTCAATTTATTTGAAATTATCAAAATTAACCTTGGTAATGATGTATACAATATAAACATCTGTAAAAGTTGAACCGATCTAATTTATCCAGATATAACTTTCGCTGATTAGTTTGGCTAAGATCATTTCATGAACAGTTCGGTTCAATAAAATCCTAATGAATTAGTTTTATATTTTGCTAGTAATTATCATATTTTTAGTAGAGTCAAACATGCTTCAACTAAGTTGGATGTTTAACTGGTTAATAGAATTAGATTTGAACCATAAGTATGTAGTAAAGAGAAATACCGAAAAATTTTATATGTTAGTAATTTCGTGATACGAATGTCTGATGTTTTTAATGTTAAATGATTAACATGCCCAAGTTTCGAATACTTATTGAATAAAATGGAATGTCAGTTGTTTAATCAATATGGTAATCAAATGATAAGAAGTATATAAGAATACCTACTCTGAAGGTTATATATGCTGTAAATAATGTACATAAGATACTTTCAACTGGTTATCTTATTTATATAAATAAATGAATGATGTGCTTTTACTTGTAAGGATAGTGATGTCATTTAGAAACTATACAAAGTGTTGAGCAAGCAGCTATTTATATCATTCTGTTTCATTACTAAATAATTAGTTTTAATGATATATCTGAGGAGAATGCCATTATGAACATTACTGGAAACAAGAAAGTTTGGTTTCCATTTTTTACTTTATCATGAGTGTAAAACTACTGAGATTGCTACAATTACAGTGATGAGTTAAGGTAACAATCTTTTAATCTGAAATATAATTTTTGAAAATCGACCACCCCGTGGTTAATTTTTAACATCAACTAATGTCACTCGGGATTATTTATGCTGATTGTGTCAGATTCCTATATTAAGTCTTAAGAAATGTATCCAATATTGCTGAATAGCAGGTTGTGTTGTTTATACAAACACAGACTGTGATTAACTCAGCGCATTCAAATTTTAAGATCAGATTACTGTTAAAACAATAAGTGTCTGTTAAGGAAGAATGGATGGCTTAGGAAACTATACTGAGACCATGTATCTGGTTTTATGCTCAGCAGTCACATATTTATGTGATACGTTTCCAAGGTGCTACAAGACTCAAAAGTTAGTATATTTACTAAACTTGCTTTTACAAACTCTAAAACTATCGAACTAACCATACATAATTTTTTAGATATTGTCACTTTCACTTTGAATACACATTCTATGCTGTGAGTTTGATATGATTATTCATACTTATGAGACTATAGAATAAAACAACTATCCGATAGTGTCTACATATTAAAGATGTTTTATGAACCTTTATACCACGAAAATATCGTTCTTCCTTTTTGAACACATATGCACTAAATACCGGAATTCATGAAATGATTGAAAATCTAACTAAAATCAAACTATTTACTAGTGTCTTCGATTTATAAATGAACATTTTGGTATACTGAATGAAAGTTTCGTCCTACTTAATATACAAATGTCATATAAAATAAATTGGTTTACCAAATGATTTACATACAAGAATTATGAAACATCAAGTGCACAAATCGCATAATGCACTAGGAGCTAAGCTAAGTGCATTGCAACTTTTTTAAAGTTAATCATTAGAAATATTTCAGCTTCTATTTATCAATTACAATAGATTACAAATATTAGGACATAAAGTAGCAATAATGAAGTGTAACTGGGTAATAATAAAAAAATTTGAGGTTGTTTGTACCATGTATTTGTCACTTTATCACCCTCCCAACAAAAAAGTTGGCTCATGAATACAAGAATCAGACAATTTAGTTATTCTTACTACCTAATATCATATGTTCTTATGTTTTAGCCAAAACTGTCAGAAGAATTTAGGAAAATCAAACAGAATAATTACTTTACCATTCTTTCACGAAAATATCAATACATTACGAACAAAGTATAATATGGTATAATAGAAATTTGCCTTATCAGTATCGGTGGAGAAGCTATACACTTCATAAGGACTACTTTAGCTATTAGAAATATGAAATGCATTTAACGGCTTTACATTATTTGAGTGTCTTTGTATAGATGCTATACTAATGAAAACCTGGTGAAAAGTAATACAGCAAACCATCATTTCACTATCAACAAAGAATCAAAGGCTTACGCAAGTTACACTTAAACACAATCAGCCTTTTTTGAATTATATAAGCCGATATGCGTTGTCGTTATGCCTTTTCTATCTAATTTTGTTTCAGTTACTTTAACTACTTTCCTAAGTAATTAAATTGCCTTTGTGATCCAGTTTTCTACGGTTGACTAATACAAAGTACGTTTAAGTTTGAAACTAATTGCCCCTCCTGATATTACAATCAATCAATCAATTAATGCCGGTTACCCCATGTGGAGCATAGGCCACCGACCAGTATTATTAAACCAACTCTGTCCTGAGGTTTCCTTTCCAGCTCCTTCCAAGAGCTCTTCATTTTCTTCACGTCTGACTCTAATTCCAGACACAATGTGTTCTAAGGTTTTTCTCTTTTCTTTAGGACTTCAGGATTCCATGTTAATGTTTATCTTATAACACAGTTTGGTAATTTCCTCAATGTGTGTCCTATTCACCTCCAGTGTCTTTTCCTAATTTCTTCCTCGGTTGAAAGTTGATTTATTCTGTACCACAGAAGGTTGTTGTTGATGGTATCTGGCCAAAAGATCCGGAGTGTCTTACGCAGACAGTTGTTTATAAACACTTGTATCATTTGGATGATCCTTTCGCAGTTCTCAATACAAGTTTCAGCTCCATACAACAGAACTGTCTTCACATTTGTATCGAAAAATTTGACTTTAATGCTGACTGACAGTTGGTTTGAGTTCCAGGTGTTCTGAAGTTGTAGAAATGCTGCTCTTGCCTATTCGATCCGCTCCTTCACATCTGCGACAGATTAGACTCTCTTTGTTTATCGATGATGATGCCCAAGTATGTAAAGGATTCTGTATTTTTCAGAATTTCTTCGTCAAGTGAAATTGGGTCATTGTTGGTTGTTTTATATAAAGGATCCTGCTCTTCCGTTAAATGTATGTTGAGGTCTACTGCTGGCTGACGAGGCTGCTGCTACATTATCAGTCTTTATCTATATTTGTTGCTATGTGTGAGCATAAAAGTTAAGTTGGTCATCTGCAAAGTACAAGTCATTTAGTTGCATCGATGTTGTCCACTGTATTCCAACAGTGCCTTGTGATGTTGCAGTCTTCATGATCCAGTCAATCACCAGCAGAAATAGAGTTGGAAGGGTGAGAGTAAGCAGCCTTGTTTAACACCCGTCTTCACTTCACTACAATGTAGACCGTTTTAAGAGTTCCGTAGCATGTTGACTATTTATTACGAGTACGCCATAATGTCGTAGAAGGCTCCATAATATTCTTTTAACCACTCTGTCAAATGCTTTTCCGTAGTCGAGTAAGTTGGTGTAAAGTGGTGAATTCCATTCAATTGACTGATCATGATCGAACAGTAATGTAGCGATTTGGTCGATACGCGATCGGTTCATACGTAATATGGTTTGTTGGTCTCGAGGTTAGACGTCTACTGGATATTTCATTTGGTTCAATTACACTTTGTTGAAGACTTTACCTGGTATCAAAAAGACTGATTCTTCTATAGTTCTCGCAATTGTTAATATCTTTTTTCTTTGATATCTTGATGAGTGACCCTTGTTTCTAGTCTGTTTGCACTTGGTCTTCCACCAAAATCATTCCGAAGAGAATGTGAAATATCTTTACAGTTGCTTCTATATCTGACTTCAGTGCCTTACTCAGCTGGTATGTTTTCCTGGCTCTGATGACTTTCCACTCTTGATTTGTCGGATGGCTGTTTTGATTTCTCCGACTGTAGGTGGGTTAGTGTTTATGGAGAGGTCCGTGGCTGCTGTTTCGATGACTGGTGGGCTAAGTGTCGCCTGGTCTATTCAAGAGTTCTTCGAAAGTGTTTTATGAAATTGTTTCGTTGTTCTTGCCTCTCTGTGATTGGTTTGCCATCCTTGTTTTTGATTGATCACTCTAGCTTGTTGAGTTTTCCAGCTAGCTTCTTCGCTGTGTCGTTTAGGTTCTTCATGTTTTATTCTCTTGCAGTCTTTTCCCAGTTCATTGCTAGGTCCGTTTATCCGATCTTATGCTCCTGTTAACTTGTTTTTTGATTTCTGTGTATTTGGCTTGTGCCTTTATTTTCAATGCTCTTGTTTAGCTGTTATCATTTGCTAACTTTTTGTTTCCCCTTTCTTAGATATAGTCCAGAGTGCCAGAAGTAATCCATTCTCCAGTATGTTGTTCCTTGCCACACAAAACCTCCTGATATATTAACGTTATCGTTTCTTTACTCACTTTTCAATTGTCCTCCATATTAGTTCCACCTTCTTCTAGTAGATCATGAAATGCTTTAAAATTTTTATTGAGAGTTATGTTGAATTTTATCAGAATGGTCAGGTCCTCGGCTAAGCATTTATCAATGGTTAGATGTAGCCTCTCATAGAACTGATATTTGTCGTCTACATGGTTATCGTCGGTGGGTTCATAGCACTGGACGATATTCATTATAATCCCCTCCTTCCTCATCTTGAAGGATGCCTTGATGATCCAACGTCCATGAGGTTCTCATTCTATAAGGGCCTTCCATGCTTCTTAGGATGTTATTGGTGCTATTCCTTGTGTGTGAGGCGTCTTCTTCTTCGTAGCCGAAGTATTAAAGCACATCTCCTGAGGATAATTTCTGCTGTCAAGGATGTAACCAATGGGTTTCACTTATTACAAGTATCTTCAGGTTGTGTCTTTTCATTTTTTCAGCCATTTTCATGCTTCTCCCTGTTTTCTACATCATGCGGACATTCCATGTACCTACGTTAATGGTTTCTCTGATTGTTAGAAATGGCATCGGCCTCATGGCTTCCGAAAAAACTCGGCTTCACCATGAAGCGTTATAACACTTTGAAATGAAGATTTTTCAAGTCCCAAGGGAGAGTTAAAGTGGTTATAAGAGATTTTTTACTGGTGAGCGTTTTTTTAGTAAGGTTGTATTTTTACGGGATGGGGTTTCTAGCCTCATGTTCAACTCCTTACCTTTATCCGGGCTTAGGGACCGGCAGCAAGCCTAGGGGGCTCCAGGCGGCTTTCCCGATATTACAATCCCTGATATTGCAACGGTGATAAAATCATCATAAACATTATTTTGTATGGTGTATTATTCAACTAATGTAACTTAAGACGTTATATTCGATTTTATGCTAAAATGATGAGCTCTATAATACCTGTATAGTATGTATTACCCTAATCGATTACAGTATCAACCACATTAGTGAGTGGTTATGAAAAGAAGTTAAAATGAACTTGAAGTCAACTGACTTACTATTATACATTGATACATTGCAAATTTATTTTCGTTTTTTCATAAGATACTAATTCTAAGTTTTCACTTATTCGTTTCTAACCTGATTGTTTCCTGAAAATCATGATACTGATCAATAATATGCTTGTTAACTCAATGTTCATAATAGTAACAGAGTATCGGAAACCAAAATAATGACAAATGTTAATCTTATTAAGAGAACGTATGTGTACTTTTTTAAGATATTGATTATTCATGGTGAAATTTATAGAATTCTGACAAATATTATCGGTATTTAGTATATACTAAGTAGATAATCGTTGAAATACTAAAATCAAGAAAGTTTATTTCACTATAATTTTATTTATTATGACAGCACAATAGAACTTATCTTAGACATTTCAACCTATAAAGAATCAAGAAGTAGTCAAATTATCAACAAACATTCAAGGATCTAATCAGTAAGTTATTTCTAGGCGTCGACAGTCAGTGATGCAATATGCGGAGCTTAATATGAATAAAAATGACACGCAAAAGACGATAGTGAATCAAAAATTTAAACTTAAATATATGATTTGAACTGCTTATTTACACACTTCCCGCTACGTTATTTTTGACGAGTATTGTTTTTATAAGTTTATATTCACACGATTTGATCAACTTCATGCATCGAAATATCTGGTCAAGTTATTCTTATAGTTTTTATTGGTATTAACACACCTATTCTTATACTGTCATTTCATACTTTTACTAATTATCAATATATATGTGATCCGTTTATCTCACTGTTACGACTGACACATTAATTGTCATGATAAATTTAACATTTCTCTAATGCACATGTGAATCTTACAGAATATAAGAGTAAAGCCTGATAAAGATCTAATTGAAAACAGTGTTGTTCTATTGTGTGTTGTCTCAAGTTTTATTGTGAGAACTTGCAAAATAAGAGCAGATGTTAGGATAACGGCAGCATTTAAGACTACCACCTGTGAACGAAAAGATCAAGCTTCTACTTATGAACTGCTATTTAATCGGCTATGTACAAGTTTTTCATTTAAATTCCTTTGGACCCAGTTCATTTATCTTTATAAATAATTGTGAATGAAGAATCTTATGGAAACTAATAATTGGAACTTAGTAAACATTCAGTGAACCAAACTACATTCAAATGAATCTCTAACCTCTTCTACCATAGTCATAATGTGTAATTTTTTTCATGTTTACTAATATTTTTTTAGTTTCTTGACTCTTCTAACCCTAAATAACCTTTCTAATGTTTTCCGTATTCTTATATTCACACTTTACTTCGAATTCAAAGTCTATCTTGACATATTATGGCATCTATTTTCAATAGTACCATTATCATGTAAAGTGATTAGTTTTGAAATTCTTGATAAACATTTAGAATCTTACTAGCTTAACTTTTAGTTCCTTTATAAAAATAACGTTTGTTAGTGGAAATGCCACCTACTCTAAATTGTATATAATAATCGATTATTAAACTAAATCAATATCACAGTATTATAACTGTTCATATTGATCATGTTAGACAGTATGGTTCTAGTATACTACACAGCACCAATCCTTATTATTGAAAATATCTTATAAATTCATCTATACTGAAATGTCATCACTTCAACTTCACATTGTTTTCGTCAATATTCCAACTATGATGTAAGAGTAACAACAAAATATTTTTTAGCTGATATTTTGTTTTGATTTGCATAATAATTGTATTCTGGTGAATCTTAGTGTTAATGAATTACCGATCATATTTACTTTATTCTAATACAAGTCAAATTTCATTCATTCATAAACACATTTACAGAAAATTGTTTTAAACTTAGCGATATTCGAGCGAACAATTGTTATCAGTAACTTCGCCATCATAATCCAGAAATATTGTATTACAGTGGTTAAAATGAAGTAAATATAGTGCGTTTAAGGATGTTGTACTTTGACTTCGAATACTACTTAAATGTATTAAGAATTTGTTGGTTATAAATTAGAAAAGTCATTGATAGACAGGAAACATAGATTCAAAATAGAAGATACATTTACTATTTTGTAATTTATTCTGATAAACGAACTTAAGTAGTTATATTCTGGCTACTTTACATAACTGAAGCTGGTGCATTCAGAACAGTTAAGATCCAGCATCTCAATTTACCATGGTGCACAACTGTACCATTCATTACATAAGCTGACCTTTGTAAACCCTTACACCAGAAGCCTCTTTTCTGTTCTTTTCTATAGTACGTCCTTTCTATTACATATTCATCTTTCTAAATTTATAACAATTTTTATCATCATCATTAACTTGACAAATTGTTAGTACATTTAAGTAGTATTTGAAGTGAACGTTCAACATTTTAACATGCATCACATTTATAGATGCTTTAGTTTTGACCACTATAATGCAATTTTTATGAATTTACAACTGTGAGATCGTGATAATGAAGCTAACGATAATAGTCATTTGCTCGAATCTTCATAATTTTTAATTATTTTATTGAAGAGCATCGTTGCATCAATATGGATACCATGAACAGATTTCTCTATTTTGATAAAATAAAGTATTTAAGTACTATCTAAATTTAAGGCATTTAATTAGTTGTATGTAGTTCAGTATAGTTTCACTATGCAAAGTGCGAGAAAACATAATTGCATGTCATATTGTTTATTAGTAACTTTTTCAAGATAGTTTATGATATAAATATTTATTGTTAATTAGGTTCATATATTTACATGTTACTTTGCAATATGCTATTTCTAGTCAACATACATTAACTTTTAACCATTGAAATGTTTCAGCTAATTGGGAAGAATATAAAGGCTCCCGAAACTGATAGTCTTTTTAAAAATTATGATTATCATATTGAGTTATTTAGTTCATAATTATATATTGTTACAGATGCACAATTATGAACTGGCAAGGCAATGACAGCATTTCTACTATTGAAGAACATTTAGAAGTCAAAGCAACTGTCAATCAACATCAAAACCAAAATTTCCACTACAAACATCAAAACTCTATTGTATAGAGCTGAGACTTGGAGAATTACCAAAAATATCAATTAAAAGACACATACATTTGCAAGCAGTTGTTAATGCAAGATACTCTGAATCTATTTACCGTGCTCCATCATGAACAACCTAATGTAGCAGAGAACAAACCGGCTAAGGAAAATGTTAGTATATAACGCTGGGAGGTGTATAGGACACTAACTGAGGAAGTCGTCAGACTGAGTCACATGACAAGCCATGACTTAGAATCCTTAAAATCAAAAAAATAAAAAGAACACGTTGATTGGGAAATTAGAGACAGACATGAAAAGAATGAATAGTACGTGGAAAGAATTGGAAAATAGACCCAAAGATACAGTTGGGTAAAAAATGCTGACTTAAGGTCTATGCGTAACATGCATTGATTGACTGACTAATTGTTACCTGGGGTAGAATTAATCTTGTTAGTCATTACTTTTGTAGACGTCAGTTACTGAATAATCATTACTGTTAAGTAATTCAATACATCGACCTGTAGATTATTACACAACGTTGTATAGATGGTTTCAATGTATTTAGTACTAAAATTTTCAACAGTTTTCAGTAAAATGAATATTTTTTAGACGCAAGAAATTAATAGAATCCATTTAAAGAATCACAATGTTTTCTATTTTCATAATGGCAATATGAGCTTCCTACTAAACTTTTAGTTATGTTTACACGATGTATAAACTACACAGGAATCTGTTCAACATCGCTTTACACCTCGTATTCTTGATAGTAAATGTACTAACCGAGAATAACACTCTTAAAATAAATGTCTATCTTGTCACTTTGGAAAATGCAATACTATTCACAGTAGATGTATAATCCAGTTGAAATCGTAAAATGAGTCAACATACTCTTTGGAGGTGGGGATCATTCATTAAAATAAGAACAAGATAACTGGCAATAATTAGACAATCATTCTAAAAACATGATAACAAAACACTTTAAAAACTTGATGTTCTATTGATAAAACCTACTTTAACGATATTGATCAAACATAAACAAAATTATATCAAATTTGTAAATGTGTAGACTTTTGTAATACTTTCAGTATAAATTTCAATATTCCTTCTCATTGTATTCAGTCAAAAGTGTATTCATATCACAAAAAGATAAAAAACTTTATTGTTTAGTTCAAAATTAACTTGTAATAGTTTAATACTTACGAAAGATGCAGGATTGAATCTTTTTTTGTATATTTTTAGGAAAAAATTACTTGACTTGGTTAGTTGTAAAATAAACTTTGTCTTATTTCAAAGTTTTCACGCAAATCAGCAATATTTTTATTTTGCATTTAAAAATTATAAGCAAATAACTTAAAGTAACTTTCTTTAACGTTCCATACAATAGACTGGTCTGTACTTTATTAATGAAATAAACAGAAATGAAAATTATGTTCATAATGGACATAATTCACTTGGGATTACCCAATCTTATGTTGAGCATAAATTGTATTTTTTTTTTTTTTGAAATTATTAAAAGCGGTACCAGAATATAAAATTTAGTAAGCAAACGTTTATGTGTATGCATAACACTAAATTATGATTACAGATAAGAATAGACGGTTTAAAGTTTGACTTGTCAGATCATGCGAAATTTCGGTATAAGTAAAACTAAATATATTTCATGGAAATTATAAATTCAGGAGTAGATATATTTTTTGTTAAACGTTGAGTTGATGAATGGCCAAATTTAAGAGATCGATATGAAAGAAAATATAAATACGTATGCTTAGTTTGCAGAAATTTATAATAAAGGAATTTTGAAGCAGTAGATAATGTCTTATCTCAGTAATAATTAGCTGTTATGATGCCACTAACAGTATTTCTCCTATTTGTACTGTATTGAATTACCCATACATGTGGGGCTTCAGCCATCACTCTTTATAATAAGCCAAGATTATGCAGGTTTTTTAGTCCATCAAAGGCAAAAATGCTGCCTATTCCTACTGAATATTATACTACTGCCGAATAATTTCTAAGTTTTTTTTGGGTATGCATCAAACAAAGTTCGTGTTTTTTTACCCTTACACTGAACTTTCTTATCGTTTGCCCTACATATGCAGTACTGAACTGAATATATTATGAAAAAAGTACAATGAATACTTTTTCTTATTTTACTATAAAGTCAGTAAATATAAATGATAGATACTTATAAAACTATCGTTACAATAGTCGATTGTGTTTACATTTCATAAATATGAATTTCCAAAATAATCTTTAATTTTCATAACTAGTTTATAACTTATTATTGTTTTCTTGGTCTACTAAATTAACTACAAGCAATTTTTTTATGTAGATTTCTTGGCAGGGTGTTCTCATAGAGACTAACATACTTTATGTGTATTTACTTCACATTGGTTAATTTATGTATTTTTTCTTGTCAGTTGACAAGTTAGTTTACAAAGACACAATAATAATTTATTGTTCTTCCTAAAAGAAAATAACCAAGTTATTTAATATTCAATTGATAAATACAATAATAAATTGAAGAAATTAATTTGCCTTCTCTTTAGTTTATGTAATAACTATAATTATGTTTTGTGCATTCAGCTTAGTTGTGTTGTTTTCCAACAACTTGATTGTATACTTTTTTATTTATTCAGTTTATTAATAGTCCTATAATTACAGTACAAATTGTTCTCAACGTAATTGGTTTCTGAACACAGTGGCAAGTAGGTTTGATATCTTCACTTACTACCACTAAATCTTATAAGAATACACATAGAGATACATTAACATTGAATGACTTCTGACTTAATGAAATTGTTTTTTAAAAATATTCAACGAGTTTAAACAAGGTTACACATCATTCAATTTTTAGATTGTTATCGTAACATTAGAAAAGTTTGGAATTTATAACATTTTGTAATTGGGTGTTGTGGGGATAGCTACATTTCAGATCAACATTACAAGTTGGTTTGAGTTAGAAAACCATTAAAATCTAAAAAGTATTAAACAACATTTTTGTCCAGGATGTTGCATTTCATCAGTGTACATCCACAACCCCACCAAGGAATTAGTTTCAAGACATTGCTACTTTGCGAAAAGTGATTAGCTGTTATACCAATGAGCTGGTCTACAACAGCCGGTATTTCTAACTAAGTCAATTAGTAGTGAATTTTCTTGACCTCAACCACTGCCATAGGTAGGTATCTGCCCCAAACCAGATACTGCTGAACTTCACTCGTCATGTCTTTTCACTAGAAATCTAGCAATTACCTACAGAAGTTAGTCATTAATGGGTTGATATTAACTATGTTTAGGAATTCATTCAACACGCAATAGTGATAGTTACCCACTGATGCAAATGGATGAAAATATGAGATATATTACGAATTAACTGAATTCGAAATATCGAACACTGGATCCTGGTTCAATGGTCTAGCGGCTAAGTGTCCATCATGAAGACTGTGGGTCTTGGAATTAATTCCCTGGAGGAACTATGGATATGCGCTACAGACTAAGGCGAAACATCTATCCACTGCGTTCTGGATTTTATTGATTGTCCGACTCAGATCAATTTATGGGAGTAAATTACACTTCTTTATTTAGTAATCTACTGTTTGTATCATTTTCCACAGATGTCAATGAAATTTTAAATGATTAAACTGAACGCATATTAAATATTCCTGTTAAAAGTAATACATTTTAACATGAAATAACTAGTGTTGCTTACAAAACTTTAGATGACATCAATTTTGAAACAATCCAAAAAATTTCACTAACTAAAAAGGATTAGTTTTAATGTTCCTCAATCGTATTATTATCACTATAACTTTGTCATTTGGATATAATATTGTCCTGAAACCCAATTGTTACACAGGAATTTAATAATAATCGATTACTTCACTATGGACTTCATCAGTATCGACGATATTTCAAAGTATAAAACATTCCTCAGAATAATAAAAAACACCATGAAATAAAAAAAACATTAAAACACTTAATTTAACCCAAAAAAAACGATTTAACAGATTATTCTATGAATACATTTCAATATTGTATAAAGACGGCGTAACGTTGACAATATTCAGTCAAAAAAGTAGACATCGAAGACTTACATTGTTTTTACTTAAGTAATATAGAAGAAAAGTTATTGTTTTTATAAATTTAAAGTATAAGTCAACTTCTATTGTATCTACTTATATATATTTACTTCAAATTGCAATGATTGGTTTATAATATATTTACACCAAAAACTGACAAGATATTGGATGAATTCAGTATGAAGTTATCTAAGTGAATAAAGTAAATAACTGTTAACAAAACAAATAAATAATTCAGTAATTGATATTTAGAATTAATAGAATTATCTGAAACTGTAAATTGCTATTCAGTATTAAGTAGTAAAGTACAGTAAGCATTTCCTGTATAGAAATGTTAAGAAATCTAAACACTTTGATAATTACAGACAAATAATTATTTAACTATGAGTGGAATATTTCAATTCATGTTTATATTTTCTTTATTTGCCACTTAAGAAAATATCGGGCAACATAATACTACAATACAGGTTCTGACATTATCAGTTAACCTTTTCCTCTGATGTGTTTCATACAATTTTATACAACTAATCATTGGATTGAAATTAGAAGTATGTTGATATTTTCACTTCATTGACACGTTATTTTATTAAAAAAAAAAATTGAAATCTCTAATTTCTTCTACAGTTTCATTGATTTTTTTTGTGGGTTCCTTAATTACCTAATTAAGGTGAAGTTATTTGAATATTAGAGTATGGTCGTGAACTATTCAGTTTGACCTAAATTTTATTATGAATTACACTAGATTTAAGAACTAATACTGCGTTTAGAATAATCGTGGATTGACTGACGAAGTCGTTATATTCTTACTAAGTAATAATGACGTACATAGTAGTGGATATTTTCAAAATAATAAGTAGATACTTTATACATCAGTATTATTCAGTAATGAAAGTACAACTGGATACTTATGGAGATCATTTAGTCTATAATTTACAAAACTGCTTGGTATTATTAAAAAAACCATCGAAAATCAAATTGAATCAAAAAGTTATTTGTATTACCTATGTTAGTAGATGGTGGTAACATCATATTGTATATTTACTGAAGTCAGAGTCGTAAGTCACTGGGGGACAACTAAATGGTCCAAAAGTTAAGTACTCGTATCATAGTATAAGATACTTGCTTTGATTTAAGATGAGAGTCATAGAAACATACTCTTGATAAGTCATATACCAGAACCAAACAGCTATTCTGTTATACACCAATGATTGTGTCACTAAAGTAAATCCTCATCGTAAATCACAAACTTACCACTGAATTGATATCAATGGAAATCAATACAGTTGCCTTTGAAATGCAAAGTGTAATTAGTCTAGCTAATTTACTGATATTTATACTTGTTATCTGAAGTATAATTATGCACATGAAGAAGTTCTTTAATTATTCTTCACCGATATTTTTAGAGAAAACCAATTGTACTTTCCACTGAAATATTATTTCTATGCATTAACCTACATAATACCTTCCTTGTAAAATCTTTAAAACTAACCTGTCACTAGAATCCAAAATTTGTTTAATTGTACAGAGTAATTTATTTATTACTGTACTTGCCTGTGGCTATCAATCATATATTCATGTTCCGGATTTAAACAGCTATAATAGGCGACTATTTTTAACAATATTTATATAAAAATTGATGAACACTTTTCATTGCTATGACATATGACCTACCTTATTACTTACTTCTTACGCTGTCTCTCGCATAGGCCGCTCACCAGTATTCTCATCACCTCTGTCATGAAGCAATCCTTACAGGCTGTCTCCAATTACTCTAAATCCTTTTAATGTCTGCTCTCGGCACAGTGTGTTCTTGGGCCTTCCTCCTTTTCCGTTTTCTAACGGGTTCCAAATTAGTGCTTGTCTCGTGATACAGTCTGATGATTTGCGCAATGTATGTCCTATCCATTTCCAAAGTCGTTTCCTAATTTCCTCTTCAGCTGGAAGTTGGTTTGTTCTCTTCCATAGTAGGCTGTTGCTGATGGTTTCCGGCCAACAGACATTCAATATTCTACGTAGACAGTTGTTGATAAATACCTGTACCCTCCTGAGGATGTTTGAAGTAGTTCTCCAAGTTTCAGCTCCATAGAGCAAAACTGTCTTGACGTTCGAATTGAAGAGTCTGACTTTGAGGTTGGTAGACAGTTGTTTGGAGTCCCATATATTTTTCAGATGTAGAAATACTGCTCTTGCTTTGCCGATCCTTGCCCTTACATCTGCATCGGATTCTCCTTGTTCATCGATGATGCTCCCCAGGTATGTAAAGGTACTCACTTCTTCCTGAGTTTCTCCTTCAAGTTCAACTGGGTGGGTGCTCTCTGTGTTGAATTTGACCTACAACATCCGTACATAATTAATATAACTTGTCTTTAAATATCTAGGCTAACAAAATATGATTGTAATTTGGTGTATACGAAATTCCTAATAGGCATTTTCTGTGTATTGTAAAACAGGTAAACCGTATTACAAAAATAACCTTTTGTTAATTTTTTTTGAAAATTTTATCCTTGCTTTCTCTTAAATTTACCTAAGAATTTCTTTACTTTTTTGTGAAGGCTGTATTCATCTATGAACATATTAATTTGCTTATTGAACATTTGCATATTGGAATGTATGCTCAAGGTTTGACTGAACTACTGATCAACCGAGGACGAAACTTTGACTCCCAGGTTCGTTGTCCTCTTTGCTTGTGGAGTTTACTTTGTGTAATTATAATCCTATCTACATTGTCGTGATTGATTTTTCACTACACATGTATTCTACGGCTTGTGAGTAAATACGAATCGTCGTAATTTACAGAGATTTAAAAGTATATAGGGTATAAGTAATAGTTAGAACTGAATTAAGTCAAAATACTACAGAGTGAAGGACAAAATTAGTACTAGTTATTTATTAGTCACTTTAGATTAATAAACGATTGCATTAAACATTACACTTGACCCATCAGTTAAATCTTTTTGTTAGTCTACCCCTCATTTTGTGTATTTAATCATGCAACTTATTATTGTGCAGTAGTTTATATTATACTTCACTGTTTTCTGCTTGGCTTAATTATGTATGTAAGTATTTTCTTCTCTTTGCTCGAACGATTTTTAACACTTATACTACTATCATAATTGTGTTGACTATGATTCTCAACCATAAAGTTGACAGTTGCTTAACTTATCATGAATTCGTTTGTTTGAAAAGATTTCCTTGTTTTGTGCTTGTTTTATATTATTTCGAATTCGGATACCTTTGTGGTTACTGACATAGACTTTGACGTCTATCATTTGCTGTAGATTTCAGTGAGTTCTTAACATTTGCTGCTTTCCACCTATTAAAACTTGGATGCGTCACAGACTCCTAGTTAACTAAAAATTAAGGTTTGCATAGGTACACACATTTGGTATATTTAAATATAAACTGAATTTGTATACAATAAATCTTCGTTTTGACATGGAACATAAGAGTATCTCGATCTGTCAAATGGATTTAGCACCATTCTTCATCATTCTCTGTCATTCATCACTCAACAATGCAACAAATGCTTCTGAGTTGAAAGATGATTTACATTGGTGACTAACACTCTTTGGTGAACCGTTTAATTCTAAAGAAAATTAAGTAGCTGTTTCTCACTGGTTTGGGGCTACTTAGTTATACATATTCACGACTGGGCTGTGGATTATCATGTCGCATGGTAAGCACACTAACTTCTAACCACTGATCCCGAACTTAATGGTCCGAATGATATACGATCGCTTGATATACACTTGTAGAAAGTCCTGTACCAAAACAAAATGGTGTTCTAGTACTAAGTAGTTATTAATGGTTTTCTAGCTGGTGGATGGTGGATGGGAAAACTACGTTTCGGTCGAATTAATCTAAGTACAAAAGCCAAAGTACATAGTTCGGAATTTACTTAGCCAGAATAGAATGTTAATCGATTAATTTTGTTGGTAAAAGAATCATTCTCTAGATTTTACAGAAGAAAATCTATGAAGAGCCTAGTGGTCATCTAATCGCACTGTTTGATCGTCAATTAAGTTTATTTTACCAGTTCATTTCATGGCAATTACAACTAACCTCGTTGAGGACATAAATAAGACAGACACATAATGCCAATTTTAGGAAAGCTGGTTTATATTTCCAGAATCAATGACCTAGTTTTTTGACCACTCTAACCGTTATCTATATAATGTAGTTCTCGTGAAGCTGTAGTTCTAAATTCCGTATTTTTTCTTCGATTTTATGAGACTTTGCAGATCACAGTAATCAATAAAAAATACCAATAAATTTTTTTTAGTCGTAATACGATATCCTAATCGATTCATTTAAAAAAATATGTTGAAGAGTTGTCTTCACCATTACTTAACACTTTGCATTCACATTCCTGTAACGTTGCCTGAAATACTGTTCTGAACAGTTTTAAAGTAGCACAATAATTTGTTTGAAATAAAGTTTAGTATTCACAAATAATGGCCTAGTAGTTCAGGATATAAAGCAACAGGTTACCTTTACTTTACCATTTGTCAGATGGATACTAATCATTATCTAAGCATCGGGCTCTATAGAAACCAAACGTTTCACGAATCGAGCTACTTAATTTCTACTATATCTTGTTAGTCTAGTTAGTTGTTCTAACGAGGTGCATTAACTGAGATTTGATTAATGAAGAGGCACCATCGAATTCTGTCTACAATGTCATGCGCACTCATCATAAACATCAAAGCCCACAATGGATGCACACTTTGCTCATCAACTGTGTTTCTCATAACTTCGATATAGATAAACATTTTATTAGCAGAGGGGGAGGATTATACGAAAATATTTGACTACGGTATAAATCTTGTTGACATTATTAATTTTCTTACATTTTGATTAATATGCATCCAGTTAATTCTCTTCAGAATTCATTTGGGCATAACAGTATTAGCTTTATACACGCACACACGTTCACAATATCTCGAACCTTCTTCCGGTTTTCAGTGTAATCGCTTTGAAAACACAATCCTTTTCCTTCCCATAACATTATTGCTTTCTTACACTGATAAATTCGATAATAATTAATAATTATGCACCTAATGTTGCCCTTAGTAGAATTCTTCAATGTCTGCCTACGTAAGTGGTTATTTTGCTTTTTAATATCTCGGATTGCTCTTACTCTCTTTTGGTTAGGATTGTGTTATGATAATGGTGGTTTCAAAATACTTTTCAAAGCACGCAAATTCGCAGTCGTTCCAACTGAACTAATTGCATAGATTTTCAGTTTTTTATGTATTAACATTATATATTATGAAATACATTTGATTTTTGCTTGTCAAAATATCTTTTATGTATTGGCCACTGTAATTCTTTAAAATTTGGTTATCTGGTAAAATTACTTTATCTTTTACTTGTGTTTTATATCAGTGTAAACATAACATATAATTACTGTCTCTGACAGCGGTTAATAAGGTTTACATTTAGGTAATTAATGGTTAATCTGCACTGCAGCATATGTTTCTGTTTTATAATATCACGTCAGAGCATATCATTGTATTCCAACATCAAATACAAGTTACGTAACGTTACCGAAACCTAACTGAGAATAAACGTTCAAATAAACTTGGACTTTACACATTGCAGTATTTAATAAAAATAACTGCGAAGAAGTTCTAAGTGCAACCTAGTGTTGTGTAGTGTCTATTCAGAGCACTGTGACTATAAAATGTCAGGCTGTACAAATGTAGAACATTACAGTGAATCAGAAGAAAGGTATATATATAGAATGTAGAATAATTAGCATCGTTTACGCCTGTTATTTAAAGATGTTAATGTTTAATATCATTGTTGAATCGTAATCTGTTGGTGATACGTTGCGGAGTGCATCCAATTAGCAGTGTCCATTAACACGAAGATGATTAAAATTATTGTTGACTGTCTATATGTCTATATATTTTCGGAATTTATTTGAGCATCTGACTTATCTGACCAACTTAAGATGTAGTTGGTTAATGAAAGTGTAGCCAGAAAAGTGACGTAGTACAGTCGAGCGTGATTTGTCACTAATGCTCATTTGTTGTTTAACTTATTTTGTTCTTGATCAATCAATCAAATTATTATAGCTGACCGAAAACTACTGCAAAATTATGATGAGCTCCAAGTATATCACGTATAATCTGCAAATATATAATGTGACAATCCTTCATATAATGTAGCTTCAAGGTGAGAGTACTTAAATTCTAGAATGATTACTGATATTCATCTGCACTGCAATTGATTTTCAGGTAGATAGTTAACCTATTTTATTGATGGTATTCTATTAGCGTACGTTGATTTTCAATTAACTAACATGTATCACCGACCTTATTGAAGGAACGGGAGTATAAACATGATAAAAATAAATCCCAGCTAGTTTTTCAGTTTGTTTATTTATCAAAATACAATGTGCTTAATTATGAAGTGCTCGTATTCACTACTGTTTAGCCGTAGTAATTTGCGGTGATATTACTAACACAGGATGTTTTATAAAAGCACTAGTTTTAAAGATTTAATCAACTATGCTACTGAGTGCTAATATTAGTAGTAACTATCAAGTAATATGTACTTTTTAATATTTATAACTAGTGAACATTATGTGGTGATTTTCGACTCCTACTAATTTAGGTTTAATAAAACCACCAATTAATGCATATACACGTCATTTTCACTAACCGCTTGACATACTTTAAAAATCAGATGACGTTAAGGTATTGCAATCAACTGTTATAACACTAAAAGTACAAGTGGCGAGGTGTCTGTCAAGAAGTTATCTGTACACTTCAGTTTCGCTTTATAGTGATTTCTGTAGAATTATTGGGAAACGTATACGTTGAAATCTGAAAGAGTATAATAGTAAAGTTATGTGGCTACCACTAAAATATGTTTGTTGGTAAGATCACATTTCAACTTTGCCTGGATATACTCTAAGGTTGCTACCGGTTCGAACCCCGGATAAACGATGAGGGTCGGGCGTGGGGTTAGCAACCCCATCCCGTAAAACAGCAACCTTTGCTACAAAAGACACTAACTATTAAAGACCCTCATAACCACTTTAACTCTGCCCTAAGAGTTAGAAGGTCTGTTATGACGCCTCACGGTAAAAGCCTAATTTCTTTGAATGCCACGAGGTTAATGCCCCTTCTTACAAACAGAGCAACTCTTAATATAGGATACATGGAATGTCCACACGATGTGAAAGACAGGGAGAAGCATGCAAATAGCCGAAGAAATAAAAAGATACAACCTGAATATACTTGGAATATGTGAAAGAAGAAAACGCCACATGGTCCACAAGAAGTAGAACTAATGTTGTCCGAAGAAGTATGAATGACTCTTATAGGATGGCAACCTCATGGACCTAAGATCATCAAAATATCCTCCAGAACGAAGGAGGAAGGGATTACAATGAATGTCGTCCAGTGCTATGCACGAACCAACAACAGCCACAAGGACGACAAAGATCAGTTCTATGGGAAGCTGAAATCAACCATTGATAAATGCTCAGACGATGACCCGATCATTCTAATGGGAGACTTCAACGCCAAGGTTGGAATGGATAACATTGGATATGAAGACATCATGGGACGATATGGAGTGGAAAAACGAAACGAAAACGGTGAGTGGTTTGCAAACCTATTTACTTTCAGCAAAATAGTTATAGGTGGCACTGTATTCTTCCCACCCACTAACGTATACACAAAACTACATGGGTTTCACCGGACCACATTACGAAGAACCAAATTGACCACATCTCCATCATAAGAAGTTTAGAAGGACCATGGAAAATGTAAGAGCAAGAAGAGTAGCTGACATAGCTTCAGATTATCATCTAGTGGTGGCTAAAATGAAACTGAAGCTTAAGAAGCACTAGACAACTGGAGCAGCAGTATTACAAAATTTTGACACAGCCTCTTTCCAGGATACTAACAAACGCAACGAATCCAACATATTTCTCAACGATAATTTTGAAGCATTTCATGATCTGCTAGAAGAAGGTGGAACTAATACGTAGGACAACGGGAAAGAGATTAAAAAAACAATAACTTCAACATGTCAGGAGATTTTGTGTGGCAAGAAACAACATAATAGAGAATGGATTACTTTTGTTACTCTAGACTATATCCAAGAAAGGAGGAGCAAGATGCTAGTAATTAATAACAGCCGGACAAGAACGTAGAAAATGAAGGCACAGATCAAATACACAGAAATCAACAAGCGAGTAAAGAGAAGCATGAGGTCGGATAAACGAAACTATATTGAGGACCTAGCAATGACGGCGGAAAACTGCTGCAATGAAAAAAAACGTTTTGCATCTATACGGCGCAGCTAAGAAACTAGCTGGAAAACTCGGTGAGTCAGAATGTTTAATCAAGAACAAGTATGGTAAACTAATCATTGAAGTGAATGGATAACGAAACAAGTGAGTAGAACACTTTGAGGAACTCTTGAATAGACCAGCCACATTAAACCCATCAGTTTTTGAAACAGCAGCCACGGATCTCTTCATAAACACCAACCCACCTACAGTCGAAGAAATGCAAACGGCTATCCAACAAATCAAGTGTGGCAAGTCATCAGGACCAGACAACATATCAGTTGAGTATGGCACTGAAGTCAGATATAGAAGCAACTGTGAAGATACTCCACATTCTCTTCAGGAAGATTTGGGAGAAAGAGCAAGTGCCAGCAGGTTCGAAAGGCGAGTACCTCTTTAAGATACCCAAGAAAAAAGATCTTAGCAATTTCGAAAACTACAGAGGCATAACTTTTCTTTCGATACCGGAAAAACTCTTCAACAGAGTGTTATTGGACCGAATGAAAGAGGCAGTCAATGCTCAACTTCAACATCAACAGGCCGCAATTCGTAAAGAAGTTATAGTAAGACACTAGAGGTGAATAGGACACACATTGGGGAAATCACTAATCTGTGTCTCAAGACAATCATTAACATAGAATCCTGAAGGCCAAAGGAAGAGATGAAGACCGAGAACACATTGCGTCAGGAGTTGGAGGCAGACAAGAAGAGAACGTAAGAGCAATTTGGAAGAGCTGGGAAGGACAACTGGGGACAAAGTTGGTTGTATAATACTGATCGGCGGCATATGCTCCACATGGGGTAACAGGCATTGATTAATTGTTTGACTGATGATCTCGTTTTATTACAACTTCTTTCAGCAAAAGACTGTTGTGTAGGAGAACAATTCTGGAGTTCAAGTATGAATGCTGGAGATGATATATCCAAGTTTTATAGAATAGTATGTAATTCCCCAGATCAAGATGAGTCTTGTTAATTAATCGTGAGATAACTTGTCTTCTATGTAAAATTAGCAGCTCTACATGCCAGTTAATTTACGAAATAAGAACCTCTGGTTTCAACCCAATCCACAATAACTCCTGGTTTCTGATCATTTATAGTGTAACATTCCAGTAGAGACATAAAAGAAGAAGAATATTTAATCGTCAATGAAAAAAACACTTGATTAGAATTGTTTGGTTTGTCAGAATCAAAATGCTTTTGACTACATCGTATTTTGCTCACTTAAATTTCATATATAGTAACAGAGATTTCGTATGTTTTAACGACAGTAAGTTCTAAAACGTTTTGTCTGGTTTTGGCTACTTTTCATATTAAAGCCAGCCATCTAGTTTCATACAATGTGGTGGCCGCAAAATGCGTTAAGTTAGTACACAAGAAGAAGGCTTCATTCTAATACTTACATCATATTACAGTGCATTATAGTAAATTTTTACGATGGCAATGACCACAAATGTTGTTTGTAGATGCATATATTTCAAAAGCCGGCAGTAGATTGGAGTGAAGATTGATTAATATAGTTTTGGTAACAAAATGCCGTGAGTCCTGTGGTAATACTTTGCTAGTAAACTTCTGAGATATTCTGACCTAGTCGAAATTAAAAGAGTGGATAAATCTGAACCAAGGTCACTTACTGATATTCCATAACTAGACTGTCTTAAGTTCCGGCAAGCAAGTGTAGTGAATTAACTTTTCAAACCATGTTTCTTAAAGTAGCCCATCTAGCTCCAGCAAGGTGATAGTAATGATCATTTGTGCTCTTTTCCAATCGTCAAATAAGCTTTTCAAACAAGTTTGATACCTCTACACAGAGTTTTACTTTAGATCTAACTGGAACAGTGAAAAGCATGGTGAACATGCATGATTCGAACCTGATAAATGTCCTTCATCAAACCTGTATTATACAGAACATAATGGGCTAAATGCAATGAAAGTAAGGCGTGGCCTTTGGGCCATGGTTTACTATTACCCAGAAATCATTATGCGTTGCAACTGAGGGTGAAAAATATCTATTAGTGACTTAGTTGTTGAGGCTTTCATGGTCAGTGTTTATGAAGACACATTCAGCTGCGTTGATAAGTAGTGACAACAGATTAACTATTGTTCCAGTGTATCGGCGTCAGGTCGAAGTCTTTGTTTAGCGTTGTCACTAGTTACTCCATACCACACCTTACTTACCACCAAGGGAGAGGTAGAAGACGTGTAAAACGGAAGTCACGTAAGCTGTTATTAGAAGTTAATGGAACTGATACTTTTTGGTTCTATTTTGCAGTAAGCTGGAATTCTTCTAGATGGTTTTCGACAAGGTCTGGAGTCATCTGTGTCAATCTTATGTTAAACTATATTTGTGCGTTCCAAGCTTATTTAACCAAAGTTTAAGCACTCAGAGAATTCTTTTTTTCATTTAATTTAACAAGATACTTAATAATTTATTTCCTGACATCAAAAGTAAGCCATTTTCACAGGCAACATAAACAAAAACATATTAGACCATAAGAGGGTTGAGTCGTTACAAATCTGCCTTTCTTTTTCTTGTCAACCGAGGTTTCGAGAAGAAACTGTGATTCAATTCGTTTTTTTCTTACTTTCTCTTAACACTTAATAATCGGACAGCGAACGTTTTTTTATTTCGGGTATTGTGGGTTCACTGGTTTGCTAATGATAAGTGTTTGTTCTCCACAGTCTATTTTACATTCACGGCTTGTTGGAAAGTTCAGTTCTAATATGACCTGCAAAGACATGTATTCAGTCTCTACAAAGTGATGTTCTATGATCATCGATTTCAGCTAAATATTACTATTTGTCCTGCTCTTAGCAGCTGATTGGAGGCCATTTATTGGTACTAAATGAATTGCTTGAGTGCAGATCTCTGCTCTTTTTTTTTGAGGAAGGCAGTTCATGTTTACTGTGGAGCAGATAACCTCGTATCGCTCAGCATAGTAACTCTTTGACGTTACAGAAGTTGCCCTATCTTACAGAACGTCTGGTTTTGAGATTATTGATCGTAAACATATGTAAGCCTAACTAATGAGACCTTCGTTGTGCCTACAAGTTTGTGCCCACTTTCCAAACTGTTTACAATAGTCGAAGTCTTCGGCATTAATGCATACAGGTTGCGGTTAAAAGAGAATCCACGGTTTTGCTGCCTAAAACACTCTGGCACTGAGCTCTTAGCAGCCATCACTGGGATGGTAGAATTCTGGAGGTTTCTGACTCTTTTATATATTCGACAAACATAGCATGCTTTTTGCCGTTGATTTATTCATGTTGAGATTTTTCCTGTTAGAAAATTCGATACCTTAGAGAAATTTGTTAAACACTGCTTGCTCAACATTTAACTCTTGTGTCTTATATGCCTGGCGCGCCATTCTTCGCAAGTGGATAAAAACGTGTAATGAGGTTTTTCCATGGCCTTAGCTGCATTCATCAAAATATAAAAGTACTTCAGCACGCGGTGCCATACGAAAAAGTCATTGCCGTAGGACAGTTAGCAAACCACAAAATAACACATCTTTAAATGAAATTCCAGAGTCCTCTAAGACAGTCCATCAGAAACGCGTTAGGTGATGAAACACACCTCAATGTATCTCTTAACCTTTTATGTCTATTGCTAGAATTCGTCATTCACTTTAAGTTTGTGGGGCATTAGTGTGTATAGTGATTTTGCAGATTAGCTGGCATGACCTTAGCAAACATTGTGGTCAATTTACAGAAGTTAATGCTGATGCGTTTGGTTGGTGTCTGAGCTTGCTGCTCTGTTTCTCTGGCAGACTGGCATTATTTTGTAAGCTAAGCTGAATCGGTGTCATTTGCATGTATTCGGTCAGTTACTAAAAGAAGTGGTCTTACTTACTTACGCCTGTTACTCCTAACAAAGGAACATAGGATGTTCTCCGTTGAACTCTGTCCTAAGCAATCATTTCCAGTTACTATTCATCTTTTTAATGTTTACTTTCCATTCTCGACCCAGTGTTGTTCAGTCTTCCTCTTTTCCGTTTACCAACAGGATTCCAAGTTAATACTTGTCTCATGATGCAGTCTGATAATTTCTACAATGTATGTACTACTTATTTCCAACGTCTTTTCCTAATTTTTTTTATCGGCTGGAAGTTGATTTGTTCTCTTACATACTAGGCTGCTGCTGATGGTTTCCTGTCAACGGATATTCAGTATCTTGCGTAAACAGTTTTTCATAAATACTTGTACCCTTCTAAGGATGTCTGAAGTAGTTGTGTACGTTTCAGCGATATACAACAGAATTGTCTTGACGTTCGAATTGAAGAGACTGACTTTGAGGTCAATTGACAGTTGTTCTTAGTCTTATATATTGGGTTGGTGCTCCCTGTGTTTTGTTTAAGGATCTTGCTCTTTCCCTTATGTGTATTCAGACCTATTGATGCTGAGGTTGCTGCTACACTGGTTGTTTTCATTTGCATTTGTTAGTGTATATGAGATAGAGGAGCTAGATTGTCAGCTAAGTTTAAATCATTAGATCGCATCCTACTTTTTCATTAAATTCTGTGCTTCCCCTTAGACGTGGAGGCATGATCGAGTCAATCACTAAAGGGAAGAGATGAGGTGGGAATAACCAGCCTTATCTGACTCCGGTCCTCACTGGGAATGTGTCTGTCAGCTGTCCTCCATGCACGATCTTGCGCTGTAGTTCGTTGTAAGAGTTCCGGATGATGTTGACAAGTTTCTCTGGCTACGCCGTAATGTCGAATAAGTTTCCATGGTGTTCTCCTGTCTACACTGTTAAACGCCTTTTCATAGTCGATGAAGTTGATGTACAGTGATAAGTTCCATTCAATTGACTGATCAATGATCATCCGTAGTGTTGCGATATGACTTGAGCACCACCGATCCTTACAGAAACCAGCCTGTTGATCTCGAAGTTGAGCGTCCACTGAATCTTTCTTTCTGATCAACTTCACTTTGTTGAAGACTTTCTCTGGTACTGACAATAGTGTGATTCTTCTGTAGTTCTCACATTTGCTCAAATCTCCTTTCTTTGGTATTTTCATAAGGTGTCCATCTTTCCAGTCTATCGGCACTTGTTCTTCCTTTTAGATCCCCCTGGATAAAACGTGGAGCATCCTTGCTGTTACATCTATATCTGACCTGAGTGCTTCAGCTGGTATATTTCCACTTTTAATTAATCTGGTGGTCATCATAAATCCTTTCTTAATTGGTGGAGTGATATCTATCGGATCTTTGGGTTCGGTTTCGATGTCTGGTGAGTCCAGTGAAGCTGATCTATTTAAGAGTACCTAAAAGTGTTATACCCATTTGTTCCTTTGTTCTTGAATCTCGGCTGATTGGATTACCTTCTTTGTTCTTGATCAGTTACTCTGATTTACTATGTTTGCCTGCCAGTTACGTCGTTGTGTCATATAGCTGTTTCATATTTCCTTCTCTCATAACTTTTTCCGCTGTCATAGTAAAACCATCGATATACCTCCGTTTGTCGGTTCTAATGCTCTTCTTTACTTGTTTATTTGCTTCTGTGTATTTACTTTGTGCTTTCATTTTCTCAGCTCTAGTTCAACTGTTGTTGATTTCTGTTTTCTTGGGAACTAGAAAAGCATCAGCCTGGTTTGATTTGCCGCAATATGACATTTTTGTGACCTTGAGTGGTTAAGTGCATGGCGGCAGTTCCGCATTTACAGCGTGGCAGACTGGTCGTCCTTTATTAACTCACACAAATCTCAACAACATTATTTTTACGGAGAAATATGACTAATAATAGGTGAATCTATAGTTTGTATGTATCCACTTATTAAGTAATAGTTGTTTGGTCTGTTCCTCACGAGAAATTTGTGTTGATCTGAAAGCAGCCTTTAAAAATATAGTGCTTAGCCGACTATTTTTCATTTTGGAGGATGTAGAGCAAGCAGTTGGAGAGTTTCAGTCTGCAAGTTAATAAATTTGATACAATCCTAGGTTACCTTCACTCATTATATCCATTCACAAAAGTCAAAGTGCCTCGTTTTAATATTTTAAATACATTTTCGTTGTTTTTAAATATGCATTTGGTAATATTAGGAAATTTCACGGGATCGGTCTGAGAAACAAACCGTAAGTTGAACTGTAATTATCGCATCTTTAGGTCTGAATGCATGGACTGTAAATCTATGTTTCGTCTAGTGCTGAATGTCATTAAGTATATCGTTCGTTCATACATCATGATGCACAACCATCCCTACACAAAATCTTTTATGAGGTGCGATCCTTGATTTGGACGCCTATCAGAAGAAGGAAAGGAAAATGTAAATCCAGTTCTCCAACAGTCAACTTCATGTGATGCAGTTATGGAACATGTGAGAAATACATATCAGAAGAAGCTTATTTCTGATGACATACGAAATATGAAGTCAAAAGTTGCCGTAGGTGGGTATGTAGTAATGTAATTGTAGCCTTCGGTTCACGTGATCAAGTGTTTGATCATATCCGTTAACATGGATAGCTATGTGAGTTTCATTATTTTGAAGGAAATGTAAGGAGATTATGTCGAGTATGCTTTTCAACAGAAGATCAAATTCGTCTGTATCGCATGTTCCCAGAAGTGGTAGGCATTGATTCTACATATAACATAAATAGGGCGCGGTAAGAAAGCTACATTATTTATCAATAGTTGTAGATTTTCTGTTTCAGCTGGTAATAACTGATAACATGAGATATGCCACCAAAGTTTAGTTGCAACTGAACTCAGATAAACTTTCAATATGTTGCCCAAATGTCGATTTCTATAAGTGAAATGTTTCTGTATTTCAGTTGCTAATACAGCGTAGGTTATGCAAAACTTTAATTTTGCATTATAGAACTTTCTTTGCACATTTTTATTACTTGTTGATAACTCTTCAGGCACCATGTAAATCGTTCCAAGAATATTCAATATTTTAAGTGATAAATTTACCATCCATCAGCATTCTTGCTGCAATTTCAATCACTCTATCCTTATAAGTTCTGTGCTTAGCATGAACTTCGTAAGTTTCAACAAGTCAATTGAAACAAAATCAGGCCACCACAGCACCATCTGCAAATGTAAATGAAAAAATGTAAATTGGAGTTATATAACTATCGCATGCAAAATATGAACATACTACATCAGTGGTATATAGTTTACAAACTAAAAACAATGTAAACCATTCAGGAAACTTACTAATCATGTAAACCTTACATAGATTACCTAAATGGTCTTAGAAGACATAAATACACTGCAGTTCGTTCTCAACGAAAGTAAAATTTCATCATTATTTTTTTTAAAACTTAAAGTGACATATTTCACAACAAGAAAACCATATACAAATTGTATTTTCGACAAAATACGCCCTACGATATTTAGTGCAAACTACATTTATGTAGAATAGTTTAATATGCATGTATAGTTAAGTTTTTCTATGACAGATAGTGTGAATTTCAAAAATAACTGATTACAGATGATTTTAGTATTGACACGATAACTGGTTACAATGTCACGTGAACACCTAAGCTGACAAATAAGCATCCTCTTTTCTTGTTCCTCTTTTGTTGAATTTCGCTCGTGGTCGCAGTGGAGATCCGTTTTTTATAATGGTGTTTCTTGCGACTTAGAGCCTCTTGACACGTTGAAGTTAGTGTCTCTTTGATTCCTTCCAGTTGTCCTCCAAAGTCGTTTCTTTCTCTTTCAGCAGATCTTGTAGGTCTTGAAACCTGTTGTTGAGAGTTATTTTGAATTCCTTGAGTCTGTCAGTATCACGAAGAAAGTCAGTATTGAACCGTTGTAATGCTATAATTCCTGTTATCCACTGCTTCTATAGCTTTCATTTTGGCAACTACTAGGTGATGATCTGAAGCTATGTCAGCTCCTCTCCTGATTCCCACTCTTGATTGATCTATTAAATTTTACATTGTTGCATATATGATCGATTTGATTCTCTGAAGTATGATCCGGTGAGACCCTTGTAACCTTGTGTATGCGTTTGTGGGGTAATAATGTGCCACCTATGACCATTTTGTTGAAAGCGCATAGGTATGTAAATCTTTCACCATTATCATTTCTTTCTCCTAGTCCCTGTTGTCCCATGATGTCTTCATTCCGACTTTGACGAGGAAGAACTGGGGAAAACGATTGAAATAACTTCGCGTTGGCGTTTGCGTCCCCCATCAGGATTGTCAGATTCCCTCCTGTACATTTCGTTTTGATCAATTGCAACCTAACATTCAACTGATCTTCGTCCTCGTCGTTGCCGTCGTTGGTAAATGCATAAAATTGGATAAAATTCATTGTAATGTCCTTCTCGATTGCTGTGAAAGATGCTTTGATGATGCTGTAGCGTCAAATAATTTCATAAATAAATAGTTGCATTGGCTCTTGTCACTGATTCTGAGAATGTTTGATCTAGCGGACACGACTTGTTGAAGGCACTCGGTGAACCATCATAGACTAAATCAGGCCACGACGAGACGAGGGAAGCAACTCTCTCTGTAATTAGCTAGTTTACACGTTGCTACTCCATCGACACTGTATTCACGATCAAATGTAACTTCTTCTCCATATTTTGCTGCCTTCTCATTTGTTCTTATTCGTATGTGTGTACTTAATTATTAAAAATCGCTCTGGTTATACGACAAACGTTACTTGATCATTTACACAATACAGTTCAATTTTTATCGATTGCTATTTGCGGTAAAATTTTACTTTGAAATGATCAGTCATGCTAATCAGTGTGGACAAGCACGTTTTTCTTTCGGTTAAGGAGAGGACTGAGTGTGACTGTTGTGGAGTGTCGTTTCACTATATGTGCACTTGATTTATACCTGCTATATAATACGTCTTTCTATTACCAAGCGCGTATTAGCTCCATACGAACCTAGCAGGTCTAGAAGACACTTTGGATTAAAGAACAACTGTCGAAGTAGGTTTAGGTACGTTTTTCTCTACCCAATCGAAATTCAAAACAAAAGGTTTGACGAGGAACGTTTTAATATAGAATTATTTATATAAATGTCACCAATAGTTATCCTTTCAAAGTTTTTTCCTCGAATTGAAATAATAATTATAGTTTCAAGAAACAAACGAGAAAACTGTTCTATCCTTTCGCAACAGATCACGTACCGCCTGTTCTGAAGGTAATATTCAAATCTATGGAAATATCTATAATAAAGTATCAAAAGCTACTTGTTACAATACAATATTTGAAAACTTCAGGTAAAACAATTTATATACGGTTCATAATAATAGTAGAAATCAAGTATAAATGCTGGGAAGAACAAATATTACAATGAAAATAAAAAAGCGACTATCTTATTTAAAGTCAAAAGATCATTAGACTGTACAGCTAATCTGATTGGGGGAGGTATATATACTTTTAAAGGTAAATCAACGAATTGCAATATTAAAATTTTACTCCGAGTGATTTACACACATAACTATGAAACAAAATCTTACTTCATGATATTAGGTAACTTCTAACACTCTAAATAATATAGATAAATTCTTCTTCTGAAGACAGGCGGTATATGACCAAGTAACGTTTGTCGTATAACCAGAGCGATTTTTAATAATTAAGTACACACATACGAATAAGAACAAATGAGAAGGCAGCAAAATATGGAGAAGAAGTTACATTTGATCGTGAATACAGTGTCGATGGAGTAGCAACGTGTAAACTAGCTAATTACAGAGAGAGTTGCTTCCCTCGTCTCGTCGTGGCCTGATTTAGTCTATGATGGTTCACCGAGTGCCTTCAACAAGTCGTGTCCACTAGATCAAACATTCTCAGAATCAGTGACAAGAGCCAATGCAACTATTTATCTCGAAAATTTTTAATACAACACTTTTAATGAATGCAGAGTTGTATACTAGTCTCCTTATGACTGAAGCAAACCACCATGTTTAGCATTTAACCGAGTTTATTCTTCACTGGGTTTAGTACTCACTCATGAAGCTGAAGTCGAGCATCCAACTTCAAACAGCGACTATAAAGTCTTATCATTCATATTATGAGATTCTAAATTTGCATGAGGAAGAGTTCCGAACGAAATAATCAGCGTTTACGAGGCTTCTTATGAAATGCGGCATTCATGCAATATTACCCTGTTGAAAACATACAGTAAACATGCTGAAAGTTTTTAAGAAATTCAGACGAAGTTTCAGAAGGATCTTTGTGATCCATCCTGTGACAACAGGTGGAGTCCGATATCTTACAGTGGGTCATGGCTTGACCTATCACTAAACAACTAATTTTAATACTAACGTCTTATGTTTTTGTTCTACCTAGAACTGGTCACCTGAAAAAAATTGCAAAACATTTTTACAATTCAGGATCAAATCGCTTGAGTTCTAAGTTTTTTTCTCATTGAATGATGGATTCTTAAAGATCTCAACAACAACAACACAGTATTCACATACGTCTATATTTTCAAAGCAAGAACGGATTTTCACTAGTAAAATTTAAGGAGATTAAAATAAGTCCCTGGTCACCCTATGATAACGCGTAAATAATGAGTAGTCACCAGTTCTTTGAATGATATCTTGCGTAACTTAGCTCTATTAAGAGAACCATCATGTTTAAGATTCGGGATTCTTGACGTAAGGCCTTCCACAAATGCAAGTTCTCTTAAAACAAACAGAGTAAAATTAAACACGGAGGGGCCTGTGGAATTATTTGGAAGTGGTTAAAACATGGATTGATTTTGAATTTGGCATTGTGACAACTTGCAAAAACCTCGTCTACTTTAATTCCAGAAATTGTGATTGTCTTTTGAAAAGTAAGCTATCACTATCATAATTAAGTAGCAAAGTTAGTCACTACTGAATGCTATCAAGGACATAAAAACGCTTTTAGGCTTCAAGATATGAGAACAAAAAAAGCTAATTGATCAGTGTTAGCTTGACACAAAGATATTGGAAATAGAAATTGATACCCTGAAAAATTAGGCCTGGTTACGCGGGCTTCCTAAGTTTTGCGCCTCATATATTCTTAAGCGGAATTTTTTTACAAATGGGGCAGTAATTATTTATCCAGTCTTTTGTTGTCATAGCAGGATTATGGACAATTTTCAAAAAAATTAAAGCACTGTCTTCCCGTAGAATATATATTCACTGCCTTTTATGAACTCCGAATTTGTCGGTATCTCCGTTGCGAGTAGTGGGGAGAGTGGACCCACTTCTGTGATGAAAAATCAGCTTAATGATTCGGCGCGTTGTGTGTTGAACAGTGCACTAAGTAAGGTTTTATATGCTTAGTTGTTTCGGAGCATTGTTTTTAATGTTTATTTATGACCATTCTGTCAGTTGTAATGATTGTAGGTCGAATGACTTGCCTTCTTTCTTTCAATTTGTTTTCCAGTGAAGATCTAGTTACTTTTTTGAAGTTTTCACTACTTATTTTAGCGGAGCGTTCCAATTATTGGCCGCTCATTTGGAAAGGCAAAATCTCAATTTAAGTTTGCTCAATCGTGGTTTTAGGGCCTTTTACGATGTCCTTGAAGGTGATTCTTCCTAAGAGTAAGCATATAAAAGAAGTTACTACTCAGACGGTCATTTAAAATACTGAGTGTTATTGTAGGATCACTCCCTATTCTATGGTAAGATAAGAGAAATAAATCTGAATGTAGTAGTCGCTTCTCATTTCGGCGGTTAGTATTCTGACACTAATTTTGTACCTACTTGTTGTACACGCTCCTATTCTCATAGTTTGACTAGACATGGACTGGCGATTTGAAGGCAGCATTCCTGATCAAGCTTTACGTACGGATGGTAAAGAATTCTAAATACATTTTTGTTAAAATGTTTGTAAGCTCTATTAAGTGACACGAAATCCTTCAGCAGCAGCTCATCAAAGTGTGATGCTTCTACTTATAATTACGCTTAAACCCTTTTTTGTATAACTGATGGCGTAGATGTCTCTTTCATCGCATAATATTAGCTATTTCAGTGTTCGGTTCGCATTAGTACACTTTTGTAGACTTTTTCTAAACCGCTGCTCTTAGATCATACTAGTAAATCATCTTGATAGGCTTAAAGTTACAGTCTGTAAACATCCTTGTGTATTACCCTTCAAACTTTAACGTCATCTGCAAACAGTAGTTTTTATGTCTCATTGACGTATAACAAAGAATAATAGGGCCTCAACATAGTACCTTGTACTTCTCTATCTACAGGCTTCCATTTCCAGTGCTATCCACCTTTACTCTCTGCCGTTAATCACAAGGAATTCCTAATGCAAGCTAGTATTGTGCTCATATAAAATCAGGTGTACATGCAACACTATATCGAAGTCTTTGTTAAGGTATGTGAGTATTATATCGATAAATAGCCACCCAGTTATTTGTTGCATTGAGGAGGTTAATCAAACAAAATGGGGCTTTACGGAATCCACTGGATCTCCACATGTTAAAGCAGCGTGTCTCAAACAACTCTCATCAAAACCTTAACAAGAATGCTAGTCAGACGGTGGTTTGCAATGAGACTTTCTTGAAAATAGAACTATTGCATCTTTTCAATCCCTTTGGAATTGAGATTATATCTCGTACCTGCTGGGATCTCCGGGTAACTAATAATGAGGTTAGACGAAGGGTATTAGGGAATAATGGTAAATCTGTTGATGAGGTTATGAAACTTCATCGACTGAGATGGTTGGGGCATGTGTTACGTATGTCCGAACACCGGTTACCACGTCGCTCAATAATGACTAGTATTGGGGTGGATTGGAAAAGGGTTAGGGGCGGCCAAACCAAAACGTGGCATCAGTCGTTGAAGTCACTAACTTCTGGTCTGAGCCACATTGGTAGATGTCGACTACCTGGTTGGGGTCCGCGTGACTGCCGTACCCAGCGGTTGGAGACTCTTGGTGACATGGCTCAGAATCGATCACAATGGCGTAGGTGTATGCATTCTTTGTCTTCACGTACACCGTGAGACTAAAATTACTCTACCTTTCTTTCTACAAACTAATTTTTTTTTCTCTCTCTCTCTCTACATATTATATCCTTATATGCAATCTTCCTTTTATATATTATTACCGATAAAGTAACTGATTCTATGAATTCGGTGATCATCTTGCTATGCTGTTGAGGTGTGGCAACTTGGACCGATGCACTTATGAGCCTGGTCCTACGTTGTATCTGTCTGTCTGAATCGAGATTAGGAGGGTGACACTAAGTAAGTGGTTCACAGAGGATATCTAGCAGCGGTGCTAACCGTTGAGGATGCAGGCCATCAATATCTGATGACTTACCTAGTTTGAAGATCGTAATCAAATAAAGAATGGTTTGTGAGTCGCAGATAATGGTAACACGGTTCAGTATATTAGTTATTTACGACGTAGAATCTGGCATATATGCCCATTAGTTCAAGTTGCCCTAATGCATTAGCACGGAAGTCAAATTTATAAAAATAATACGGTAATAGAATATGAAAGGGAACGATATAATAAAAGTGCATATGAAGGGATAATCGAAGGAATAGATAGATAGATAGAGAAAAAATACAGTCTTGAATAGAATTCTACTAAAATATCAATCATGATCGCAAATCAAGATAGGCAGTGGTCAAGCCTGCACAACACATCCTTACCATCTCAGTTAATGAAGGCTTACGATCTCCGACTATTTGCCATGTTTTCCTCGTACTGTGTCTAGCATCAATATTATTTATTCGGTCGTTCCGTAATATACAGTTAATACTATGAAAATTTCTATTACCTGGAGCTTACGTATACCTCACATTTTAATGGCTCATTTTCTGAACCCATAAGTTAAAACAGCTAAATGCTACACAGTACACTCGGCCTTACGTCTACAGACGGATATCTCACCTACGCCACAAGTAACGTAAGTTGGTTAAAGCTAGACGAGCTTTCTGAATCCGTGCTGAGATCTCATCAGACGCTGTCGCAGCAGGGGTAGTGAAACTTTCAACATAAGTGAAATGGTCAACACGCTCAACTACTTCACTCTTTACGACTAATCTAGGTAACGTGCTTAGTCTATAGTTGAGCTGTGTTGGTAACAGTATCCATCGAATAAACTCCACCAAATACGTTGACGATTATTCTGCATTAATTATGTCCAATTCAGTTAGAATGTCCGGGTTACCACCTGAACGTAGTGCAGGAAGTTGGTCATTTCATTTTGTTCTTGTCTTAGCGTATGAAAACAGTCACCTCGGAGATATGCATCTGTCGTATGCGAATTATCTTTCTTAAGTTGTGCGAGACCTGACTGTTGCTGTCTTACATTGTTTCCTAATCTTACAGTATTGGAATATCAATACTTCATGACTCGTTAAAAATAATAAGCTCAATAAATGCTTTTTTATACCTTAGTAGCTTCAAAATGCTCTTATCAATTCAGTTAGGACGATTCTATAACTCCACCATCGATCGAATCAGAGCCTCTGGCGAATTGTCACGAAAAAAATCTCCTCAAGTGGGGTTCGTCACGGTTGCTCCTTATCCCGTTTTTTATTTAATTTCGTCATAGATGTACTTTTAGACGTCTCACCCCTCAGGAATTAATCTTCCAGGAAGTCCTCTCGTCGACCTAGAATACACAGACAATGTAGTCCTATTCGGTGAAGGCGCTGACAATATGCAGTCTTCTAAGCACCTTGAGTAACATTGTAAGCATATTTAAGATGCGCTTCTCCCCTTCTAAGTGCAGAATGTTATTCCAGGACTGGTCTGCCTCTTCATCTAGATTAGTTGTAGGGAGTGAAGTAACTGAATGCGTTGACCACTTCACTTACATCAGAAGTCTCATCACTTCTGGTGGGTCGGGGTCTGACGAAATCTCAGCACGGATTCAAGAAAGGTCGATCGGCGTTTGCCACTTGTGGCACAGGTGAGATATCCGTCTCTCAACGAAAGGCAGGGTGTACCACGCAGCAGTCCGCGCCGTTTTAACATATGGCTGCGAAAGGTGGGCCATGAAAGCCCAAGATATGCGTCGACTTCATGTATTTGACCATAGAAATCTTCGTAGCAAAGCTCGTATATCATGGAACAATCGAATAAGTAATATGGAGGTTAGAATAAAGGTCCTTGGGAAATATAGTATATCAATCGAAGAGGTCATTGACCTTCATCGACTGATATGGTTGGGACATGTGTTGCGTATGCTCGATCACCTCCTGTCTTGTCGTGCGATATTGGCTAGTGTTGTAGTAAGATGGAAGAAGGGTAGGGGTAACCAAACCAAAACATGGCACCAGTCCATGAAGTCAATGACTGTTGGTCTAAGCCATGTTGGTAGATGCAGACTACCTGGTTGGGGTCCGCGTGATAATCACAATAAAAGGCTGTGACACGGTGACATGGCTCAGAATCGGTCACCGTTGCGCAACTGTATTCACTTCTTACCTTCATCTAGATCATAAATTCTATTATTCTTTTCTGCACACCTATATTCTCCCCTCTTGTATTCTGTTTTTATGTTAACCCTGTAATCTCTTAATGCTAATGTGGTATAGCAATTTGAACCTGTGGGTTTGTGCCAGGTTCTACGTTGTTGATAAATAAATGAAAAGAATGAGGACGATCCTATAAATGACGCTGGATTGGACAATTAATGAATAATTTTGTAACCTATGCCTTGAACATGTTCCACACTTCTGACTGATTTACATTAATCATCCAATCAGCTGATATAGTATGTTCCACGATTGTCTGAATATTTCGCACAGGAGGCAGTAAACCCGTATGCTATATTATGTGTTATATACCTGAAATGTCAAACTCTGTGAAAATTATTCCTCAGTAGAGGTAGGAGCCGAAATTCCGAGATTTCACAGTGATGTGTGAAGAATAGGTTCAGTAATGATAGTTCTTTTTCTACTGTAGGATTTATCGGTTTTTCTAAACATTGAACAAGGGCACACTAAAGATTAGTTAATTGTACACTGGGTCGTGGGATTTATTTATTTGATGTAATGCTCTTTTAAGTCTCCATGCACCGAAATATTCCTAATGACAACTTGAACTATGGCGTATTGCCCACTGAGTCACTAAGCCATGATGAGAGTCACATGTGCTGCTATCACATGCCTCTGAAGTACCCGACTACAAGCTAAGTTGGTCTATGGTATACATTATTCTTTCTCCTTTCCAAGTACAGACCCTTTCACTTTCAACACAGATATAACTTGAAAAAAGTGGTGTAAAATCCTCATCGGGTATAAACTATGTTTCCAAAAAGGCGACTACTTTGGGTTTTATTTTTGTCACTGGAATGCTTATCCTGGTCTAATTATTATTTAGGCTCCGGACGTTAATGTTGGATACGTTCAATGTATCCAAGTTGTTACTCTCTGTATCCACATAAATCTTGCAAGCTTTGACTTGCTATTCGCTACTCCATCTATCCACCTTGCGAATATGAACTTATTACTGTTTCATATAATACCTGTCGAATAGCTGATTTAACTGATTCAAGGTCATGGGCTTGGTATTCGGCAACCTCTGCGTTTTCCGACTCCTTGATGTTACATATCAGTAAACTATGTGGACAGTGTACGTCTTTTGAGGTCGTTCTTACTCCCTGTTTTTGCTTTGCCCGTTGTATGTATCGATTCTAATACAATATCATCCTTTTCCTGTGAGAGGCACCTAGAGTTCGCACATTTTAGCTCTTCGTTTTTATTCTCAGTGGTAAACTTACTTCCTGAAAGTGATATTTTGTTCTTTTTAACGTATTTCGACTTACACTTTTCACGTTTTACCTTAAGTCGGTTCAGTGTTATTTCCTCCATATGCTTAACTTCAACTTCAGGCGTAACCACTTAGAATTTAGTTGGATTATGCCATCCATGTAGGTGTTGATTTAAGTGACGACAGAGCTTTTGTCATCACACTTTTCCCAGACATTAGTGCCTTTTTTAGGAGTGTATTTCTTAGCCATGTTTACAAGTGACATGACATCTAGTAGCAAGTAGTTCGCATTTAGAAAATCGTGTGGATAGAGCCATACTTTTCATGACTTACTGCACCTCTTGTACGCGGCTGGTGTTAAATTACTCACTGTTACTGCATATTCTCCGATCATACTCCAACAACCGCATATTTCAGATGATTAGTAACTGCAGTCATGTAAAAACTGTTAAACCTTGGGATAACTAACTTGAGCATTACGCCAGTCACTCATATCGTCGGCTTTCACAAGAAAGGATCATTAAATTATAGCTTACTTCCCTCTACGAACTATTAAGAACATATTTACTTCCACGTTGGAAAATTCTAACTAGGAAACCTCTTAGTGATCTATTTAAAGGTAAAAACGCCGAGTACAACATTTTCATAAAAAGGTTAATACCATAACATAATTTAGTAGAAAGGAATCAGTCAGGTGTGTGTGAAAAAATAATGAAACTTAAGGTCTATAAGATGATAAAGAATGAATACACTTTCGTCACTGCGAACGATTCTTGACCACTTTACTATGTCTGTCGACATCGATCAGCATAATAGTCAGTAGATACCACGTAATATTTTCGTGATAATCATTGTTCAGTAATTAATCTTAGTAGTTTGTAATTACGAGTAACTAACATGCTTAATTTTATGCTAACCAAAATTTCGCTATTATCGTTTGGACTACTGAGTTATAATAGGATGAAATATAAAGTAGTGGCGATAAGTAACAGTAGGTAATCTGTGAGATCTAAAAATGCTATTGCTAAAAGAGTAACTTTTTGATGCTACCACACTGAAAAATAGTTCAGCAATCTACTACCATGTCTTCACACTATAACAATGAAGAAGGAAAGCTTACATATAGGTTATAGGCTTCCGATTTGTATTTTACTCGAGCATCTATTATAGTTTTAGTGAGAGCTTGGTACTAGGTTCTGATGCTTAAGTTGACAAGACAGTATCCTGAGGTAAAGTGCACAGTTTCACTTTGTTATTTAAGTAATTTATTGTTACGGGTTTTAAATACTTGAATTTGAAGGCTACATATGTTAACATCTAGTTGTAGAAATATTTGTTAACTTCAACGATGTTCGATTTTGTCAATCGAGATGTCTTGTGGTCATGTAAGCTATCGAAAACGAGTAGGCACCCACTTTGTATAACATTTACTAAGTCAGAGCTTGCGACAAACTTAGTCATCATAGTGTCTATCCGAGCTATATGCCCTTTCCAAGTTTTACTTAAGTTTTGCTGTAAATATGCTCAATCGCGTAATTTTTTTAAAATCTCAGCCCAAATGTCAATTTAGTCAAAGACTAATCAACACGAAATCTGCGATCCGTGACGTTAGTTGCTATCTTATAATGTATCCTCGTAATTTCGTCTAACGTTTGGTGACTGTGAAATACGGAGTCTAATATGATTTTAGTTTTTATTACTACTCACAGTAGTTTCCTATATTTTAATTCAAGTGGATGATTCGTTTCTACATTTTATTTTATGGTTTACAGATGAGTTTGATGATACCCCTGGTGTACCTTCAATGACCAGTTGCCTACAAGAAACCAAGAGAAAAAGCGCTAAACTGACATCTAAGCATCTGAATGTTAACAAGATAGATGAACTATCTGCCCGTCCTCAACCCCCGTGTTCTGTTCGATTGATCGACGAAGAAGAACGTGTTCTAGTTAGTACTTTTTTTGTTACAAGGACTTATTGATATATAAAAAATATCCACTCATCTACTTTCGGTTTTAACCTGGATAACTACCATAGGATACGTGAATAATATCTGTGCTTGTTTATTAATTAGCTCATTTCTCTAATGTTTTGACAGTGAATATAGTGACTTACAACAATTACAAGCTTATCTTGAAGGGTTTGAGACTTGTATCCATACTTTTTTGTATTGTGGTAGGTATTTAGTTGTTATGAGACAGATTTCCACATGTTGCACCATATAGTTTTATGATATAATAGCTTAAGTTGTTCTTAGGATGGTCACAGTTGACCAGTAATTTTGAGATTGTATAACTTTATTATATTTTTTGATGTATGATTTATTACGAACAGTTCGATTTTCTGCCTCTAGAGAGTTAATACTGGGTGGGAAATACCCCCTCTCTACAAAGTTCTGTTTTGTAACTTGCGAATTAAATGCAATGTCAATCATTCGCACAAAATTTAGTACAGATAAGTACTAAAAATCTAGATTCCACATGACTAGGAATATAATATTGTGAAGACATGAAGACGGGAAGTAATAATAGAAAAAGGTACTATTCAATATAACAACATATCAATTACTACGGAGGAGATACAATTCTGATAAAAATACAATCAAGAAATACTTCATTCCAGTGGAGGAAGTCACCACATATTTATGAGGATTATAATAAAAAAACTACAACTGAATTCTATTCTGTGCTATATCAGATAAGGTCTCGAGGGATTGCGTTGTACTATCTCTACTATCCAAACCAGGGAGTCAGGATGGACCGATTCAATACAACTTGATTTCATTCCACACTCACTAGGTTTCACAAGCAAAGAGAAGAACTGCTCTCACAGAAGCTCTGTAAACCCGACATTTTACAATCAAACTTACATAATGACGACGCCAATGATGATCCAGATTGATATAAGCTAGCTTTAATTATGTGTAGATTGATTTCATTTGTCACACCACTACCAACACTCACTCAGCTATCCAGATACATGAACGTTTCAACTATTTATGACGGTTAACAACAAAGTGTGACAGCAGGTACATACCACTACCAGTTTTGAAGAAATAGTTTGTATTTGAAAGGTGCAAAGTACATGTCATATCTCGAGAAAATAATTACCAAGTGATTAGGTGTGATTTGAATAGCTTGTAGCATAATTATGCAGTAAGACGCCTAATAAAGTTGAAATTCCATGCAGATTTTCTCTTCGTTGCGTGGATCAGTCATCAGCAGCCAAGGAAATCAAAATGGTCTGATTGAAGTTGCTGTGGCATTAGACCAGCTCGACTAGCCCTTGAGGAACTCAACTCATCATCTAAAACGATCGTGAGTGTTAGTGACTAGCTTAGCATCAACTTCACAGACTGGCACCAGGCATTTTTTGCCACTAGATTGAGGAGTGGGGGGAGTTGGAGGTTCTTCTGGTATTTCTTAGATGCAACTGTTATTTCCAGCTCGTAAGCACTTTCTGAGTACTAAGTTTCTCGGTGCCCAAGCAAGCTTTTTGCAAATATCTTACTAAAAAAATCTTGTATTGCCACACTCACGAGTCTTCGAAGTGGACCGACGTAATCCAGGAAATCTGCAGGAACCCAGTACTTATAGGCGGGACGTTTTGCAAAGCCGCAGACGTAACTCACCATTTTCATGCCATCATGAAAAATATTACCAGTGCGAGTAGTTAATTTTGATTTCAGACATAAAGTACTAGGAAAACATGAGAAATCAGTTGAAGAGGTCGTAAACTTTTATTGACTGAGATAGTTAGGACATGTATTGCGTATGCCTGGCTACCGTCTGCCTCATTGCACTATGCTGGCTGGAGTAAAAGTAGGATAGAAGACAGGTAGGTGCGGCCAAACCAAAACATGGCATAAGTCTATAAAGTCTTTGCCTATTAGTCTAAGCCATGCTGATAGTTGCAGACTACCTGACTGGAGTCCGTGTGACAATCGTGGTCAGTGATAGGAGACACTGAGCAGTATGGTTTAAAATCGGTCACAGTGGGGTAAGTATACTTTGCTAGATTGTAAGTAGGATTATTCTCTCTTTCGTTTGTTTCGTTCCTTTCTATTGGATTATGCTGTGTTGTTAATCTTGTGAATTTGATCTTATCTTGCTAATGTGGTATGATGACTTGGACCTATGCGCATACACATCGAGTTGTACGTTGTGCATGAATGAACGAATGAATTGAGTGAACCTAGAAAATTAGCCTAGTCGTTTCAGCCGGAGAATATTTTAAGTGGTTACTAGTTATTCAAGAAAATATGTAGTTTGTAAAATAAAGCGAAATAGAAGTGTTTTCTGTCTTACTATCGTTTTGTCACTTAAATTAATCAACCTAATAATGAACACTGGATTCGGCTACGTACCAAATACAGGTTTACATACTAGTTTCAACCATTGTTTTATGAAGACCGGTGATACATTCTGGTTACTTAAACTAAAGTTGATGCGAAAGAAATTCAAAACTGTGATCAATTTGTCTGAAGTTGAGTGCATTAAGTGCTAAATCACATGAATAGTTTTATTACGCAATTTTCGATTGAGATTTAATTTCATGCGTTTATTAACAACCATTATTTAACAATGACACTATTCTACACTTGTCAACTTTAATATTCATTAGAAATAAGCTTATATGAGTTTAATAAGGATTAGTATTACCAATTCAGTGATACGACTATTATCTGTCATCTACTTGTTCGTATGTATAGTAATGAAAAACTTTTCACACCGTTCGGAAATATAGACTATTATTTAGAATATATGACATGTAAGCAGTGTACGTTCATGATGTATATAGGCTTATATTCATAGATATATATTAAGTATTAAACTCAGGGATACTACATATGTTTTTTACTGAAAAATATAATGTGCGAAATGATCATCTTAGTCATAAAAGAAAGAGTAAAGTTAGATCCTTTAAAGACCCGTTTTCGTTTTGCTAATTTTTCAACGGTAAGTTATCATAATATTCGTTTTGTCACATTATAAATCTCTCTAGACTAATAAAGTTACATTTCTATTATATATTTTTTGAGAGGTCTCATTTTGGTATCAACTCAGCATGAGATTTTGATAAAATAGTTTTCCTTACTTTGTCATCTCTTCCTTATGTACTATTTGTGTTTATAAATAATTTAGAGTTTTATTAATTTGACTTCATTGAGTAAGGTTTTCTAATGTTAATGGTTTGACTGTCCGAGTGCTACCTAACTTTGCCATTTTAACTCATCCTGTATTGATTTTTATTATTGCTAAGCTCAATTACATGAAATATGAAAGAGACCCAATTTAAACAGGTAAACGACATAAAGCATATACCAAAGCAGTACTATATAATTGTATTAGGTTAGTTATCGTTATAAAGGGGAATTGTTGTGATGATATCTGTGGTCAGTTTTTCTAAACAATATGGAACATAAACAGTTGAAAATGACTCATTACTTACTACTTATTGACTCAGAAGACAGTACAGCGAGCAACATACACTATCCCTACTCATTAGACAGACACGCAGAACTTCGTACGTACGTACATCAGTTCAGGTTGCTATACCACATCAGCACAGAGACGCAACTGTCAGTTCAAATCCAAGAGTGATAGCGATAGTAGAAGTATTAGCAGCAATGCAGAAGATTAGGGAGCGAAGATATGATTCGAAAGTATAATTCAGTGAGATAAATTTGAAGAGGAGAAAGATAGAGAATTCAGAAGGTTAAATTTTGAGAGAACACAAAGAGTGGATGCACCTGCGCCATTGCAAACGATTCTGAGCCATGTCGTTCAAGGTCTCTAACCATTGGTGACTTTCGTCTCGCGGACCCCAACCACGTAGCCTACATCTACCAACATGACTCAGTCCACTTGTCAGTGACTTCATCGATTTCTGCCATGTTTTGGTTTGGCCGCCTCTAGCTTTCTTCCAACCTATTCCTACGCCGCAAAACATTGCTCGTCGAGGCAGGACGGTAGTTAGACATGCGTAACACATGTCCTAACCACCTCAACTGATGAAGTTTCAATACCTCATCTATTGATTTGCCATCCTTTCCTAGAACCCGTTTCCTAACGACAGCATTGCTCACTCGGTTGTCCCACGATACACGAGCAATGCTTCGGAGACACCTATGATCGAAGACCAGTAACCTACGAATGTCCTCTACTCTTAACGGCCATGTTTCGCTCCCGTATAGTAGGACAGAGCGAACTGCTGCACGGTACACTCGTCCTTTGGTTAGCAAGAGGATATCTAGCCTGCGCCATAAGTGACCCAACTTGGCAAAAGCCAATCGAGCTTTCTGTATCCGTGCTGAGATTTCGTCAGTCACCAGGCCATCAGCACTGATGAGACTCCTCAGATACGTGAAGCGGTCTACATGCTCGACTACTTCACTCCCTATCACTAGTTCAGGTGCCGATGCAACCCAATCCTGGAGCAACAGTTTGCATTTCGAGGGGGAAAACCGCATCCCGAACATGCTTGCATTGTTGCTCAGGGTAGTCAGAAGACTCTGCATTTTGTCAGCGTCTTCACCAAATAGGACAATGTCATCAGCATACTCTAAGTCACTAAGCGAGGCTCCTGGTAGAAAGTCAACTCCTGAAAAGTCAGACGAAGATAAGATTATATCTAGGAGCATGTCTATGACAAAATTAAACAAGAATGGGGAAAGTGGACATCCCTGACGGACACCACTTGAAGTGAGGAGTTCCGATGACAGTTCGCCATAAGCTCTCACTCGACCTGCAGTTTTAGAGTAGAGAGCTTGTATAAGGTTAATGTACTTCATTGGTACACCTTTCAATGACAGACACTGCCACAGAACCTCACGATCAACAGAGTCGAATGCCGCCTTTAGGTCCAGGAAGACAACTATTTTAGGACAGCCTAAATGTGTGTCTGTGTTCCAGGACCTGTCGCAGTGTGAAGATGTCGTCTATACAGCCCTACTCATTAAATTAACGCGCTACTATATATCAAATTTAGAAAATTACTAAACATTCTTAGGATCTCTCATACAGCGTCTTACTAGCATGCAACGATATCTGAATGCTATTAAACATTTTGTGAGTATCTCGCTTGAATATCAGTTAATTCTCTATGCGTTATGAAACTGGAGACATCATTGGATGTTCGTCTTAGACATAAGTGTTGTTTTGACGTTCGTGTCTGCTACTTAAAATGCAGAAACTTCAGTATCACATCATTATTCATGTTCTTATGTAATTGTAACTTCCTGTTATCTCGTTGTCCTGTATTTGTGCTAAGCATTTTGTTGTTATACATGTTTCTGGTTTGTATGCAACATAAAATATCACCACTACAGCCGTTTCTTGAAATAATAATTTACTATAGTTCATTACATCCTGCTCTTTGTGACGAACGCAGTCGATTGCATTTGGAAACATACTTCTAACAACTTTAATGAATACTCAATCTGAACACACACATTTCGACCTAGAAACACAAACCGTTATAGCAGAAACTCTGAGCAACGGTTTAGGTGCTATCATCCCACGTTTTCGGGATCGACCTCAAACGGCTACAATGTGTGGTGTTCACTCGTTCACAATGACCAAGGGATAATTGCTGATAAATATAAAACAAAGTACTGGAAGTTCCATTAAATGCTGTTTGGTTGTCATTTTGCCACTAGACTGATTGCGAGATCGTTATATCCTTCCCTGGTTCGCCTGCTTAAAGACTACTACACTTTACGAGAGTCTATTGTCACAGCCTTCTCTTTGAATCAGACAATCGTGGTTGGTTAGGAGACACCGTTTAAATTATGCCGGTCATCGTTGTGGAGTTTAAAAATGAGATAAATGGCGCTCAATACTACAGCGAGCGGTCCCGTAAATAAATCACTAATGACCAGCATAGTCACCTAAAAGTAGATTACCCAAACTTTACGAACGAAATGACAAGTTATCTGTTACTGATTTATTTCTCTTGTTCTTTGGATATAGTTGGTGTCCTTTTCTCCTTTCATCTTGGTATACATCTTCGATTTCCCTCTTGATACCTTGTGTTCATCAAGCAGAAATCACTGATTAAGTTAGGTAATGTAGCCGATGCCTCCAGCCTGAGAAACAGCATATAGATACTTTACAAAACTCTGGATTCAACTTGAGACTATGGCTGTGACGTCATATTGACTTCACAAGTTTAATCAACTTCTATGTTTATCTAGTCTTCGTTGTTGCTACTTCAAAATTATCAAAAACAATCCCTATTATCGGTACAACGGCATTTTGCACTGTCAGGAATTTCGATAGCGTTTGACGTCAGCCTTGGGCTTTCGAGCACTATTATCTCTGACAGCCGCATGGGATTTGCAGAAATTCGGTCTCAGTATATTTTCGAAAATGTAGCATCATTCATATCCACTCTCCATACTATCATTATCAATCAAATAGTCAGGTGCTCTTATCATGGGTTCGGGTGAAAATAAGAATTAACTAATGAGGCGTAATTTTCCATCTACTAAAGCGCTTTGAACCCATCAGTAGTCAGGTCTGGAGATATGAAGATTGTCGCAAACTATTTTGCCTTGTATATTTTATCATTCTCACGTTATCCGTACGTTGACATATTTATTTACTTAGTTAGAGTGGAGACATAAGATTATGTGTAGCAGTTAACTTTATAACTCACAATTCTCTGTTATGGTTACTTTTTGATATTTTGTTAATGAATAATATCCCTGCATACATTTTAATGTCGTTTTTTTATTTTTTGATTACATGTCTACCCGACTATGAAGAAATTTATTATTAAAGTAATTATACATTTATATATATATATATATATATATATATATATATATATATATATATACTTTAAATTGCCTAAAATATTGGTAGGTACGTGATTTATCACATTACTGCAAACTATCTAAATTATTATTATTTCTATTATGATTGTTGTAGTTAGTTGAGTCATGTGGATTATTCGGTTTATTGATTAATTGTCATTTGGTTAATTCCCGAATTGTCAATTTTGTGCTTTCTAAAGGTAGCTTATGTTAGTACTGAAGAAAACACACTAGTCATCTGCGACTCCTTGAAGTGTTGTATATATTTTTTTTAGAAGGGCTTAATGTACCTGTAAATTTAACCTGTCTTTAGTTTCTGTTGCGGATTTAAAATCCTAAATATATTCAAGTTGTCAAAAATCGTAACGTAATACTTTGGACTGATTTTATGTAAACTTGATTTGTTAAACATGAAAATAGTTCAATATAAGTTATATTTATTTAAATTTATAATTATTGCAGTGTAAATTTTATAAAAATAATTCTATTAGTTGATTGAATTCGTCACATATTAATGTTGGCGGGGTACAACTGAAAACCAGGGAGCACTGGATAACTGTTTCATCATAGTATTGAACTTTTCAGCAGTAAGAATTCTACGATTGGGTACCGACCAAATGGTGCAGAGGATCAGACGTTAGCTAATCTGAAGAACGAAGTTACAGCAATGAGAGTGTCTAGTCAGCCCCTATATGTTGGCTTGATGCCCACTAAATCCCAGGCCAGAATAGGAACAACAGAAGCTGATAAATCAACCGGACAGATTGTGTATTTCAAGCATTCCTTTATATATGCACGAATCATACCATGTAACCTGCCAATTAGGGAAATCACATTAATACAAAACGAGGAAAACTATTAGTGAATTGAAGTAACGTATATACAATCAATTAACCGTAGTTCATAAATGTGAAATGATATAGTAACAGTTAATGCATTAAATAGCGCGATAGGACATGGAGAACGTAACAATGAGGTGAATACAATATTTATGTTACACACAACTAAAGCAATTTGAATGGTTTTATAAAACAGTTCCCAAAGTTCGTTATTCTTCTTTAATCGCTCAACATAACAGATTGTCAGTAGGTTACTTAATGGATGCATTTTAAACCTTGGTTTAGCCACTTCACCATCGTCCTTTTTAATCTTAGCGTTACTAGAATGACATATTATGAATATTGGCTTGGTATTTGCAGCGTATATCCAAGCTGACACAGAAATGTAACCTAAAAATCATTAACCTAGTGATTCTACTTTGAATATCTGATAATAAAACGTCCTGTATTTCCTGATCTAATAATAATTATACAGTTAATTGCAGTACACTACATATTTTGTCTGTCCTCTAAATGAAAGGTCCAAGTTGACAATTTGTATTCATTTGTAAATTTATAAAGTAATCTTTCTTCTTACACTGATAGTAGATAAATTGAACACATTACTGATATTGAAGTAATTGAAGTTGCATACGTTAATGCGAAGTTTGCAACAAATATTTTCAAAGACTCCATTTGATTGCTGCATTGGTTTGATCATATGATTCGACTACAATTAAATCACCTAAAAATCCAGCACTGTAATAGGAAACCTAATATAGTCCATCTTTAATACATATTATTAAAACAGTAAAATAAACACTTGTAAAGAAGACCGTCTATTGTAGTGACATTAAATAAAGACCTACCCTGACCTATGACATAATAACCAATATATAAGCAGAATTTCGTCAACTTTATAGTATGTTCCGACGGCACGACAAAACTTGTCATCAAACTTTATAGTTGATTGGACTAATTTATTATAAATATGATGGCTACTCTTTAGGCAATTTGATACTTGAATGAGTTGTAATCAATGCTCTTCCATTTTTCATTAAAATGTTTCTGGGTTTTTGTTTCAACACCTCAATTCAGGTAGTTTTGAATATTCTTATTTTAGGAAACTTTCTACTGAAGTTTATTTTCTTGTAAAGAATTTCTACACTTACAGGCTGCTTGATCATCAGTTCTGACCAGTCTGTATGGTTATTATTTTTTATTATTTCACTGAAGTAATATACCAAACTACCTTCATGGAATGATTTGAAGGTAATCCATGTAAAGCATTTTTCCCCTTTACTAAAGTCACCTCAGTCTGCTAAACTTCTATAGGATTGAATGACCTCAGTGCTTACTGGACGGTGAGTTAAGGAAGTATCTTTTGAATTGTTAATATTATCCGGTAGCTTCCTTAAAGTTTATCATTGGATTATTATTCCTGGCTATATTTCCTCTAAATTCTATGTTTTTTCAACCGTTCTTGCTTAATACTCTTAAATAGATACTGATTATTAAGGGAAAACCTATTCATCAAATCGCATTGTAATTCTAGAGACTGCTTCAGCTTTCCTTTTCATTTACTAATTAACAGATTCGCTTAATATTTTAGAATACTGACCTCAGTCATAATACTTTATTGATTAGGTATGCCACTGTTATTTTGATCTTCACCGTTAATAATTTTTATTGTTTATCTGTTTAACTAACTACGATTGTGTGATATGTCATTCATGTTGTTTTTGTATTACTATCTAGGTTTTTGAATGCCTTTAAGACTAAAATGAAATGACTTTTACTAACTAGCAGTTTGTTTTTAAAATTAGATATGGTTGATCTTTATGCTAATTATAAATAAACCTGAAATAATTGTTACTTTATTTTTGTCATTCGTTTGTCCAAATTTCCTCATTTTAGTTTGAAGATCCAGACGTTTTGGCATGGAATTTAGGTTGCCCTGCTGATAGAACAGTAAAACTGATCGCTATTGTTGGTAATACGGGTGATGGAAAGTCACATACATTGAATCAAGCATTCTGTGGTGGTGCAGACGTATTTGTTACATCGCCTTCTCAAGCGACGTGTACAATAGGAATATGGGCTGCTTATCTACCCAAAGAGGGCTATCTTCTTATAGATACTGAGGGTTTGTTGTTAAGTATTTTAAATCATTCTGCCTAATCTGCAAAAGTTGTATATGCTTTTAGTTTTTAAAACAAACTTGCAAACATTAGAAACGACAATATTTTTCCTGCATATTTTTATTTTACAGGATATAATATTTTTGTTCCATAATTTCTACAGTGGTCACCTGGTCTTTCTTTTTGCTTAATATAAATACATACTCATGTGACCACATTGCAGTCTACTGGTTATGTTCCATTTTATATAGTTCAGGAAATTAAATTTTACCAACTAACACTACATAGCTGAAAGCAGTCAATCCAATTGTGTAATTGGAAGTACGAAGAAATTTATATTTTGATTTGATGAATCATAATATGGATCAACATTCTGTCCAGTGTCCCCTAACAAAATCTTCAAAAAATAAAACTTTATCCTAATTTTCCAACCTTCACTAACTACACATTCCTCGTAACCTGAAATGTGTTGTTCCATTAGCTGTCAGTCTGAACCACTTAAGATAAGCACGGATCTCTTGGTTAATTCAGTAAAGTTATCACAGTCGGGGTTTAATGGACCTAAGGCTAGATGATCATAAATTAACGCACGTTGCTATAAATGCTGTTTCTCAGAGAGTTTGAGAGTTGGCATTAGTCCAAATTTGTTTCTCTACCTGCATTTCCCGTTTTTGATTTTTAAGTACCGTTTATATCATACTTCCACTTGGCATCCCATCTTATTAGTTTTGTTTGGGTATATTCATGTTAATTTTGGACTAGTTCACATTGACCTAAATGTCTACGTTGCTCGTAATAAGTTTTTGTGATGCTCCTATTGATCGCTTCTTGCCTTGGTCGTTTCACTTTTCGGAATTCTCCTTTACTGGAATTTTCAAAATCAAAGGTTTCGACTTACCTACTCTTGCGAATTCATGACCTTTGTTTTTCATGTTATTTGATTTATATAATGATTCAAGATGTTATTTGTCAAATCTTGATGTGTTGTCAAAACCATAATCAAACGATATCATTTTGATAAACATGGTATTAATAATATTTCTGAATTAATTGCTATGTAAGAAAAATAAACATGATAGAATAACAACAATGTATCAGTGATCTCTGTTAGGTAGTTGAATCATATATTGCCCATATAATGTAAAACAGTGTAATTTAAAGTTCAACCTTCTGGATACCCATAACAGCATTTTAGATACCTATGATCTACTTTATTTGTTAGTATTCTTGTGTCAGCTACTTCTATTCTGTCACTGATCTTAGTTTATTTATTATCAATTATAATGTTACAGTTCGTGTTAAGTTCCTTAGTTGTTTGATTAAAAAATAAATTTGTCGAAAAGCCTTTAGCGAATGACATAATAAATCTGTATTATTTTAATCTCACTAATCCTTTGCAGTATATATATTTTTAATTGTTGGAATATAGTTCTAGTTAAAGTCACGTTACTCGATCCGTAAAAGGGCGATCATGTTTTACTTATTAAAAGGGTTTCCTGATCTTCGTACTTATTATTATTCATTTCAGAATGATTACCTTCGGTATATTTCACCATAACTTACGTATATTTGTTATTTGTTCTGTGATTTAGCATAGACTATAAATTAGTGGTATATTTTTAAATACACTTATGCTGTTTTCAATTATACTAAATATAGGTTTACTCGGTGCTAGCCCTAATCCTAATCGACAGAGACGTTTATTGTTAAAAGTGTTTGCGCTGTCTGACGTGGTCATCTATCGTACTATGTCTGATCGTCTTCACAGTGATATGTTCACTTTCCTCGCTGATGCAAGCGATGCATTTTCAGAGCATTTTCGCCCAGATTTGGAAGCATTAGCCGAACGTACTGGTTTACCATGGACACCTGGTCAATTAGGCCCAGTTGTTGTAGTATTTCAAGAAACACAACATACCATCCCACTTGATGAGCCTCGCAGCATAGCTACGGCAAATAATAACACTTGCACTGACCGTTTGGGATCTGCAGAACCATCTAGTGAAAGAATGTCAGCCCTAAGTAAGTCTTGTGGTTATTTTATCCAGTATTTAGATAACTGCTCGAAGCCAACAGCCAGTAATCGAATTCCTTTATCATATTTCGTGTTATTACATTAAAGTAAACTTGTTTATACTTGGTTTACATTAAATGCCTTAGGGGATTATTGCATTTTCACTAAACGCTCATCTGTTTTCATAACGTGATACTACCAAAGGCAGTTTTGGTCGTTCTTCTTAGAATGCTATTATGTATTTATACATTTCTAATATCTTAACTCACTGTCACGGTGCAGTGTTTCTACTACGTTATCTTTAATTTTATGCCCTAGAATCAATTCTTAAAAATCTTTGGCGTATGTTAACAAACTGATACTGTCGTGTAGTAGCGAATTTTGCTCATTGTGATGCTTGTATTATGTATAAATTCACAGTTCAGTGTTATCACATGTTTCGGTTTTCTTAAAACTGATACGATACCTTTAAATTTTGGTCAGAATTTAAACAATTTTATTAGAGCCTTCTTTACAATCAGCTTGTCCATAGTCCATTAATATTTCATTTTTAATTATTCTTGTCTTTAATAATTTGTCTTTATTTATTCAACACGATTGCTTCGAATTTTACTGTTTATGTCCAATAATTTGATGTACTTGTTTTGTTAGAAACTTAATTTCTGCATAATTATTTTATGAAAAAAAAATAGGTTCCAAGTTTTTAACAGAACGTCTTACAGCGATGAGGCGCAATGCTAATGCATTTTCGTCACTTGTTTACGTTGGAACGCAAACTAAAGTACCCCCAACAAATTTCCAGGTAGAATTTCGTAATTATTATGATATTTTTTGCTCATTGTTATTACTACTTTGACGAACAGTAGCTTAGTTGTTAAAGCCCTTGTCTTCAAATTAATAAATCATAGATTAGAATTCCTCTTCACTTACGTAGATTTTGGTTATCTATTTGTATCATTAACTTCTCATACAAACAGTGTTGTTGAAACTCCGGTGCGTCACTGTGTACTTGATAAATCAGTTACATGGGATTATTTCATTTCATTTATAAATTGCAAAATTAAGATACTAGTGTCAACGTTTTCCTGACCCTGCAATCTTGGAGACTGTGATTATAGTGTATTAAGCTATATTATCAATCTAAGCCTTGTAAAGAAGCTTTGTTTAGAAGAACAAATGACCCGGTATAAATAATAGTATGAAGGAATAGAAAACGACCAAGTAATTTAAAGTTACTCATAGCTATGTATTGGTTAATTTAATTTTTACATTTATTGAATTCCTTTATTTAATATTTCTTTCTTCATTATATTAAGAGATACTGAAAAATAATATAATCTTTAAACGCAGTTACACTGATCTTGTTTATAACAAAAACAGCTATGTTATGATTTCACATGATGGAAGTTGTTTACTAGAATGCCTAAAATTGAATTGTAACTCTCTCTTGTCCTCAAACTCCGAGCGAATTACAAGAGACGGCAGTTGTAAATCGGACTTTTACTTTCCGAAGTATCTTCATGTGCAAAGATTATTGATATTTATAAATTATCCACAGAGAAATAATAAGTCAGTCACTACGTTTGCTACATCACAGATGTTTTGTATGTCCATCCCCATAATGCACCTCCTGCTTTACATTTTGTGTGAATATGAATGCATTTCGTAACCTGTATCGTCGATCATATTGTGTTGTAGAGTACTTGCGACGTAATTAGGAAATAAAACAATCAACTGATTTTCTAGTTGTAACTTGGAAACATGAATACGCTACGTACCATGCATATCGATTTCTAAAGTTGCTTTGTTCTTCTTAATTGATCTGTTTTCTTTGTTTATTTATCTACTTGTCTGTTAAATCATACTAATTGATGGATTAAGCCTATTGGTGGTTTTCATTTATTTATGGAATAGACGATTAAACCTTTCTGCTATGTATATAAACAGCTCTTTTGGCGTGGATTATATTGTTCGACATTCTAATTTAGTGGAATTATCTGTTCCATTGATTTAGTTCTGTTAATCGAGAATATTGAGAAGTTAAAAATATTTCAGAAAAAGACATAGGCAACAATTAGAAGTAGCCATTGTAGTTGCTCTTCGTAATTTTTGACCTTCCGCATCCATTAATAATGTGATATTCCACTTTGGTAATCATAGATTCTTTTTACTAGCCCCTTGCGTCAATGGTTGCTAAGAAGATTCGTGATATATCTGTGAGGGCACCAAGGAAATTGGTACACATATTTCATATTCTTCAAGCACTTAATACTCGTTTTTCATCTGATCTTCCTTGTTCGTCGCCAACATTTGTTGAGGAGTATTTTACTTGTCCGTGCAAGTGTACCAGTTGTGGTGTTAGATGTTGTTTAAGTGTTAACCATACATCGAATAATGTCGGTCATATGGCGGAATTTCTGGATTCTAGTGGGATTAGTGCAACACCGTGTCGTTACGACCCTACACTTCAAAATAAGTTATACTACTGTAAGGTAAGTATATGATAATTGATGTAGTATTTTTTCCGATCGCCAGGTAGATCCTATCATATTTTTTGATCACTCGGCATAAAAGTTCAGTATATTTAGTAAATATACTTTTTTATAGATATCGTTTGCAGATTATCAAATAATACCTTAAAATATTTGAATGATCCTGCAAAATTTGATCGTTGTATAGTATACTACCATAAATAATAACTTAATTTTCATCAATATGTATACAAGCTAACTTCTTAACTTTATTAATATGCATATACGTAATAAGTTTACACCCATAGTTTACGTGTACCTCACCTCGATCAATTTGTATCAGAGATATATTTTCTGTTTTATTTGTGTATGTCAATGTACTAGTCGTATGAATTATTACTCTATAAAAATTATTTTTTTTTTGCAGAGTAACAAAATCCATTTCGATATTATTATTGTTGATTACCTAATTATACTATATTAGTGGTTACACATTCAATCCGTGATAGAAATTGATCAGAAATAAAACCATAACTTTTTAGTCTGTGAATATATGAAAGTAAATTAGTAATCTTTTACTATCAGCTTAATTAAAGCTGTCGAGTGGTTGTTGTCAGCTAGTAAATTTATAACCTACTAACTGTTCTTCTAATAATTCACTCCATGCAGAAAATGTAAGATTATAGTGTGTACAACTATTCGCTCACATGAATGTATTTATGAAGATAAAAAAGATTAATTGGTAATAGAGTTCAGTACACGTTTTTCTTCATTGAACTTCATCATCTAATTGCTCACACTAACAGAAAGTCGAGCCGCAGATGTTTTTTTGTTTCGATCAAAGATTTAGTTTGTTTCTGCTTTATGACTGGTTATCTTGAGAAAAAGGAACAACTAGGACAACAACTAGCTCAAATCATTATATTTTAGGAGAATATTATTTATAAACTTATCATGAAAACTATTGAGCTCTTGATCATTAAATTTTCGATTCTAATTGGATACTTTTAATAGACCTATTAAGTGTCGATGTATTGTGCATTCTTCCTACGTTATGATTGATTATCCCTGCATTAGTTACTTACTTTTCGCAGCATAATGTTATTGAGGTTAGGAAGATTCTTTACATAAAAATGTGTTTTTAGTTTAAAGCAGTGGTCTATTGGACTTTTCTACCTGGTTAGTCGCAGGTTCTGACTACTTTTCGCTTGCATTGGTTTAGGTAGCTAAGCATTATCTCTTGCTCTCACACAGCTGTGTTGCTCAATACATTACATAGATATGTATTTACTACATGGATTAATCAATCATCCTATTTCATGGCCATTCCACAGTTGAAGGAGGCTGTATCGGAATTTCGGCAGTTATCACTTTAGTAGAGCTTGTAAATACTATCGTCTTCAAACTGATCTTTGGTTTAATCGCTTATTAACCTAGCTTTTAGTTATTATGAACTTGTATCTTCTTGTCGATTTGTTATGGGCTAAAGCTGGTCAGTCTCTGTTGTTATATGTGTATCCCGAGCAGATTGCCTCGATATAGCGATTATTCACAAGGATTATTTAAGTTGGATTGTGACTGACAAGTGGAATCCAGGACACGCGTTTCGTCCTATTCGGAACTCGTCGACTGGATGTATCTGCATCCCAATGTTAATGTTCACAGTAGAACGAAACTCGCGGCCTTAAAAAATTTTTATTGTGTGGGGATTGTAATAAGGAGTTATTCTTCTTCTCTAGATAGTTATTTTTTTAATATTTTATTGTAACTACAGTGAAGGTGGATCGTGTTTATATTATTGTATTGTTCTTATTTTATGCCTATTTCTTAAAAGATTTCTTGTATAGCCATGTAGCTTATGCATGAACTGTGCCTAACTCATTATCTTCGCTCACTTACAAAATACCTTACTATATACTATTACTTACTCTCGTTTTTAAATTTCATTTCTATATTTTCACCATTTTATCTAAGCTATGTTATGCTTATGGTCAACGAACAATGATGGTTCCTAAGAGTGGTGAATCAAATGCTAGTGCTCTGTCAGCTGTTGTAAAATATCTCTGGGCAGGTTATGTTTTAGAGTGTCCAAGACATGGTACTATTTATCGCAGTCGTGGTTACTGGTCTGGTAATGTTGAACCAGAAATGAATCCCCAAGTACATTGGGAAATTGTACATGTTTGGCAAGGCGAAAAGTCAATACTTTTGGTAGGTTACTTCTTTATCAACTCATTTATATTTCATACAAGTGGTTAATGTTATTTGTCGGACGTCGTTTTATACTAATTGCAACTGTTATTTTTTGAACTGCATAATGCGTAAAGAATAAATAATAGAAACGTAATGCACTAATTTACATACTTACGTTTTATTATAGCAAATGACATACACTTTAACAGATAGTTGACCCTGGTTGCTATATAATCACTATTAGATACAGTAATTTGATAAAGCTTATAATTCATTAGTCTGTGAATCAATAAATCACATATTGAAAATCTTATTAAAATGCCAATGTGTAGATTGTATCATTATTCCTCATTCACCAAGGCTGTTTCAACGTGGTAAACGAACGTTCTTGTAGTTTTTAAGCTGCATCAACTTAATGACCTTAGTTTCCTTTACAATTTTATTGCATAAATTGAAGTGTTTTTGTAGACACTGGTTTTACTTCGTTGTTTTACTTTCCTTGTTGACCGATTTTCGTTTGGTGGTATCACAGTGAAACCAGTGAGCACTAAACAGCTATCTCATTGCAGTGTGGGATTCAGCATTACTACCCTCGAACCAGCCAGGGGTTGCACCCAAGACCTTCAGGTTTTGTAGTAAACGCCTAGCTACCTGCACTACTTGGTTGAATAATAATGGTAGGACTATATACTTAGACTATATTTCTAATTGTATAGAATTAATCGAAATCACGACGTTTTATATTTGTAGTTGACTATTAAACGAAGTGGCTTATTTGTCGGTTAATAGCTTAGTTTGGTGGTGTTAAATCTAACAATAGTATGTGTTGATTATCAATCGTAATTGTTATGTCAACAAATTTTCTAGCCTATCTATTGGCGTTTTATAATTTAATAGTGCGTTATTTATTACATTTTGGATTATCATTTGTATACTATTCTCAGTTAATTATAAAAGATAGTGAAAATGTTAAGTATTCAGAATTTCACGGAGTTTAAATTGAATTAAATAACTTGATAAGCACCCACTCTATTTTATTATTTAACGTCATTGCACTGGATTACAATGCACTTATTCTTCCTTCATCCAAATATTTGTTTTTAGAATTATATTCCCATTGTTTACATGTATTTCACTCTAATGTATATTTATCCTGATGGTGATCGTGGTCACTTTGAAAATTTCAATTGACACAAACTAATTGAAGTTAACAAACTATTCATTTTAACGCTAACAATGCTAGATTTATATATTATAATGTTAAAGATATTTCTACTTTAAACTTGGCTATTCACCTTGGATTATTAATTTATTTAGATTTATAGATGTTGAGATTTTATCGGAAAGAATATTCTTTGTTCATGATTGCCTTGTTTTAAATAACTTGAATTAAATTCCTTTCAAAGTGGTTCTATATAAGAATACTTGTTTATAACATTATATATTATTACTTTTTGTGCTGTTAATTTTTATGAAACAGTAGTACATTTAAAGGTACTTTAATAATGGTTTTTGTAAGAGTGCAAACTTCTTACATGTTTGTGCATGAGGTCAAGTTAGAATTCATTTTTATTTTAAGTTCGCTAATAATTTACTGTTTTTATTAAAAAATGTCTTTATTACTATCAGTATTCTCTCCATAATTACTGCATTCGTTTCTCTTTACTGATTTTCAGGGTACTCACCCAGTTAGTCAGTTATTATTAGATGGGTTAACTGTCGTTTCTAGTCAAGTAAGTCAGTTAGCTGGTCCCCCAGCACGTCGTTTGGGTGATCTCATTGCTGATAGTGTGGCTCCTCGATATTGGCAACCTAATTCTAGTATTAAAGCTTGTGCAGTTTGTAAAGCTGAATTTCAAAGTTCATCAGATGATTCTGTATGTAGCAGTAACTCTATTGTAAAAGAAAAATCAACTACAGATAAAAAACAAACATCAGTATCAGGTGATGATGGTTCTCAGAAAGATAAATTACTTACTGGTCAAAGTAATTCCGTACCTTATCGGTCGTCATCATTTTCGGATCTACTAAGCAAAGAAGCGAATTCATCAAAACCATTAAAACCTTTCGTTGATGATTTTTCAAAGCACCATTGTCGTGCTTGCGGTAGAGGTGTTTGTGCAAAGTGTTCAACTGGTCGTTTGCCTGTTCCTGATCAAGGCTATGGAAATAATGGTGTACGTGTTTGTGACCAGTGAGTTACTAATTTTCACATAATATTATTTAATCGTGTTCATAAAACCATGTACATGTGATAGTCGTTTGATTACTTGGCTACCGTTTTACGCGTAGTTTATTAATTCTATTTTTATTTACACCTTCACACAGCAAGCTGCGATTTCGAAGATGTTTTAACACTAGACTTGTTTTGTTTCAAAGCTTCAGGACAAGTTTTCAACCTGTGACTTTTAATACGATATGGAAAATTACTTACTTTGTCTCAATAATAATTATAAGCTTCACACAGTTTCGTAAACAGGATCTGGAGATATTAGTACAAGACAAAGATTAGGATTGTTAGCAGTATGTGCATATTTGTTGACACAATGCATCTAACGAAATATTAGAATACGCGTATATTCCATTCCAAACAATAATCAAAAATGTGACCGAGTCACTATATTGGCTTCTTAAGTCAACCGATATTTACTGCATTTTTATAATGCTAACTTTACGCTCTTTGCTATTCCGTTTTTATTTCTTTCTACTTATCCAATTCACTAAGTGGTAAATTTTTTGATTGTCGCCACTGATGTCGAAATGGGATACAGCCGTTCTAAAGATGTGTGGGTCACTTTAGCTGATCTTCTTCAGAATTTCCTTTGATCCAGATCGAATGACAGATAGGTTTGGCTATGTCTTTAGAACGTCTTTACGTCGGTGCTTGTTGCATCTCAGAGACCCGTGTTCAGGACTCTAGTAATGTTTTGCATATTCGCTTTTCATTTTTCGATTCATGCGCTTACCTTGGGACCTTGTATCATTAGCCTCCTCTTCCACTCACCTCCATCAAATCCACCAACAGTTTTCTGGCTAGTGTCCTCCCTCATATTGTTATCAAATACCGCTGGCTCTGTTGTGTTTAAGGCTACCTTTCTTTTCGAAATGCCTACCTGGAGTTTGATCTGGAAATCGCTCTAAAGGAAGTGTGTATTGGTAGTGTGGATTTGTTAACTGCAGACTTTTCGAACATGAGTTCGCAAATGACGTCTTACTGCATAATTATGCACAAGCTATTCAAATCACACCTAATCTCTTGGTAATTATTGTCTCCAGATATGACATGTACTTTGCACCTTTCAAATACAAACTATTTCTTCAAAACTGGTAGTGGTATGTACCTGCTGTCACACTTTGTTGTTAACCGTCATAAATAGTTGAAACGTTCATGTATCTGGATAGCTGAGTGAGTGTTGGTAGTGGTGTGACAAATGAAATCAATCTACACATAATTAAAGCTAGCTTATATCAATCTGGATCATCATTGGCGTCGTCATTATGTAAGTTTGATTGTAAAATGTCGGGTTTACAGAGCTTCTGTGAGAGCAGTTCTTCTCTTTGCTTGTGAAACCTAGTGAGTGTGGAATGAAATCAAGTTGTATTGAATCGGTCCATCCTGACTCCCTGGTTTGGATAGTAGAGATAGTACAACGCAATCCCTCGAGACCTTATCTGATATAGCACAGAATAGAATTCAGTTGTAGTTTTTTTATTATAATCCTCATAAATATGTGGTGACTTCCTCCACTGGAATGAAGTATTTCTTGATTGTATTTTTATCAGAATTGTATCTCCTCCGTAGTAATTGATATGTTGTTATATTGAATAGTACCTTTTTCTATTATTACTTCCCGTCTTCATGTCTTCACAATATTATATTCCTAGTCATGTGGAGTCCACATTTTATTACCTATTTCTACCAAATTTTTTGTCTTTCTAAATATACATTCAAACAAGTAAAAATCAACTTTTTTGATTTTAGAGGAAATTCATGAGTAATCTACTGATATTTTGTGGAATCTAATTGAATTCTTATATTTTCTCGGCCGTTGCTGCTACCTTGTCTTGGTGGTCGAGCTTGCCTATCGTGATTAACCAATCGAGCTATACTGGCTGGAACAATAGTTCCTCAAGGTCCTACCATGCCAGGCAGGTCGGTTGAAGAGCGGTAAGACTAAAAGCAGCAGATCCAAGGTCTGAGGGCGAAGTCGTACTGCCGACTGTACAGAGGTGTGACGGCAGTAAGGTGTTTCCTTCGGACAACCAGTATAACGGCGATGCTGCCTTCCCACAAGGAGGGGTGGGGTTAGAAAAGGTTGACCCTAAGAATGCACACCTCGCCTTATCCTACGGATTTCCGTCTTCGGCGATAAGGTCTTCAACAAGTACTGACCTAACACTTAAACTACTCACCAAAAGGTCGTGTGTGACCGGCCTCAAGCAGTTGTCCCTTGGGCACTGCAGTCACGCTCTAATCCAATTTCTTTTTTAGGTACCTCCAGAAGAACCCTTCCACGGTGTGGGCAACCGGGAAGTGATAACTGCCCTCATACCTCTGACAGCACTCAAGACCACCGTATTCAAAATCATTTACTTTCTTCAATCCCTATCATTGCTCCTACCTTGACTAGCAACTCTGAACTTCCTCTTCTAACTTTCTTTTCAAGTGTCACCACGTCCGACGATTCTAGCACTCAAAGTAATGTCCCAAGTCTACTGAAACCTCGCTCCAAACTACACATTGGAGCTTTCAACGTACGCACCCTTTGTCAAATCGGTCAGCTGGCCTCCTTAGCTAAAACCCTGGAATCTCGTATGATTGATGTGTGCTGTGTCTCCAAAACACGCATACAAGATCCTAGCGTGGTCATTCACTTAACCTCACCTCGCCAAAACGGCGAGGCGACAAGATACATTCTCCGTTTATCTGGCGACTCGATAGCCAGCTCTCGTGGACTGGCGGGTGTGGGCATAGCGCTAAGCATGAGAGCAGATCAAGCACTATTAGAATGGATCCCTGTTAATAGTCGCCTATGTGCTGTTCGACTAAACGGCTCTGTAAGGACTCGGAGGAATAGGGACACTCGTCGTTGTCTTTTCGTCGTTTCCGCCTACGCTCCCACTGACTGCAGCCCAGACGAACTGATGGATGAATTTTACAGAAACCTTTGTGAACTTCTTCAAAAAGCCTAGCAGTCAGACATAGTAGTCGTCGCAGGTGACTTTAATGCCCAAGTAGGTAGTTTAGACCAAACAGAAAGACATTTAGGCAGGTACTTTAGTGTTCCAGCTCAGAGAACAGATAATGGTGACCGTCTGCTGCAACTTTGCTCAGACAATCGTTTATTCTTAGCGAATACTAATTTTAGGCATAAGGAGAGACATCGCCTAACGTGGCGACCCCCTTCACCAAGACAACGATGGACTCAAATAGACCATATCGCCATCAGTCATCGTTGGAGAGGCTCGATAGAAGATTGCCGCTCGTTCTGGGGTACATGTTTAGACTCTGATCATGCTCTAGTACGAGCACGCATTTGCTTGCACCTCACTAGACGTAGAAAAGTCACATTAGGAAAACCCATTAGAATTAATCTGAGCGACGAGAAGGTCAAAAGTAAATTTCAAGAACAGTTAGGGTCACAATTAGGTAACTCTGGAAACCAGGCTGATCCTGATGTTGCCTGGAATGATATGAAAACAGCTGTAGAAACAGCAGCGTCATCTACTAGTAATTTGAACAGAAGGAGCACGAAAAACCAGTGGATTTCTGCGACATCTATGGCACTGATGAGCTCTCGCCAACTAATCCCGTCAGGCTTTGAACACGATGAAGAGCGAAAACAAATCAAGTCTAAATTAAGTAGAAGTTTACGAAACAATCGTGAGCAGTGGTGGGCAACGAAAGCGAAAGAGATGGAAAAGGCAGCGGCTTTAGGCAACACTAGGCAGCTTTATAGACTAATCAGGGAAACCGGAATTAAGAAGTCAAGGATAAGTGAAACTATTTCCGAGAAAGATGATACTGTAATCTGCTCTCAACCCAGACGTTTAGAACGATGGGCCGAACACTTCAAGGAACAGTTTAGCTGGCCTTCAGCTACTCTACAATTACCCAGCATTTCCACTCAAGCTAAATGGAACATTGAAGTAGGCCCCCCGACACTAGCTGAAGTTCAAAAAGCTATATCTAACCTGAAACGAGGAAGAGCAGCTGGTCCAGATGGGCTAACCCCAGAGGTTTTCAAAGATGGTGGTCCAGTCTTGGCGATTAGGTTGACTAGTATTTTAGCTAAAGTCTGGGAACTAGATAAAATTCCATTCGACTAGTCCAAATCACTAATAGTCCCAATATATAAGAAAGGACCAAAATCATCTTGTGATAACCATAGAGGGATTAGTTTGACTAATATAGCATCTAAAATACTAGCCTCAATAATTATCGGACGTTTAACAAAGACTCGTGAACTACAAACACGAGAAAACCAGGCTGGCTTCAGACCTGGTCGTGGTTGCATCGACCACATATTCACCATTCGTCAGGTCTTAGAACACAGGCACGTCTACCGGCGTCCTACAATGGTGGTTTTCCTGTACTTAAAGGCAGCATTCGACTCAGTTGACCGTGAGGTTCTGTTGCAGTGTCTGTCATTAAAAGGTGTACCTCAGAAGTACATAAACCTTGTGAAGGCTCTTTACTCGAACACTACCAGTCGAGTCAGAGCTTATGGCGAACTGTCATCTGACTTTGCGACCTCAAGTGGTATCCGTCAAGGCTGCCCACTATCTCCGTTTTTGTTTAATTTTATCATAGACGTGCTACTGGAAGTAAACGCTTTCTTCGGCTGAATTTTCTGGGATTGATCTCCTTCCAGGAGGTCCACTCATCGACTTAGAATACGCAGACGACATAGTCCTGTTTGGTGAAGACACTGATAAGATGCAGAGTCTTCTGGTCGCACTGAGCAACAATGCCAGGATGTTTGGGATGCGTTTCTCCTCCTCTAAGTGTAAATTGTTACTTCAGGACTGGCGTGCGTCAACCCCTGAACTAAGGATAGGGAGTGAAGAAGTTGAATGCGTCGATAACTTCACTTATCTTGGAAGTCTGATCAGCCCTAATGGGTTGGTGTCTGACGAAATCTCTGCAAGAATTCGAAAGGTTCGTTTGGCTTTTGCCAACTTACGTCATCTATGGCGTAGGCGTGATATCCGTCTATCAACTAAAGGACGAGTATATTGCACAGCAGTTCGTCCTGTTCTACTTTACGGCTGTGAAACATGGCCATTAAGGGTAGAAGACACTCGTAGGTTACTAGCATTTGATCACAGATGTCTTAGAAATATATCTCGTACTTGCTGTGATCTCCGCGTAACTAATAATGAGGTTAGACAAAGGGTGTTAGGGAATAATGGTAAATCTGTTGATGAGGTTATGAAACTTCATCGACTGAGATGGTTGGGGCATGTGTTACGTATGTCCGAACACCGGTTACCACGTCGCTCAATAATGACTAGTATTGGGGTGGGATTGGAAAAGGGTTAGGGGCGGCCAAACCAAAACGTGGCATCAGTCGTTGAAGTCACTAACTTCTGGTCTGAGCCACATTGGTAGATGTCGACTACCTGGTTGGGGTCCGCGTGACTGCCGTACCCAGTGGTTGGAGACTCTTGGTGACATGGCTCAGAATCGATCACAATGGCGTAGGTGTATGCATTCTTTGTCTTCACGTACACCGTGAGACTAAAATTACTCTACCTTTCATTCTACAAACTAATTTTTTTCTCTCTCTCTCTACATATTATACCCTTATATGCAATCTTCCTTTTATATATTATTACCGATAAAGTAACTGATTCTATGAATTCGGTGATCATCTTGCTATGCTGTTGAGGTGTGGCAACTTGGACCGATGTACTTATGTGCCTGGTCCTACGTTGTATCTGTCTGTCTGAATTCTTATATTTCTCTTATATTGGAATGGGGTATCAGCTTTATACCATCACATGCCATCTATGTTTATTTATTCAGAATGTCATTGATTTTGATCATATTCTATTTGTACTGTCAATCGGTCATTACTTTCATATAATTCATATTTTATGTTAGACTTGATTTAATAATTTGGAGAATTATCACTGTTTTTGTAAGACGACTTCTAAAACTGTTCAACCTTTCAAATTGAATGTTAGTGATGTATACTTTAATGTTGCATTCCTCCAGTAAGCTGTTCCTCCTTTATTGTACAGTGATATTTCATTTATTTCTTTCACTGACGACGGTCACACTTCATCACTTTCACTAATTGTAAACGTTTGAGAACGTGGATATATCATAGGTGCTACTATACAGCCTTTGAAAATGAAATCTTAAAGATAATCCAATTTACTGAAATACATTTTTTAGTTCTTGTGAGATTTATTTCGTAGGCCTTTGCTTTTAACTATCTAATGTTCAAAAATGTTAATCATGGTCATGGTATCATGAACTCTTTTTCCCACATATATTTGACTTTTGTCGCAAAGAATGAAAATATCTACATATTTTTGATTACTTACATAAAGAAATTCACGAATTCTTTAATCATTTATCTAGATGTTACGAGGCTCGTTCGCACGATAAAGGTATCGAATTGAGAAATCGTGTTTCTGGAATAAATTATAATTCTCAGATTAATAACACTTCTTTAACTGGTCGGAAAGTAATTGAAATGCTGTCTGCTACAGCTGATTACATTGCACCAATTTATACTGGACCCAAAGGTACTTTATGCGTGTTTGTAATTGCTTTCTATTATATCATCTGAAACTTATTCAGTTTAATAATTATCAGTTGTATAGATTCGTTTGTATGGATTACTGTTACCATAAATTCGAAATTTTTGGCTTAATTACTACACAATCTCACAATGTCAACTGTAGAATAAAATTCACACAATGTCGACCAACTGCATTACGTAGTCACACGTATCATGTATTTTAATAATCCTTACAGCTCACTAAATACTCAGTCTTATTCCCTATTGGTGTCGCTTGTCAAGCGCATTACAAACCCAATTGCTATTATTCCTGAAATCCAATTTTCTGGATATATTCACTACTCACTATATTCATATCACGGTTCTTACTCACATCATCGAAAATAAAGCGGTTGATGAACTTTCTCGAAATGCTGTTGACAAATAGCCCAAGGGCTACCCAAACGTAATATCTTCAGGTTTCTGCCACAAAATGTAATCACTTTGTTGTGTTTCGTTAATACTTTTATTTATTGTAAAGAATGTCTTAAATTATAATTAATACTGAAAAAGTTAATTTTACCTAAACCTAAACTATAATTGCAATTCGGCAGAATAAACCTAGGAGGGTGGTAAATATTTCGCAGAAAAAAATATATATCATTTCATTAGTTCATTCATTTTATTACAATTGTTACTTAGTAAGGGTTCTTCATTACAGTTGATCCAAAATGTTAATGTTATTCAATCTCGAATTACGGCAGTTTTTTCTGCTTATTTTGTTTACACAGAACTTGTTAAATCACTTGCTCGACCAGATTATTGGCAGCCTGATGATCAGTGTGTCGCATGCTATGTATGTTGCGCTCCGTTTGGTTCTCGTTTGAGTATTCATCATTGTCGTTCTTGTGGTCAGGGTGTATGTGGTTTTTGTTCTCGACATTATCAACCTGTTCCTAAGAGAGGTCTTGATTTTCCTTCACGTGTTTGTGATCGATGCTACCAGCCAAATCTAAAGAATTATGAAGCTCCTAACCATTCGACTGCATATGAACATCGAAGATTAGATTCGACTGGTGAGCAACAAAGTCAACAAATGCAACACCACAAACGCAATGCTCAAATGGTTCAGTACAACCGCCATAATTTAAACACTACCCAAAAAGGGAATTCCCAGAATTGATTATGTACTGCATGTAATCCAGCTGAGGGCTGGTAAGATTATTACAACCCATTCATAATCAAAAGCACTTCTACACGTTTATGTAGACACATTGGATTCTTATTGCAATAGTATAAATGAATTTACCAAGAAACCGAATGAATGTAACTACGTTGTGTAATTCTCAATTAATAATGTCATCATTATCTTTCATCTGTTATTTGGTAATTCCACAATATTACTAGCGTAAAAACTCAGATTTGTAATTCGATTGTCACTAATTAGAATAAAATATCAACTGTAAACTATTTGCAACTATTTATTTTGTTTTGTTTTTTTCCCTACAATACTTATGTTTCATCTTTGTTCCTTTGTCTACACGTGTGGGTAGTATAAACTACAATTTTCATCACTTATTTTAATCATAGTTTATATAAGTACTTCGAATGCTTTCTTTTGGTTAACTTATTAGATTGATTACACTTTGAGAAAGATTTTTATTTTCTATTTTTACATACATCGGGTTATTTTTTTTGTGTTGGCGCCTGTGCACGTTTGTTACTTGACTACATTGACGGAGATATTTGATATTCAGTGATATGCTCTTCATATGAGCTGTGTACAATTCAGTCGGCGTTGTCGATATAGTACAGCTATTCAACTTGGCGTGATGTTTAATACTTTTATTTTTATTTAATTACTAAAAGGCATTATTCACAATAAACATTTTGTTTTCATAAAGCATAATGCTATTTGTTATCCAGTTATTTCCTCATTTTTGTCATTGCTAATACTTCTACTATTATCATTTGTTGCTCTCATAGTCACCTCCATAACAACTGCATTCAGTAAAATTTCGTAACTTTATTTTTTTTATTAAATATATATTCAAATATTTTCTATTTACCAAGAAATTGTATCATTATTATTATTGTTCTTTACTACTTGATTATTTAAATTTTTATCACTCAGTATCGCGAGTATTGTTTTTCAACAAAAGCGGAAACCTTCAATGTGAAGTGAATTTTTCTGTGCGTGTACATTTTTTAATTTATTTATCTATGTATTTATATACGTATGAAGTTGATAAGCAATAAAGCGAATGCTTTCATTTCCTATCTGTTTATTTGATGTGATTTCTGTTTACGTTATAATTAAGACTATCAGATCGACGTGTAAACTGAAATCGCCTAAGTACTTGAGGTTAGTGGCTACATTTCCCAACACTTGGCCACATGTTGGGAAGTAGGTTCACTATTATGGTTTTGGACTACTGGCGATATCGTTATTCTCCGACACAATAGCCTTAAGCCGAATACATAAACATGTCGCTTGGAGATTATAAATCATTCTCATAAATATTTGCAAACAATTTTGTTTATCATAGTTTCGGTAGGATTACTATTACAAATTTAATACTACTGAGTCATTTGTTTGATTGTGTTTCGTGAATGTTGTTATTGACATTCACATTTGCACTCAGATGAATATAATTTTAGAATTACAAACTCAAGGTCTAGTGTGCTTCAACAAACTAGTATTGCCATAATAAACTCTTGCAAGGTCTTTTTCAGAATCCTTGTTAGTCATTCTTGTAAAAAGTACCTTTAATATGTACATTTTATCTATTGGGGATATTGCAGTCATCGAAATATTTCTTGAATTACGGATGGGTTGTTAAATTAGCCCTTAATTTTATTTACACATTTAGAATGTCCACTGCTGTTATTTCCAATCTCGTTAAATTGTAACATTATTAGAATAAGGGAGACGTATTTGAAATCGCCTTAATGGGTTCATGAATACAGACTGTTATAACCAGCCGCTCGTTTATTGGGTAAATATCTTAGGAAACATCTGCTCAATAAAGGTACTTCTTCAAAGTATATGTATTGTATAAATACAGAGTTTTTGACTTGTGCGTCTATCTGTATGCCAGTTTTTTCCGTTACTTTGGAATTAGTGATATGGCCCACGCCAATTTATTTGCACAATTGTACGTGGCGTATGTTTATTCTTTCTTGTTTACTTTCTTGCTAGATGACTAAAATGAGTTTTTCGGGTTAGTTTCCTGTAATCAGTGAGGATCCAAGTCCGTTAGTCGTATAGATTTTTTTTTACGGAAGTCCACCTAACCCACTATTGCAATCAAGCGGTCCATCAGTGCTAGGGTTATCATAAACTGGGCTACTGATAATGTTTTTGCTGACATCTTTATATTGTAATGGCCGTTGAATTAAAGATGAATTTATTAATCACTGTTTCTAAATAATTTACTATGATTACTGTGGTTTCGATATACGTCAATTTGTATCTTTGTCATAATGTTTCAAACTACTACTTACGTTAATAGTAGTTAAATTACTTAGATCAATTCACTTCCGATGTATCAAGGATTTGGTTTGATTAAACTTACCTTTAGATTGTCTGACTGGCGTAGATGCAAACAGAACTTAAGGTCTTCATACTTATTACTAACAGGGATACTAATAATTTCAATCTACTTATCGTTTATAAGAAATTGCTTGTTTGTCATATGTCGCATTTCTGCTTTACCATCATGCCTGATAATTAAAATGAGAATTATTCAAAGCTTGTTGGGATTCGTGTAATAATTTAAAATTTGACATTTATGTAATTTCAAAGGAATTATTGTTCTATTAAATCCAAGATTAACTATATAGTGTTATCGTAACTGGTCACTAGCGAAAGCTATCTTGTCCTATGTGGTATGTAATGATAGTAATGACTTTTATTCCCAGACAGCATTTTGTACATGAATTTATATTCAGCAAGATTTCGGTCAAGAGAATTCTAGGTAGAGGAATGCGCTGCTAAGTTAGATATTTTTCTGTGTTGTTTATTTGAGGCAATAAGCCAACGAATATTCTTGTAATTCACTTTAGTGCATACTTATTGACTGTCGACAATAATAGTTTTATATTGACTTGATAGCAGCATTTGACTCCGTAGACCGAAATGTTCTATTTAAGTGTCTGTCATTGAAAGGTCTATCTCAGAAATATACAAACTTCACGAAGATTTTAATCGAACACAGCTAGTCTAGTTAGAGCGTATATCAAATTGTCATCTCCAATTTCGCCCGTCATACCTACCAAAATTAGTGCTTATATTTTCTAACTACTACGAAGTCGATCTCTTACCAGAAGACTTACTTATTGACATAAGGAAAGAGTATAAGCCAGTCGATGTGGTTGAGACATGTAATAAGTATTCGAACCACTGCCGACATTGACGCGTAACTATTACCGAATTTGGCGATACATGAAAGGAAGAGCTGACCATCAGTGCATGAGGCCCTTGATTGTTGGTCTGAGTTGTGTTACGCGGATGTAGACCAATTTGCATTGACCAGCTCAATTGTAGTGGCCAATCGTTTTAAACTGAATGACATGACTTAGAATGGGTCATACTGATTGAGATGCACTTTCTCCCATTAATTCATGTGCTTAAAATTATTTTATGCCTTTCATTCCACAAACTAATTTTTCCTCCTGTATTATTATTTATATTCACACAGTTTACTACTACTAATTAGATGTTTATCTTACTGTGCTAACGGTATGTGGCAAGTTGGACCGAGGAACATGTCCTTGATTATACATTGTACATTACTGTTTGATTGAAGTTCATTCATTAAAATCTACTTTTTGTCACTAAACGATTCAGTCATATTTACCTAACTTTAAATTACAAATGAATATAAAGAAGTATGATTGCATCATTGTTAATCTGAAATGATTAAGTGTACTGGTTTAGTTCTACAAAATTGAAACATATTTTAAGACTGTTTCAGTTTGGCAACAGAACTAGTTTCATTTGTAGGAAAATACATCTATTCAAAAAAAAGCAGTGAATTTCTCCAAATTTTTTTTCATATCAAAAATTGAAGAGGGGGGACGGAACTTTGGAAGTTAATTGGTTCGTCATAATAACTAAGTGTTTAGATATTGACAGAAATAAAATGTTCTGATTAAAGCAGCAAATAACCTTTGGAGTAGAGGAAAATGATTGAAACCTATGTCGAATTTTTGTCGTCAGTCTAAATGAATATATATAAATTAAACAAGGATAAATGATATGTGTTAGCATAATATATATGACATAACTGTCATTTTTAAATGTCAATTAAAGTGTTTTAAAACAGTAAGTTAATTAGGTTAAATATTAGATTGTTATATTAATATCAAGTGATATAAACAGTGAATAATTAACAGGCGGTCAATTTGATTTAATGAAATATCATCATTTATGTGTAACAATAATAAAAAAGAGAAAAAACAGCATTCACTGATTATTGTAAAGGATACACTTCATTTAAGCAGTGAACATTTCTAGGAATCCTGAACATCTCCACATCTAGCATATGCAATTTAGCTAAAACATTCAAATCATATGTATATAAATATGCATTGTGTTGTTGCTGATACAGTTGACCGAAATTCCTCTTTAGTTATGCAATGTTATCGTAGGTAGTGAATTTACCAACGTAACACTTATATAGTAAACATTACTGGTCTACATATCCAGCTATCACTACTATAAATAATCAACATTTATGACTCTTTATAGAGGACTGATATTAACTAGGTAAATAACTGTAGTATTTCTGACATCTGAAATTCATGCTCTTAATGAATGCGCACCTTGGTGGACATAAATTGATTACTTATATAAAAAAACCTAATAAGTTTGGAGTATATCTGGTAATCACTAAGAGTAAATACACAACAGTATAATAGTGTATATGGAGATTAAAAAACCTGAAATAATTGAGTCGTTTGAACAGTGTATTAATAAGCGAAGGCACAAAAAAAGGTCATACAAATATTTTCTGAATACAAAGATTGAGTTTCATTAAGTGGATATTTATGGTCTATAGTGTATAGAAGAGGCGACATATGTGTATAGAAAGTAAATTCAATAATATTTGGTATATTGCTTTGAATACTGAATTAATTTCAACTTAGTAGCCCGAGTCGACTAATTCTCCAACAATGGATCTCGCTACTATTTTATTGTATCCAATTCTAAATTATGAAAATGATGTTCTAGAATATGATAACGGAGTCGCCTTGCTGCATTCCTGATATAACTAGCTTAGCATAAGCATTTAAACTAATAAATACAAACTGAGATGATGGACCTTAGCAGTATGTCCTTAACAAGTGACATCAGTATGGATTGCGTAATGAGCAAATATACTATTCAAGAGGTATTAAATATTAATCTTGGAGCGTTTTCTAACCATCGTATTACAACTTCACTAACTATATCACCATTGATATTCAGTTTTAAGTACAAAAACTTCGGTGGAGCTGATGGTCTTACATTCGGTTACTTAACAAATATATGTTTTGAACAGGAACTCAAATAGTTATTTATTTTTGAATAGCAATTCACGAATAGTTTTAGTTACCAAGCTAATTTCATCTTCTGAACAAATAATTTTAACTCTGTGAACCAAACACTTAGCTACACTATTTTACTGCCGCAACGGATCGGAAATCATAAACGTGTGTATGATAAGATAAAGCAATTGGATGTCGCTAGACACCTCTTTTATTGTTCCATCTAATCTTTTTATTACTGAGATTGCTTGGAATGGAAAGTTTATGTTGTTTTCTTCTTACGTTATGAAACTAACTGCTTTATGAACACTTGGATTTATTTAATATATTTTGTTTCTTTAATCCTCATTTCTTACGAATAAGAATGTATCATTGACGTAGAAACAATAGACTTATAGTTCGTTTAATTACACATTTTAAAAGGTCGTTTTCTAGACTCACCTAAACAAAATTTGTAACGACTGGAATTAGTTTTGACCATATATTAACACCATTATCCCGTCTACAAAACCATCTAGTGAACAAAAAGTTTGCATTCATCGTGCATTATGGAATAAGCTCTTTAAAAGAAGGAATATATATTTCAAATTTTATTTCTATATTTTCCTGTTCACTGAATGTCAGATTTATTATTTTTATAAGTGACATTCAGTTAACGAATTATGGTATATCTACTGACATAATTTTCTTTAATGTTCAGATCCATTACCTCATCAACCAACTTAAAACTGTCATGTATAATGTATTTGTGATGTGATTTAAAGAGTTCTATCAACCATTTTTTATTAGATATTATAAGATGTATTCCGTTTGTATTAAACTGGACGACATGACTTTCTGTGAGACATTCAGTATGGGTATCCTCGTATCTGTAGTTCTGAAGGTTTTTCTATGCTTTCGAAGAGACGGAACCCTAATGTCTTAGGTTTCTTAGTGCCTGAATCAATAGTCACTGAATGATTACCTTGATGTCACTTTTAGTTGATAACTTCTAAAATTTACTATTATCACCAAGTAATCCATTCATCTTTTCCAATAAGGACTACTAAACGATTGTATGGTTTAGTAATCATCAGAATTTTATTTTTCCTAAGATTAGTTATCACATCTCCATCTCAGTCAGAATTTAATCCACATCATGTTTATAATGCATTTATAATGATAATACATCAGGGAAGACTATAATTTTCGCCATCTTCGTTACTAAAATGTACCAGACTACTTGTATGGACGTAGAAATTTCAAATTAAATTTATATGTCAATTTAATAATCTATAGGTTTATCCGAAGCTTACCCTTTGTTCTACTTTTGTATAGTCAAGGTGAGTAACAAACTGACTTATAAATTTAATCTTACACTACATTATTATGTAATCATCGAAAACAGCTAACGTATTAATGAAATTTAATGTATTGTCATTTTTTTAAAATAATAAATAGCTTTACATTTTCAATTAACTTATTTACTTTCCATTTTATTATTGTTAATATAATAATTTACTCACTTTTATATGATTTTATATTGAAATACAAAACAATCAATTACTAACATTAAGCCGTGATGAGGAACTAATTGAAAATGAAGTATTCCTTGCCTCATTTTATGTTCTAGATGTATTATTTCTTGTCAAGTTATAAAATTATCAAACTGGAAAAATAATACAATTCATCATTGCTAGAAATAAAATTTATTTCTGTGATTATTGATAATAGTGAATAAATTCGTTACTACGATAAATATGATTCCAACTATTATTACATAATTAATATAATCATACTATTGCACTAATTATTGTTTGTATCACAAGTTATGTATAGACCATGATTTTGTTATTAAAACTATTAAGTTATTGGTAGGATGAATTTGTATATTCCCATTGATTAATTATAGACTGAAGCTGGTCAGTCACTGTTGCTATATGTGCATCCTGAGCAGATTGCCTCGATATAGCGAATATTCATAAGTATCATTTAATTTGGATTGTGACTAACAAGTGGAATCCAGGACGCGCGTTTCGTCCTATTCCGAACTCGTCGACTGGATGTGTTTGCGTCCCAATGTTGATGTTCACAGTGGGATTGGAACTCAATCCGTTTCGTGTCAAACGTTACCACGTACACCACTAGACTACTGAGTTCAGACAGTCACGTGTACATCCAGCCGATGAGTGCCAAATAGGACGAAACGCGCGTCCTGGATTCCACTTGCTAGTCACAATCCAAATTAAATGATACTTATGAATATTCGCTATATCGAGGCAATCTGCTCAGGATGCACATGTAGCAACAGTGACTGACCAGCTTCAGTCTATAACAAATCAATGGGAATATACAAATTCATTCTACTAACAATTCGCCCATTGCACAAACGTGATATTAAGTTATTGATTTTATCAGAATTAGAAATGTACTTTACATGCACATTGTTTGTGTTTATGAATGAATCGGTTAATTTCCTATGTTTCATTTGATTCTTATTGAAAAGTCATGTTGCATGCATTATTAATTTATTACTCTTTTGGTGAGAGTTGTAAACCAATAAATAAGAATTCGATCTATATCTTAATACAATCAACCATTTATCACTTCATTGATTAAGTCGTATTAACTTAGAGACAAGCAGGTTGTATGACTTTCATTTAATAGACATAAAATTTTATGTATACCATATGTAATGCCTATTCATAATTAACTAGCTTTGCCAAGAGGTCATTAAATGAAACGGGGATTTTGAGAAAATTTATGAGTTTAATCATCATACCAGTTAGAACATATTGTTTTCATATAATTAATTTACATAGAACCGTAAAAGCATTTAAGAAAGCACTTTATAGAAACCTGGAAACCAAGCCTGAAGTAAACTAGTGACAATTTTATTTCCCTACTGGAATGTGAACTATTTCATACAATTTATTCACTTCACAAGCTTGAAAACACATCAAGAATGATGGTAAAGAATGAGTTCATCACGTTTCATTGATTTCTCGTTCATTCTATTAGCATATTCATTTTGACCTGTCTTATCAGTTCTTTACAGTAATTACTTTGACCTTCATCTACCTACATGATTAATCACTTTGTAGTTGTTTATTTTTTATTTTTAGCCTCATTTGTTTTTTGTCCCATGAACGATTAATGCAGTAATTCACTTTGAGAATTGAATCGTCCACTAATAAGTAGTTCTTTATTTACAAAACTAATGCATAATGTTGTTTATAGTAAACAGTTTTAATGTATTTCGAATAAATAATCAACTTGATAATGAAAATAATCGAGCAAATATTGGCATTGCATAATGTTGTTATGATTTATAACGAATTCAACTGAGTCGTAATTAAATAAAAACTATTTATAAAATAAAAACTATGTTGTCAAGACTACTCATCAGTGTTTTCAAGGTAGTTGAAAACTAACAGGTTTGTAATTTTAATTGCTACGACTTTTAAAATAAGATACTAAAACAGTATTCATTGATTATTTTGGATGTTCTCAGTTTATCAAATAACAGTTTAATATGCATGCCAATTAGCCTGTACATTCAAAAGTACGTATATGAGAAGTATAAGTAGGTAGGTGCCTGCAGGCTTTCTGGATTATATTCTTAGGAATCTGTCTAGCAGTCTAGATTATTGATCATAAAGCATCACTTACTGTTCATAAATTTGTCTCTCTTCTACAAATACAATGGACTAACATGGAGTCAGATTCATAAATTTGTTATAGTTTATTCATGATCTTATCTAGTTTGAGAAAACTATTTCAAAACATTGTCACATTTGAGAGTGAACAAAGGAAGATTTCATCTACAGTCATATCATTAGTTGTATGTCCAATGTTACCAGCTCTAATCTCCAAACATTAGCAAATATTTTAAAGTCGCTTGTTTATAAATCAACATATACTAGTACGACTGCCGGTTGTTTACTGTTTTCATCTAAATACAACGCAAACCCTCTTTTAAAAGTCTAAGCTAAGCTCATTTATTATTTCAGTCACTACAGTGAGTGTCTAACAAGGTCCAAAATAGTACACCTTTTAAAGCTTGTTAGATTCTAACTGACGTGTATAGTTTATTAATGTATACTAGAATTTAATAAGAGTTATTGTACACTAGTTTATAGCCAGAAAGTATTTTAATTTCCAGGTATCGCATTAATTTATGAACGGTACCTATTTAGGCAGTTATTTTTGAGATGATAATATTTATTAATTGATGTAATAGTTTTGTATAGACAAGAATGCAAATAAAATATTTGTCGATTAATTATTGAAGGTTACCTACATCCCGTTCTGTTATAATGTCGAATAAATAGTTACAAAGGCTGGATCAACTATACATGCCTTGTAATGATGCGATCCAATTTTCTTATACATGTCATTTATAATTTAAAGACATTTCTAATGTATGGAGCCTAAACTTCTAGAACTACGAAAAACATCACTCAAAAGATACAAGTATTTATAAACAGTTGCCTACGCAAGATACTTTGGATTCATTGGATAGTAGTCTTTGGAAATAGTCTTTTGTGGTAGAAAACAAATCAACTCCCAGCTTAGGAATAAATTAAGACGCTGGAGGTGAACAGGACACACATTGAAGAAATCACAAACTGTGTAACAAGACAATCACTAACATGGAATCCTGAAGGCCATAGAAAAAGAGGAAGACCAAAGAACTAATTGTACCGGGAATCGGAGACAGATATGAAAGGAATGGTTAGTACTTGTGAAGTCTAGAAAGGAAAGCCCAGGACACAGTTGGTTGGAGGATGCTGGTCGACGGATTATGCCTCACGTGGGGTGCACGCAACAGTTGACTTATTGGATTGATGTCACTTATAATGTTCAATTACAATACTTGATATGCTTTGTGTAGTCAAGTAAAGAAATATTATATTGTACATTTTAAAATGTTACCTAATAGTCTTGTGACTTATTTTGGAAAGTTCAAGTTTGTAAGTTAATAGGCTTACATTAACGACTACTGTTTACAAAGTAGGATTTGCATAGACACGTGTGACACACAAGTATTTGATCGGTAGATCTATCGAATAAAGTATGTAGTGTTAACGAAATAGAAGTAAAAGTATGTGGTAAACAAACCCACGACTTATAGAATTATGATAATACTTAAGTTAAGACATGTTATACTAGGTGTTTTCTTAAAAATTCTTTATTATCTTTTGAATACAATTTCTGACAACTGTTGAATATGTGGTGTAAATAAAGTGACGATACCGTATAACGACAAAGAAAAGCCTATTCATAAGTCGTTTTACTTATTAATGGGGTTAGATGCAAAAGTTATTTAATCCCAAGAAGTCAGATTAATTCTACAATCTTAATAAAAATCGGCCTATGGAAAGATTAATTTGTATATTGTGAAATAATAAATTCACAATATAATTGGCGCCAATGAAGATTCACGAAACGAGGTACATCTGATAATTCAATACTATCTGAGCTTAGTCTAGTGTTCATTTGTCAACTTTTGGAATATCTACATTCTTAGTTAGGCATGAAAATAGTTTTCTTCCCAAGTTAATAAAAAGCTGACGATTTACTTTAAACTATGCAATATTGAAATTTAGTCTGAATTTACAACTTTCCCAATACCCACTTGCAAATCAAACGCTTGATATTTTATTATTATCTAATGCAAATCATGTTCCTCATATTACTTTAATCCACTGAATACCTACTAAAATCCTATAAAATAATCATAATTTCGCCTAGTTTCATTACATTTATAGATCGCTGTCCACTTCAATAAAATATCGTGTACGCATCAAATTGCTTTGTATATTTTATAAATGTCTCATTCGCATGCAACAACCGATGACGTTGTCTACACTCTAACTCTAATCGATTTCACTCAGACTACTTACATTTTGACCATCAGTTTGAATGAAAAAGCTTATTACCATACACACCTGATAGTTGAAAATAGTCTTCCTGAAACTCTTTATACATGTTTTATGTTATTTCAGCTTCCATCCTTAGGATGTATTTGCAATTTTATGAAAGAAGTTGATTCCATTTATGGGTTGATCTACAACCAGATTATTATTTTGTTGTATTAACACTGTAGTTTTTGTTGTAATCAAAATGTATACTTAATGAAAAGATACACATTATGCCACGAAATTCATAAGTTTAAATTTCTACTATGTAATGATGTTTAATTGAAATCTTATTAGCATATAGCTTACCGAGCATAACAGCAGCTGTGTTCTTTAATGTATTTGAATAGATAACACATGGCAACAATAAGACTGTTTGATCTTCTAAACTAAATCATTACCGATTGTTAATGCTTAGAAACGATTTCACTTAAGCCACGAAAATGATTTACATAGTTAGTTTGCTTAACATTTATATACACTACATCATTTTTGTACAGTTACTGTTAAATCAATTTAAAATGACATAAACGATAACAGTGATGTGCTTTATCCAACATGGATGCGAAGCCGTTAATTACTTTCTGCATAATTAATTACTATTTAAATTATATTATTGAATTTCTTATATGTAAACGGCTTCTATTTTAAGTTGGATAAAATATGACTTACAAGTTGATATACTAGGCAATGATAAATGGCTAAAGGTAATTTCGATTACTATCAAGAGAATGCAAATCTGAAAACTAGACAATCGTGATTATTTTTTTGTAAAACATGCATAAATATGAAGTTACTTCAAATGCTACTGAACTAGAATATAATTATTTCAAGGTATATTTAGTCATTTTATCTAAAAGTTAAGAAAAGAGAATAAGACGATGGACTGTCGGAAGAATAATTTTGGTAAATGTAGTCGTATAGATGGATGCTTGATCTGCTAACTGACTTTCTGGAAGAGTAGAAGCACTACAAGTTTCATTATGGGGTGATTTGGAGGTGACAGTTAGAAACTTCAATAAATAAAATACATTATTACTAACAAAGACAGTGTCGATTGTAAACTGAACTGTAAATATGCACAGTAGCATATAGATTTTTATTTATTTATATATCCTTATGTTAAAAATTGTGAAATCTGATGAATATTTGGGAGTAAATATTGGAGTCTTACAACGTGGTAATTCCGAATAGATTATCCGTGTAACACTCAGGTCTAATTTTAATTTAACAACACATTTGGGCACCACTGTTACTTTGGTAACATAGATGCTTGTGCGTATACAAATAAATATACTTTACACAAAAGTATTAAAGAGATTTCACTACAAAAATCAAAGATACTTAGAAAATCCAAGGTGTCATAAACAAACCAGAATCTACTAGTTTAACAATTTAAAGTATTGATCATTAACTTGTGTAATGATCAGTCTTCTGTAATAACATTGTTACTTGTCAAAACTACTCTTTATATCTTTACGTGTTAAACAAATTCTTACTTTACTAACATGATTTGCATAAATTATCTACATCATTCTTGCTACATTTAACAGACACAGCGAATTCATATATATATATATATATATATATATATATATATATATATATATACTCATTTATCATTCGATTTCAATGCATTTGTTATGCATGCTTAAATGATCCGAAAACAGAATAGAGAAGAAATTATTTCTCCTTATTATTCTTAAGTATTGTTTTATGATTAGACAGAAAAAAATCAAAACAAATGAACTAAAACAATGTTTTATCTTCTGTGAAAAAAACAATTCTAACAAATAAATAATGAATAAAAAGAATAAGATCAGTGAATTAAGGTAGTAGCTTTATTTAACCATTGACAAAAGAAAAAGGCACAACTACAACAACGATAACAATTACAATAGCAGGAAACCAAATGATGTGTACCTAGGACTGATAAATGATTATCACTACGCTCAATAAATATGGTAAAAACAAAAATAGAGCAATAAATCGATTGAACAATTTGTTAATTAGATTTGTTATCCAATTTACTAATAACTAAGATGTATTCGTGCAATTACTGCAGAAAAGTAAAAGTAATAGGAAATCGCCATTATTGTTATTTACTGTTTTGTTAAAGTTGGTGAAAAGGCAACGAAGATAAGGTAATTTGTTCTAAAGCTACTTGTGTTCCTGCCTACAGGTTGTAGTGTTAGATGCAGCATTATTTATCACTATAATGATAATGCAATTTAGAAAGTAACTTTATTTAAAGACTTAGAATAGTGACAATAACATAAGATTTGTATTTTGTTTTTAAATTCAAATGACAGTTTTAATCAATAAGAAAGAGTTGTGAAACAATTGTTGTAATGATGATATTGTACTTACATCAGATGCTCTTCTCCATTTATAAATTAGAAATAACGAATAGTAACCATAGCGAAATGGTATGAACTAATATATGTCATGGTTTACTAACAATTGATCAAATTTTCAGATCTATTTTGTGTTATTGTATATCAATATACATTCTTCGTTTTTTCCTTGCATTGTATCCGAACTCTATTCATTTTAATCTTATAATCATTCCATTTTTATTGTTACTATGTAACAGTTAAGTTAAATATTATATATAACTTATCTTCATGCACTTGAAATATTGATTTTCTGACAAAGCATCAGCATTATTCAGCATGTAATAATTCATCTGTATGGACCTCTAATACAATAATTTTGCATTTAATGTTCTTTTAATTGCTCATGATATGGTTAGTCAAAGTATGCATAACATTTTATTTTAAAATTATTGGTACTATTATTTCTGAATTGTAAGACAACAACATACATGACTTCATAGTGTTTTACCATGATCGTATTTCTTGCTTTTACAAATGACATGAATACGCATAGTGTACTTACAGTATTTGATTTCATCTGCATAGATCACTTGCTGCATAGTAGTATTCCTGTCAGCTATCTATTCAAACTAGAAATATTCTTTTCTCCATGGTATCATTAACAATGCAGGAAATCTGAATAACCCAAATAAGCAAAGCTGATGGCTGTTGACTGTAATTTATCAACCAGGAGAATTCTTAAACCAGTGATGTATGTGATTCAATGAATGAATGTTATTTAAGAATAACCTAGCTGTTACACATATGAATATTAGCTAACCATGTTGTTAATATTTTTACATATCATAGTGAGTGACAAGTGCTTAAATTTAGTAATACCAACTGTTTATACAATCTTTATCTAATGAAGATTATTACTTTCATAGTTCAGCGTTTCGTAAGCAGAAAATTCATCTTTCCTTTAGCTTTTATTTCTGATGGAACCTGTTAAAGTACTAACTACAAATAAGTCATGTGATACGTCTATCAGAATGCATTAGATACTTTTTTTATTGAAAGTATGTTTCATGTGATATACGAAAAATATCTTTTCACCGAAATGGATGTAACACTTAAACGACTTTTATCTTTGCATTTAACTGATTATTATTTAGATGGAAAACTTATAACTGATACGACTGTAATATTTTCCAGTTATTAAGTAGTATTAAAGATGAATAATAGTTCAGTTATTTCTACTAATGGATATTAGTAGAATATGTGATATGACGAGTTGTCGTATTAATTGTAAATGAAAATTACGAATTTCAACCCCATGATCATGTTTTATGCTTTCTAATATATTCAAATGACAATACTTGATCATAAGGTTTGTATTTTCAGTTTATGTGACGTTACATGTTGTTACAATGCTATACCGAGTAAAACAATTGCTTTCAGTTTACCACACAAGACTGAATGGCATAAGACACATTATATTATGTAACATTTTACTTACATATTAGTTTAAGGAAAATAACAGTGTATCTAAGTTTTCGGAGTCACAATATTTAACACTGATTTTACTTGTTTGAATCTATTTTCGAAAACTATAAAAAGTAGTAGAAATTTGTCACTTACTACAATATTAAAATGTGATTAAATGTGATCAGTTTATGATATAACCTGGTCATTACCCAATGTCACAGATGACGTATGTTGTTAGCTTTAACTAAAACCAAAGGGAAGTACTCTTCAAAGTTAGTCACTAAATAACACAGATAAGTGGTTATTTAATTATTCGTTTCATTGTGTAGGAATCCTTTATTGATATATTTATTGAACAAGCTAATATACGTTATGGATTTATGAAACGTTGAATAAACGTAAATATACGAAAAAATTAGATTTCGAGTCAAATTTTACTGATTGCTTATAGAGATTATTTGCATACTCTATTGGTTACCTGCCTACTTATTTGGGTTACTGGGTTCTGAATATAACCCTAATGCAACCACTAAAATAGTAATGATATGAGTAATAACATCAAATAAACTTGAACCGTATGACGAAAATTTATTTCAAGGCTAAAAAGAGGAAATAATGCACTGACCTATGGAGCTTTCACGTGATTAAACCAATATATCCGACTTACAGTAAAGAATCATGTCTATTGTAAGTTAAGCAGTGAATAGCATTTAAGTAATGTATATGCATCCAGTTATAATAGTGATTCTTCAATTAATGTCATTCTGTTTAACCCGTTATTTTTGACTGTAGAAATAAAGTGGATTAATGTAATAAGAACGAAATAAGATCAATTAATGTTCATGTAAGCATTTCAATATTACCTTCAATAATGGGAATAAAAGTATGTTTTATAAAAATATATTGACCACATCTCATCTAAATGTTCCTTTCAGGGATAACTTTAAAAACTGCCTGATAGGTGTATATCAGTAACTTAATATATTTTAACTACTTTTCACTTTAAAAATCTATAACTTTTTGATTTTAAGCAATGAAATGATGCATTTGATATTGTCATTTAAAACAAAATGTCTAATAACTGTCTAATATCACTTCTCCTCAGTTTTAATAACTGTCTTATTAACTTTATCTTATTCATCATTTTATTGATATCGCAGATAAATAAACATTTATAAATTTAGTTAAAACGGATTAAATTGAAGTTTTATTTCACAAGTGAGTTTTAAACTTTGTCATATATATTAAAGAACTTAAGTAAAATCTGACCTTATGGTATGTGTGCTATAATGAAATTACTGATGAAAATAACTTCGCTTGGGCGTTTTCTAAAGTGGCATTTACATATCGAGAACAGGAATTCATGGAAACTTTCTTTTTTAGTTCTTATCCAGCAGAAATGTAGACGGTGATGTTGTATATGGCAGATTAACTAGAGCTGTTAGATTAAGTTTTTATACACTAAATCTTTGTCATTTTCTAGCCAACCATTAATGGTTGTTAAAGTGAAAGACATGTTGCCTGACTTCGCTACACCCAGATATCTTAAAATTTAGCTTCACTTGTAGAATAGGCTTTATTGGGTTGGCTACCATACAGCCTAATCAGAGAGTCAATGAGCCTCTACCATTCTGGTTTGGAAAGAGTTCAAGTTAATCTGTACGCAATTTTAGTTTATAACACTTGATAAGTAATAGGTATGTAGCAGACCAGATTAGATCAGTTAGAGTTGTGTATTCTGTACCGCTAGGCTTTCTGAGTAAAGTTTGTTCTTGTCTATTGCATATAACAGAATCTATTGAGATTCGAGCTGAAAACCGGAGTCTATGTATTCAAAACAGATGTATGATGTCATCACCTCTTTGATGACACAACAACCATTTCTTCGCAGATGTTTCCTTTGGTTTTAAATCACCCTTGACATATCCTATTTTCATTCGTTTTGTATGTGAACTGATTATTTATGCACTTTTAATTTTGATGTATATTATAATGAACATTGTTTCATTAAGCTCAATTTCCAACGTCAGGTCCTACTTCCACTGCTGAGATATTTATCTAATTAATCAAAACAACTTTGAACTATTCAAATCGCTTAGTCACACTGTTATTAATCATATCACGATGAGTACACCTATCATGCTACTATCAATTTAAACCTTTCACTTATTACAATCAGCTATATAATCCATATTTTTCATTGTGATTGCCAACTCACAAATCCACTTGAATGGTTCAACATCAGTTATATTTTCATATAAATATTGGCATGTAGTAAATGTGACGCTGATGAATATCTAAATAAAAACAATATATCTCTCTTATATGTGTTATTAGGATTTATATAATGAACATTCTTATAACTTCTCTATTACGTGCACTGTAATAGATGGGATAGTATTCGAATTTATTAAACATTACTATCATTGATTATATATTTTCCTATTTCTAACTAAGTACAGGGTATTGCTATTCAGCTAATGCGAAAAATCTAAAGGTCAATGTTTTCACACAAATGCCATATGGATGACAGTTGATGTCAAGAATTAAATAAGTAATTGGACTAGGTGTTAAATCAAAACAATAACAAAACAGTTTATTGATTATAACTTATGCATTAAAGGTGACGAATTTTGTTCATACATGATTTAATTGAATAGACAAAGAAGATTCGAGATTAGGGCAACAAAGATTTAACATATATATTTGGTTGCTTCTAATTAAGAAATCTCTGATTGGAGACTGGCATTTTTTTAAGACGAATCGTTCTCAGTCAAATCGAGTAGAAACAGTTTTCTACGTTAATCGTCAAGAAAGCTAATGGATAAATCATTAACATTTATGAACACTGAATTCGATCAAGTAGTAGTGAAACTTCAATTGAATTAAAACAAATTTAATTCTTCATCAGTGTTTTAGTTAATAATTTATACATGACAGATGTTTCGCATAAACAAGCATAACTTTAACGAAATTGTATTTTAAAGACATTGAAGTCCCATATGATGGAGTCATGTTTCGAAGATATGCTGATGAAGATATTTCGATATACATGGGGAATATTTATTATTTGTGTGCTAAAAATGTAGTAAGTTATGCTTTTCAATCTGTGTAGGAATTTCTGAAAAACTCGTCTAAGTGGCAGTCATTTAAATAACGTCTTTGCAGCATGACGAAAATCTATACTCAGCTTTTAAAATTACTCAATTTAAAAGCTAGAGATTATATGATTGAACAATGCGATTTATGTATAATGAAATCTGGAAGCTGTTAACATTTTCTGTGTATCCTTGAAACAGCACAATATCTATTTGATTAAATGTGAAAACTTTGGTCAAGAAGTGCTAGTTTCTTTTACTTTAATATTCATGATCATCAAGAGTTATGAAATTATTTGCTGCTTTTTATATTATTCTTTCTATTTGTTTCTATGCTATGAAAACATTCACTGTTCTCCTTTATTATTTTACATATTTAACAGTTCTGAGAATTTATTCATGTTAGTGTGCTTGTAAAATTGATATTAAACAAATCAAACAAGGATATACATGGAATAATTTAGTCTACTATTGAATGTGAATCTAGGTAGTCCTGGTAAAAAGTGGAAATATTTTACATTTTTAATTTCTTTTGTCATGAAATATGATAATAGATCATAGAACAGTTTTTTTTAAATGGGACTAGCATGAATCGATTTTGCCTCTGAGTCTTTCAGTATATTAATTCCTTTAATGTGCAAGCGTCTCTGCGTCTCTGACTTTTGCACGGACACATAAAAAACGGATGGTTAATTTTATGAAATTTAAATCCCCATCTATTTCTAAGAAACATTAAAATAAATGAATCAAACATGAAGGAAAGAGATTGATTTGTTATATAAATGTCCAGTGAATATTATATTTGACTGTCTGTAATTATTTGGTTTTGGTATATAAGATACTTATACTGTCAGCATTGATTCATACTAAACAGCTTAAACATGACGTTTTAGAAAATGTTTAAATTATTCTAGAATATTTTTGTTTTTTTGTCAATAAATAAATAGTAGTACTGTGTGCTTTGTGTTAGTTAGTACTAAAAAGCAAGAAGTATATTTATTCTGTAGAAAAAGCTATTAATCTTATCGGCATTCGAAATTACTGCTACAGTCGACAATTTAATATTAATAAAGATTGTATGCAATAGAATGACATAAATAATAATGTGAGTAAGAATAAGTTGCTTCTTAGAGGTCAACACTTAATTTTATTAATTGTTTATATTCAATTACTTATTGACATTAGTAATAATTTCATACTGACAAATCTATGTGTAGGAGAACTATGGATTTTAATCATTCAATTAGACTAAATCTTGTCAAATTATGTATTCAATTCTTCTACAAAATCCGGTTAAATGATTTTATGTCTAGTATTTCTGAGCATAAAAGTGACTGTAAAATCATGATTGTTTTTTAAAACAAATGTAGTATTTACTAAATAATTAAAATAAGTGTAAGTTTAACTTCAAGCTGTTCAATAAAAGTTGTGCTGACTTGTCTTTAAGCATAATTTTACTCATGATTATTTTTATCGTTCCTGCATCATTGTTAATATCGGCCTATGTATATACATAGCAACTATTATTTTGTGATCACTTAAATGTTTACATATATACATATATATACATATCTGTTTGATTGTTTTATATCCTATAATTAAATTATAAGACATTTGTAACTAGTTGGTTATTATTATTAAAATTAGTAATAGTATCAAATGATTGTTTACATTTGTTTTACAGAATGTTTTAGATATCATGCTCTAATAATTATTAATCTATATGATACATTATATTGAATGTTATAAAATTATTGAGAAATTACTAAACAATGTTACTTTTCACTAATCATTAACTTATGTTGCTCATCTTAATGCAAAACAATTTCAATGCATCTGTTTTCATACAAAGTGAAATACATTTAATTAGTTTTTAAAACTATACTTCAATAAAGTTGTGGTATTTATTTTAAATTAATTTTCAGCGCTTTAATTAGTTTCCTTTCTTTTTTATTGTTGTAAGTTAATTTTCAACCAACCGGAAAACGTTTTGAATAAAAGTAACTTTAAGCTAACTTAATGGGAAAAAGTATCTTGTTCTTTGTATCATCATTAAAAAAAAAAAAGAAATTTTAATAAATAAAACCTAATTGTAACATTATTTACCGTACTGAAAGGATAATTATTACTACCAAGTGATTAAAGATACAAGTTAAGGTTTGTAAGGGAATGAAGGATGTGATTAAGTCTACAATAGCATCCCTCTGAGTAAGGTCTCAGAACTATTAAAAATGGGTTGGTTCCATTACTTCAGTTATCAAATATTGATTAATTATTTACTTCATTTAATTGAAACTATATTGTTTTCGCAGTCAATTATCATGCCATTCTGTTTATAAAGATCAATTAATCTGCATGCAAATTATTTAATAGTTTATTGCTTAGTTTCAATAAAATACTATTTAAGAGTTTCATTATTAGGTCAAAATGCTGACGAAATATTTGTCAATGAGTTACAAATCTAAATGTTTTATAAGTAAAAATTGAAATGAATAGTCTTTGAATTCATTAAGACAAAGCTGAGATTAATATAGTAACTTGTACAATCAGTTATTAAGTTCTACTTCTTAATTTTCATGATCTATGAATCTATTCATTGTATTTGATTACGCTTTACATTGTATTTCCAGCTTAACAGTAGTTCAATGACTTTTTTTTTCAGAAGTTATAGCATTAAAATTAATGTCGATTTACATCGTTATAATGAATTCAATAAAATCTATCTCTTTAATACAAGAAAGAATTATGAAGCATTTCAATCAAGGGGTAGTAGTAGTAGTAGTAGATATCTATTAACACATTTTCAACTTTAAAGAAATCAGTTACTTAAAATATCATGAAATAAATTAACTTTTTGTATTCCATTACTTACTAGTAATATAGCATGCTTATGTCATTGTGTAATTAACTATTTTTACTAAACTTATTTTAACTACAATATTGAAATGTGGAAACTATGTGTTCAGTTTTGCCTATCTCGAATGAAAGTATTTTATATTGACTGTTTAGTGAGGTTAGTAAACAATGTTATTGTTAGATAAAGATATGGGATGTGTATTAGTGTTGATTATTCAGAAATAACAATTGTTGATAGAATTCGCCTTGTTGAAAGTTGACCTTTCTTTAATTTTCATTTGAAGTCTTAGATTGTTGTGCGTTAAAATAAGCTATCCCTATATTATACTAATTACATTTTGATTCTAGGCTAATTAAGATTATTTAAATTCTAATCTGTTTAGGGTATTACGTAAAACGGCAATTTCTATGCAACCGAATGAAAGTTTTGTTTTAAGTATACCAACTTCCCTCATTTGAATATAAAGTAAACTAGAATTATTCAGTTTTAATGGTTTATTTATGCTTAAATATTATGTCTGGTTTGTTTGCACTTCCATACTGTTAGTTTTTATATAAAGTTAAACTACGTTGGAAGCAACAAATCATGTTCTTGTCTTGAAGGAATGTTAACCATAATAGGTCATTTCTTTAGCTGTTTCGCTACTTTAAAGAAATGCATCCTAATGATTCACGTAGTTAAATAAAGTTTCGTAGAATGAAGTCTGTAATAAAACATGTGATCGTGACATTTATCCCTGGTTATTTCCATATACACTGCATATCTGAAGATAATTCAATATCAGATCTGTCTAAAAAATATCACAAGAATATTTTTATAGTTTGAAAATCAGCCAGTATTATCGCGATAAAGTATTAGCATTGTCTTGTCAAAATAAATTTCACACGTATTTATAACAACAATCACAACGATGTGATCAGCTAACCTGCACATTTAATATGAGTTTATGCAGATCAAGATCACTTGTTGTTGACTCCTGTACCAATAACTCCATTATCATTTCTGATGAAGAGTCTTAAAAGTTCATCTCACTAATGAATAATGCTTCAGTTTATTCTGTTTTGTTGCGAAATTCCAACAAGTGAAATTTATTCTGAATGTATCAGACTTAAAACCCACCGTCCATACAAACTGTTAATTCAAATTGACAAGAACATTCAAAAGTATTGTAACAAAATTGCAATTCTAATTTATTTGTATTAGGTAAGAGAATTTAGGTCAAGTTAAACGGTAAATAAACCAAGAATTGAATTCACATTGATACAAATCCGAATATCCTAAATTCATCTTGACAATCAAAGCTTGAATTACATACTGATTATTAGTTTAGCGTAAAATAAACGTAGTTCCTTGTCAATTTTACGAAACAGCTTAAAAAATATACCAACCAAATAGCAAAATTTTGAAGAATGTTTAGGGGAGTAATGATGGTGTTACCAGTGATACGAGTCAATTTAAAAACCGAGAAAATGATTGACTAATTTATATGTCTGAAAGGTTTTGCTCCCACAATCATAAATTGCCGTCGTTTTTTATTTTCTTGGTATATTGGTAATGAATATTAAACAGGAATCATATAGCAAAACCTGTTAGAACAAATCATTTGAAGAGGTTCTGAATGTTACAAACAGAATATCTGTTTGCCATCTAAGGTGTCATTACGCTACCAGTCAGCCCTGTATTTAATTGCACATTATTTATCGTTCTCTTATACTGCCTAATAACAGCCATGTTAATAATAACAACTTTTGCATTGGATAACAAAGTGATTATAATGATATATTTCAGTGCTGTTGAATTATTAATAACTCAAATCATTTGTATGTTAAACTTGGAAAGAGCCCTCCCAACATTTCGAAAAGAATATTTTACAAAACTTTAAGCATGATAAACATTATCAATTAAGTAGTAGATAGCTGAAGTGGTAGAGAATGAAAAAAAGGATACCGTTTTTTCTCATTAGTGTTTTGATTTATTTAATTATCTGGGTAAACTTAAACAAATATGAATGATTGCGGATTATTTGTTTCATTTTTCAACAAAATACTGTCTATAAACAACTTATTTTAAGTAGTATAAATTTATAACTACTGAGTTTATTTACTAGAGTAGGTGAAAATAAAAGATTATTGATAACAGATAAACAACTATTTTATTTATCTCGCAAAAACAATTAAGATGTAAAGTGTTTCTTAGGAAACTTTAGGTTCCATTTGTTACTTAAATATTTATACGTCTTGGGAACGACGCCAAACTCAGAAATAATCTATATTTAAGTTATTCGTATAGACACCTTTATGTGTTATGCAACTTATTATTGCAAATATGATATTTCGCTAGTAGAAATACAAAAAAACTGTAAGTTTCAAAATTTTAAAACAGTGTTGTATTCAGTTAAATTGTTTATTAACAGTTTTTAATGTAGCATTAACTGTAATAGTTCATTTTAAACGATTTATATACATATATATATTACTATCAATAGCGTAGAGTTTTTGATAGTGCTAAGGTAAGTTATCGGTTAAGTAATATATCAACTATGGACAAAATATTCATTTAATAAGCCGGAAAGTTTTCCACAGAACAGAGGCCTAGTAAATCCGTATGAAAAAAACCAATTAATTGACAGTAAGCGTTCAGTAACTGCCTACATTTTAATAAATTAACAATCTGTATGTTACAGAAATCTAAAATTAGGAAAAAAAAGCATGGTGAAGTGTTGTCAATCACACCACGTTCATACTATGGCCAGAAAAAACTCAAAGTTCATAATATCATCAACCCTACTGACGGTAAATAGAAGAACTCACAAAAGTAGACGGTAAATTTTATTGAAGAAATTTCATGCGATTTCTACATGTTATTGATTTTACAAACTAAGGATTAAAGAACATTTAATGGAGGAGGCAATATAGTGATTATTAAATAAGGTGATATCCATGTCTTAATTTCTGTAGTTGATGAATAACCTACGAGACTGATACTTAAAAATCATCGGTGATTTAAATAAACTGTGACTCAGTTTGCGTCACATATTTTATATGTTAGTGCATTATTTTGTTATGAAGTGTAATGCATGTTTTCTTAAAAGCTACTTTGTCTTCTAATGTCCGTTTATTAAGAACGTTTGCATTAATCAGTCTGATTTGTGGATAGTTCCACTGGGACACAACCAATTCACTTTAATTTATCAGTTAACGCATCATTTCTATGCTACAAACTATAAGTTGCTAATATTTGCAGAAGGAAATAAAAGTGATCACATATTTAAATGATAAAATTAAAATGATTTAGACATAGATAGTCCATTTGTATGATAGAAAGTCTATATTTACTATGGTCGGCTTAATAAATCATAGAAACTTATTTTTTGCTTCAGCAAACATTTATAGCCTAAATAAAATAAAATTGTACTTTGATGTTCTATGATAAGAAACAATGAAGTAAAATAGACAGTCATGCATAAAAAATCGAACAGTTATACAGTTGTTAATGTTTTTTTTTCAGAAATCTTACACAGTCTAGCTCACATGTCTTTACAACATTAGTGATTGCACCTTTTACGCAACGCAATGTATGGGTTATTTAAACTGTGCTACAATATTTAGTTTTGGTTAGCCAATTATTTTACTACAAACCAATATTAGCTTTGATTCCACCGATATAATGTATATAGCTTACCAACGCAAGTAACTAATATATACACTACATGTGTAAAGTAAAACAGTTTCAATAAAATTATTCTCAGTTGACGACATTACTAAGTGCAGGCTGAACGAACACTGTAACAATCACTAAACTTCCCAATATCAAAAAGCAAACTAATTCGAAATAAGAATCTGGAGTTATTTTAATGAATTTCTGAGTAGTGGTTGAGGAGACTGAACAATCTTCTGTGTAATATGGATGGTCTCATCAGTATATGCTAGAAAACTTGTTTCTGATAAACTTCATCAAGAACCTATAAACAGGGAATAGCGCCTAAGAGGCAAAGACAGTTAAGTCAGATTTATAATTAAATATCTAAAAGGTGGCCTAAGAGAAACTATTATTTATTTATTTCGATAATGAGTAATTATGTTACCGTGTCAGTATAAAATAGCTTTAACACTGCAACTACAAGGACGTATCCTGAAACTAAACCGGTTATTTTGCACTAAACAGTATTTTTTCTGGTTCAGTCAAAAAAACATAAGGCACTATTAACGTGTTTTTTTTAGATGTTTATATAAACGTGTATTTGCCAAGAATTATATTCATCAGAGAAGAAATAGATGGGTTTACCTCAAATTTTATGAACATCTGCCAGAAGTCAATAAATAAAATAAAATGATAACATTAATCAATGCTTCATCAAGGCATCTAATTATCAGACTACACTAGGTAAATATTCTATATTTTTTCAGAGACTAGGAACCTCAAATTCTCCTGAGTGTCATGAATTTATCGTTATTAAACTTTTCAAACCTGACTATTTTTTGCACTAGAAGTAGATTGTGTCTGAAAAATCTCGGTGACTGAAAAGTAAATAATTAAATCTCAACATATCACCAGACGAACTTATCAAAGTTATCGGAGATATATAAAGTCGAATTACCAAATATGTGTTCAATTATATTCTATGGTCGTTCTTCATAATGATTATTCAAAGTTTATTTCATTACAACAATGTCACTATTTTTCAAATCTGCACTGTTTTGCTATATGACTGTAATTGAATGAGCTTAGTTCATGTTATTTGCAATTGTTTTCCATTTATTTACTATTATACAAGCTTACTTTATACTGTGTGTATTAGGGATGTTATACTCAATCATTTAACCTTGTTTAGACTTTCGCTATGTTATTAAATTCTAAAGTTCAACCACAAGTGGACATTTGGCTTTGTTACTTCGATTTTGCATATTATACTGGGTATTCCAAAGGTTATCAACTATGAATTGATGTCAACTACATGATAGATTCTTCAGAAATGACAAAATTATACATACAAGTTAATTTCAAAGCTATATTTAACATCACAACATTAGAATGAATATGACACTATAACCAGCTATTTATCGTCTGACTACAAACAAAGTAGCTTACAACAGTAAAATAGCAGTTAAAGAAAATTCTGAACCTAAGTTAGTTATTTTTTCATTAAGCTCGACTTACTTTGCATCCATTTCATCCTCATTCGTGACTATTTAAATAATATAGACTTCCAAATGTATGCGATTTCTGTTGCGTTAAATGAGTGTACTGTTGTTGTTTAGCTTTTCAATGCTACTTCATAATCTTCCATGTAATATATTACAAAGATACAAATAGTTTAAATGTGTATATTCTATCAATTCTACATTACTGTCTATTCAATCAGATTTAACTTTTGTTGAAATTAAAGTGTTTTTAAATAAAAGAAGCCGGTATTTGCTATAAAATACTGAATGCAGAAATAAAGTTGGCTTTAGTTATCGGTGAAAATAAAAATTCCGGCATCAAATGTGAATAGTAGAAATTGTGAAAAAATGATCATTTTTTGAAATCCTATCAGATTACAGTTTAGTTATTATTAAACATTTTTCAAAATGGAAATTATGTTTACATAGCTTAAAATGTTTTAATTTTCTTGAAAATGCAATGTTATTGAAAGTTATATGAATAGAATATATTCATAAATAGTCTCAGTCAATGGAATTAAAGAAATTCCAACGTTTCGCTCGACAAGCTGGTTCGAACTTCTTCAAGGAAATAACCAACATAAAAAAATTATTGTGGTTCTATAAATATGAACAAAACTCAAAAATATAAATCGACAAAATAGATTAAAAAATGCATTCAGACATTATCTACTACTCGAACATTCAAACACATTACAGTTATTTATTTATTCTGTTCAGAATTATTACACAATTCAACGTGTTACAAGTTGTAAATATACATGCATCATTTGACTTGTAATTTTCACCACACTTATCTACTCCTACTCAAATTTGCTTGATTGAACACGTTAATCTTCAGAGTCGTGTATGCGCACAGCTAAGGAATCCAGTACTAGGACGAAACAGCTGTCCAGTGCTTCGGGTGATTGGTGGCTGTCTGGTTCAAATCAATTCATGATAGTAAAATTGATAGTTAGTTAATTCCACAACCTCCACTTATAATCTTCTGATTGTTTATCTTTTTCTGTGAACATAGATCTGAATAATATATATATGCACAAATGTTTTTAACTTGCAACATCCTATCATCCATAGCATTTCAACATTAGTTACCCCTGTAATGACTCATGTAATATTTTCATACCCTGGATACAATTGAACATTCTTAGTGACATTAAATCTCTTATTTACATTTATATCCGATAGTTTTTCATTTTGATTATTTCTCTGAAGAATCCATGATCAGGTTATTGAGAGAAATATTGAAATTTCTCTAACTTCACTTAAATGGAATTATTTACAAATATATTCTATTCATGAAGTTTACATATACTCGGTATCTAAGTTTAATGCATTTACCTAAAGACAATCCTATAAGATAATCTGTATAATATTAAACTATTCAGAATGATAGTTATTAGCAGGCAATATGTAAACAATAGAAAGTAGTTCCTTTTCTTTTTTTCTTTCAATTTTAATCATTTCCTTTGAACACATTGAAATATCATACTCATAATCTAATAACTGAAAATGACATTTAGTTTATCATTTGTACATTTATTTGCTTAAAGGCAATTAGATTATATAATTTTTCTTAGGAACTTCTACATGAATGTAGAATAATTATCATATAATTTAATTAAAATAAAGCAAAATGTGTTTAGATAAATATTTACATGATTTTATTCAATTAAAGTTAACTTAAAATGTATCATGGCAATTTACTTAGAAAATATAATTTTATTATTTACATTAACTATTGGTAAGATTCTAGTTTAAATATCTATAACATTTGCAAGGGATTCGAACTTGACGCTACTAAATATTGTAATATACAGTTACTATATTAATAAATTACAGTTTAGTGGTAGAATGGGCTTAGTGTAAAGAATCTTAGGTCATATCATTAACAATAGAATAATGTCGGATGAATAAAATCAATGCTTCTAACTAATGAAATTGTGATACTTTTTGTTTAAAAAAAATTACCTTCTGGTAAAATAATACAATATTTGCAGTTGAAAATTTGTAATACTTGCTTATTCTTGTACTTTAGCTACACAACATACTACAGACTAATATGATAAGAGAAATGAAGAGGCGTACACTATCGTTATTGACAGAGTTCAGCTGTAAATGTTGTCATTTCTTAACTAGATTATCACAAAGAAGGCGACTTATAATTCAAGCACACTATTTAAAAAGCAACAAGCATGAAAATATAGCTTTGTAACTAATTTGTCTACTTTTTTGTAAAATTTGTGTTATATTGTTACTGAGTCTGATAAGGTATATTGTTTTTATAAGTGTTTCAGTTCACATGAAGCTGCATATTTAAAATCTTCTCAGTAGAATATTATGTTACGTTCCAGTCGCCAATAAGTATGCAATATGGAAAAAAAGTGTTAAAGACCTCTTCCTCAGTTTACTGATTCACTGGTGATTTACATGAAGAATTTTATGTGCAAAGCTGTTTATCTGTTAGCGTATGTTATTTATCAGTTTTGAATTTAAAGAGTATTCATTTCGAGGACGAATTTTCAAGGTATAACTTAAATAAATGCATGCAGAAACAAAACCAAAGATCTAGATGCTACAGATTTCTAAACTTGTGTTACTTCTTAAAATTGTTAGGAATCTGAATTTCTTGATTACATTCAGGCACCGTAAACTTAGTGAATCATACGTTTATCATTGTTGTAGTATATCAACAATCTTCTCTGTACCTCTATTAGCATCTGGTTTTTCTGACATTTTATTATCGGTTTACACTTGAATTCAGTTTGTTTATTACAGTTATTTCATTTATATTTAGTTAGCCAATCGACCTTATGACATAAAGATCCAAATATAAAGAAACTGAATAAACACTCGTTATTTATCCGAGAAAATCTGTTTCGTATTCATCGAAATTTGATGTTCAAGTCATATAATATCAATATTTCATGATTGCATGTTTGTTTCATTTGTTGGAATTAACGATGCTTTAGATTTTGACTAGCTATCTCTCTTTATCCTACAACTTATTACATAGTTGCATTCATTTTTTTTTATAAGTAAAGAGAACGTGTTCCAAATGTTTTCTTGTCAAAATATATTTCCCTACAAAGTAATTGCTACATGATTTTATCATCTATTTGTGTATATTAATGAAAGTAAGTGTTACATTAATCACTAAAAATCAAATAAATCACTTAAGTATTGTTAACAATAATAGTTATTTGAAGGTTTTCAATGAAGTTTACTACTTATTGTACATTGTTCAATTATAAATATCACGTTAGAAATCTCAAGAAATTCTTATCTTGTGCACATTAACATCATATCAATAATGTAATCAATGATTTAGTTTAAAGCAATCAGTGAACTGTTAAATTGACTTGATTGTTCATAGTTAAACTTCAATATTAAGTATAATCAACTAATTTTGTCCTATACAAGTTGATTACACGTATCGGCTACTAACTAGTAGCTTATGTTATGTGAATGTACTCTTTAGTGGTGATTGAATCCAGTCGACCATTGGCGTTATCATATACAGACTTTTAAATTTACTTGCCCAGTTAGATAGTCTATATTTAGTGAATGGTAAAAAGATGAAATTTTTTACAGTTACATTATGTGACGCACATACATTTTAACGTCATATCAGTTTCCAACAACGTCAGTAACACTAAGTGAAAGTTATTGAAATCAGTTAAAATGATGGTTAGATTTACTCTGGAAAGGAGGAAGGAATTTGTTAAGTAATTCATGGTCTAATTGTATGCTATGACAAATCACCATTCGAGAAAATACAAAAGTAACTGATGAAGACCTAATTAGTAATCACAGTAAGTATAATTACTTGTAAACTATTATAGTGTTTTTAAAACAATTCAGCACACGACTATTCGAAACATAAAACATAATTCATCGTTGATACCTAATTACATCTATGCCAATAAGTTGCATTTAGGTCACAATGTAAATCTATTGTTTATTTTAATGCCGGTGATTAATTATTTTAATAACTTTTACCATATTTTTCAAATTTAAACGAATGTGTCTATTACACATCTGTAGAATAAATAGGGAAACAGTTCATAGTAAATTAGCAAACTGAAGGGATGTTACTGAGGCGAAATTCTTGTTCAAAAATATTCTGACATTTGTTTAAACAAAAAGTCAAGCGTCATTTATATTGAATTGCATTAATGTATTTTCAGAATTGCAGTAGAGTAAGGAAGTTTACAAACAATCTGCTCTGAAGTAGATGCTTAAGGAATTATTATAAGCACATGTTTAGTATAACAAAGACTTTTTAAGAAAAGAGTAAGTAAACTTGACTGAGGCATTTTAGGTATTACTGCAGGTTCATTGATTAACTACGTTGAATGATAGCCTAAAAGTACTTTAGATAATGAAGCAATTGTAAAAATAAAATCAGCTAATCAGTCTACTACAATGAGATCGCTAATGTGAAATATTAATATAGATTCATTATGAATACTCTCTAATAATAAATGAGTCACAAGTAAAATAGTCAATATAGCCAAAATTCCTGAAACTAATGCTTTATCACTGGGACATGTAATAATGCATGAATCTATTAAAGGTATAAACTTGTTTATTTGATGGTAATCTGTCATATGGGTATGCTTTGTTCATTAATATTATCATTAAACAAACTCCTACGCCAGTAGTTTATTCGTAATACTTTTGCTCCATGAAACAAACTTTTCACTTCTGAAAAAAGTACCTTAAGCTTCTAACATTGAAAATTTACTAATAATTGCAATTATTTAATATATAAATCTACAACAGTTTTGCTTAATTTTGTTAGGGTTACTTATATCAGTGAGTGCCTTCTTCCTATTAACATGGATTATGCATAATTAGTATCTGTAATATAAAGCAAAATAACTGTAACGAATCCAAGAGATTGTTCATATTGTCAGTAATGCGATTAACTGCTTAATAAACAAGTTTAAATTAATGTTAGTTCATTACTAGTTAGTGATTCTCATCGTTTCTTGAATATGAAAACTTCAAGAGGATTAACTGTGATACATTAAACAGATTTTAATTGATCTTTATTAAAAATGTTTTGTTTACTTAAAAAATCAATGAAATTAACTGAATTGTATTTGTCCAAAGAAAATGCTGGTTTGTTTGGATTAACTGAAAATTTGGTAAGCAAAATGATATATTGGTTTATTTGAAATAAGCTCTAAAGTGTAATAAGAAGGATTAACTGTTTGTAATTATAAAATGATGTTTATATACAAATTTAAGTCAATGTAGAAATTATTGAATACCAGATGGTTTATTAGATTTTACTATGTACTTGGTCATAAAAGTCATTTTCTAGCAAACCAAAATTCATTTCATTTTCATAATTTTTACTTAGATTTAGTCAACATACCAAAATTAAATGTGACATGTAAATTTGTTCTGTACATCTAATGATCATTAATTTCATAGTGTATAGTTGGGTTGCGAAGGAATAAGTTAAAAGATAGTTCGTATTAGTGAACCAAGAAGTAATAATGATCTATAAAAAATCACTTACTAATTATTAAAATTATGTCGGAAATTGTAGACTACTCGGTTGGACTTGATTAAATGCAATCGATTGGTATGGATGCAAGTCAGTCGTAATTGCATATGTTAGTCATTTATCTCTGATTAGTTATAGTATCTATAAAAACATCTAACTACTTAATCTAAAACCATATTTTAATACTTTGGTCTTTCATATTAATTTATAAGTGAATAATTAGTAAGAAAGTTATCTTTTGTGTGTATTTATGTACATATTCCATAAGTATTTGGACTCAATTTATCATGAACTGCTTATTTCTCAAGTTTAATTGGCAACAGAGACAATCTAGTAAAAAGAAACTTGGCTTTCATATAAACCTAGTAATTAGTATCACTACAAAATAAGTAACATGAGTTGTATTTCGACTGACATGTTTAATTTAAATTGTACAGTACAGTTTAGCTTATGAAGACTTCTGTAATAAGTGTAATTTCATCAGACTGAAACGCAGCCACTGTTGTACATCATTTTCAAACTTGTGGAAGTATGAAATTCTTAAATAATAGTCATCAATGTGTTTACAATGTATGTGTAAAGTTTTATTTTGTTTCGAAAATAATGATTGGATAGTTGTTAACTCAATGTTAATAATAAGTTATTTTGAAGTTTAGTTTCACGAAGCGGTGTAAATTCAATTATGTATGCTCTTGGTTTCCAAATGATTATATAGATTATCTAGTACTGGGATGTCGTTCAAAACAACTAGATAAATACAAATACATAAATACATATAGCCAATGCTTATGTGACTCCGAACTGCACACTATCTGTTCTATTCCACTTTGACAATGAGTTACCTGAGTTTACCGCAATTTCTTTCAGTCGGTCTTTTTCAGTTATATGTGGCGACTTTAACTCGTCAGAATGCAGTTTCCTTCATCATTAGGTCACCAAAACCTAGTATACTTTTCAACTCACTGCGATTCTCTGTTTCATTTAGTTTCTGTAAATGAGGTTGAAAAATACGAGACTCGTGAACGGTCTCCTCTTTCAAATTCTGACAGTTGCATCATTTTGAATTTTGCCAAAAGTTTATGGGAAATCAGTAAAAAATACAACATCTTATCTGACCATGAAAAATAAAATATATAAATTACTCAAATGAAAACATCTACTAGTTGAATGATATACTGGAATCAACTAACTGGAACCTCTTTATAAATGAATCATCAAAAACCACTTCATATGTCTTCAAATCTTAAACCAAGTTTTGTCTTGATATCTGTTGTCCAAGTTAAACAACTTTTATTAGATTTGATTGATTGATACCTCCACATCTTAGACGACTGAGGAGAGATAAATAAATTCCCGACAGCAACAAAGATTATACTAAAGTCAGAAGGTTGAATAGCCCCATACGTCAAGAAATAAAACGTTTCAAGTCAGTGTTTGCTGAAAAGTTACTGTCCTGTAAAAATTCTTTTAATGTTTAGGAACTATTCAAAGTGCTAACATACATGAAACAGATTACAATGGATACACATTTTAATGCCTGCTCGCTAAATGAGTCTTTTCCACGGTATTGATCTGACCAGATACTTTTTGATCACAATAAATCGAACGGATATTGCGGTTCCATATTCACCAAAATAGAAGTTTTAGAATGTCTTAAGGCACTCACTATGATGTCCAGGAGCTGATGACATTCCAAACTTTCTTTTAAGAAATGTGCAAATGTTTTGTATCAACCATTTACTAGTATCTTTAACGAATCTTTCTTTTAAACGTGATACCCAAAAGCTTGGAAGAAGACAAAAATAACACCTATACTGAAAAAGCGTCTTCTGGTGGTGATGTAAAGTTTAGACCTATAGCTATAACTTCTCCCTTTCTCAAAACTATGGAACAACTTCTATTGCGTAGGCTGCAGCCAGCAATCAAAGGACATATCGACTCATATCAATTCGCATACAGAAGTACATTGGACGTGGCAGTTATCTTACATCATAATATAATGTCTAGCTCAGAAAAAGGTGGAACGTATATTCAAAGTAGGTTTCTCGATTAAACTTTCGCCTTCGAATACATCCCTAGATTTATATTGCTAAATAAACTTGAGAATATGAACATAGTAAGCTGTATAATCAACTGGCTGTTTTCCTATTTTTCTACGAATGGGCATAATATGCTGTGTACAACGGAAAGTGCTGCACTTATCGATTAATAGATGTGTGTCTCAATATGTTGTTCATTCCCCTTTTCCTTTTCTCATTTTTCTCGAATGACTTGTCCTCTTCCATGAAAAACACATTTGTCAAGTACTCAGACGATCTTACTACTATTATGCCTATTGCTTCTCCCTTAAATTTTTGTGAAATGAATTGCTTTTTAGTGAATATTGAACGCTTAGTTTGAATGGTCTTCAACTTAATCCCTCCAAATGCTAAACAGTCAATCTCAGTCTAAAACATAAATAAGACCTAACTGCTCTTGTGAATTCGAACGATGTTTGTAAAATTGGAGATCCTATATTTAAGACTACGTCGATTGATACTTATCTTGGTGTAACTTTTTACTTCTGATCTATCTTGGTTTCCGCATGTTTTGCTAACATCAGAGAGATTTTTCGTTTAATATGTTATGTGAAGCGATTTCGTAGTTCTGGTATTACCAAGCACTTATTATTACGATTTGCCAGTTCCTGTATATTACTGATTATTTTATATTGTTCCCTATTATTTTTCCTGGCCTTTTCAGAAAAGACTATGTTATGTTTCGTAGAGTTCCAAAAGTTGTTAGTAAAGTGTGTGGTGAGAACTAAAACGTCATTATGAACACGACTGTAAACGGACATATGAAATCCTGCCGATAACCATCTAGTAATATTCTATCAGACATTAACCACCCTATTCAGCCATACTTTTCACCTTGTATATCTTCTGACAGAACGCGACGCTGCTACATTAGAGTTTAGGCACGTAAGGAAAAGTATACATGCTCTACTATCCCGTATTTATCACATGCATTGCGCAAATATATCCCATAGCTCCACGAAATTTCGTCATCTTATTGCATTAACAAAATTTATCAAATTGACTAATTGTTTTGATGTCGTATGTATATATCACAATGACATCATTTTGTATAGGAAATGAATATGAATATTTATTTCACTTAGTATGGACTAAAAGAACGGGAAAAGTGTAGGCGAATTCCCATTAATTAATGTATCAAAGAGCTGAATTCATAACATATTGAAAATAGTATCCAAATATTGAAAAATATATTGATTAAACAAATATTTCAGACACAGATGTTTAAAACGAGAATATAAAAATTAAAGTATTTTCAAAATTCGTTATACAATCAGGTTGTACATATGATCAGCATAGAACCTGGCACATGTGTGCTTCGGTCCAAGTTGCCATACCTCTATATCACAGCAATATCAATATTATATTAATAGATGTAAAAGTTACTTCAATTTCAATAATAACGAGAACAAAGAAACCTATAATATGGAATATGATTCAGGGAATAAGAAGCAGTGTGTAGAAAGCAAGCTATGAAATAATTTTAAGCTTACAATTTAAGGGAGGATACAGAGTGGATATATCTGCATTGCTGTGATCGATTCTGAGACATGTCACTCAGCGTTTTCAGCCACCGGTTACGGTGTTTCCGTGGACTCCAACTAGGTAGTCTGCAGATACCAACATGACTCGAGGCTACAGTCAGCAGCTTCATGGGCTGATGTCATGTTTTGGTTTGGCCACCCCTAACTCTCTTTCTTCCTGCTCCTAAATCAGTCAATATCGTGCGTTGAGATAGATGATGATTAGGCATATTTAACACACGTACTAACCACTTTAGTCGATGAGAATTCACAACCTAATCGACTGATTTAGCATTATTACCCAATACTTGTCGTCTTACTTCGTTATTACATACTCGGTTGAAGGAACCACAGAAATCTTCGAAATAAATTTGCTAAAAGTAGTTCAAGTGTTTTCTTTAAACCGTCATTTAACAGCCTTTCACTGACGTATTGAATCGTATTTATAACGACCTTAACAGCCACATACGAAAGATGTAAGGAAGTAAAATACAGGCATAGATCAAAAAGATATCATAAGTCACATTGAACAGGTTTTGGGGTAATCTGGAGGTAAAGAATGTTTTCTATAATTCTATACTATTAGTAAGTGCTGTTTTTATTTTAATCTTGTTTGGTTCATCATGGCTGTCTTCTCCAAGTCGGTTGTATTTTTACCAAACTATTTTAAGAAGACAGGATTTTGTGTTAACAATTGATAAAGTATAATCTTATTATCTTGTAAATGACTGAAGTATTCCACTTCCTATTACAGGGTCAGTTAAAGTGTATTGTTGTAATTTATACCTATCCGTACATCTTGATTTTATTATCTTATTAATTATTGTGCATTGTTGAGTATTCTGATAGTGATCAATTTTAATTTTACGCAGATCATATAATAACTTACATAGAAGACACGTGAAAAGCCATCTAAACATGTTAAACTAAATGTATTATTTAGCTGAAATAATAGACCAAATCGGTTGCCATGTCGACTGAAACAGAACTACTTACGTGACTTTATTGTTTATTGGCCTGATCTTCACTTTTTATTCATCAAGATAGACGCTTCAACGCTACAATAATGTTTTCTAAACATTTTTTCTTCTTAATATGTTGATTAATCTAAAATTATTTTGGTTTGTTAATTTATTTTGTTTCCTTCTGTTAACCTTAATTCCATAGTAATCCTGTAAATACGTGTATACGTATTTACAGAGTGTGTATTATGCGAGTGTCTTACGTTTCAATCATATGATACTAACTCTAAGGTGTTTACTTATTAAGCTTATAGATGATCATAGAAAGAAACAGTTAGATAATCCCAAAACGCTTATTTCAATATTGAACGAATTAAATAAATAAATTCCATATAATAATCTAAATTACCACAAACTATTACAAAGTAACCGGGAAATAAGATGTAATTACATTAACTAATCATCAATATGATAGAGAGGGGGAAGCATTTGCTTAGAACTATGGTTAAAGAATAGGACATAAAAAACATATATTATGGGGGGTTAGTATTGAATTTATTTGTTTGAGCTAGCCAAATTGACACAGTTAGATATTAAGAGTAAGGGAAGTGTACTTTTCTGCTTATCTAAAACAGAAATCTAAAGACTATCGTCCATCATAGAAAGTTTTGAGAAAATTAATTTAGTTCTGTTTAGTTACAATATATTTTACATAACTGGCAAAAATATGAGCACGTTATGAGTTAATTCTACTTTATCAGTGAATACATCTATTGACCTATCATGATCTAGTAAAATACACTAATTTAGTCTTATACTGGCAGTTGGTTTAGGTAACACAAACTCTGTATTATGTGCTATATGATATGAAGCTTTAGACTAATTTTAGTACTTTGAATCAATTAAGGTAAACCATGAGATTGATTCCAACCTTAATGAGACAATAAAGCATGTTTTACTCGGATTTATTTTAACCTACTGTTACACTTCTCCAATATGTTTATAATGTTATTTGGTTTATTAAGTGACTGAGCACACCACTCTGGTTTATTACATTCTGGTTTGGAAGGTGTTTTTCAAAGATTTTTGACGGTTTGACATTTTATTCATAGCGCCAACTATTTTTTAATTATATTTGTATTCAAATACATTTTAGATTGAAGAGAATAGTCCTGGGGCATGCAAAGTATCATTGTATTTTTTGACACAATCAATGAATAAAGCGTTGAAAACTGTGTCTAGTTTTTATCATGATCAAACTTCTATACCTACGGCTAAGAATATTTTAAGAGGATTTTTAATCATGAACACTAGATATTGTGCAAATAATCCAACCATTCATTTATGTGTTTATTATTATATACAAATAACCTACTACATTATTCACTTTCTTTTAACTTTGAACATCTTAAATCCGTATAATTTAATACGTAAAAGTATTTTTTGTTTAAGTAGTCAAAGAATCAGTTTAATGCAACGAACTATATTTGTTGTTTATATAAATAAACGTAAACAAGAAAAAATCTGTTCAACTTTCTTTAATGGGTTTTGTTTTTTCTTACACAATTCAATTGTGATTTATAGGTTATTTATTCATTTATTTATTTATTTGTTTTAATATTTCTAATAATAAATTTTTATATTATTTGGTTCATTTATTATGTAAATTGATTTGTAAAAAAAAGAATTTTATTCAATAGGAAATAAAAGTATATGAATTAATGAAATTTATTTTGCCTGTCGTGTAGCAACAAAATGAACACTTTACTGTGTTCATTAGATTAATGCAGGCTTTTAAAGTGTTAACACAAATATAGTGAAATTGAGAAATGAAGATATTTCGATTCAGTGTATTTATATGTATAGAAACTAATTGATTATTTTACTGATTGTTTTTATTATTGAAGTTTGAAATAATTACTAATGAGTGTAAACTATGAAGGCTGTTATTGACTTCATTTAGGCGACTGATTGTTTCATGATAATTCAAGTTAAACAGTTTATTGAGAATGTAATTTATTGTACCAAAACGTGATTGTGAGTTTGATACTTTAATGTATGCAAGATGATATTTCACAAGTATTAGCATTAGTCTGTTGTGAAGGAGGTACTACGAAATATAGTTTACCTTTTAATCTGATAATTAGTAAGTGTAACATACTTACTTACTCACGCCTGTTACCCCTCTCGGAAGGAGCATAGTCCGCTCACCTAGTAATCTCCATTTAACTCTGTCCTGAGCAATCCTCTCCAGCTGTCTCCAGTTACTGTTCATCCTTTTGATGTCTGCTTCCAGCTCTCAACGCAGTGTGTTCTTTGGCCTTCCTCTTTTCCGTTTTCTAACAGGGTTCCAAGTTAGTGCCTGTCTCGTGAAACATACAGTCTGATGATTTCCGCAATGTATGTCCTATCCATTTCCAACGTCATTTCCTGATTTCCTCTCCAGCTGGAAGTTGGTTTGTTCTCTTCCAAAGTAGGCTGTTGCTGATGGTTTCCGGCCAACAGACATTCAATATTCTACGTAGACAGTTGTTTGTAAATACCTGTACCCTCCTGAGGATGTTTGAAGTAGTTCTCCACGTTTCAGCTCCATACAGAAGAACTGTCTTGACGTTCGAATTGAAGAGTCTTACTTTGAGGTTGTTAGACAACTGTTTGGAGTCCCATATACTTTTCAGCTTTAGGAATGTTGCCCAAGTGTAACATAGCTTAATTGAAATTACAAACGTGAAGTGAGTTTCCTCTTAAAGTATGGTGTAGTTTGTTAAAAAAACAAATTTTTCCATTTTACCAATGTATCCAGTTTAGATATCCATATCCGGATTTAATGATGTAATAACAAGTTAATTTTATTCCTATTGAAGACGACAGTTCTAAAATGAGCTTGGGCAAATCGAACATATCGTACAGCCCTGGGATAGAGTGAAGGATAAATAATGCAGGAATATATTTATTCGCTTTGTAGTAGTTGCTATTAAGACATGAAGCGTCTGCTTGACAGTACACAAACTGGATTCTAAAATAAAGTTGAAATGCAATTACCGATTTTCAACAAAAATCATGCCTCAGATATTAGTAACTGTTAGCTAGACTAACGTGTATTTGTATTTGCTCCTTCGTTTACAAGTTCACTGACCTATAAGTTTTATCATTACAATTCTCAAACAATGAAAATTGCTTTACCAATAACGTATTTTTCAAATAAATTTCATACTTTAGCGACATGTAATATAAAAGGCTATATTAGAGAATGTTACTTTCTACTAAACAAGTTTTATTTAGTTTCTTAAAACACTAGAAATCGTTATTGACAATGACATTCGGTATATATGCAGTAATAGCTTTGTCATTGCTTATATTGTGAAGCGATTTTAGTTTCAAATAAAATTCAGTAGGTTGAGTTTTTTCAGATTCGGTAGTTAGTTATCAATGATTAAAATTGATTTGGCTTCCAGTTTATTTGAACAGTCATTGGAATAACGATATACTGCTTAACATGATGTAGTCTTGGCCTCGAAATCCAGTAAAAGCATAGACAATTTTTTTACACAAATATAATAGTTTTATTCATTTCAGAACGAAACATAGCATTATTTAAGTTGGATTGTGATTGGCAAGTGGAATCCAGGAAACGTATTTCGTCCTATTTAGGACTCATCGGCTGCATGTACCTACATTCCAATGTTGATATTCACACTGGGATTCGGACTCAGTCCACTTCGTGCGAAAGAAATTCAAGAAACATAGCATTAGTTCAAATTGATGGCTGCAATAAACTTTTTAAAGAATATATTCAAAACTAACAGATAATAAAGATTCATGACTTCATCGATACTCTCAAGACTAAGATCGATGATAAATATAAACCCTATTTTAAAAGGATACATAACAGTATATATGATGACAATCTTTCAGCATCAACTACTTAACAACGATATGTACGTAGCAACTTTAATGTGCTACAAAAACTACTTTCTACACTTTTAATACAATGAAACAAATTTTTTAAAAATCATATGTGCAAATGCAGAATGTTACTTATATTTAAAATGATTTAGTCCTAACTGATATTTGCCATCTGTAAAACTATAAAATACTAAACAATAAAAAGCAGCTCACTTTAAACCACGTTTGGAAACAAGATATATCAATAACCGGTTTATTTTTACTGTTAAACGGTCTATCAAGACACTCGTAAAGGCATTTTAAAAATTTAAATTTTGAATTTAAAGTAGTTAGCCTTCAAGCAAATCACTTTTCTAATGTTTCTAAGCAAGTTTAATAGTTCTTTGATAATTATAAATCAGTCTTTTATGTTAATCCAATTAAATTTCAACACAATGTATCATCGCTAAATTGTTTTAGAATTCATCAGCAATATTGAAGTTTCGTTACCTTTTTTATTTACAATTAATTATATGATATTATTTTCCAGATTACTTTGTTTTTAAATATAGTAAATCAATCGACTGTAGAAAATAGCGTATTTTTACCAATCAATCAATGCCTGTTGCCTCAAATAGAACATAGGCCGCCAATCAGCATTTTCCAACTAACTCTGTCCCGAGCTTCCCTTTCCAGCCCTTCCCAAACGCTCTTCATTTTCTTCATGTTTGTCTCCGATTCCCAATAGTGTATGTTCTTTAGTTTTCCTCTTTTCTTTTGACCTTCAGGGTTCCATGTTAGTGCTTGTCTTGTGACACAATTTGGTGGTTTCCTCAATGTGTGTCTAATCCACCTCTACCGTCTTTTCCTAATTTCTTTCTCGGCTGGAAGCTGGTTGATTTGTTCTCTACCATAGGAGGTTGTTGTTGATGGTATCTGACCAACCGATCCGAAGTATCTTGTGCAGATAGTTGTTTATGAATACTTGTATCTTATGAAGTATGCTTTTCGTAGTTCTCAATACAAGTCTCATCTCCATACAATAAAACTGTCTCCACGTTTGTATTTAAAATTCTAACTTTGATGTTGACTGGCGGTTGGTTTGAGTTCCAGATGTTTTTCAGTTGTAGAAATGCCACCTTTGTATTTTCAATCCGCACCTTTACATCTGCATCAGATCAACCCCTCGTTGTTTATCGATGATGCTGTCCAAGTATGCACAGGTTTCTATATCTTCCGAAATTTCACCGTCAAGTGAAGTGGGGTTAGTGTTTGTTGTTTTGTATGGGAGGAACTTCCCTTTTCCTTTGTGTATGTTGAGGCCTACTGCTGACTGTGGAGGCTGCTGCTACCTTGTCCGTCTTTTTCTGCATTTGTTGTTGTTTGTGGGATAGAAGAGTTAGGTTGGTCATCTGCAAGGTCCAAGTCATCTAGTTCTATCGATGTTGTCTACTGTATTCCGAAACTGACCAGATCATGACCATCAGTAAGAGGAAGGGTGAATGTAAGCAGTCTTGTCTGACACCGGTTTTGACTTCAAATTAATCCGTGATCTGACCTCCACGCACGATTTGTCAATGTAGTCCATCATAATAACTTCGTTCAATGGTGACTATTTTTCGGGCACTCTATAATTTCGAAAAAGGCTTCATAATATCCTCCTATCCACGCTATCGAATGCTTTATCGTTGTCGAGGTAATTAATGTAAAAGTGGTTAATTCTATTCAATCGATTATTCAACAATGAGCAGCGAAATCGCAATTTTGTAGGTATACAATCGATCTTTACAGAATTCGGTTTGTTGATCTCGACCTTGGACGTCAACTGGGTCTTTTATTCAATAACACTCTGTTGAAAACTTTTCGTGGTAGTGAAAGTAAAATGTTGGTTCTTTAGTTCTCACAATTGCTAAGATCTCTTTTCTTGGGTATTTTGATGAGGTAGCCTTCTTTCCAGTCTGTTGGCAATTATTATTTCTCCGAAATTTTCTTGAAGAAAATGTGGAATATCCTTGCTGTTGCTTCTAAATCTGACTTCAGGGGATTAATAGAACAGTGTCAGTTTTTAGTTTTGTGTACTTTGGAAAATAAAAGTAATGTAAGGAATGTATTTTGTTATTTCACTTCGTTGTTCAAAATCCTGTTCGAAGCCTATACCATAAGAGTGAACTGTGTGGTACCAGTTTATTATATCCAATTAGTGCAAATGTATATACTATTACCACTACTTCCTACTATAGTTTCAAATAATAATAATACAATACTCCGGGGAAAAAATACTCAATTCATATAGACGGATAACAGGATATTACCATGTGTAATAACAATCCTAGTCAAGGAACGTCGAGTTCAATAATATAAGCAAAACCTGATTACTTTCATGACTTGACTGGTCATATAGCGATGAATGTAGACATTTTTGCGAATGTCGACAAGAGAAAGTTTGTTATTGCTACTATCAATGTATATTATGAACCTATAGCGATTGTTCAGTCAGTCAGTAGATGCAATTAACCTTGAGTGGTTGTTATTCGGACTATTGTTATTCACAGAAATATTCAGTTACTTTTATTTTCTATATGCAGCAAACTGTAAGCTAAACTAGAAATTTGTAATGTTAACAAACGGAGCCACCAGTCTTGTTCATCAAACAAAACTACAATTTTTAAATAGTTAAGAAAAAACACTTGGCTTGTTTAATTTTATAATTTTCTTAGTAGATGTTACGAAATACAAAACGAAATCATATTACTGGGTGTTGAAGGATTCCAATGGTAATTAAGTAGCATAAAGTTAATGTATTTCATACTTCATGATTTTTTAAACTGAGAACGAGTTGTGCCAATTAAGAGATATACATTAGTGGCAAACACTAAGACAAATAATAAACATTTTTGAAATACTAGATCCAATGACTTTAAATATTCAGTCACGATTTTGACTGATAAGTGACGTTCAATAAGTACGTTTCACCCTATCTGGGAATTATCAGATGGAAGTACACGAATGCTAGTGTTAATATTCACAGGAGAACCCGAACATAGTTCATTCACGATGTAAGCCACAACGTTCACTACTGAATTGTTGACTTTAGACCAGTTCCATACAAAACAATAAGCACATCCTGGACCTCAGTTGCCGGTCACAATCGAACTTTAACCACTCTTGTATATCACCAATGTAATGAAGAAATCCGCTTAGAATGCATATATAGCAACAGACGTTAGTTAATTCCTGTCCATAACAACATCAACACGAAGATATAAACACTTTAAACCTAAACTTTATGCACTACTTTTTATAAAGTTGTATTATAACTGAATTTCAAAAAAATAAGAAAGAACTAATTTACTGGGAAAATTGGCTTCATTTTACATATGGGTACATTTCACAGATTTATCTACATTTACAGACTTCAGTTACCTTCCTTTCTAACTTCGCTTACTTGGAAATTTCCCACTGATTCATTTATTTAAAACTGTAAAATAATTTCTTACAGTTTATGTGTTTTTGTTAAAAGATCATTTCTATTATCAATAACTATTTGTCAATTGTGGCACATAATAACTTCAACTGAGATCTTTACTTTGATAACATGTTATGAATCAATGTGCTTCTCTCATTTATCAAAAACAGTAACTGGGTTAACAATCAAGTTTTTCCCAAGTATTCAGTTCAACGTTAAGGCACTAAGTGAACTGGTTTATGATTTATGAAGTATTTGGATAGTTCTAGTATTCTATAAACACCGTACAACTTAATAGCAAGTTTACTGAGGTGACAATTATATATTTGGACACCGATTAACCGAGTGGTGTTGACAGTCAATTGTTTACGAGAAAAATGAGGGCCCCGAGTTCGATTTACTGATGAAATCAAAGATACGACCTTTTATTCCAGTGTTCCGTAGTTCTTAGTGGTACCCAACTGAGATTAATCTGTGACAGATACAAATAATAAAATCAAATGTCAATCTCCACGAAACCATTTCAACTGTAACAAAATTTATTTGAATTTCATGAATAAGTTCTAACATCTAAAAATAGTTTAGTGAATGTATGCGAAGTTAAAATAAACAACTTCAAAAATCATTTCAGCATGCAAATACTTCATAGTTCAATCAACACAGACCTCCTAATAAATTTGAAGTTATTGGCGTAAACTTATAAATTTTTACTTAGTGAATGACATCGATTGCATTCAAGCTGAATGAATTACTTAGCAGAATTCGACTAGGCTTTACATGTAATATAGAGAAATTTTAAGCCTAATGAATAAAACTAGTTTAAATGGTTAAGTAAATATTGTTCAAAAAATTATATCCGTAAAGTTTATAGTTAATTAGGCCATTTATATTTACTCTGACATTTTCAGGGAACATATAGCCTATGGCAGTGTACAAATAGATAATTTAGATTAGTAAATAGTTAAATATACGTTTTGCCCATCAGTAATAAAACACTTTTAAACTATTCATTTTTTTTTTACCTTGAACATTACTTAATTGTTTCTTTATTTCATTATGAAGAAAAATATACAACAAACTGTCATTCGTTTTCTTATTTTCTTTCTTTTTTATACTTCATTACTAAACCATTTAGGCAAGACGTCATTGTTGTACTATGCCACTTAGTATTATGACTAGTATAGACTAATTACCTTTTTGGTAACTTTTAATTGTTCATGCGTTTTTTATTGTTTATAGGGTATAGCTAAAAAAAAGCTGACGTGGAGTTACTTTGTTTTCAAACTATGCTATTTCTGTTATGATAGACATATTTTTGTTATTGTTCCAGATTTCACTTTAAAGTTGAAAGCATTTTTTTTGATGGTTTCCATGTTCATCAATTAAGATATGGTCATATATATGAAAGAGTTATTGTATTGATGCATGAAAACTTATCTTTATTATGGTTATGTTGTTTTCTTTTGTCTGGATGCTTCAATTGTACAATTAAACTATTCGGCTCAGATCTTCTCTGCCATTCTTTATTATAACATTTAATTTAAAAGTCTGTGGAGTTCCTTGGTTATAATTGTGTAAAATATGCATTAGTTATTTATCTCAGTGATTTAAGAATATTGTAACAGAGTACTGGTATAAATGAAATAAAAATCATTGGTTAGAAAATCATACATGACTCAATACATAAGATTAGCTTATCAATACGTCAACCATCCAAATCTTTATACGGCAAGCTAAAAGACTGCTTTGATTATCTTGTATGTAAATAGGACACTCAAGTGTATTGAGTTGTGAGTGTTTAAATATGCATTTGGAGTAAATTGCATGAATTACTTGAAAACATGGCTAATAGCCAAAGCTGTTATCTTAAGTTATTTTCCAGTAAGTTAAGAAAACTAAAGATCATGCAATTCATTAACCACTTGTTTGAATCATTTTGAATTAATTTGTAATTCACTTTAAACAAGAATATATAATTATTGAGAATTAGATTACAAATTAAATTAATCTGTTAGTCATTTTGCAAAAAACGTATATACAATAAAGCTCTTATCTAATAGGATCTATCGCAATCCTATACACCTATAAGTCTAATATATTACTGTATCATTTGGCTGCTGGTTACTAATGCATACATATTAATGCCAACCGATTCCCAAATGAATAAAGAATTGTTACGATTTTAATACAAATAAACATTTAAGTCAAACCCCTTAATTAATTGATGGATACGTTCACTTAACGACAAACACTATTTCTAAACATCGAATACTAATAAGAGAATAAAATGCTAAGTAATACATCACTACAATCATAACAAATTCATGATGACGCTTATTTTACATGATATACATTTCAATTCGCCAGAAAATAATCAGTAAGTTAAACGATTTGCTTCATTACATTGATATTTCATTTGACTGAAAAAGGTATTATGTATCCATAACTACTTGACCAGATAATTGTTGTTAGAATGAAGATTATGATAAAAAGTAGTCTAATGGTTTTTTCAATAATTTTCCTGTATGAAATTTAAGTTGATTTACAAATGAATATTTTTATTATTAAATGAATGAAACACTTTAGAATATCATGACAGTACATTATAAATTTATACTTGGACGCTGTCATTTGTATACTTAGCCTAAGATGTTTTATAGATAAATTACAGCAATGGTTACTTTTTCCCGACGTTCCAATTTATAAATTACTGAATAAATTGAATATGGAAGAGAACTTAATAAATGATTTAAAGTCCATTCAACTGACAGAGCAACATTTTTTTTAACTTCATGTTTATATGATGCTATTAAAACTTGGTACATCCAGTCAATGATTGACAGAATCTTCCAGAATTTTGACGCTAAAACTTCTTAGCTCAGATTAGATAGATTATAATACTGATTTTGTTGTTTCAGAAGGCTATAAATATACGATTATTTGGTACAGAGCTCACTCTTTATCGTACTTGAATAAATTCTCCCGTTTACTAGTCTTTTGTCTTCAGAATCTGCGACTACGAGGGTTTAAAGCGTTCGAGGCCTAAAGTTGTTTGCTGCTAGTTAAACTATCAAGCACTAGATATTATACCAACAAAACCTGTTAGCATGCAAAAGTTTATTGATATTTACATGGAACAATTTAGAATATAGAATACAAAACTCACAAAAAGAGTTCATAGCCCTTGCATTCAGTGAAATCATCTTCTCTTGAAGAAAGTAAAATTTATAGACATCTTAGGATTTCAGCTTGATTAATAGAACATATACACAATCATTCAATTAATCTGAAGTGTTGGCGTCTAGCATTTAAACAGTCCTTTACATAAGTAGACAGTAGATCATTATAAAAGGCAAAATATATGGTCAAATGGCGTTTGATCTGAAAATAAAACTGGTAAATTATCAGGTCCTCGATCAACTTGTTTTCATTTGCCTTCAAATGGATGTATAAATAAACTATAATACGTGTTGAGGAAAATGAATAATGAATTTGTAAAATTCCAAAAAACAGAAATTCAAATTTGTTGCGTTTTTCAACTTAGTGGAAGTTCTAATTTGGTATCATAAATTGGTCTGAAATAGACAGCCATTGATCACGAGGAAACACTGAACAGTTGTTTCATTCTAGTGTGAGACTAATCAACAGTGTGGGCCATCGACACCATCGCTGGTCAAACCAAGGACCCTCTGGATCTGCGTCGAACGCTTTACAATTAGAACACTGAGTCACGGTACGCTTCGCGTGACCTTATCTTTCACGATCAGTGGGTAACTGTCTTACACCCGACATGGCTGAACTTCACTGGTCACGTCTTTTTACGAGAATTCTGAGAGTTATCTTAAAAAGTTAGTCACTTATGGGCTGATATTGATTGTTACCGACCGATGGAAGTAGATGAAGTCTCGAAAACGTATCGCCGATCAACTGAATTAGAAATATCAATCGTTAGAGGGCGAGTAAGTGGTCTAATCATGAAGCGTTCGACGCTGCGACAGAGGTTTCTAGGTTTAATCCTTGATATAGTCATGGTATGTGCTACTGCAGTTCCATACTAAGGCGAAATAGCTGTTCAGTGTTTCCTGGTAATCAATGGTTGTCTAATTCAGACAACTTTGTGATTTCAAATTAAAATTCCACGATCACCACAACATCTAATTAGTATAATTCTACTAGTTAGTAGAATAACATACTTAACACAGACTGAATCAGTATACAGAAACAAACCAAAATCTAAGTACTTTTTACAGTTCAGAAGTTAAATCCAAGCGTGGTCGTTTCAAAATAATGTCATTTAGTTAATTTGGATAATAAATTCAATATGTGTCTACATTATTGTGAAACTCGGAATAGGTAATGAAAACTTTTTATTTTGTAATGTGAAATATTGAAAATTCTTTGAGTGTCAAGAGTGTGAAATTCGATCATAGTAGTTTATTAAAATAGTAGTCTATGTTGAACGAATAGTAAGATCTTATTTATTAAGCGTCAGTGTTTTCCCAGATTACGTTAGGTGCAAAAAGTTAACGATGACATTCTACAAAACCACAAAACACTGTTTTCTTATCATATACAGCCTAGTATAATAAAAACACAAAATAAAACGTCCAATAAATAACAGTAATATAAGAAAACATTTAAATCAGAATTATTAATTACCATTTACCTCGACAGTCTATAAGTTTCGTATAATGTTCCTGATAATACTGACAAGACGAAACTGAAAGGGTTAGATTGAAGTTAGTAAATTGAAAATAGAGAATTTATTTTCAGTGATGACAAACAAATTGCTAAGAATCAAATTCAATCGGATACAAAAATCAATCACAAAAATCAATCAAACGTTAACTAATGGTAATATATATATATATATATATATATATATATATATATATATATATATATGAGAAAGATTGTTTAACACATATGTAACATAAATAATGTAAAAACGACAACATTTGCCGAATACTTGGAATTTAATGTATTTCGCTGCATTCTCATCAGCTACACACATGCTGTTGATTTTAGATAAATCAAATTATCAATACACATGTTAATTTCGTCAAGTGAAATGTTTATCAGATAACATTAGACTAAGTAGTGAAACTATAAAGTTGTTGAATTTTGAGTATTTGTAAATAGATTAGATGAATACTGTAGAGTTTAATTGCGTAATATATTAAAAAAAGTTTCAAAAATAACCGGTAGGGTTACGTAAGAATGTGAGTTCTAATGAATAGTTGAAAGAGTTCGACTATGTTATTATAAATACTTTATTGTTGTGATTATGTGATTAAAAGGAATAAGACGGAAAAATAAGAGTATAATTCATCAATTTCGTGTTATTTATAGTTGGAAGGGGAAAGTGGGTCATCAATCTAATGCTACCAGGGCAATTGAAGATTAACTACTAATTCCTTTAAAACATAAAGATATGGTTTTAATCTTCTAATTGGAATGGAATCGATTTATGTTGTTTATCGATAGGTTCAAAGTCATTTGTTTTATCTACTTCATGTCCCGCATCTGTCAGTGGATGCGGGTTTTTCAGCTTCAAATTTTTTTATTATAACTATTACTATACTTTAAATAAATATTTCAGGGTTTCTCATTTTGTCGAAGATATTTCTACATGATTGCAACTTATTCGTCAAGTTTATCAGAAGTGCATGGTCGTCTAGCTCTACTGTAGAGTGACTTAACTAAACCACGTTTATAGCTAACTGGACAAAAGCCATTCCATGTATCTTCCAGGAATATAAATCTTTGGCATGTTCCAGTATGTCTTCGTGAAATTCCTAGATCTAGGAATTGTATGATATCATTCTTTTCTTACTCCATTGTGTATTTGATGTTGAAATGAGCTGCATTAAAGATTTAAAATAATTTTTTTGTTTGGTTCATGTCGTCACATATAATAAATATATCATTAACATACCATCTGTCGAGTGTCATTTAGTTTATTGCAGGGATAAACTTTATCTTTTCTAGATTAACTATAAATATGTAGGCAAGCTTTCCATAGCTACACAATCAGTAACTAACAAAAGTTAAATGTAGTAGTTAATCTTAATCGAATTATTTGTACTTAAAACTATTGGTTTCACGACTAGGATGCAAGTCATGAGAAAATTGCATTGAAAATCATATAATCGAAATTTAAAAATAGCCTACTGATTGTTATATTTCCTTATTATTTCTTTCTTTCCTTATCATTTTGTGAATCGACACATTTAAAAATTTCATTTAAAAAGAAAATTGACATTCACAGATAATATAAAATGTATGCTTGATTCAAAGCATAAAAGGCATCATTTCATTTCACTAGCTGTTGATTGTTATTTATTTTTTTCATTTAAACAAATAAATATGATGAATAGAGATTAATTTCATTGTGATTACTTAACCGGAACTAATAAATTGAATAATGATGAAAAAAACATTTAACATTGAAAACTTATGAATATTCTTCAATTGTTTAATTTTAGTTGCATTCTATTTCAAATTGTTTCAACATTAAATTATATAAGCTGTTATCATTGATGATTTGATAGTGTTAATGATACTAATGAAATAAAATATATGCTATACTGTATTATGTATACATAGTTTAGAAAAATGAAGTATTTTAAATGTACAGTTTTAAGATATAACCAACAAATTAAGCGAATTCTGATGAGTTTCTTACTTTCATGCTTTGAAGATCGAGTAACGAAGTCACTATCATAAGAATAAATGAATCAGTATATCATCAACAAATTTATCAAATCTGATAAACCATTCAAAACAGTTTATCAAGTAGTGATTTTAAACTGTTGTTTAAAACGTATATTTGTCTATAATTTTTATAAAATTTGTCGGTAGGTTATCTGCCATGTGTTAGAACTGGATTGTTTACCATACGACGTACAGCTTAAGCATTTGACGACTTCACTCTGTCGTATCGAAGATTAAAACATGACTTAACTATGATATATAAAATACTGAAGAATGATGTTGGTTTCGGTTTATCCTCTGTTTTTCTCTCAATAAAGTCAAAACACCTTAAAGAACATATCAAGTGAGTTCAAGGGCTAGATATAAACAGGATTCCCTTGTTACACAAACTATCATTAAAAGTACTTAACTCCTCGGACTTATTATTAGAAAAAGTGGTAACAGCGCGTTCAAATGACTCATTTAAAAGAAGAATGTTACACTCACCAAAGTGTACTTGAAATGAACTAACACAGGTTTTCGACCTTCTGCTACTCAAAATAAAAATCTGGATCATACACGGTTTTATCAAAATACGTGTTAACCGAAATTTGCAGTCCACACTTAAGTATTTGATACTACTTGCAGTAAGATGCTTTGTGAGTAAACATAACCTGAATGCTGTATTACACAAATACACCAATGCGACCTTATTATTTATGTTTATTACATAATACTTATTAATAATAATTGTAAGTTTATATGGTTAGCGGCTACTACCATTTTTATTGATGCATTTTAGAATAGTCCCACTATTGATTATGCATTTTGTAAGAATCTGACTATCAACAAATATGTTATAAATCTTCAACCGCAATTAATAAATTGTGTCTATTCCAATAACATAACTACGTTATTTATCCTTCTTTCGCCTTTCGCACCCCCCTAATTATGTCTTTAAATTATTAAGGATTCTGTAACCATTTTCAGAATGTATTATTATTATTATTATTAATAAATCCGGCTAAGTTTGTTCTTCCTTTTGAATAAAGTCAAGTTCGTATACACAATCGCTGTGAAATATTGATTTTGTATTCATATTTCAAGGGCTAATTTGCAATTTAGACCAACAGTTTCAGATATCTTCCTCTTTGTATTCTTATTTTTCTACATTGAAAATAGGCTGACTAACTTAGATATCAATAGATTAGTTAGAATAATATGATAACTGTAAATGTTTCTCATTAATCACTTTTGTCGTTTTTATCATCGCAATATATTTTCTGGCGGTCTTCCTTGTCTTTATTGTCACATTCATTTATCTAAACAAAATGTATCGCAAATTTTTGCTTATATAAATGTAAGCATTTTTATATCATAAAGAAGGTTTATTCACGATATCTACAATCATTTTATTGATTCTTATCAATTAGTTTTCTCCTATAAACATATTCATTTAGTATAGCTAAGAAACATTGAAGTGATAAATGGCTAGTTGTAACCTGGTCATTTTCTTCCATCCTTTGTTGTTCTCCCTGTGACTTTTTATTATAATGGTTAAGTATTTATCACACAAAGGGACTTTATAAAAACTCAGTCTTATATCCAGTGTTTAGTTAAATGGTAATGTTTGTTGTGAGTGTCTTATTGATACTTCTATAACTTAGTACTAAAGTCATAATCGTATATGTAACTTACAGCTACATTAAAACAATAGTAAGTTGATTCTGAATTAGAATTTCCCCTTTATCTACTCACAAATTTGAGCATATTTGAGCTATTCTATGGGAATGGTGAGGATAATAGTTGAATGTGTACAATGATAAATTAAATTTCCTAATCTCTATCGAAAAAAAAAGAAACTGTCGTGTACCCAATGGATGTTTCAAATGAATATTTTGATTATTTACAACACGCTTCTGTTTAATTTAACAATTGTTTTTAATTGACGTAAATTAAGGTTTTAATCGATGTGTTAATTTCCATGCATTCGTAAAATGATAAATCCCAATAATGTACTAACATTACAATTACATAGAATTAACTAGTATATCGACTGTTTCCTTCAGATGTTTGTTATTTGATGTTATTCTTTGTTATTGTCTAACTGAATATAATATATGATGCAGCTTGAAATAAGTTATTCAGGAATGTTGAAAAGAAGGATGAAATAAATTCTTCGGAATGTTCTAGATCATTAACAAAGACACTTTAATAGGTGAAAACTGTCTATTTTTCAAACAGAGAAAATGTATTTGAGCCATATAAACTATGTTATTTTTCCTGATCTTGAACTGTGGTGTTCAAGTGATGCTCACAATATCTGATTAATAGCGTTAAACAACAAATCGAATGAAGAAAAATGTAAGATTAATTAGTTATGAGAATCATATCAGTTTGAATATTTAGCATGATTGTTCATTCAGATTACTTTGGAGCTCAGAGGTGATTTTGGCTCCTAAAAACCAATAGGATTCAACAGAAAATAAAACATTTAAGACACCATTATGACTATTTATTTTTCAGATTTTCTTCATCTACTTAAGACTTGCAATATTCACACCAATTATTTGTGAAAAACAAACATATTGCTTCCATAATGTGTATTACATTGAAATGACTATGGAAAAAATTTAGGATAATTAAGGTTCATATCCGTAGTGACAAGTATGATGTCATGACCTTTAGTATCGATCTAACTGTATTCAGTAAGTTGCAGTGAATTTACTACGTCATACTGAAGCCATAGCGAATAATAAATTTTATTGGTTGGAGGTAGTAACAAGAATCCTAAGAACTGGATTTTCACCTATTTTACGATTGACAACAGAGCATTTTCGCAAACTTGAAAGAACTAGATGTTACTATTTAGATTTGAACCTACGTCAATAAATCTCATAATCTCCTAGTCCTTATTACTTATCTGCTGATTGACATAATTTGTTCAACATTACCGAAGTAGATTAAAATGACATTAGTCATTAATCAGTGATCAGTCAATGCCAAGAAATCAGTCCTACAGGAAATTATTTACGGCCCCAGTAGCCTGATAGTAACAGTAGCAGAGTGTGGTGGTTATTAAAGAAAGAATTCTGCATTGAAATCAATGCTCTCAACGTAGGTGTCATTTTTTTCTGCCTTATTTTAAAACCAGATATATATGGTATATGGAACTCTTTGACATCTCATTGATTAGAACAAATGGTTTGTAAAGTCCAGTTGAATGTGGCAAAGTTTTAATAAATATATACATACATGTTTTAATTATTATAATATAAACATAATATATGAGTAATTATGGCTTTTACATAATGTGTATGCACTGATTATGTAGTTACCTAGTATTTTTTATAGTTTACTACTTAGCTACTTTTCAGTTTCCAAAAATCGGGGAATAAAATATATTGACTTTTAATTCAACATTCTTCTAGTTAGGCTGTATGATTTAAACAGGAAGTACGTAAATTGTATAAACTCATTTTCAACTAATATCAGATTTCCAGTTTTAACTAAATATCTGTTGATATTTGACTATTCTTCTTTATTCAGTATTAAAAATCTTACTTGACAAATTTTGTTGTGCGTATGAGCGTTGTTACTTGATTGTTTATGTGAATAGCTTCAATATTATTTGTATAGATGTCGTAAGCACATTTTCCAAGTGATTTGGGTGGCGTCCAGATGATAAGACCTTGATTTTTTGAGACATTGTATGAACTTATACTATCAGATAATTTCATATGAAACAAGTTCATATTTATATACATCATTACCAAGGTAAGACTTGATCATTTCAATAAATTGTGCATTGGATAGGTGGCTTACACATATCAATGATATAAATTTATAGTATTCCAATGAGTTAGAAATTAAAATTTCCGATGTTTTGTAGCTTAGTGCAAGTGGTTTCTTGCAAGCACATATTTTGTTTGACTATAAATATTTCACCAAAATGTACTGTAGAGTACTTAGGTTTAGAACTACTGTATCTAAGGTAATTAATTTTTACTATAAACCAAAAGTAAAGTATTGAATCAGTTAAAATTACCTAAACATCAGCTTATATACATAAACATTCAAATACAAAATGCTGAAATAATTCACAGCTTGAATGACTATAATTATGCAGATGACTTGTTATTAGTGGGATATCACTAAAATAATGAACTACAAAATATTCAGTATAAGTTTGTGACATCATTCACAAATTCCTAGCACTATTCAAAGGTAAGTGAATCATTGCAGCGTATCATGAAAACAAACTAATATTTTATTGCAGCTAATTACCTTTGATAAAAAACATTTATCACTAAGTTGATTGTTGAATGATCATTGTGCAGTTAATGCGTTTATGAATGAATTGATGCAGTAACTTTATCTTAATCGCCATATTTAATTAATAACTTGTAACACTGACTATGTAGTTAAAGGTTTCAGTATAAATAAAAATGAAATTTTAAGTGCAAAAATATTGAAACACATCTGGAAAGGTGTAAAAAAGTGCTCATACTCCATATCTTTACACTTGGTCCCAATTAGCACTCTATATTTTATACTAATTAAACATTAAGTCAAGTTCTTCAAGTAGCGCGAATGGCGCTATTAGTAAAATTTGTTAGTAGTTATTTAGGGTAATAACAAGGACCCAGTTTATCTATTAATAGAACAACTTAATTACATGTGGTATAACATATAACCACCATGCATTTTATGATTAACTTTTATATTGGATCAGTTTTCAGTTGAATGATCATTTTTTCATTATGTTGTATGATATAAACTGACAATATTTTCAGTAGGATTAATAAATGTGATATGCTTCAAAGTATTTCTTTACATTTCAATATATCTTCTTATATAAGATGAAATCGAATTTTACTAGCACCAAAATCTTAAAGGCTTTGAGCCTACAAATATGGATTTGATATACAAAAGAAGATTTTGTGTTCCCACATTGATTAAAAATGATTAAGTTAATCACCAGTATTCGTTTTTCATTATTTTTTTCACCATTTGCATGTTTCCAATTTTATTTGTCATTCTACACTTAGATTATACATAATAAGTCATACATTATTTAAACATTCCTGTCAAAATGAGTCTCTTCAAATTACATCAGTTTACAAAAAATGGGATGTATTAGCTAAGGGTTCAACCAATAATGTAAATGGAACCCCTGTGCCGTAGTAAAACGTTATTTTTGTGTAAACTCGAAAGATACAAGTAAAATGTATATTAGAGATTTCAGTACGAAAATTTCTGATAGTAACATTTTACTCTTTTGCTTGAATATATCAATCTGAACGTCATTAATGCACCAAGATAAAATTATGCTTGCCTGTCTTACTTCATGAACGTTTAATCAGGACTGTCTGACATTTCCATGCCTAAATTGTTTATCGGATCAGACATTCAAACATAAACTAGTCATTCTTTTCTTATTGATTAATGTTTTGATTGATATTTTATAACAGTAACATTCCAATATCATTTTGTAATAAAAGCGTGTACATTGGATGGTGAGTATAGGTTAATATCTGATTTTACAAAGATTATTCCAAAAGTCGATTATTTCCTACTTTTTCTAAGTTTATAAATGAGTTCATGAGAAGTTCATGCTAGATATCTTATCCCACTCTGTTTCACATACTGACATATATACTCAGGTTGATTCTTTCTCCAGCTCAACTGTTTTAATGGTTTGTTATCTAACGGATTTTCATAGAATAACAACATAAACAGTATCAAATATCTTAATACCGCCTTCTCTTCTATAGTGTTACTAGCTAAATAGTATTTATTGGTTTGAATCCTTATTAAAACCGTTGTAAATCTTTTCCTTTATCATGTTATACAAAGAATTCACTAATCATAGTGTTTTCACATATTTAGGTATAAAAGTGATAAACAGAGTCCCGTTAAATGTGTTTGACGTTATCACTTAATCCGTAGAGAAGCTATTTGACAATATTAGTAACTAATACACATAGTGGTAATTTGTTGGTCGGGTAGAGATAACATATGACTTATTGAACATACATCTTGAAGAAGTGTATCTTTTAATTGAATAAAATTCCTATTTTGTTGGCTCCATATTGTATAAAAACCATGAAACATTACTAAAAGGTAAGTCAACTCTCTTTCTGCTATTAGATTTTTTTTGTCGTATTATGCACATTATGCCTTATTGGCTGAGGAAATTCATTCGTACTGATGTATCTATTATGGGATCATTTTAAAAGTTTTATTTATTATAGTAGTAACAAATTCTTCTGTCAGTCATCTACCTTTCATTTATATATTTTATCTTTTGGCATGAAAATGTGAATATATATGTATCATTTATATAATAATAAGCGTCAAATGAAATTGTGCTTGACTTGTTAAAAGGCTATGAACAGAAAACAGTAGTTTACACATCGAAGGATGCTCTCCCTCAGTATAAATTACAGAGGGTATTTAATGTTAGTGTGTTAATAACTTTTCTCTATTCTAAATGACATTTTGACTCATCTTTGTTACTCATAATACAAATGAGAAAAAAGTGTGTGATAGATGCTATTAATAATGACCAAGCATTACAAACTATTTATTGAATAATCTGTACCCTTAGGTTAAATCAATGCATGACATATAAAGTGTTTAATTACCATGATCAAGATAGAAATTTCACTGGTGTCTATAATATATGTGTTTGGACATGTTCATAGGCCCTCAGACTACAATAATAATACTTTTAAAATAATTCTGGAGAAAGAAAGTGATAAATAAAATTTTCCTAATATACTAGATGGGTATAGCGTACATCTCATGGATGAAAGAGGTTTTTTTCGAGTGTTGTGACGTCATACAGTGGCGGTGGGAATTTTCTCTGCCACATTAAAAATATTTTAAACACTTTCATATTTACAATTAAGGGGATTGTTGTTGAGATAGTTAATTTGTCAATGCTGAAGACGTGACTGGTGGAATTCAATCGTGTTGGGTGTGAGGCAGTTACTCACCGATGACAATGGATGAGGTCGCGCAAACGTATCATGGATTGATTGAATGTGAAATATCAACCGTTAGGAGGCGGTTCAGTGGTCTAATGGCAAAACGCTCGTCGCGGAACCAAAGGGTCCTGTGTTCGATCCTTAATAGGGTCGTGGATGCGCACTGCTGAGGAGTCCCATACTAGGACTAGACAGCTGTCCAGTGCTTCTAGGTGATCAATGGTTGTCTAGTTCAGATCAATTCGTGATATCAGCATTTTCATATTTATAGACATTTCTCTGATTATTAACAAATTCCAAAGTTATTTTAGTATTCAAAAAATAAATACTACAACTGATTAGATATACAGTTACCATCAAGTACATATTGATGATTGTCATGATCAAGGATAACGCATATATAATTTCAAAGGTAGTACGAGATGAATCAATGAATTCGTATGCATAATGTTTAATATTTACACGTAACTTAAACATTCAGAATTAAGAGTAGACTTGTGCATTCTATGATTCCTTTTGAGTTATGAAATAAATTTAACCACTTGTTAATCATAAAGTCTTCTCAATGTTTTATTTTAATTTTTAATTTTTTCATAAATTCATACATAAACTAGACAAAATGAATATGATCATATACTACTAACATAATGAAAATTGTACTTCTTAGTTACATTTGTCATTACAATTTGTTTGCGGAAAAACTTTTTGTCACTAAAAAATCTAATAAGAAGTCATCATCTTTTATACTTAGATATTCCATGGCATTTTTGTCGGTAATTATAATTTCAGCTTTATTTTTTTCTTTTCAATGTTTTTTTTGATGATGAATAGATATTTTGTGTGTATTAAGTCATTTGATTTATCATGAAATTCTAAGGACTGTTTTTTAGTTTTATTTGAAAAAACTTATGTATATGCAAATAAGAAAACAAAAAAAAGAGGATAGTTGTACAGTTATCTACAATCTCAGGAATTGTAACTACTAAATGATTTAACTTTCTTATGGAAGGCTTGGTTGTTTATGTCGGTAATTATTGAGTTTTGTATTATAGTAAAATGTCGGTGAATTAAAAATTCTAAAATGCATTCTAGAAGAAATCCTTACATTGCTTGAAGTATAAAAAAGAAAACAGAATCAATACAACTGTAAAAAATTATTATTATTATTATTATTATTATTATTATTAAAACGTAAATAAAGGCAAATACAGTTGCAATAATTGATTTTTTCATTTATGAATACCATTGAATATAGGTAAATTGAATGTATCAAGTGAAGTATGCTAAGCTTGATTAATATTTACAGTCTGTCTGTGAGAATAACAGTTATTCTTAGCTAAAGAGTAATGATTTTAAAAATGTACGTTTTCATGTAAACATATGATGCAAAGAAAGCACTCAAACAACCCTTTATCATTCAAAGATTTTCTATTACTAAGATGAAAGTAAATTGACCATTTTAAAGGCGTAAATTTGATATGATTCAATAACAGAATTATACACATTATATGTAATATAATATGTATTATTCCATGATAAATAATATCTGTGAATGAAGTATTACTTAAGTTGAATTGTGACTGGTAAGTGGAATCCAGGATATGTGTTTCTTCCTATTTGGGACTCATCGGCTGAATGTATTTGTGAATGAATTATCTCTGCATTTGCATTAGAGTTAGTGCTACAAATTAATTCTTTTTATTCTCAAACGATTAGTTGAAAATACCAACCAAATCATTTCGTAATTTCGCTTTATTAATAACAAGTAAATATGTTTAGATACTTAAACGTTTTAGAATAATATAAGTTTCTACTGTTTATTTTCATATTCTTTTCAGTACTTCGTGACATACTCTCATTAAAACAATAATGAGAAAGTTAAGAACCTTAAGCATTTTAATACCAAACAAATTCCATCATAGAAATATACCTTAACATAGTTTATTTTAAATACTTTCGAAGCAGTCAACATAATTAAATTGTAAACAGTTTTGAGATAAACAGATATATAGATTCTACATTTTACATCATACATGTTCCCATATCAATTTATGCACTGCATGCAAATGTCACCTAGATGATGATTTTTTTTTACTGTGTTAATTTATTTTTCTAGCATTTGCTCGTAATATTAAATATCCATGAAGGTGATATTAAAAGTCTCTCCCTACGTACATTGACTTTCTGTGTTATATCATGTTCTACTTTTGTCCATTCACCTGTAAATATTTTTTTTCTTAATCATTGATAAACATAATGGATATGGCATACATTCATATCCCTTCATAATATGCATAGAACTAAGCATTTAATGTATTCATTGTATAAACATTTAAGACCACACATGGAAAGTGCACAATGTAAGGTTATATACAGGAGACTATTACATTCAAAGTTTTTGTCTTGATATAAATAACTATTAATACTCAATTTAAAATATACATTTCCTGCCATTAAACAAAACTATTGCATGCGTAGTTTCTAGTTTCCGTTGAAGCTGATGTGGTAGAATTACAAGCAATATCCTTAACATTGAAATAGTTTTATTACAGTTAGTTGTTTGAAGCATATTATAAGAATATTAACTTTGTGGCACATTCTGAATCTAATTTTTTATTTAAACGTTTCACAAATTCAGAATATTCAGAGAACTCCATGCTTCAAATGCACCACTACTACTTTATGGATAATAATTATGTAACATTATCATTTACCTAGTTTAACAACAAGTAACCTAAAAATATATTATTATAATAACAGGAACTGGCTGTTAAAAGCGTATTCATTTATTATGCTTGCTGTTGAAAGTAAAATGGAGAAAAATCCTCACGCATATGTACCATTACTTACATAAGTTAAGACGCTACTGTTTATATTAAACTGAATGATTTGTTCAAAATCTCTTCTGTAACGATAATTTCATTAATAAGAAGATTTTTATGAGAGTAAGAGTTTTTAAATGTGCTCTTTAGGCACATAATTAAGACGAATGAATTGGTTGATTTGATTACTGAGAAATAATACAAAATTGAACAGTGATAAAAGTTTAACTACTCGATGTAAAACAAGTAGAAGACGGCGTTTCAAATCACAAAATGCCTTATTTGGAAATATACTAAAAGATTTAAAGCTAGTCAACTACATTATGGTTCAGAACTGCGGTTAAATCACTTGAATTTCGTTTATGGTCTTACAATCTTGTAATAAAACCCTCAGTATGTTTTCGTTTGTATTATGTCATTGCATATGTTGTTTGTGCATGGTTAAATTTTCCAATTATTTACACGTGGCTATAAAACCCTATTATAATAAAATGAATGCGGATTAAAACAATGAACAACTTTAGCTCCCATTATGTCATTTGTATGACTGTCAGTTAAGTAGACTCAGCAATTATCACTAGACCAGAATACTATATTGATGGAAACCGCGAATTCTGGTATACATAAATAAATCACATAAAACAAACTGTAAACAAAGGTATTTCTAATGATAGAGCCCTTACAAATTACTTTAGTACACATAACAAATCCTTTAAGTTGTTGACTGCCTTAGCTACCACAATTTAAAATAGCTTAAGGATATTGATATAAGGAGGCTTATACACAAATGTTAGTTTCGGCAAGTCTTATTAGTATTATCCATGTACTTGACATTCGCTGGTACCCCTGTTATTACATGATTTATTGATGTTATTTGAACACACTACTGATAATAATCTTGTACGCTGTTCATCGAGTTTCTTTGTTTCCTGTGTATGCTGGTTCCAATTAAATATTATCTCGACATTACCAGTTCTCATTGCTCCACCGTTTTCTAAACTGTGGATTATTTATTGTTATTCAATTTAGTTTACTTCAGCATATATATGGGTTATTTCTTATAGTGCTATTCATGTCCCTAGTCTGTATGATGCATTACTTTATTTTGTGAATGTGGTGAAAACATTAGCACGTCACCTATACATTACTGAAGTAAACTAATTTATAAGCTTACAGAATACTTTGTGTAATCAGGAGGACTTTTGCCAAATTAATTATATTACATTATCTATATATTATGCTTATTTTTTTTAAACAATAAGTATACGTGTTATTACTTCTGTCTAATGTACTCTTCTGGCCATATGTGAATGAATTTTATAAATTATAGGGAACTATAAATATGAATGCTTTGATTCAATTCTGGCTTAGAATAGAAAACGTTATTACTGCATTTTGTTCAACAATCATCCATGCTGAAAAGGTATCACCAGATAATAAGAAGAAATATCTCCATACTAGAAACCTTTGTGTCTAGAAGCATATTAGCAGGTAAACTGAAAAACGCACAAAGATTCGGTCATCAACAATATCTTTCCTTTAAACCGAACGTTTGAACGCTGAAGGATAATTTATTGCCAAAAGATTTTTTTCTAATCCATATCTCCAGATTAATATTTCCTATATATCCAACAATATCTGCTTTAAAATAAAAGTAACTATATGTAGCTTTGTTTGGGACAGTATGCGTCGTCTGTAAGAAATGCTTTCCTCTCTTATTGTTCTCAGTAAGTGGTATTCAATATTTATTGTTTAAAAAGATGGCTTTGAAAAGCTTAAAATATTTCATCTTAAAAATCGTGATTAGCATTGGTAACTAATTTGGTTACAATTTATCGATATTCAAACTCAACTTTTAATGTTCATTCCATACAGATTTTCCATAAATTAGTTTCTCTAATTGATGTATGATTTGTGCTCACTATCGAAATGCCAGTGAATAGTAACTATGACTTTCATTACTATTCTATTATGTATTTTAGTGATAGATAGAGTTTCATTAGGGATGTGAGGATATCATGTATGCAATCATTTACGCCACCATAAAATACTAATATGTATTCAAATAATCAAACATTTAACGATTAGCGTAAGTCGCTTCTTCAGAGAAATGAATAAACAAATTAAGATTTCTACTGATTGAAACATATAACGATTTGGATGGAAATGTAGCAAGTTTAATCCAGAATATACATTTTTTTGAATATACTAACTTCATATAAGTGTGAATTACTTTACTCTAGGTAAAATGAGTTGATATATTGTAAATAAGTTTAAACAATGAATGTTATGCAAAGAACAATTTTCTGGAACATGTTTTAATCTAAAGTAAATTTTTCTTTCAAGGTTTAAGATTTTTCGAACTTTTTGATATAATTATATATTGTTTCATCAAATCAACATAAAATCTTAATTATTTTTCATCATATTAATGTTATTAATTTTTTATTAATAATATGTTTACTATGTCGATTAAATTTATTTTAAAGAGATAACTTTGAGGTTAAACATTGGGCTTTAAAATATTTTAAATCTACGTATTATTATTATTATCATCATCAACGTAGAACTGGGCAAATACGCCCATAGGTTCAAGATGCCATACCAAATTAGCACTGAGAAGATTACAGAGGTAACATAATAACAGGATACAAGAGAGGAGAGTGAAGTAAAGTTGTACAGAAACTAATAATACGATTCAAGATTTGGATGAAGTTAAAAAGTGAATGCATTTGCGCCACTGTGACCGATTTTGAGCTATGCTGCTCAATGTCTCCAGCCATTTATTGCGACTATCACTGCGAACTCCAACCAGGTAGTCTGCATCTATCAACATGGCTTGGACCAACAGTCAAAGACTTCATGAACTGATGGTAAGTTTTGATTTGGCCGTCCCTACGCTTATTCCATCCTCCTTCGACGCTAGCCAACATCGTGCGGCGAGGCAGGCGATAGTCTGGCATGCGTAGCACATGTCTTAGCCATCTCAGTTGATGAAGGTCAATCACCTCTTCGAGTGATTTACTATATTTTCCAAGAACCTTTTTTCTAACCTCAATATTGCTTATTCGACTGTTCTATGGTATACGAGAGACGCTACGAAGATTTCTATGGTCAAATACCTGGAGTCGACGCATGTCTTGTATTTTCATAGCCCACGTAATCTACGTTTTATGGTATTCCACTGTGTAATTTTTGCTTACTTAGATTATAGCTGAATATCGGCTGTTGAAGACTGACTAAATTTGTCAACATCCCGCTCATTTTTTATGTTGTCAAGGATACTAACTATTGTCATTTTTTTAGTTTAGATAATGTGAAGGGAAAAACTCTCATATGTTCGCTTAGTATATATTAATCAATTCAATCAAACGTAAATCTGTTAAGAAATTCATTCAACAAATGAAAGTTAGATATAGCAATTTAGAACATATGAAAGATATTATGGAAGAGGATGTAGGTCACACGCTAGTCTCAATACATTACCAAGTTAGCGGTAGTGTATTTTTAAGCTTGTCGGTAGTTAGATAGTTATTAACAATGGAAATGTGCAATCATCGTACATTATTACAAACTAGAATAATGTTGTTTTTAATTAGATTTTCATCAGGCTTTATTCTAATATACAGCAATATAAAAATTGTTAAATTAATCAAGGTAATTTGTTAATCGATTTTGACAGTAAGGTAGTTGGATTAAATAACTATTAAGCACAATTAATGAAAAGTGTAAATTAATAGTAAGAGAACAGATACACTAGTAGTGATAATGAGAATAATAAAATCACTCACATGAATATTTAGATTTAGGAAGCAGATTAAAACTTGAGATAATAAGCTTAGTAAGGTGAATTTATCGAAATAATAATCAAAAGAAATCAAAACTACGCAATAGAAACTATGTGAATCAAAGTTTCAGTTAAATACCAATGGAAATAGTTTACGAAAGACGTCCATGTACTCAGAAGTAATGTGTAATCCCATCTATTTCGTCTGTGGCAAAATATGACTTGATAAATAATTCATGAACTTGAAATATTAGTTTGTGTCTATTTTATTTTAATTCTTTTTTGCATCCCTACTGTGATCTATAAAAATCTACAAAACGCATTTTGTTTTATTTAGGACTCATCAACTAAATGCATCTATGATGTGAACCCGATCACAATACATTATCTTTCAAATACCCAATGCATATTACGATAAACAGCTAAAATGGAATAGGATTACTTGTTATATTTTGATCATACTAAAATACTTTAATTCTCTAGGCATTAAAGTAAACAATCATGATAATATTTTCATAATAGTTCTCCAATAAACCGATTGAAAGTCTGATAAATTCAAAAATATTTTAAAAAATTTCTTAGAGTATTTTTGTCTGAAAGTTCTTCTTTCTTAGGCTTAACATTAAATAAACTACAAAATAATGAATGAAAAATTATTTAATAAATTAACAAATTTGTAGATATTGAAAAAAATATATTGAAGTATCTAGGTGAATATGCTTGATGTAAAGCTGATGGTGAAGTATTCATCATTAATTGTAAACATTACTTGATGAAGATGTTTATAAGGAAAAAGATACTTGAAATGTTCAATTTAGATAAGAATGTTCGCATTTCACTCTTAGTAATTTAGTGGACTGGAAATGTTACAGAATTGTATATTCGTTAATTTAATTTATTTTAATTGTTTACTTTCTGTATTGTAGAATAAAGAATAATTGTACTTTTGCTAAAATAAAGTGCTTACTGAAAGATATTTGGCAATTGTCATTATAATATTCACGAACAGTTTTAACTTATGTCGAAAATAATATGACATGAATTTAGGAATAATGAAAATTAAACAGTCGACTTAGTATTATATGGTACAGTTTTCGTATGCTTCTGATAAATATTTGGTTTATTAGCAGTAACGTGGCTATTAATCATGTAAATCCAAGGACTGGTTACCGAAATGTAGTGCTTTAGTTTAGGCCTACACATACACCATAAATGCGTATAAGTAAACTAAATTCAGTTCACTGTTAATTTCAACATCATTTCCAGTTTGTCCAGTTTGGATCTAGATGTGAACATCAACACTGCGATATAGGTGTGGCTAGTTGAGTTTTAAATACAGTGAATCGTACGTTCAGGACTCTACTTGCCAACCTCACTTCAACTTAAGTCATACCTGAATGGTTTCCTAAAGAAACATAACAGATAGAAAATCAACTTTCAGCTTATTAAAAATAAAATCTATAGGGAATCTATATAGAATACAAAAAAATTATGTAAGCATTCGTACTACAGTTTCGAATAACTGTAAGTTGCTTTAACATAGTAGAATAAGTCTTATTTACGTTTGAAGATAACAATCAATGTAATCCCATAGAAAATAATCCTAAAGAGTTCTAAGGGATATGAATAATACAATCTAAAAACAACGTGGTCTATTTACACTCATTTATGTGCATCGTCAGCTTGACATATTGCTGAAATAACATCTAAAATATAAAGGGACATTGGTTGAAGAAAAGACACATAAATCATTTTAATTGTACATTTACCACCATTACGTTAAAAATATAAGCTGTATGATATTGGCTGACTGATCAATTAGATGTGATGATTTTAAAGTGCAGATTTATCTTTGAAATAAATACTATAATAGTCAGTATCTAAAGCATAAAACTGTCTTGAATATTTAGTGAACCAGAAACATAAGTAGGCTAATTAAGTGGAGCAACCACAATGTCATATGTGTAAGAATAATGGATAATAAATCTATGTAATGAGTTACATTAAACTATTGACTTGGTAGTGGTACAGTTTGGTACTTAAGAGTAAGTTTGTTTACTGCATCGACTGTAATCAGCTTAATTTAATTTGTGGACGTAAGTCAACTTTATAAAACAGAGATACCTATATATATTTGACTAATATTCTTGTTTATCTCAATTGTCTTTTACGTTTCACAAGTTACATGATGATGAGTATTTCAACAATAACATTCGTATTTTATAAATAACTCGATGAGAGAACAAACTTTCAATTAACCAATTCTCCTTGATATCTAAATAATGTTTTACCTGCCTCAGAACTGGCTATTTTTGTGACTAATAATTTTGAACTAATAAATGTAGAACCTGATGAGCATTTATCGAAAAGAATATTCTTCGTTCAAACGTCTTTGTTTTTGAAAAACGTATTAGTTTGTGCAAAATAATCAAGTAAATTATTTTGCTTTGCGTTTTATATTTTTTTCTTGATACACTAATCAAAGAATTCAAAGGTTATATTTTATCCCGATGCATGTTCGTCTGCGGCCTTAACGTTTACTAGTTTACCACCTCCTTCCGAGGCTTAAACAACAGATACCAGTGTCACGGTAGGAGAAATGGTAATAAAAGTAATACCGACGACTAAGAATAAAAGATAAATTCAAAAATTTTTTAGAAATTATCATGTTGAACACTGAACTGAATAATCAGAATCAGCGCTAACATAGCTTAGTATTAATTGAATCAGGAAACGACAATCCACTTGGTTCGAGCTATGTAGATAAAAACAATGTGTTTATCATCGTTTATCATCATTTGAAAAATTAAATTGCGTCAATGAAAACAAATCATTTGACCAAATTATGAAAGAAATTGTCAACAATTATTTGTAGAGATCAGTCACAAGTCTGGATCAATTGCGAGTTTCACCTTAAGTGTATTTACTCGGTAGTCACAGGTAGAACGAACCGCAATAGTTTCCTTGGATGTATTGTCACTAACCTTGATCCCTATTACAGAGACAAGGGCAGTTTTGAAATTTGTGTTGTGCTACAATAGCTCCATCGTAATTAGAACCAGAAGTTTTAACAGTCGAGCTTATTTCATAAAGTGCATTTTCATAGTAATTACTTAACTAATTAAGTTAATAACCACAATTTTTGATAAAATTGCAGTATCTAATGAAGAAAGTTTATTCAAATATTACAAACAAACATGACATGTTTACTCATTTAAACATAAATGGGATTCTAAAATTATTGAATGCAATACTCTTATATGCGTCTACGTTAGCTTATCTTCAAACTCAGTTTTATATGTTTCAAACAAATAGTAGTCAGTTAAAAGAAATCTACCTAAATATAATGTTCCCTTTTCCAGCCCCCCACAAAGTAAGTTTTCTATCAACTTTCGACCATTTTTTAACATATTTACTACTTTGGTGTTATTGGCACTTTCTGATTTGTTTGGTTATTTCATTATTATTTCTTCCAAACAAGGTTGATATAACCTAATTTTTAAATAGCACAAATAAAGTAAATTGTGAGTACTGATGGATGCCTACTGTTTGTTTACCAAATCTTGGTTAATTTTAATGAAATTAGTCGTAATGGAAGATATAATGCAATGCTACACTATTTTCCATTTTGACGAACAATCACGTTTCGTTGTCGTGCCAGTGGAAAATTGAATTCGAATTTAATGTTAGCTATGCTGCATTATTAACGTCAAACATTGCTCCAACTTGCGAAATCATCTTTTTTTAGATTACTTGGTAAATACAATAATGTTCTTACATGATCAGTTGAGATAGAAAATACTTAATTAATGTACTTTTACTTCTAACATTACGTTTCTCATAAGCGACATAATTCATAATTTTACTGATTCTGCAATTTATGAATTAATTCTTTTCAAATAGTGTACTTATATTATTTCTTAATAATTTGGTCACAATTGTAAATTAGTGTAGTTTTTAAATTTCAAAATAAATGGAATAACAGTTTATTGGTAACTGTTTAATACTAATTGGTTATTCAGAGACACGTTTAGTTTGAGTATTAGAATATTAAACATCAGCTGGAAGCCACTTCGTGCAGGTTAAATAAATGTAATAATGATATAATTTTCACAGAAAACTATAAATAATTAAGTGTTTCGTGCTAAATTTATCACTTATCAAAATAAATATTCCTTCCAACTTGCCTTCTGTCTTCTAAGGATCCAAGTCACCCGACGGCTGAAGTTGTACGTGGTACTAGGAAGATCAACTGCAAGTTATAACACTAAGTAAACATTATCATAAGTGAATCAAACGAACATTAAGTGTATAAAACTATCACTGATTAATGAAAACGTTTGCATTTGTTTTAAAGCGTTTATATGCATATCATATATAATTTAATATATTTAATGGTTTAATTTTGTTATTTCTAAATATGATTTCTTTAGAGTAACAGTTTAACATTCCACTGAACTATTAATGTTTGTACATAAAAGGATGTATTATTGTCGATACTGCTGTCATTTGAAAACATTTCCAGTAAAGAGCATTTTTACCAGTCCACTTCTCATTTAAAAATACAGTTAGGCGAAATGCATGAAAATTATAACAAGTTAATGTAATATAAATTGTCTAGTAAATTGTTATTAACTCCCCGCCCCCATCATATAATATTTACGTACAAAAAAGGGTGCAGGTGAATTCATCAACTTAAAATAGCTTTAAGTAAACAAAATTTTGTTGAAGCATAAGAGGCACTGAAAGCCAACGTTCAATTCTGCTCTAGTCAATAAATGGTGAAAGACATATTCACTTAAAATGATTTATGAATAAATATTTAAATATACAAAAAGGTGTTTCATTTAAAATTATTTAATCATGATGATCTGCCAAACTAAGTGCATCATGTTGAAACTGATTTCACAAATTTTAATATAAATTCATATTGTCATGTGAATACATTTATGGCTTTGATAAGTAACTATGCCTATTTGATATTTCATTTCTAAAGTTGATACACTTAAATGTTTCAGTTGTCAATAATCACGATACTGAGTGATAAAGTCACTTAGTTTTCTAATACTGAAAAATTTCTTATCATTTAGATTGGTTATCTTTCAACATTGAAATATTAACTTTATGAGTTGAATATATATCTATAAACAATTTCAGCTAGTAAAATTGATGAAATTTTAATGTTTCGCTTGGCAAGCCGGTCCCAGTTTCTTTAGAGAAATAACCAAAATTAAAAATGATCAAATGTATTTATATATGTTTATATTTGATAATTTTTGATTATAGGTATTTCCCTGGAGAAACTCGGATGGTCTTTTTATGCAAAACGTCGAAATTCCTTCAATTTCACTCACTGAGATTATCTACAAATGTATTCTATGACTGTGTTTTGTACATTCGGTGCCTACGTTTTATGAATCCATTCATTCTTTGTACGGAAATTTCTATAAAAAAAAATATTAACTTTATTTTAGACTAATTTGTACTTGATAAATTATTCGATAATTAATATTTTTTTTAAATTTATGTAGAAACAGTGATTACATTTATTTTATATACATCAAGTTCATGATATAATATTTTTTAAATTTCTGATTGGTTAACGATCAATGTGCCAATCAGAAAATACCTGATAAATAAATATTGTCTACTAGTTAAACAACCGGTTAGGTTGTAATTCCTTTTTTTGAAGTGAAATCGGAACTAAATGTTATTACATACAAACAAAAAAATCATTTAACTTTTTTAAATGATATCATAATGCTTGTGAATAAGAAAATGCTTAATGATCTTCATAATATCCAAATATATATAATGATTGTCTTACATTCTATTTCAGTTTTATATTATGGATAATGAATCGATTCAGATGGATTAGTAAATTAATACACTTTATTAATATAATGTACACCATCTCATTTTTATATCAAGGAATAATGGCTGATTTTCTTTTTAGAACGCCTAATAATTATCTAATATTACCAGAGTGGAAATTTTGTCCTTCATGTGGATTATATTTCAATTTTATTACTGCCAGCTCAACAGGTTTATTATTATATACAGAAAATAATAAAACTGGACAATTTTTTCGCACTCACTTTGTTGCCTAATAGTAGAATAAAATTGGAATTGGAATTACGTCCACCTCAGTATCGCATAACAAGAGCACATACAACTGTAACACTGAATTATTCAGAAAAACGTAAAACTAATACACATGTAAACACAGTAAGCTCACATTTATCTCATAGATTTAGCAGCACTCCATCTAGCGATTGGCACACTGTAGAAATTAGCTTTGTATCCCATGGGAATCATACAATTGATGCAGTGAAACTAAAAATTAATGAATTTCATACTCAAATAAAAGTATTTCCACCAATAGATTTTTCATCTTTAAATTCCAACTTTAAATCGAAGTATTTTCTAATAGGTCCTTACGTGTTTATAGGACAACTTCCAGATGTAATGCGTGCAGATGCAACTGAGCGTGCATTATTTAGTGCTGCAATGCAACCAAGTTTTCAAGGTATTATAAAGGATATTTATGTTTTTCAATGCAAAAACCATTCCGAAAAATCATGTGATACGAATTTTCCAAGTGAATGTACTACATATGAACCAATAAGCTTTGAAAATGGTGCATTAAAAATTTATACACAATCTAATTCTCTGAATAAACTATTACATATATGTCCTGCTCATAATGATCGTTTAATTATAAGCCATAAATTAACAGGTGATTTAACTTATTTTAACTTACTTCACAAACAAATCTATTCTGAACCATGCGGAAGTAAGTCTTATTAATGATTTATGAATAATAGTTTTTATTGTGTAAAATATCAGAGAAGTTCGACATAGGTATTAAATTGTCCTATGATCAATAAACGGTAGTGCATCAAAATGTATCTAACCGGTGTTTCATAGTCAATTAGAGTAGTAATTTCTTCTCTGTCTATTAGGATTTATATATTTTCAGTACTTAAGTAATAAATTCGGATCATAAGCATTTTCCTTTGTAACCAGTAGTAACAAATTGAATTCGTATACGAGTCTGATGATGCTTCGATGAAATGGTTAGAAAAATATAGATAAGGCAGTTGTATGTTCATTAATATGTTATTGCAAAATTAATTTAAATTGCCCTTAATATTTTGTCCTTAAATGAACAAATTTGTTTTGTATAAGTGACTTTGAATGTTCACTGTTATACTGATATAGCGACATATAGACGTATTAATCCTGGTAAGTTAAATGAACCGTACTGTCCATCATAACAATATCTGTTTACAATGAAAAAATACTAAAACGTGGAAGTAGGCTGTACATTAGAAGAAAATAGCTTAACTGTTTTGAAAGTGTCATATCACAAACTAACAATAGTTAAATAATTAAGTATTTTTCAGAGATTACTATGTCAGTTATATCCATCTGTGACTCAAATCAAAGGCTTCCATGCCTTTTAGCGACAGCCCAGTATTTATACGCAACATGCATTGATTTAAACATACAGTGAAAGTCGGTTTACATCCTGAAATACTGAAGAAAAGCATAATAAGCAAAATGAAATGATTTCTTTATATTTTGAAGCTTCTTATCAACTGGTGAAACTATATTAATTTAGGGGATATTGCTGTTATTATTAATTAATTATTCAACATACTTTATTTGGTAAAGTGATGACGATTGTTAGAAATGAGAGAGAAAATCACAATGAGTGGAGGACAATATAAGATATACCGTTAAACCGTATATGAATAACGATTATTCGTATGCTGCAAAATAAATGTCCAGTATATTTTTCGACCTTGTATATTATCATTAATGTATAACTGCCTCATAGCTGATATGGCTGAACTCTTTTTGGCTAAGTCATCTCATTTTCAACAATCCGACAAATCACTCCGTAATAATAATCACCCTGAAACTAGCGGTTTGAGATTACGCTAGATTATGAATATAGTTCTATGTAGATGGAGTGGGCATTATATAGATGTTTCTGGTACTGTTTCAACGACCTCACATATTGAAATTCATCACATATCAACTAGTTTTCCAAAAATTACTAAACTGTGAGCTTTAAAAAAATAGTTTAATAGTGTATATGTAGAGTAGGCTTTTATGCATAAAGTGAATTATATTAAGTAATTCTGTGATTATCAACAATATTTTGTTTTGTCAATCGTGATATAACGAATTGATCTGAATCAGACAACCACTGATCACCTAGGAAGCGCTGAATATCTGTTTCGTCCTAGTATGGGACTCTTTAGCAGTGTGCATCCACGACCCTGTTGGGAATCAAACCCAAGACCCTCTGGTTACGCGACGAGCGCTTTACCATTGAACTACTGAGTCAGCTCCCAATGGTTGTGTGATTCAGATCAATTTGTGATATCAGGTTTGACAAATTAACTATCTCTACAACCCTCCTCCCTATTGTAATTTTTTATTTGTAATAAATTCTTTAAACAAAGTATCAATTAAATGACTTAAACTGACTGTATTTAAGATCATTTGAAAACTTTATAGCATTTTATTAACATTCCTGGACAATATTTACTAAGTGCTCCAGGTAGTTGCTTTATTTAGTGTTATATTTTTTTTAGTTACATGGTTTAACTTCAAGGCTTTCATAACTGTTTATGATGGCAATGTCAACGTCAAACAGAAATACATCTCAGTTATCTGATTGCTGTTGCTATTCATATTCATTTTAATTGCAAAGGAAATGGCTCATTAAAGTTAGAAGAAGTCAAATAACATTGAAATTCAGATACATTAAATAGATGTTTTGTCGGGAATGCAAGATTTAAAAAATTCACTAATTTCTAGCTTCAAGCAAACTGTCTTATATTAGCTGAATGTAAATGAATAAAATAAGCATTAAAATTTCCTACTTGTCTAATCACTATTAAAAGTATTTTGACCATGTTGACATTATTGATACTGTCAATACTTCCTTTATTTCCATACAAAATTTAATACTATAGACATTTCGGCAGAACGAAGTACTGTAAAATGTAAATTTTTATCATCTTATGTCTTGATATTATTCTTTTTATAATAAAATCACTAGAATAAAATGATTGCCTACAGTTTCCTCTACATGTATACTGAGTATTTAATGTCAGAATTTGACAATGTTACCTTTTCAAAGAAATTTAAGTTTAGCATTTTATATGATGTACACTACCTTACTTCTCTATAAATATCAGTATAGTTAAACAAAATTATTACTTTATAAAAGTAGTCACTTACAAAGTATACGCAATAGTCGATTTGTCTATTACAGTATGATACAATAATTCTATCTATAGATTTATGCAGAATGGGTTGTTTTTTTTAGGGAATGGATAAAAGTGAATGCTAACACATTAATAATAATAATAATAAAAATAATAACTTCATCAATAAGTTAAAAATAATGAATGGAAAAGTTAACCTTTTAGTTAAAGGATATAAAATATGAATTTGGCATATAATTTCATATTTCATTTATTTATCAAGTGATAATATTCATAATAATAAGTAATATTTATGATTTCTATTTTAGTTTTTCATAAAATTGAAAATGTTCCTTGCACTTTTCTAAGTGCACTAATCCGTATATATATATATATACGTATATATATACATATATATATATTCATATGCATGCAGTTATATAAATACATGTATATATAGATAGATATTTATGTTACGAAAGGTAATGTACTTATTGATTTGCATAAAATAGAATTGAAGAAAATATTTTTTGTTGTGTAAAATGGATAAAGAAAAATGAATTAATTTGATATGTGAACATTGAGACACTGTTTTTAAAACTATAGAAATGTTCTTATAGGAATTTTTGTTCAAAGTAGAATGAAATAAAATGTTCTATAGAATATTACAGTTGACAATTATTTTTTCAGTAATTAAGTATTATTTTTTTATTTTGTTATATGGATTAGAATTGTTTTATCAATTTATGATGAAGTTTAACATTATTGATTACTATTGAGTTTGTTAATTCATTATAGTCATAACACTTACTTAACTTTAACAGTCAAATAATAATATAATGGTATATTGTTGAGTAATCAAAACGGATTACAACATGCTGTATACAGTGATGTCGCATTGTAGAGTTCGATATTTGCGAATTCTGTTGAATAATTGATCCATAAATGTTTACTTATTAACAAATTAGATTGGTGTATAAATATTGAATGAATTTATTTATTACCTTCTAAGAAGTAAGCATAGATTGAATCCATTCAGAATCAGTAATTGATTTTATGAATTCTGTCTGCACAAATTACAGAAAATATTTCACTGATAATAGTAAGTTTCTAGTAGTGTGAGTATTGGGTTTAGGAATGTTAAATTGTTATATTAATGAAATGTATGATTTCATCTGCGTCAAGACGAAACTCGTAATAATTGTTATATTTAAATATACTTCTATTGGTGTAAAGGTGCTGTTCTATAATGTAGATACACATTTGTTACACTTGATTGATGCTTGTTACTATCCAAGTATATGTGCATATATATGTATATTCTTCCTTTACTTCTCTTTTAATTATATCTCATCGTAGATTCCTTTGTTGATATGTGATTTATGTACACTAACAGTTATATATCGACGACAGTGTGAATGAAAATCTGCTTTTAACTGATAATTTATACTAATATGAGAAACTAATGTACACTAACATTGTTCAAAATCATTCAACTACCAGATAAAAATTATACATTGTTTCATGCATTACAACTAATTTAACTTAATTTGGGTATTGTAATAACGTAGCCATTATTGATTCCGTTTAATTAATGGATAAACAACGTTTGAAGTAAACAGTGTGTTTGTGTAGATTATCTTCACCTCTCAATAAAGTAGTAGCATTACTTTATTAACTAGTAAAAATTAACAGCTATTCGTTCCCCATATTACATGCATGAAGAGGTCATTGATCCAAGTTTTTTCTGTTGTAAGTAACGGTGAACTACAAGTTAATAAAAGTAGCAAAATTAAAATAATCACTTATATCATCAAAAGCTCATCTTTTAACCAGATAGATATTTTAAAAGACGAAACGGAGATGCTTATGATGATGAGGTTCTATAATTGAAAGTTATTTTGTTATAGACTATAGATTGATAATATTGGAAAGTACTAGCAAATAAAAGTAAACTTGGAACCTGATAAGGAGGAATAATTTAAAAGTAGGTTGGTAGAAAATATCACATTAACAATTCATAAACAAGAGATCATTAACAGTGAATGAAGACTGACGTTAGCACTGAGTCTGTTGTTGATCAAATATACGTTGCTTAATAAATCCCTTAAATAAGTAAGTCCTTGCGGTCAGTAGGTTGTATTTGGAAGAAGACAAAGTTATGCGAAATGAAACAAGTCGTATTGACATTCTGTTTTAAGTACTATTTTAAGTTCAACTGTAAAGATGTTAAGTATATGTAAAGCATATTATTGTAGATTGTAAGCATTAAACGTACACTTGTCTGTTTAGTCATATTTTGCATTACGTTCGTTCATACACTACCGTGAAGACCTCTACCTGGACGGTAATCATCTGGCTCTACATCAACTGAGTGAAGACAGTAATTTGAAGTTTAAGAATGGTCAACTTGCAACTAGCAAATACTTAGTTTGTAAACAACACAAGATAACTATAATCTGACAATTATCTATGTATAAAGCTACAATGATCGCACAGATTACTACTAATATATGCCTACATTTGATTAACTTCATCATATTGAATAATTCTACAATTACATAAATTCCCTTTAAGTTTTATATTTTTTGAGTTACATTTTTAATTGATTTTGCTTACTTTCAGGAGGTAGAACTGTTCATTGAATAAAACATGTGTTGCAATGGTTATATTTTGCTTCACATTCTGTAATGCCTTAGTTTACTGCTCCTCCTAAAACCCGACAGTTAGAATTGAAATAACATTAAAGATTTAAATATAAAACTGACTAGTCACTTTTATTTAATCAGTTATTAATACGGTATTTTTGTTAAACTAGAAACTAGGAAATACTCAGAGTTGTTACTTCAGTGATTCACAATTTGCTTGGCTCATCATAAGAATTAATAGAATTCTTCTATTCAACAGAAGGATAATTACTTAATACTAAATAGCATAAGATATGGTGTTAATGTTTCCGTTATTTTGAATAGGGTGGTGTAATGAAACATTTTAAATCTAAAAAACATTGTGTTTCACAATAATATATGGGAATGTTTGTATTCGGAACTTCTCTTTCGATGTTAAGTAATCATCAATGAAACTCTAGTACTAGTCATCAAGGTAAATCTATAGTTGATTAGCACTGAGTAGCTAGACAATAAGATATTGGACACTACTTGGTGATCGATCAACAGCCACCCATTCAATGATAAATGTCATTTATGATTATTATTTTATTATTACAGGCAATTTTTCAAGTAAAGTACCAAAAGAACTAATGTCGTTTTTTGACATATCGTGTGGATATCAAACAATCCTGTTTATTATTGGCGGTATGCTACAGCACACTGTAGTTCACTGTTGGATATAATTGTTTTCTTGTGAAACAATATTACCCTTGTGACTTTAAGGCCCACAAAACATAATATTAGTAGTGTAAATCATAGCATTAACACGTTGTAGTTCAACACAATGCATAAAACACATGAACAGAATATAATTGTAAATAATCTCAGCGGATGAAATTAAAGAACAATTCCAACGTTTTGCTCGGTAAGGTGGTCTGAGCTTCTTCAGGCAAATAACTAGAATCAAAATTATCCAACTCATTCCATTTATTTATTGATTGATTCTGTTTAGAATTATTTATTCTAATTACACATTTCAAAGTTTTACCATTTGCAAATATACACCCTTCTTTTGACCCTTAATCATCATAAGATTGATTTACTTCTACGGTTTGATAGCAAACCTATCTTCAGATTGTTATAACACGAAACTACACATGAAGTGCATACCTTCCTTCAGCCACAATAATTTCAACATTGGGATGCAGGTACATCCAGCCAATGAGTCCCAAATAGGACGAAACGCGCGTCCTGGATTCCACTTGCCAGTCACAATCCAACTTAAATTTCAACATTAGTTTACTTATAATGACATAACAATTTCATTTCCTGTATACGATTGGATATTCGTAATCAATTTGACTTCGTATTTACATTTATATTCGATAATTTCCTTGAAGAAGCTTGGACCAACTTGTCGAGTGAAACGTTGGAGTTTTTCTTTAATTTCATCCTCTAAGATTATTTACAAATATATTCTATTCATATGTCTTAGATATATTCGGCACTTAAGTTTTGCAAATATTTTCGTTCATTTTTGGATGAAAATACCTATAAAAAACAATACATAAAACCTGAAATAGAACAATGAATTATTTTATATCTGGAATACATATTTTAAAAATGATAAAATATTTCTTCTTTAGAATTACAATGCATAACAATAAGCCAAATTACAGATTAGTTTTATAAAGTGTAAATACACTATTCCTAGGAGCAATAATTGTGTACAATATTTATTTCATAAATTGCCGATTATTCAACTATATAAAATGTAATGAGAAGAAACTAATCAGTTTATTTACATTGAAATAATTTACATTTTTATTAAATGAACACCCTAAAAACATGTAAATTCATCATTTATTATGAAGATACAATTACATTTTTATGGGAGGGGGATAGGTGGGTTAGCGGGGTGTATGGTATTTTCTTCCCATCGTTCATATTTTAATCTGTAATAATTATGCAATAAATAAGAACATGACAATCTATTAGACATTTATCTTCATGTTATATTAAATATGTTAAGCACAGGTTTATTATTTTTCGTGATTTGTAACACTCCTTTAAAATGGTTTAGGCATTTATATTTACATATAATATAATACATTGTTTAGTTACATGAAGATTTGATTATCTTGTATAATTGTGGTTGTTTAAATTTTATAGCTATGTCGTGGATATTACATAATCAGCGGAATTGTTCTCATGGTACATAACCATCAAACTTTTTTCAATCTAGTACATAAATGTGATAGGTATACTTTACACTGGTATAATGTTTTTAGAAATTTTATGGGTATTAGCGATATAACAACTAGTGTAAATGGTGTAACATATTTGTGAATAAGAATTTTCTGTGTCTAGACAAAGACAATAAAATTGTGTTATTTGTATTCATAACAGGTTTACCTGTACTGGTTTTTATTGAAATAAAGAAAGCATTAGGCAGCTGTTTTATCTTACGGTAGAATTCCTCGGCAGTTCACGCCCTCGATTCAGAAAAAGTTTGAACCCAGGACCTTCAGGTTATCCAGTAAATATTTAACCGACTAAACCACTGAGCTGGCTAGCGTCCAGTAATAGAATTACTACTTCCATTAGTTTTTTGTTATGACATAAAGGTTATCTATTGTAAGTAGTGGTAACTATCTCAATTCCGACATGCCTGTGCTCCACTGGTCACACCATTTCACTAAAACTTCGGGAATATTTTGAAAATAATTGCTAGCAAACTGATTAATTTTTGCTAAGTTGAGGTAGTTTTGTAGAGAATGATACTTAATTTTGTTGTTTGCATGTGTCGCAGATTGATAATAGTAAGGTTCCACAGAAAACAGAGTGCACCGGATACTTGTTGCGTCCCAGAATGAAGTTCCTCACCAGCGAGACAAATGGTCGTTATTTAGTATTAGTTGATTAACGTGGTAGTTCTACTACTGGACGCCTTCCAGTTTTGTTACTGATTAAGTGTTTACTCCATGACCTAAAAATCCCGAATTTAATTTTTTGGTGATATAGAGGGTTCGCACTGATGTGAAGCCATAGTTTAAGAAGAAACAAGTTCCTGTGCTTTCTGGGTTTTGGTGGTAACCAGTCAAGATAAATCTGTGACAAACACAGACAAAACTAAATGTGAGTCTCCACAAAATCAAATTAATCCATTTAATAATTGAATTCTTTTGGAAAAATAAGACCAACATACTATCATTGTCAAGTTTTTGTTGAACTTCTACAGCTTTATAGGTGTTTTGATTATCATTAACAAAATCAACAATATGACTTTCATACAATTTCTATGGCTGTTTACTCTTGGTATTCAGTAATGTTTAAAATAAGGTGATCATATTATTACGTATGATATGACTTAAAAGGTGTTTTTACACTTACTAAACAATTACATAACTTCTAATACACTGTTTCCAGTTGTTCAACTGAAGGTATCAAATCACATTCATTGATTAACTTGGATCGAACCAGTTAAGATTTTAAAACTCAGTTTTGTAGATGTTAATACAACTGAATTTTATATTTGCTTACTGGAAATTGAACGTTACCTTCATGATAATTCACTTTTTTTAATTGACAGTACATTTAGTACAAATTTCAATTCATTGAAAATGTAGATTATTTACTAGATTGATAAATATTTCTAACAAGTCAATAAATACCTATTTAACTGTGATCTACTAATTCTGCTTTAGTTACCCAGCTATTTTCTTCGTTCTAGTATTGTCACAATATGAATAACAATTATAATATCTTTAATTATCTAACTTACTGAAATTACAATGATTTATTAGTTGTACATATGACAACTATGTAATTTTGTTATATTTTCTATCTACACATATTTAAGCTGTTTTTCATGTATATTAATTGTAGCATCTGTTCATCAATTGTAATTAAATAGACACAAATAAAAAGTCTGCCTATCATGTCTGAAATAAGAGACATAATGTTATATAGACAAATAGTAATATTAATTACCAAAACATCGGTGTGTATATATATTGCCTGTAGATTATGAATGTGAATATTTGCATTAACTATATCTTTTATCAGTTATTGCAATATTTTAAATTACTTTCTGCTTACGACTAACCTTTGATAAACTACATTAACTAAAATATGTAGTATCATTGTTGCTAGTAGTGGATGGTAGTGCAGTGAATTTCAAAATAAGAAATCGGTTTTTTTAATCTTTGGAGAAGGGAGGAATAGATTATTTTTGAAATTTTTCGGTTAGTTGATGTCGTGAACAAGTAAGTGTATTTAAGTGCTGTAAACAATTAGTCTGCATTTAGATAATCACTTTAAAGGAGCATGTAACTGGAATAGTGATAAAGGATTTACTGTATTAATGAAGGTATAATAATGAAATTAAAAAAATGTATTTAACCATTCCACTGTAGAATTACTAATAGTTCAATGTAAAATATTCTAAATTCATATAAATTAAATCATTGACAGGTTAACAAAACTGTTGTACAAAGCAAACTATAACTTGTCATTGTTGGAACTAAACACAATGTATAATAGATATGACAAAATAGGATATTTAAGCTACTTGTAATAGGTTTTACAATTTTACTTAATTTGGAGATGACACGATGATAAGCACATTACACCCTTTGCCTAAAATCAATTTTTGCCAATGTAACTCCTGTAAAATAAGGACACTGCCGATATCTAATTGCATATATTGGGAATTTGAAATGTCTTACTAATATTCCTTTCAACTACTTCAAAATTGACGTCTGTTATTAAATTAAATAGCTAATTCAGAGTAATAGCAATGTATTGGACTTGATGTGCTTTAAATGCATAAAAAATAAGTTGTAATCAATTCGCCATAATAAAATAAGACAAAACAATTATTCATTTAGCATAAATATATATTGCCCTATCTAATTAATTTGTAGATTATGCTATAGTGTATTTTCGTAAGCCGTAGACTATTCTTTTGATTGACGTATTATCTGTTCAAATAACGAATATTTTAATACTCTTAGATGAATAACAGTTATCTTGGTGAAATGACAGTTGAAATGATGCTTTCTAGTATTCATAATTTCAAATGTACTCAAATGTATAGATGAATTAGCGAAATGTTTCCGACATTTTAAAGTCAAATATTTCATCATTTAATTACTTCGTATGTATTGTATTTGTTTAATTTGACAAAATCTTTCAATTTACGTAACAATGTAAGTAACAAGAATCAAAATATTTGTAACTAAAAGTTTTTTTAATTTTTATCAATTTCATTATATTTGATCATATTTTGTTTTAAGAAACTTTCTCCAACTAACTAATCTAATTCATCTTAATGACGATAGTTAAGTGTTCAGATTTCTTTCACTTTATGCAATTATATGTAAAAAAATGTATATATATCTAGTCTTATTCATTTGTTCATTTGTTTTTAAAAAATAAATTCAATTTATTCATAGTAACCTTGAATTATGCAACTATAATGTATGTTTGTTTGTATGTTCTACTTTTTCATTCAATTGATCAATGTTCATTTTAGTTTAAATAAATCTTAATCTAAATGATATTTTACTACAGAAAAATAATTCTATTCTATTTATTTAATTTAGTAGATTTAGAATTAGGAAAAATTAGTTTGTAAGTTTAATTCGTTTAGTTTTAAATCATTGTATGTAAAATATATACAGTCTATGTCAGTGATTAGGAGCTTGTTTAACACTACCTTTTTTGTCAAAATGCTGATTATGCACTTACTAAGTCAATTGTTTGTTTGTTTTAATGAATAACATAGTAGTTTTTGTTTTATGCTTATATATAAACCAATAAAATTCATTGTGAAAGTAAATAATATCAATGAAAATACTGTGTAATTAACATAATACAGATTTTGTGATTATTAGTACAGCAGTTAAACATTATGTTTATTCAACCTGCTTAAAATAATACTTGATTGTTTTTTTTATTCAGTCAGTTCCATCTAGGCACTTAAATGAAATAAGAACAGCAATCGATGAATTTTAACAAAATTAAAAGTAATCACTGACACTGGTAGTTGACATGTGATATCCGTTCATACGTCTATGCAAAATTGGTAACTTATAGGTATTTGTATATAAATATCTAAAACCACTGAACAAACGTGACGACTGCAATTTATTTGAAAAGAAAGCCCATTTCATACGTCTGGTTATCATACTAGATAAAATAATGGGATTAATTAATTGCAGCATGAACGCTATGTCATAGTTTATTTATTCACAGACATTGTTTATTAGCTTGAGTGGAACAAATCGTAATTGAAAGAAAACGAAAATCGAAAAGTTCTCTTTTTCTGGTACCTGCAATCGCATATAACAGTTTACTTGTATGTGACAGTGTTTACATTATAAGAACAGAGAGTAGAATGCCTCTTTTTACAACTGAGCATGTTTTGAATGGTGTGAAATTAAAAGATGTCACTAACCTAAACAATTTAATAGATCGACGTCTAATTAATAGCAGTTATACTCTTAAAATTCTCAAATTTCTTAAAATAAATGACATACAACTGATCATCATTCGATTATTATTCACTGAGGCAGCAACAATCAAAAATACTCGAATTAATCCTTGAAAAGAAATAGATATCACTTTGTAACTACCATGTTAATTTGATTAAATCATCCTCCTTCACTTATTATTATCAATACTATTAAATGTTTGTCAGTATTAACTCTGCATTATATAAGACAATCTACACTTAGGTTATTATTATCTTATTTACTAAATAATTCCTCTTCAAATAATCCATCATCTTTACACCTAGTTTCTTTAAAACGTCAAAAATTCAAATCGTCATTATACGCTTTTTTTTATCAATTTTTGGATTAAAAGTTAATTACTCCCTCACCGTTAAGTTTACAATGTTCATCTTTAAATGATTATTTCCATTTACATAGTTACATTAAACACACTTCATATCCCTTCAGTTATTTTTGTTTTTAATTATCAATACTTAAGATTACTTATTCTAATTTTATAATTCAATCAAAATTACGGTTATAATGAGGTTGATGAGAGCTAATTATATAGAAATGAATTCATATCTTGCGTCGACTGTTATGCCTGTTTTATTCAAACTTATTTTGTATTTAGATTCATAAATCTTATTTGGAATACTTTTCATTCATAGATAATAATCTACCTAAAAGAAATACGTCACAGTACTATTTTTTCCGTGTGTTCAACAGTATAAATCAATCATAAATGAAAGTGATTTTGCAATCATTAATGTGATTACATTAGCATTATTTTTATATGTTCAAATATATCTATGTACAAAAATTTATTTAATTAAACAGATTCTGTTTGATAAAATTTCAGTGCAAAAACACACTCAGACGGTACACATACAATCCAATCCAATATCTTAACAGTAATGCTCACTTTCCGTACACAAACCAAATACCTAAATTGGTATGGAGTTTTGAATGTTAACGTTTCTTAAATAAGTGATATTTTTTATGCGAAGAGCTAATATATCTTGAGTTATTTAGTTTCAGTAGTCTTCTACTGTCGAGTTAATGTGAAACACTTTCCAATCGATCTCACCTAAGAGTTTAATTGGAAATTTTTTTAACTATAAAGATAATAGTAGGTATTCGCCTTTAAATCTACCTTCATTAACTATTTGTGTCATACATCAATTTAGAAACTTTTGATGAAATAACTAGGTTAATACAGAGTGTTGAATATTTGTATTATATTAATAAACGGAGTATATCCATTAAGTAAATACTTTTAAAATAACCTAAATTAATCAGATCCGAAAAAGTAGAATATATTTCCTGAATGCACATTTCTATTATGACTGCTTTATTATTCACACATCAGCATATTAATGTTCTTAATAAGTTATATTAGGCTGCACTCATGGATGCATTTTCAGCTGCACACTACATATATTCATCACTAAATGTATTTTTTGATCAATGTAATAAAGTAAAGTATATGTCGCTTGTTAGTTTCATGACCTTGTAACATCTACTTTATGATCATTGTTTTGTATCCCGGAATTCTTTAGATTATTGATCGTGTGTAAGTGTACTGAGAAATTTAAATAAGTACAGTGACCTTGTTTTGTATGAATTAAATGAATAACTAGAAAGGATTAATATTAAGTTATAATTTAATAGAGTTATCTGAAGTTGTAAACCAACTAAACTGTTTAAGAAAATTTCAGTTTATGTTTATTATTAAGAGTTAACTAGCAACTCCTTTTACTATTGTAAGTAATAATGACATCAAAAGTCATTTTAATCCACCTAACATTTAAACTGTTTCATTTGTTCTAACTATGTAACTACGTCCCAAATTGACAAGGTATAAAACCACTTCATATCAAAATCTTGGAGAATATTTAAGGTGATTGTAATTTAGTGCAAACCTACACGTTTTGAACACTCCAAATAAAATTAATTTTTTTCATTTTTATACAGTTTTTTTGATGTTAAAGAAATTTACCACATAGTACTGAAAACTGAATACTGAATTCATTTCTTAATCAAATTATATCGAGTTGTATTTGAAAAAAACTAATTGGAATTATAATTTTTATAAACAATTATGAAATACTGCCTCTCTATCACTGTATCCCAGTAACGTCTTTCATAATGAGAATGTAAATAGTCACTTGACTCAACTTAAGTCTACGATATATTCTTATCCTATATTATAACGTAAAAGGTATGTGTTAAGCAGATGTTACTGACTGAATCACTTTCTATTACCGAATATATATTCATTATATATATATATATATATATATATTTGCACAGGACAGAGTTGAATGAAGAATACTGGTGAGCGGCCTATGCTCCTCTGTGAGAGGTAACAGGCGAAAGTAAATAATATATATATATGTAAACAATTTACATAGTATGCAATATATTTCTAAGCCTGTATAGGTTGTTTTTCTAGTAACCTTGATGTAAAATTCAACATGAAATACCAAACGTAGAATTATTAACTTGAGCTCATTTAAATTAATATTTGGAATGCTTACGAAAAAAAGATGAATTAGACTACTACCCGATTTAACTACTCATAAATAATACTTGACCTGACAGTTAAATAATGTTTCTAGAAACATCAGAACTTACAGAGTTTAAGAAAACATAGTCAAACTGTTGAGTATGATACTTGGTTTCTAACTATTAGGTAGTTGTCATTAAGATAATCTTAATAAACAAATTTATCTTATTTATTATCAATATAATCAATATATAAATACCAATAAATGGAGAAAATTTTTTATTGAAAATTATCTATAAGTGACAACGAATATATAAACAATGCCTGTACAGTGAATTCGGCTTTCAGTAAGCTTATCTTTGTTTGAATGTTCAGTTATTAAAATTTTTTATAGAAATGTATAACTACATATATTCACCTACAATTTCATTTGTCTTAAGTAAAATACTGATAATGATATTATCAAATAAAATTGTCTTATCTTTTTACTTACAACGAGCATTCAATACATAATAGTAGTGGTAAAGAAATATGTACGTATTTTTATCCTAAAATTGATACGGGTTTTGATAATAAGTTAAAACCGATAAACACAAGAGATCTATTTTATGCTAGCTCAATAAGAGTGCTCAACTACACTTGCAGAGAGTGACATCACTTTATTAAAATTCTGTTAGTGATCTTAGCCTTTAATAACCAGCTGGTAGGTTATATGTGATAAACATTTCTACTATGATCGAATAGTAACATTAAACGTGTAGCTTTTAATGATATAGATAGGATGATTTTGCTCTCGATACTATTATTTTTCACCAAACAGGATTTTTATTAGAATTTTTGTAGTAAAGATCTAAACAGTCAATTGAAACATGCATTATATAATAAAATTTAAGTTGTTGTAGTTTCGTGGCGCTTTGTATTTTGTTAGTTAGATGTATTGATTACAGATTCCTATCATTTAGGTAATACTATAAACAAGGTAGGACTATGTAGCTGTTTTATTAGACAACATTTAACTCCATGAAATCTAAGTGAAGATGACAGTTTATAAAACTTCACAGTTGTGTCTTAATAATTAAAAAGAAGCAATCCGATTCGTTTCATATGATCGCGTTACCACAAGATCTACTCTGTAGACTGAAGTGATAAAGAGTTAATCTTTCGGACTTCTATCTTGCTTTATTGCAAAAAAGTAAGAAGGATGGCAGCCAACATGGATGAAACACACAGTCTCAAACAAAGCATTATGCATAAATCTTGAATTTAGTGATGTCGAAAGAGTTACAGTTACAAATAATTGAAGTGATGTATTAAAAAGACATTTCCTACAGCAAACCCCCGTACAATATTTAGGAGTTGTCTGTTAATAAACTTTCGACCAAAGGACAAGACGCCAGGACTAACAAATTTGATGAACATTTACTACTTTATTTGTGATATCGGAGCTAAGTACAAAGGTAGTAGATCAAGGCCTCTCCGTCATGGCAGTTGATAGCATCTTTCGCCAACTATGAGAAAGGACAGTTGAGACTAATCGTGTTTTCGATTGGGCAAAATACAGCAGATTCAGGGCGCTTAGTACCGGACTGGCCATTTGCTATGATCTATTAAATTTAGTCAAATTTACAAAGTGGTCTGTGTCTGAATCTACTGTACACTGCAGAAGTTTCAGCTATCTACAATTCGAATCTTAAGTTGTACATTTAATATCTCTTATGTTGAAAAAGTTGTAATCAGTGTTCATTATGTTTTGTTCAAGTAATATAGAGATTTTTCACATCCTTTAATTGGTACAAATTCAATGTTTAACTTTCTCAGTTTATTCCGTTTATAGTTGGATGATCAAGTCATTAGTCTAAAACATTAAATATTTGTAGAAAATAGTATTTGGAGAATGTTTAAACTATACTCTTAGTTAGATATATATATAATGTCTAGTTTGTCCTTTTTTTATTTTGAAAGAATAGTTTTCATTAATTATAAATGCTAGTAAGGAGTCTAAGTTGACAAAGGTTTATAAAAATTGGTATTGTTTGTTTTTCTAAACAGCTGCATTCATCCATATTAACGTAGCCGACTTTCGGTTAATGTAATGATAAACAGCGCAAACAAGCATTACTTTTACTTGATCTAAAATTATTCATTTCTTCCTGTTCTAACGTACATCATATTTTAAAGAATAGGCTCAAATAGTATTATTATAAAAATATTAAAAGATTACTGAACATTCTAAGTATTATCAAACTATGTTTTTTGTATCCTGTCATTAACTAAGGCCAGACATCATATGAAGAACTCATTCCCTGACATAGTATTGGATAAGAATATGTTGAAAGAATTTGATTTACACTGATTTTAAGATAAAAATGTTCTATGTCTAGGAAATTTAACAAGTTATAAACGTGTCTTATCTTATAGCGTACCACAAATAAAGAAAACTGTATCATATTACAAGCACAACTAAGCATAAAAGATTATTTATTTTTGAACCTGGTTTAGTTTTTTCAAACTGATTTCTTCTACTTAGCTAAGAAGATAAATAAATAGACTAACAGTATAAACCAAACACTACTGAATGACGATAAAAACATCATTTTCGAGTAGTAACAAAAACTTTCAATGATGTTCTTTGTTATTCACAACAAAATTACTTATTACTAGATTACTTAACGAATGAAATATATCTAACTATTCATTCAAAATGTAACTATTGAGTTTTCTGCTTCTCTGATAAACTACAAAAACGTATTTTGTTTATTTATTGATGGTCAAATGTTTACAGTAATAAGGACCAATAGCATGATTTGTAACTAAGATCAGTAATAGGCCACCTACAATGAAGAATGGTACTATATATTTATATGTATATATCACTCACACGCATATTAGTTTCTTTATCACCATAAGACTAAAACTTTGATTATCCATCGGATATATATAAAGTCTAACAATAAATGTTTTCTTTACGTTGTAGCAGAGAATCATTTGAATGTCAGCTCACATTTTATCCCTTAAATTAGCATTCCAGGTTGCAGTTTTGCTTCAATTTGTAATCATTGTAATGCTACTTTAGGACAGAATATCTTTGAATAAGCTGCATTGACATTTGACACTAAACTAGAAAAAAAGGACAATTAAATTTGTACTACTGAATAATACTCGCATTATACACAGTGTGTGTCGGGAGTAAGATTTACCTATTTTATATTTGATATTAGTTTTCCTTATCATTAAATTATATTTTAAAAAATAATGATTTTATTATCATACGAGCTTAAGTAAGCATACAATCAAGATCATAAGTACAAACTTTTAATAGTGTTGCATTTTGCATGGTTGTTATTTACAAGCATCTCAGATTTTGTATAGATTAGATCGTTGGTTGCTAATGATGTGCTATCAAATAAATTGAATTTATTGTATACATAAGTTTCAATTACTAATCGATGCCAACTTGAAACTCGATGAGAACAGGGTAAGCTGGAAAGCTGATTTTCTTTTGTCTTGGACATTTTTAAGAATGTGACGATTTGTCGTTGCTAACTCATTAATTTAATCTTCGTAAAACCGGAGCAATTTAAGCTTATTACATAGTCTGAAAATGCTGTATTCTCTGTATGTACGATTATTTTGAAGCTTAAAAACCAAAATTGAACTTCTGTTCGTTGTCTCATGACTTTCAAATTAACTCCAGTTGACATCAGAGAGATACTATAGTTTGATTATTAAGTATATAGATTATCCTTATTCAACTAAAAAGCTTCTGCAATTGGATTAGCACTGATTTACATTTTTTTGTTGATATTAAGGTTGGATACACGTAAGTGTTTAACTTTTAGGTATATATATACACATAATTTTCCAATTAGGCAACATGTGAGTAAGCCGAACTCATCCTCCGGTTCAAAGTCAATCAGTTTAGCAACATACTTTGCAACAAAAAACTTGAGGAACACATAGAAGCGCTTTAATTGGTTTTATCTGTGTTATATATTAAGAAAGTCGATTGATTTTAGTTTGAATTTCCATTCCGATAACATATGTAAACCTACTCTGTCTGTCCTTGCAGTATTCTGAATAAAATCACAGTGTTCATGTGTTCTTTTTATTAACACTTCATAATTAATAATGTCAAATATTGAATAATTTAGTAAACACGTTAAATCAATAGCCTAATTGATAAGCAACTGGTGGAAATATGAATATCCATTTGATTACTCACAAGTAAATTAATACGCTTGTTTGGATTCCACTACTACCATTAAAAAAATTAAGAATAGTGGAACTACATAAACTGTTACCTCAGAACTTACATAACGTGCGTTTATTATAATTAAATATCCATACACAAAAGACGATATCTACAATACTTTAAAAACTTGTTGGCTACAATTAATTTAATCTAGCTGTGTTATGCAGAATTCGGCATAAAGTTAGACTGTGGTTGCAGTGATTAAAAAATAAGTTATAATATGTCTAAAGAAAGTATAATTTCCAATTCATATAGTACCATAGCAACGGATGTACCAAGTTCTACGTTGTAACTGACTGACTGACTGACTGATAGCAACGGAGAACGATAGAGGTAAATATGATGAAGAGAAGTTAGTTATAGTATTTTAAAAAAATATGGCTAGATTAAACGGTGGTACATTTTCAAAATAAAATCAGATGGTTAAATTCGTTTCTTTTGAGGTTTTAATTGCTGTTATTACCCATATATCTACGTAAGATCATTTTTAACTTATTCTATATTTATTGAAGAATTTTCTCAAGGATTTTCATGGTTTCCCTAAAAAAAGGAAAGTGTTGCGTCATAATTAGCTTGTTACAATCATAGTAAGATAGCAATCAATTAAGTTTCCAATTTTAAATTTTCTTCCTTAATAAATTTATGCAAAAGTTCATTGTAAGATAAATTTTAAAGGTATAGATGAAATTTTTACATTTTACTTATCTAAGATAATCAGTTGATAAGCATATCACGGTATTCTCTAAAACTCATTTTTAGACATTTATATGCAATCAGTATTAGATAAATATTAATAGGATATAAAAAAAGACATTTATGTGTTCTTGGTGCCATTTCGTGACAAGTAAACAAATGTGAAGTTTATAACTTATGTACAAACATATTTTCGATGATTATACTACTTAAAAAATACATTCTCATTTTTCAACTGTTTACAGATCCACTTATCTAAAAAGGCTAAACTTTCTTATGTATAAATCATTTAATCGGTCTTTATTGTTGTTTTGGCCTAACCAACTATTTTCGATGCTAAGCCTAACATTTAAACTTAAGTAACTTAGAACTTATTATCGCAAAACTTGCAGATCAACTAACTACAGATTATTTCAAATGCTCGTTTAGTCATTCAAAGCTAATGAATTCACCATAAAATTTGTATATTATGGTTTTGATTCAAATCGTTGTATCTTTTGGTTTCTGTTGTCTAATTTTTCATAGTTTTGAATAATTTTTTCAAATGATGAAAACTAACCTTAAAATCACTTTATTTACATAGTTGTTGCTATTCAGATATTTTGTTATTATTATACAAATATGTTTTCAAGCAGGTAGGTAATCCTAGTTTTACTTTTATAATCAAGGATTGTAAATGTTTTATGACATTGTTTATCTAACGAATAAATACATTTTTGATTGTTTACAAGGATTTCTATAACCAGTAACATACATTAGCCATAAGTAATTGTGTTTATATGATAATACATGATATATATTTTATTGTACATTGTTATCCTATCTATTTCAGACGCCAACTAGTTAGAACTGGTGTAGCACGATTTTACGAGGATTAATGAATTAATAGCTAGAGTTTAAACCGTGCAGCCGTAATATAAATCAATACGGATCTAGTATGATGAAGAAGTAATCATAATAACTCTACTACTTTTCTCATAAATCCTGCCACATATAAAATACAATCTCATTTTTCCAAACGTATAAATTGCCTACTTAATTTCTTCATTCTTTTATTTGCTTTGTAAACGGATTCATTTTAAAGGTGAACCAGTGATATGAAACTAAAATTTGTCTTCATGAATATTGTATTCGAAAATCAGTGGATAAACGTTATTCGATGGAATATGCATTTCAGATAAAATAATCAGATTCATGGAAACTGGTTAGGCTATTGGTTCTAAACAATAATCGTCTATATTTTTTAATGATTAAACAATATAATTTTGTTTCTTATTGTTTCTAGTCTTCAGTTAAAGACATGAAAGAATACAAATTAACAGATTGTTACAACAACGTATGTCTCTATTATTTTAATTTTAATATAACACTATTTGATACGACAATACAATCCTGGAATTTTCTGTAGAAAATCACTTTTGTACTTTGTGGTTTATTATGGCATCATCATTTTGGGACTGATATATTTCTACTAGTTTTATGTAAAATGATTTACATTCATAACAATACAGAATGTAAAGAAAATTGTTTCTAGATAATCATGCACCGACATTTCATTCACTTTATGCTATTATGTATAATATGTTCACTTGTGTAATCTTGATTACTATAAAACCTTTTAGTATTATAACCAAAGTTTATGGTATATGATTCATACTGAATCGATGAAAAATAAATAAATATATATTTCATATCTAGATTGAGGTTTGTATAAAGTTTACTACCCCTTTCAGTTTACCTTTTTTATTACTGAAAATAATAAATGGATTTTTCGCTAGAGTATTGATGTCTATGGGATGTTTGAAGCATTCTTTATGAAAATTGTTCAACCATAAAATTAAAACAAAATGTATCTGATGAGATAAGGTATATGATTACAAATTAACAAACGTACTTTCACATTATACTACTCTGATTACATGGTTTGCTGCGTTATTGATTCTCAGTAAGTTGGAATAAACAAATCAAAGTAGAATAATGATTATTCATAATAATTCAATGTTGTTGCAGTAAAAGATTCACAACTATTGCCAAAGATTACTTATAGAAAATATTTGTTTAACAAGGGATCAGATCGTAGCATTAAGCGTACATTTGTTGGTGTAACTATATTTTTATCCATCACATACCAGATTAATGTAATCCAGTTCGTTCATCTTTCTAATGGAACACCTTAAACTTCAGTAATTATATTAGAATGCAATCTACTGTGTACAAACAAATAGCCTCTACAATTACCATATTCAGACTTTTAAATAACGTTAAGGCTTTCTGGAATGACAACTGAATTAGAAAAAGGGTAGTTTAACTGGTTGAGAAGGCAGCTTCATCAAAAAGCCCTTTCTCCAGTAAGTATCACAAAATGCTTTATGCCATGTTGTCATAGTTCCAACACTAATTTGTCTATGTAGTTAAATATAGGAGTAATTAAGGAAAGATGGGTACTCGTTTGCCTAGTTTCAAACCTTAACGTGAAATTTTAATTGGTGAATCCCTTAACTGTTATTTTTAGAATAAATAGTATAAATAGAATAAATAATATAAAACAGCTTTTATCACATAATTCTCCCTATACATGCGGGATATGAGTGACTAAATAAAATAAAAAAAGCCAAATAAATGCAAAACTGAATGTGAGACCGAAATGGTGATTTTAGTTAATAATTATCCAATTAATTGTGTCTAATCAATTTAGCACAATGATCTCTATCATATAAGTTCATCAGTACTATATATAATTCCTCTCGGTACCTATGAAACCAAAGGCAGTAATCATGATGTTATTCTGTGATAAATCCGTTTTATGCACAATGATACTTACTAAGTCAACTGTATTAAATAAAATCTAGTAAATTCAACAGTATTTACATCACCGGAAAATTTTGTTTACGTTTAGCCCAATGAATCGGTTCAGGGAAATTTTAACTTCTTGTTCGGTGTAATGTGGTGACTTGTGTGAGCAAACAGATTATCACAATAAGGAAAGGTATTTTTCTGCATTGAACCAGAAATATTTTGTTATTGTCAAGAAACTTTGTTGACTGTGACATTATTACAATAATTCGGCAAGCAAAAATATGATGTCTGACTTAGTTTTATTGTGATTATTTCTGATATATCTTACTACTGCAATAATCTTTATTAAATATACTAAAATATAGATACTACTTGTGTGAACATCATTGTTTTTTCGTTACATCGGTAAGCAGATTATCACTGGATATAAATAGCTTTTCAACACTGGTACAAATTTAACTTGTCTTAATAAATTTAGTAAACATGGAGAGTCACTAATAGTGTATATGTTACTTACGATCATTTTTGGATAATTTCTGAAGATGAGATAAGTAAAACATCAATAATCACAGTATAATGCATGTACCAAACACTTACATTAGACAAGCAGATAGGATAACTAACGTCAACATTGTTGAGTATGTATCACAACAACTTAAGACTAATGTATCTTTAATACTGTCGTTGCTCGTTCCTTGTTTTGATAGTATACGCTAGGCTGACATTTCAAAATCCATAAAAATAACTAATACTCAAGAATCACTTTGTTGATCAAGTTTCACCAGGTGTGTTGCTATCCGTACGTTGAAATTAAGATTTTATATTCAAAACATACAGTGAACAGTTTAGCATTCCCTTAATAATCTTAGTTTTAAATGTGCATTTACGTAGCATCTTGATTCACGTTTTTTAAGTTGCTAATCGCTTTTTGAACATTGTTCAGCGCGTTTTTGTTAATTTATGTATCTTAGAATTACTCTTTTTTATTTTTTGATCAATTTTTTAATTGTTGTTTGTTGCTACTTTAATAACTTATCCAGTCTACAAATACGCTTATATGACCCTTGATTTCTTTATTATTTGTAAAACCCATCTCCGTGTGTTTTCATATTTTCTCTTAGAATTTTCACTTTAGTAAACGCATAAATGCACACTTTCTTTGACCATTCCAATGTTCTCCTTCCAAAACTAATATCCTTCTCCTAATTCTTCATGATTTACATGATATAAAGTATGTTTAATAATTTCAAATTATAATTATGACTAGTGATATTTTGGTTGTAACGTAGCTGAAACGAAACCGTGAAATAAAAAAATTCTTCTATGCTACATTCGTTATTTTGTTTTCTTTGTTTGAACTTACAAATACCGAAAATTTCACTGAAACATTATTATGTTGTAGATGATCATACTTTAGTGTATATTCAAATGCATCACTTCAACACATACAGCCTAGTTACTATGCAAAATGCTAATCAACTCATGTTCTTTGTTATTTCTAAATACTAGGTCACAATTCTGATAAATGAATTTGGAAACAAGTAAATAGCATTTTCATAATTTAACAATAATCACTTGTCAAAATAATGAAACATAAATGATGCAAAATTCCCCCAAGTAAACATGATAAATCATCAGTACAATTTTGTTAACATTTGGTTTCTGGATAGAATAATTAAGATATTGGTTAATTCACTCTATAATCGAAATCAGGTGACCTTTAAAATTAGCAAATATATCTATGTTACCATATGTGTTATTGCCAAAGCCAAACTCTATGCCAATGCCATATCTTAATTAGTTTACTTTAAGTAAAGAAAATTGCATAAACTTAATTAATGTTAAAAAAGAAAGTGGAAAATGAGTTAGTAACTTTGACTTTTCTACAACATAATTATAATTAAACAATAGTATCCATGAAAAGAAATTAGTAGTTTCATGTTTTATGCATAAATGGTAATGTAAAATCTTTGTATCGTTAAATTTATGAGTTCTGAATTGTTTGCTTTTTTGTACAATCTATGTTACTTAAAGTATTGTTTCCATTTCATACTTCCGTGACTTTAATGTTTACAGTATTCACTTTCTTAATAGAGGCATTAGAGATTAACACTTGCGAATGAAAGCTTTTAAAGAAGATCAAACATGAAATAACCTGTAGTGAGTTTTTTGGCAGTAAATTCTTTAAAACTAATGAATTCATCTCAGACTATAATAATGATTTATCTCTTAAGTTACTGACAAAGTTCCCCTAGATAATCATAATACCCGAAAATTAAGGTAGAATAAGCAGGAAAAACAAAGTTTGCAGAATACAATGAATTTATAATAACCTCATCACATTTTACTAGCTGCATACAAACAAATAAGTACAACTAGAATGCATTGATAACACGATAAAAAATGTGATTGAAAGAGTTATGAGCTTACTTCATACTCCTTTCTTCAAAACTTCTAATTTAACGCCATACAACACAATGGAATAGACAGGAATTTTAAGACTGTTAGTTGTGACAACTATATAAACCATTTTAAACTATCTATCCATAACGCAGGTGACTTTTTAGACAACAGTCTATTTATATAGATTCTAGTTTACGTGAAAAACTGAGATTATCCTAAAGCTTTTTAAGTGTATACACAAAAAGGCAAAATGTTTATTATCTTCTAAAACATTAGTTGTTCTTGATCCACTCGAATCTATAAACGTAACCAGTTGAAAGAGCACGATAAATCCGACACAAAATAGTAAAATTAAAACTAGATATAACTTCTTTACTCAGTATTAAAGTATGATGTGGTGAAACAATTAAACAGTGCAGAAATCGGACAGTTAAAAAATAGATATAAATTTGATTTGTATAATAATGAAACACAAACGAATTACATTACAGCGAACACCGTAGATATTTCAGTATCCAGTAGTGAGCTACAGTTAAATTTTAATATTTAGGAAAGGTAACTCAATGATATTTTAGTGCAATGAAATAAACGTTTTCACTGATAGTTTTAGTGTTCTTGATATGTAATGAGTTTAAAAGATAATTAACGTAAAGTAAATTTGTGAACTTTTGAATCAAGAGTGCATTACATGAGACTGATGTACTTATTATATAAATTTATGAAAAACAATAATCCAATTGTTTACCCAGGGAAAGATTTAAAAGATGTTTGCTTGAATATCATGACAAAATCTATACATTTTCATTTTATTAAAGAATATATTCATAACATAACAATATCAGTTACTTTGTTTGACAAAATTTGTCTCGTACATGTAATTATGTAATGTTACAAACCAGACTGATAGATAAGTGGCTCGTGAAATGTTAATCGATTCACTTTATCTTCAAAATCCAAAGAACAATACAAGTAAATGCTTTTGTCCCAGTTTTTAGATTTCACTTAATCGTCACGTTCAGCCTAACAGTTAATACATGATAGGTAGGGAATTTCGGGTTTACTGATACTGTTGAAATTTATGCTAATAATATAAATGTATATCATATCTGTTATTTATTTACTTTAAGTAATATGATATTTATGCAAATGTAGTCATATACATTTCAAAACAATCAAAGATGCATTTACAAGTCAAAGGTAATTAGAAACTTGAACAGGTTTTGGTTAATATGGTTGTTTCTGTATCATTAACCTCGCATGCCTACAAACTCAGACTATCTATTTGAATTCTTTTTAAATATTCAATGGTTATATAGTTATAACATAATACTATCTATGCTTACCATGATTATCACTTTAGAGATTAGTATCAAAAACGATCTATACAATTAGCGTATACGTATTTCAATAAACAAAAAATTCCCATTCTGGCACTAAGAATGGACGAGAGGCGCAAAGAAACTTCTTGTCAAATGGTTTTTTATCAAAGCTCTACACTAATATACATAGATACATAAATTTGCCATTAGTTTGAAATCATTACCAAATATGTATTTATTATTTAAGATGTTTGCATCAATAAAATTATAGTTACTTATATTAATGACCTTTCAAGCATTATAAACGTAGATTTGACATGAATAATAATTTGGATCTATCTAAATCCCTGTAAGTAATAAAAAGTAGTTAATTAATAGAAATTTAGATAAAAAAAATACTTGACATTCTACATCATTTTTGTTATCTGATACGAATACGCCAATATGTATTCCTCTGTTTTTTCATATATACATGTATCTATTAAATCTTCAGGTAGTTTATAAGGCATCCATAGAAACGATGGATAAATAATATGATACGGTCTGTAATAAAAGTAAGAATATTAATTAATGATGTGACCTTTGCAATACAGTATCAGTTATTACTATAGTTAGTTAAATTTACCTGTATATGATTGCACTTTAGTTACCTTAAGTATAGAAATTAAGAGCAATGAGTTGCAAAAGTTAAGCTTTCAATGAATCTCACTGGTTGATTCTTTGACGTAATTTTATTTGTTGTTAGTTTATAATCTCTGTTTATCTATCCACCTGCATGATGCGTTAGTATCTTTAAAATAATTTAGATGCACGATTTGTCGAAATTCAAGCATAAGACCTTTAGATCTACAGCAAAGTATTGTATTTCAGACAACTTATCAGACAACTTAAGTATGTATTTTCAGCTTTGGTTAATCCACAACATTGCTATGAGCGTTCTTTGGTAGTGATGAGTAAATTTACTACAATGATGAATACCACTAGTCATGACTTTGAACTAAACCAATGTGAATGTACTAGTAAGTGCATAAGTAGGCTTTCGATAGTAAAGAAATAAATTTATAAACAAGAATAAATATTTTAGCACTGGTAATCAAAACATTCATTTTTCTTTATATGACCAAATAATACTCAAATCGTCTACATCTATAAAAAAAATTGTATTCGCTTACTGTCACTATGGCTGAGTACGAAATGTAAAGAAAGTAAAGAAAAAAAATACATGAATGAGTTGTCATCTTTAAGTTTTCAAAATATAACGCTCAGACGAATTATACTTTCTCTTATGTTAATCTCAACTTCACGCACTCTAATAACAAACTATTCTTTTTTCGTTGCTAACTACTTTTTCCAATAAGTAGATTTTGTGATTTATAGATAAATGAAATGCTGTCATATACAAATATAGTTTCTGGGTATTTTAAACAGTGTCGTTTTTTTTGTGATTCAATAATAATTCTTCCATAAATAAAGTGAAAATGGTGACTTTTGAAAGATGGAAATTTTACTTTTGGTTTTATTATCTACTATAGCTGTACAATCATAAATGTGATTGTTTAGTGAATGTAGGAATCCATTGAAAACAAAAGATAATTAAGCCATAATTCAAAATGATAACGCGGTAAAAGAATATTTCTTTGATTTAAATGCTTGACATAACATATCTGTGTATTTAAGAATTTCATGCTCCTTATGTGTATTATTGTACGATCATACGTTAAAGATAACTAGTAAGATACATTTTATACAGTTAGATAGCTAGATAGTCTTTTGCTATACATGAATAGTAGTCATTTTGTGTATTCTAAATCGTACATAGACGAGCTATTTTATATAAACAAAACAAACATACGAGAGAACTGGATAATCGGGTAGTATTTTGAACTTTGCTTACAGACTATGAACAAATATGAAAAGTCGAAAAGAAAAATTGAAAACTAATTATTGAGTATAAGATATCGAAAACGTTCGGACAATGGAATGACACTGCAAACGTAGAATTCATTCAAGAATTGTATGAACGTACACCAGTGAATTTTTGTTTACACCATGAATCTGAACAATCTCTGTGACTTTTAATCAAAAAAGGGAATAAATAGTACTTCAGGTTGTTAATATGTATATTATTCGCAATAAAATAAATCTGAATAACTGCTATAATTGTAAACCTCTTCATCTACCATTTGAGAAATAACCAGTAACCAAAATGACGATAACTAACCAAACATAAACTTCACAATTGACATCAGGATTCAGCTTAAACCATATAATTACTTTACTGTTTTTATTTGTCAGAGAGTGGTCTCTTCAGGTGCTTCTAAAAACTGGAAATTACTAAATAGTCATTTTGAAGTCAGTAGTATGCACTTTAAATTGATCCAGGAATTAAGCTTTATACCTCTCAGGTTGTGTGGTGAACACCTAACAAACTGTACAATTAAGCCAGAGTTTATTGTTAATACTCTCTTGTCTGTCGATTTGTGACATAACTCAATGATCATCAACCAATACTGATGATAAGTGTCTCGCTCATGATAAATTAAAAATTCATCAGTCACGACTTGCCAGTTGATATTCAGGAACATTTTGAAGTTATTCACTTATGGGATAAATATTATCTAGTACTCCCCGATTTTGATGACACTCAACTAAGATCAGTCTGTGACTATTCAAAACGAGTATACGCAAAGCCATATAAAATTAACTCAGAACAAATGCTTATTATTATAATGACCATTTGAAATGAATGATAGTAAGATTTGTTATTGAAATAAAGTAACTGAAATGTTAATAACGATAAGAATATTTTCATTTGTAGCACTTAAACAATAGATATGAGTAGGTTTATTTATTGAAATAACGTTTCTAAAGGCATCAATTTCGCGCGGGTAAACAAGAATATAGGTTTCTATTTCTTGGCTGACAATTGTCATGGGAAGCACTTTAGTGCTTTTTATAATATGCACCAAAACATCGTTTGACCGTTACCGGTCAATTTAATATTATTATAAACCATGTACACATTGAATATTTGTTTAGGCATTAGTAAAAGTGGTGATTACTTGTGTCTATGTTTAGTAGTGAGTATAATTGTGTGTTGATTAGAATGTTTAATCAATCAACAAAAAATCTTCATATAAAGAATATGAAAATATTTCGACAGCGTCAACTCTAGTTACCCCTGGGACATAGAATATGTTGTAGATATCCTGAAGTCATTCAAAGTGTCTAATAAGCAAACAATAACAGGCCTTCTTAAATTCCTCGCGGATATTTTCATTAAGCTCTGTAAACCCAATTTATTTATTTAAAAGTCAACACTTAACATTTTCTATTTACTTTAGTAACTTATTTTTAATAAAATGATTAGAAATAGAATTAATTTAAAATGCAATGTATTTGCACTATACACTTCAATGACAGACACTGCCACAAATCGTGAGGTTCTGTGGCAGTGTCTGTCATTGAAAGGTGTACCAAAGAAGTACATTAACCTTATACAAGCTTTCTACTCTAAAACTACAGGTCAAGTGAGAGCTTATGGCGAACTGTCATCGGAATTCCTCACTTCAAGTGGTGTCCGTCAGGGATGTCCACTCTCTCCATTCTTGTTTAATTTTGTCATAGACATGCTCCTAGATATAACCATATCTTCGTCTGATATTTCAGGAGTTGACTTTCTACCAGGAGTCTCGCTTACTGACTTAGAGTATGCTGATGACATAATCCTATTTGGTGAAGACGCTGACAAAATGCAGAGTCTTCTGACTACCCTGAGCAACAATGCAAGCATGTTCGGAATGCGGTTTTCCCCCTCGAAATGCAAAATGTTGCTTCAGGATTGGGCTGCATCGGCACCTGAACTAGTGATAGGGAGTGAAGTAGTCGAGCGTATGGACTGCTTCATGTATCTGGGGTGTCTCATCAGTGCTGATGGCCTGGTGACTGACGAAATCTCAGCACGGATACAGAAAGCTCGATTGGCTTTTGCCAAGTTGCGTCACTTATGGCGCAGGCGAGATATCCGCTTGCTAACCAAAGGACGAGTGTACCGTGCAGCAGTTCGCTCTGTCCTACTATACGGGAGCGAAACATGGCCGTTAAGAGTAGAGGACATTCGTAGGTTACTGGTCTTCGATCATAGGTGTCTCCGAAACATTGCTCGAGTATCGTAGGACAACCGAGTGAGCAATGCTGTAGTTAGGAAACGGGTTCTAGGAAAGGAGGGCAAATCAATAGATGAGGTATTGAAACTTCATCAGTTGAGGTGGTTGGGACATGTGTTACGCATGTCTAACTACCGTCTGCCTCGACGAGCAATGTTTTGCGGTGTAGGAATGGGTTGGAAGAAAGCTAGAGGCGGCCAAACCAAAACATGGCAGAAATCGATGAAGTCACTGACAAATGGACTGAGTCATGTTGGTAGATGTAGGCTGCGTGGTTGAAGTTTGCGAGATGAAAGTCAGCAATGGTTAGAGACCTTGAACGACATGGCTCAGAATCGTTCGCAATGGCGCAGGTGCATCCACTCTTTGTGTTCTCTCAAAATCTAACCTTCTGAATTCTCTATCTTTCTCCTTTCAAATTTATATCACTGAATTATACTTTTCGAATCATATCTTCGCTCTCTAATCTTCTGCATTACTGCTAATACTTCTATTATCGCTATCACTCTTGGATTTGAACTGACAGTTGTGTCTCTGTGCTGATGTGGTATAGCAACCTGAACTGATGTACGTACGTACGAAGTTCTGCGTTGTATCTGTCTCTACACTTCAAGCAAACTGGTCATATATACTTCTCAGGATAATTATATATAAATATTGTAAATAAATAAAGGTCAAGTTACGTAAAAGGTCGAATGACCATAATGTTTTATTTGAATATATGAAGAAGTAAGCGAACACCCCAATCAAGAGTGGAGGAATATGTGCTTTACTTGCTTCAAAAACAACTAGCATCTAGTGATTCAATAAGAGAGGGAATATAAAGTATTGTTCGTCAATCGGAAATATACTATTGGTACGGATCATTGGTTTGACCGTGTAATGTTTTAAGGCTCTGTATAGGAGTTATCATAATCTAATTCTTAAATTTCTAGAAGTCTTAGAAATTAATAAATTTAAGACCCCCCCCCATTTTTGAGTACAGAAACAGTTTGTTATAGTGAAAAAATTCCCATTAAGCACTAAGAAAGGACGAGAGGAGCGAAGAAATTTCTTTTCAATTAGTTTTTCATCAAAGCCAGTTACATCGGGAGCACGATTCGGCAAGTATGTCGTGGAATTTCAGAACATCATCCAGTTCAGCTGACTAAAGACCAACTACGGCAAGTAAACAGCTCTGTATTTGCAGATTTGGTTGATACGAAGCATCAAGTAGACGTCAAGAGAGTTTATAAAATCATAATTCGAATCCCACCCAACATGTTGAAAGCTTTAAGAATACGTCTTCTACCTATTGCGGAAGCCATTGATATCCACATTCTCAAACCGGACCTGTGTGTTCAGAAGAAGTTTGTGCAGCCTCTCTCTTTGTCTTTACCATCATAATATTCAATGCTTGAATGGTTTACAAATAATTGCACTCGATTCTCTCATTATTATTACTGCGACGATATATAGCTCTTTTCCTAACTTTAAAAAATGTGTCACTTCCTAATTGCAACTTGACTCTTATGTAACTGTCTTGAACATCAGATTTCTTACAATTACTTTATCGGTTTCTCCTCAATAGATATTATGTAATCAACAGTAAGCCAAACCGTTCACTTATCATTTGCACACTTTCAAAACGATAATTACCTTATTCCCCTTCATATCTTAATTGCTTTGTTAATTAGTTGTAATTAATATATAAACACCTTTAAACCTGGAAAATTGTTACATAACACACCACCAATTATTTGGTAGTGATTTTAAACCTAATGTAAATCAAATATATATATATAAGTGTACAGCTTTGATGAGAAATTAACTGAAAATAAATTTCTTCGCTCATCTCCTCCTTTCTCAGTTTGTCATAACACTAAATCTATCCTGGTAATTTCAACCATTAATATTTTTATTTTTATGGATTTTTTGATGATATGACAGTAGCTTTTAGCCTGCTCATCTTCCATTCTTCAGTTATCACACTGTAACCATTTGATATTTCATGTAACTTGACCTTTATTAGTTTTCTATGTTTATATTCAAATACTTTGATAAAAGTATTCGTGACCAACGTGTTTGAAATGTATTGCGCAAATACATCGTACTTTTTAAATCAACTTCGTCTCTTGTTTATCATCAGAATTCATAAAAGGGACTGAGTGTTTCACATTATCTTCGATTTCATTAAGACATTCCCTTCAGTTCTAAAACTTGATTTATTATATTACATCATTGAATCATCATCTATGACATTTCATACTTAACTAATACTATATCAACTTACCTTCCATTAATTAACTAATTATTTATTTATTTAATTTTGGTTTTGTATATTTTTGCTAACGTTATGAACAATCTTCTGAAACCTTCATTTTAGTTTATGTATATTTGGAATATTCTTTTACCCTTTTAAATCTTGTTGAGGTATAATTATAATTTACTTTAGGCTTTCTATTCAAAATGGGATCAAGATTGTCAAGTTAAATTACAATTTTTTATAATACTACAGTTTGTATGAATATGTCGAGAACCAAAACATAGCAAAATGAATTCATCTTTCTTTTAAACGAATAATTGTTCCCTCTATTTAATCAAATAATCGGAATGGAATGCATTCAATGCATAAAACGGAGTGCAATTATAGAATAGCGCAAACGCTAAGCTAACCTAATGACAGGAAATACAACTCCTAATAACATAATAATAATGACTAACACTTACCTTTTAAACTTTCAACACTTTATCTCTAATAGTTCCTCAATGATGAGTTGTCAATATTATGTAAGAGATAAGCTCAAATTTTTGTTCTCATGGTCACATATTAAAAAAACAAACGTTTAAACTTGTGCTGAGATAAGAAAACTAGTTTGTAAAATTAATAACATCATAGAAATAGATGGTCACCTGTATATGCCTAATGAAGTAAAAATGAAGGTTATTCAACCTTGTGCCAAAAGTGCATTCAGAGGATAGTATTGAGGAGAAGTTAGCTAAGGATGAACCTTGTTTTATGATAATGGATGTCCTTGACAAAGTATAATAAAACCAGAAAAAAGGTAACTGAATATATCACTATTAAAAGTAAGTGTTCTTATGAAACTTGAAGTATAAGGTGGTTAGAGATTTAAGTGTATGATGAAAACACCCATCCAGCAACAAGGTTTGTCGTAATTTACGAATTGCGTATTACGACTAACAAATGTGAAAGAATCCTCAATATCCATTATCTTAAACTGTATCAACCATTTATCAGTTATGTGCTTAAGCACATACATTCGAATAACAAAATGGAGAATTTATATTCACATTTCTAAACATATTCCACTTTGAAACAAATAAGTCAAATGGCTTTCATAAGTGCAGTCGCTTAGTACTTTTCTGACAGTTGTCATGATACTGTGGCACCATAATCTTTGTAGATAACTAATAGACATAGAACCAACAACTTACTACGATTTGTAAAAACTGTTGCAGTCAAGCACTTTAGACAATTCTATGTATAGAAAAGGAACTTCATAAATTTCCCCCAACCTTTGTAGCCAGTTTTCAAGATGTTTAGCCACGTAACCGCTTTTTCCCATGACATTAGTTTTACAACTTCGTTTTCTTATTTGAGCACTAATTATCAACTGGATTATTCTTATGTGTCATGTAACTTTAGCATTTTCCCCTGTTTTCATTAAAAAGAAATTTTTGAATTGTTACCCCTGTCAATTTCCTCTTGTAGAAAATTAATATAGATATATCAACTGCAAACAAACAACTGTATAGATTACTTAAATACCTCTATAAGTATCATTTCTCGTTATTCTACATTTAAGTTGACTTCGAAAGCCTTTCGATGTAGATGTGTACACGTTTTGTTTACTGATGTTAATGTAAATGTATGTAGCCTGTAAAATAGCTGAAATGAATTCACGAAATAAGTATATTTTTCTTTTCTTCCTACTGGCATTGGTTTTTTCTTCATTCAAATTTATAAATGAAAGAATTTGCATGAAATTCATATTTTATTATATTAAAATCTTATGATGATATACCTTTTTATTTGACTTCACACTTCAATCAACAATAAATTGAATAAACTGAAGGCAGAAATATCTAGGAAAGCACTAATCAAACAAAAGTTAAATAAATTGATACACTGAATTGTTTATTTAACTGACCGGAAATAAATGATATGAAACATAAATTATAACATAATCACATTTCTTATAAACAGTATGCGGAATAAAATGAATGATTTCTCAGAATTCATATGAATATATTTCGATGTAGTCTATTACTTCGTTTCTTATACCTTTTTGCCCATTTAAAAGACAGGCTATTAACCATGTTACAAAGTTTGCAAATTCAAGAGGCCTAACACTAGATTAACAAAATATATATTGTTTACTTTTAATGCGGAAGAATTGTTTGTATATAAGAACATGAATAAACTACTCATATTTATTTTAATTACACCTGGCTCAATACCTTATTCAAGAGTTAGAAGTTATGTTACTTGTAATCTGCATCCAAAGCAATCAGTTTATTAACAAACTATATTCTTAGCAAATCAAATCAGCAATAGCAGTACATGCTATCTACCATAACCATAAAATCGATATTAAAAATATCCAAATTATTCAAAAAGGTTTTTCCAATTATAAAGAAAGACGAATAGCCGAAGCACTTCACATTTTGTTAAATCCAACTGCACTTAACAAAATGGAAGGCCTTTCTATCCACCCAACGTGGACTTTTTATCCAACCGATCACAATTAAATTACATTCACATGAACATACATACAATTTTATTTTCACATAATCTCAGTTCACATCACACTAACATATGCATGCACACATGTCTCACATCAAACTACCTTGACCCAAATGACTTGACATGACATGATCGAAACTCGCAATTTTGATTGTACGAACTTATTTTGATTCTAATTTGTTCCATTGTATTATTTAATCTTGTGTTAATTCAATTCGGTTATTCATTTCTCTGAAGAAGCGACTTACACTAAGCCGCGAAACGTCAGAAATTTTAATTTCTACTCATTGGAATTTTAAAAATATATATAACTCATTTTATATTCTTAGCTGTTTCAGTTGCCAAATAAAATTATTCGGTAATTATCACCCAATTTCTATGTGTAACTCGGTCAACCAACAGAATTGTTCACTTGAAAGTGTAATCACATTAACAAAATAATCTGCTCTTCATAAAGTATAAAACAACCAAGGAATAAATCACTATGACTGTCTTTTGGTTGCTTATTTAACATCAAAGTATCAATTATGCTCCTATTTCAATAAAAACAAATCTTTATTTTTAGTAATTTTATCCCCTCCTTCATATCGCTCACAACAGTTTAGTGAACTGACATGTACTATGTAAGAAATTTTAAAAAATATTTTTACTAGTTTGCCGGTAACTAAATAAATATTGCTTACCCAATTGTTCTTTACACAACTACACAAGGATTTCCGCTACATTAAAAATGCCTAGAAACTAATTTTTTACAGTATGACGTCAAAATAAATTTTCAGCTTGATAAGACCAGTGGTTATGGTTAACAGTGAATGATTAGATGGTAATGCCTTAAAGCGTCAACTATACACAGATTAGACAGTCTTTCTTATGAAGTAATTATTGTTCTTTTTGTTTAAATATTATTGTTCTGATTGTTAATAAAAACCATACATCTCATATATTTATAAATTGTTAATAAGTCATGCTATATATTTTGTTTGAATTATTGCATAATCCAACTCATTTGTAGTAGCTAACTGATTTACATGGTTAATTAATTCAAGGTTTTCTCAGAAATAGTCTATTTCAGCACAATACTTTTTAAATATTGATTTCAGCAGTATCTGGTATACTTGTAAGTACAGTCATTTCTATTCCATGTATTGCATGCAGTAATCATGAATAAAAATCAATCGCTTTTCCATTTGTTCTTGCGTGTCAAATTTTACTGAGTATTAGTTCAGCTTATTTCTTATTTCATAGGAATAACATCATTTACTATACTTAGTTTTGATATAATTAGTCTTCTGAGTAGGACTAATTGATTACTATAGCAAAAATTCTTGACCTAGAATGCAGTATCCTATTATTAATTATGTTATTAAATGGTTTGTTTGTTCCTGATTTCATTTTGTATGTTTGAATGCTATCTTGATTATCTCTCCATTATTATGCCCTTTTAAAGTTCTTCACATATATAATATATCGTAGGAATAATGTTAACTTCAAAGTTTACATACAGTGTGTTCCCACAAGTGTATTCTGATGTCTACACTCAATACGTTTTCTGTTTCATCTGGTTTTTCATAATAAGCTTCACAATCAGTTTACGTCGCCAAACACGGTGTTGCCGATAATTCGAAATGGGAGGCATCAGTAACACTGTTGTGCGAATGGTAGTGTTTACTAATTTATGATTAGTTAAAGTTATGCATTTCATGGCTATATAGTACTTTTATAAACAACACAAAGATACACTCAGTACTTGTCCTTATTCTCACTGAATTTAAAGAAAAACAATTTACTCAGTACTAAAAACTAGTTTGGTGGATTAGTATTATTCATATATAGCTGTACTGGATCTCTGCACAGTTTAAACACATTGATTTTCTGGAATATAATTTGGTATGCCAATCGCTTGGCTGAAATCACCCATCTCAACTACATTGAATATGAAAGTGAATATTTTGGATAAATTTTTCATAATATGTTTAGAGCCTTTGGATTCAGACTTTGTGATGGTTCTATGTTTGATTAACCTAACTATGATGGTGATTCACTTAGTACTACACCAGTTGATAATGCAGTGAGTAATCGTGTTACAGTAGGTAAAAAAATTAAATATGGAAAATATTAGAATTTTGCAGAAAATAAATGCAAGAGTTATAATAGGAGTTAGTTAAGTAGAATGTTATCGTATTATGAGTTTGTTCGTAACTCAAAAACCTATCACCTCTATACCGTAAGGGTGCTTCTTACTAAAATAAAAGAAGACTTTGCATTTTGTTGCATTTACCAAGTAAGATCTTTCTATACAAAGGATTATTATTAATGCTTATCAATACCAGTTAATGTAGTACAATATTCATAATCTCATTCAGCATATATTTAATGCATATTTCTATATTGTTAGCCATAGTATAAATGTTGAGGAAAACCAATGATCAAACCCAATGTATAGCGCCATTAGCAGTATGAGTAGCATTAATATTATCACGTAATTCTAATATATCCAATTTGTTTATGCAACTACACGTTTTCCAGACATAAATGTATGATGAACGGAAGGCACTCTTGAAAAATTATTTACTTTTGATACTAATCTCCTTTGCTTATACTAATAATTCTTGGATTTGATATCGTATAACTCAATAGGAAGTAAAAGCAAAAACATAGCATACCTATTATATAAGAATCTGAAACATTTAACTCAAAAAGAATCTAGACAAATTTCAATAATCACCTACAATTTGTAATCATTGTTACAATTTTATCTCAGATTATTATAAATGCCAAATAAACATTTTGGTAATAACAATTTCAGTAGTAAGTCACGCAATCAATTCATAAAGGTTCTGCAGTTTAATCAATGTAAATCATTGTATTTGATTAAACTTTATGCAAACATTTTCAATAAATACAATTGAAAAAGATTGTTCATATGTAAAATAATATACAACTGATCAAATTATTTTTCTGTTTTATCGCTGTTTACTAGTATACTTTTACATTCTCTTTTCATTTAATTCCATTACATTGAAATAAATCCATCTATAAGCAGTCTTGTTTTCATTAGTCTCTATCTAAAGATTATGTTTTTGTAATACTGTTATGACTCAAAAAATTTGGGTTGAGTGACCGAATGCCAATTAGGTGTGCCTAATTGATAATTGAGCGTCTGCCCTATGCCCACTAAGTCCGAAGTCGGAATAAGCAGAACACAAGCCAACCAGACAACACTATCGAACGAGTGAATTGCGAATTCTATTTACATAAATACATCGATTTTTATATCAATTAATTTACAGTGATTATTCATCAAGTGAAATCTTTATCATTTAATTAATACAATGAAATACTGTCAAACTGTACTCAGAAGTAGGAATCACATTGAAATTAAATTGATTAATGAAAGTCTACAAATTAATCATTTACAAAAATCAATACAATTTCTTTCGTTTAATTAATCGATCTTTGTATAAAATTAGTCTCTATCTGTTTGAAAATCTCTGTAAATGTTTATCTTATACAAATAAGTTGATTAAAAGAAATTAATAAACAATTATTTTATCTGAGAAAAATTGTAACGGTACTTAAACTTTAATAAACAGCGTTGAGTACATCAGGATAAATTTTGGAAGGTGTAGAAACCTTTACAAACTTGAACAGTATCATCGATAGATAACGAAGGTTTGATGCAGATGTGAAGGCGCGGATCGGAAAAGCAAGAGCAGCATTTCTACAACTGAAGGAGCTCAAACCAACTGACAATCAACATTAAAGTTAGAATTTTCAATACAAATGTGATAACAGTTCTGTTGTATAGAGCTGAAACTTGCATTGAGAACTATGAAAACCATCATCCGAAATGATACAAGTATTTACACACAACTGTCTGCGTAGGATGCTTCGGATCGGTTGACCAGATACCATCAACAACAACCTTCTATGGCAGAAAACAAATCGACCACAATCCAAGCGAGGGAGAAATTAGGAGAAGACGCTTGAGGTGGATAGAACACACATTGAGGAAATCACCAAACTGTGTCACATGACAAGAATTGACATGGAACCCGGAAAGCCAAAGGAAAAGAGGAAGACCCAAGAATAATTACTTCTGGAATTGAAGACAAAAAGGGAAAGAATAAAGAGCTTTTGGGAAGGGCTGGAATGGGAATCTCAGGATAGAGTTGATTGGAGAATGCTGATCGGCAGCCTATACTCTACATGGGGTAACAGGCATTGATTGATTGAGTGCATCAAAACAGGCACATGAAAACTTTACGTAGCAGATAAAATGAAATGGAATTATTGATTTCATTCAGTATAATGTAATTAGATCTTATTTATTGTATCCTTTAATCGTATAATGTTGACAGCTATTTAAGATAGAAAAATTAATTGTAAACGGTATTCTGACTTGCATAACTGTAAATATCAAATGGAACATTATATATTATTATAAATTACAAACGAATGTTACTTTGATTTAATCAGTTATGAGTGATAAAAACGTCAAATAAATTAAAGGCAGTTTAGCCTAACGTCTATTAAAAATTGCCAAGTTATCTGGCAATGCAAGATTTAGGTTGTATGTAAGTAAATACACAAGTAAGAATTAACGTGATTATATCTTGTGATATTTAAGTTTATAAATACGTCTTGAGGATAAATGTCAACAGTCATGAAATTCGGATACATTGTTTGTTGTAAACAACTATTTATAATTTCGATAACATTTAATATAATGTCAAGAAATTTGCCCCAGTGTTTACAGTGTAGTTTTTCTAAGGACTACAGACTGAATATTATAATTTCGGTTTTTAATTAATGATTTATCTATATAAAAATACCTAACTAGTAACTTGAAATTGTATAGGAATGGGAACTTTTAGGAAAACGCTACAACTGCAGGTTTAAGCTTTTATCAGGATATATTAAACAATAATTGTTATGTCCTATAATGTTACAGTTATTATTGCTACATTAATACAAGTGCATTTAACGATTACACTGTATTTTGTGATCTCAGTATGCATTTCAGAATAGATAATCGCTGAGTAAAATGATAAATTAGTTTTGAATAGTTCAGTCAAGCGTAAATCTAAATGACTCGCATTAATTACCCCATTGTACGAATGTAGTGTTATATACATTTTATAAGACATCTATAAAGAATGCTATGATCAAAAGGGAATTTAGCTTATTATTACTTTGTTTAAGAGCTGAATGACCGTTGTTGTTAGATGAGATTAATGAGTGTCTCAAGGCTATTTTTGATGTAATCTATGTTTGATTTCCTAATAAAAAATAGTGCAATACAATAATGATGATTGCTGATCTTTCAACATAATACGTATAAATATTGAGTAACAATTAACATTGCAAGTTGGATTATGACTTTAATAAAAAGCAATTATCTCATAAACATTGAACGTATTTAAGTTAAGTACAATATTACAATCACAATATTTTCTATGCAACAAAGCAGCATTCCTAAGTTAAGTAAACATTTGTACTCTTCATTATATAATAATAAGTATTTAATTCCAAGATAAAATTGCCACTAAATCATTGAATTACAATCATTGATTGGGGAGAATTCAGAATCTTCAAAATTACAATGGTCGAAATGATTAAGCGTAAGAAGTTGAATCGATTTTTTGTAAGCTTGGTTGTAAACTATCATCACATTAGGATGAACTTGTATCTTTCCGTTGATTTTCGTTATGGATTGAAGCTGGTCAGTCTCTGTTGATAAATGTGCATCCTGAGTGAATAGCCTGAATATAGCGGTAAATCACAAGTATTACTTATTTAATTTAGATTGTGACTGTCCAGTAGAATGCAGGACACATATTTCGTCTTATTCGGGACTCGTCGACTGGATGTACTTTCATCCCAATGGTGATGTCCTGGATTCCACTTATGAGTTACAACCTAACCTAAATAAATAATACTTGTCCATAACAAAAATCAACGGGGGATACAAGTTCATCCTAATACATATGCGTCTGTTGTACAAGTGTGACTGTCTGGACTCAGTAGTATATTGGCTAAACGCGATGGCGTTTGACAGGTAACAGGCTGAGTTCGAATCCCTCTGCGAAGATCAACATTGAAATGCAGGTACATCCAGAGGATGAGTCCCAAATAGGACGAAACGCGCGTCCTGAATTCTCTTTGTCAGCCACAATCCAACTTAAATAAATGATATCACCACACTAATTTAATTTCAATGTGAGTCCTACTCCTGAGTACAGTTTCATAACATTAATTGCATCAATAAAATGTTGATGTCATCACTTAGTGAATAATCACTGTAAATTAATTGATATAAAAATCAATGCATTTATGTGAACATTGTTCTTTAGTCTCGTCTCAGTTTATGCCTCACAATACAATCTACTTACAAGTCTGATCTTCTGAAGTAGTTGTAGACTGAGAAGAAAAACTAGTTATGGTATCCGACTGACGTGCAAGTATCAGAGATACCCTTCGCATTTAGCGTATCGACTATCAAGAGAATCAGACATATAATTTGGCTACCTTAGAAATCGTATCGTGAACCGTGCGAAGACAATAAGAAACCACACGTTTGTCTTATCTGACTGAAAACATAATAAAATCAATTATGTTTTATTATCATTTAAAATGCACAACTACTTACCTTAATTTAAATTTAATTCATATAACCCAAGTAGTAATTTTCAAAAAAACTAATTTCAGAACATCATTATAATGTTAAGTATCAATGTACTAGAGAATGTTGTAAATGAATTTGAAAGTAAACCAGCAAATGAATAATTAATCATTATTATCTAACCATTGAATTCTATGCTTCATTACCGTTTAAGTTCACGTTAAACATTTGCCTTCAATATATATACATTAGTACTTGACCTTTATTTTAAACAATTTAGACAAAATAAATGATCTGTTATAAGTTAGATTTGATGGAAAAGCTAATCAGTTATCAGAATACAAAGTCATAGCTTTGAATTACATTCAACTGATAACAGTATAATATTTTGTTATGTACATGGATAAATATTTACAGCTCTTTTTATAATGTTAACATATACTGACTATATCTTAAGATTACCCAATTGAGAGCTATTTAATATTAATGTGTTAATGTTAAAATTCAACGGCATAGCTTATGAAATACATAACTGGCACTTTAATAATTAAACATTAAATAATAATTAAATATGATTAATGAAAATCAGGAAAGTTCCATACTTTAGAAACCTATATAGGACATTATAACAAACAGATTTAAACGTGTTCTAACCTATGAACATGTAAACTATATAATGAAACTTAGTTGCTTTAGTGAATAAACGAAATCAAGAGTTAACAAATAATTTGTTACACTACAAATCATACACCAATTACTTTATTGTTGTTGTACAAAACTTTGTTAGTAATATACATTTTATGTTTCAAGAAGTAAACCAAATGATTTTACTTTAGTCACAATATATTTGCTTTGATATCACTAGTTGGTCTGAATAAGACAACCAAAGTCCACCAGCATGTACTTGACGGCCGTTTCGTCCTAGTATGAGACTCTTCGGTAGTGCGTGTCTACAACCATTTCATGATATGGACCCAATACTCTGTGGCTTTGAAGCAAACGCTTTATCGTTGCACCACTAAGTGGGCTCCCAACGATTTTACTGTAAAGCCTTCGCAGAGGATCCCGATGGTCTTGAGTTGGATCCATGATGGGGACATTAGTGGACGCTGCTAAAGAGTCCCATGCTGAGACGAAACAGCTGTCCATTGCTTCCTAGCGATCAATGATTGTCTATTTCAGACCGATTCACTACATTAGATTAACATTTAATAATTTATACAACATGAAATTACAATTATATGCTTATATTTCATAAATAATGTCAATTCCATTTACTTAGCAAGGAGTGTAATAAGAGATATTACATGGTGTACATTCGACAACTGATTATGACAACTGCTATCACTATGTATATCTTTAGTAGTAAACAATGTTTCAGTTAAAAAATAATGGTTAAATTTGAAAAAAAAATCAACCGTTACATACTTGAAATATTCTCAACGCTGATGGTATCTGTTTTCTGATAAGATTGTAGAAAACAGTCGCCATTATGTTCACAATAAAACCTGTAGTTAATTATTTCATGCTGATTTTCATTATATATATATATCTTTAATCGGTCCTTGTTTAGCGTTTGGTTATAATATATGTAGCTATGAAATTTTGAGTAATTTCAAGAAGATCCGTGTTAACTGAAATTTATAGGTACTAAAAATTTCACTTATAATGAAAGGTAAGTCGTAAGAAGTAACACCACCTTTCGAACAGAAATGACACTATCGTTACATACTTTTCTTAGAAAATTGCTTTTAACAAACGTTTTGATAGACGAGTCTAGGTTTTGTAGATAAGACTATTTTTACATAGATACAGCACACACTTCCTTGAAATCACTACTAAATTCTGAACAGAAACATTCGTCACCTTGGAATTGTGTGTTGTCTTACGACAAGTGCAACTACTTCTATGAAACTTTCGACAATTCCAATTTGATTATTGAATTCGTATCTCTTGATATTTCACTAAGTAGATAAAATTGTCTAGATTGTATTTGTTATAAACATTTCCTTAGAAAAACTGATACTAATTTACTTTTCTTTTATTTATTTGTTTAGTGAGTGTATATTTTTTTGTTGATAATCTACTTCATTTAAATCAAATTCATCATTCCATCACCAAACCGCCTAATGTCTAATTTCTCCTGTTTTAATTATATTATAAAAACTTAGTTATAATGAACTGTATTTCATAAATAAATCAACATTATTTTGCTTATCATTATACTTAAGCTATTCAAGACAATTCATCAAATGACTTCTTTCGAGACAATAAATCATTATTTATATAAACGTTTTGATACATTTTGTAAACAACACTGGAAATATGTTACATACCTAATTTGTTCCACTATCCTTATGTCTGTTAATGTATTCAATAGTCATTATATTCAATGTTTGAATAGAAAATTTATTTGAATAGTTCAAGGCAAGGTACAAAGTGTGCCTATCATGGGTTTCAATATAGGTCCCTATCTAGTTAAACTTAGGTAAAAATGATTTATTTTCAAGTTCAGAAATATTTAATGTTTGTGTTAATGAAGAGTTAAGAAAATATGCATCCATAATTTTCGGTTATACTTTTATCACAAGTCTACATTATAACCTTCGTAAAAATATACAATTAAACGACAATATTACAGATGACAATAAATAATTTATGCATGTTGATACGAAAAGTAACTTCAGAAGTAATACGTGAATCGAATTTCAGTTACTATAATCCATACTAGTTTTTCTGAGATCCTTAAACTTATGTTTCATGCCGATTGACATTCGTCATCATAGTATGTTAAACGACTTATCGTTACTTGTGTTCTTTGTCGAATTCCAGTGCATATTACCACATGATTACAATCAGAGGAGTTACCAGCGATCTGTTCAAGTTGTAACTAGTCACTTTTGTGACTAAAATAGTTTTACACTAATTAATTCTTAGACAGTGTTAATTGACACTTTATAAAATCTTTAAATGTAAGCAAGCAATATTGTTCAAGATGCAATGTGGATGCTAATCTATATGAGTAGATATCTAAAAAATTCCAGCAGAAGTTTATCGAGTTTTCATAACTTGGAAAAATTTAGTAATACTAATTAACTTTACTAGACAGCTTCTAGAAAACAGCTCCCTTATTTTGCACAGTTGTTCATTAAATCTACACAGTTTATATTCTTGTCAAATATTTGTAAAACATTTATAATTCATAGATTCTTACGCAACTTTAATAGGCCGATTTATAAATAAACATTAATTCAAATGAAATAATATCAAACATCTTATTCGTTGAATCCTTACTACATACTTTCCACTTCAAATATAGTAACAAAATAGATTTTCTGGCTGAAAGATTGCATAGTATTTCAAAAGGACAATCGGTGATTACAAGTTTGATAAGTAATGAGATATATTAGCCAAAATATTCATTTTTATTAGCATTCAAAAATTATTCTAAGAACTCTTAACTAAGCAATCGAAATAAAGAGTTTTTATTGTTTAAAAAACAGGAAACATAGATTGTCTGATAAGTGCATTAAAACAGATATTAAAGATCAATGAAATGGGTGACAGAAGTCTACACAATGAAAAAAAATTAACTTCTATGGTTATTGAGATGATCAATACGCATAAATACATACATGAGTAAACTACACATTGGCGAGCTAATATAAAAGCAGGTATTCGAGTGATAACTAAACATCTTACATCCTGATATTTGTGATACAATTCACTTAAACGTAATTCAATGAAATTAATTTATGTTTTATGCCCTGAATGTACTGATATCGCTAGAAATATATGGGTTTACTACTTATTCTTACAAGTGAAATGTTACACACAGACTTTTCATTTTTATAACCTAGCAGGTAAACTTCTACTGTACAGTGGTATACTTGGATCATGTCGAAAGATATTGTACCTATAAGTATCTTTCAGAGTGAACAGTAATATCTACAATTATCCGTTGGCTTAGTAAATCATTCAGTTATACAATAAACGTTCAAATAAACTTTTGTATCATCTAATAAATTATGTTAGTAAGTTAACTTTCATACTGCAGTTATACGTTGACTGTTTATTTTATTAAAACCAGTAGTTCATATATCCAGGTAGAATTAGCTTCATATCAAGTAGAGCATTAATTAGTAATGACTGACGAGATTCACTTCATTACATTTGAAAATTTATTTATCTTATACGTTAAATATCATTACAAGTTTAGTGATTGACATAATTTCAAAGTATCATATTTATTTTAATAAAATAAACATAATTGACTTCTCTCAGAATTATAAAACCTACTAAACATGAGTCAATCCTCAATGAATAAATCTCTTTTTCCTATCAGAGCATGAACATATTGTAATTTAATAATTAATAAAAAAGTTGATTGAATTCGTTAGAGATTAATGTTGGTAGGTACGAATGAAAACGAGAGATCGCTAAATAGCGGTTTCGTCCTAGTGTGGGACTCCTCAGCAGTGCATATCTAGTCTTCGCCAAAGAAGTGTCAGTTCGGCGGACGTTTAACCCTTTGGACAACTGGGACGTCACTAAATGGTAGAATTCTCACCTTCACCAATTTATGATATAGCGCGACGATTATCCATTGTTATCGGTTATTACTGTTTTACTGTCGACATGTCTGAACTCCTCTAGTCATGACTTCTTACTAGACCTTCAGAAACATCCTAAAGTAAGTCACTAGCGTCCGCCTGAGGGCTTTGGAGTGAGACCTAAGGTGAGCACTGCTGAGTAGTCTCATAGTGGGACGAAAAAATTGTTCATTACTCTCTGGTTTTCAATAGTACTCTACCAACATCAATCTATGACCGACTCAATCAACTTGGACTCAATACCGATTTCCACAAATTACCTCAATTCAAATAATAATATGCATTTGAAAGGCAGGTAATAGAAAGATTATTAGATGAAAATTAGCAAAGTATTTATATCGAGTAAACTTTACAGAAAACTTAATTATATGAAATAATCAAACATAAAATTACAATTAGAATTTCGTATCTATTCTGATCATTTTATGGTGCTTAAATATTTTAAGATTGACTATATAGGTGACTAAATCATACATGAGGTCAGTTTTTACTTTGTTGATCAATTTCACATACATCATTTCACAAATTTGCACAGATTACTATGAAACACAGCTAGTAGCTTTAACTTTAATTTTCCAAACTGAACAACATCAAACAACAATTTCTTTCAGAACGCTAATGAGCATTTGTGTCATCTAACCTTAGGGGTAACTAAATATGTTTTACCTTGTAAACGTCACAATCTAATAAACTTCATAGGATTATTTATTGACGAAAAGATCGATTACATGACTGGCGAGACACAAACTCAGTTATACATTTAACTTGCTTACGTTTCATTGGTCTCATTGGTTATTCGAAGACAGAAATAAGAACGTTACATGACTAGATTTTGAATATTTACTTGTATCAGTAGGCCATAATAATATTAGTGTGTATTTGTGCTAAATATCTCTAAACTGATATTAAAACAGCCCCTAAAGTTTTGTCAGAATGTTGCACAAAGGCAATCACTGATGACAACATTAGTATACTGAGTTAAATGTGAAAAATCACAGAACCATGGTTCGAATCGACAAGATTTTATTAATGATGTACACTTCTAAAAATATAAACACTACTCTTAAAACGTCGAAATTAATTATTTGAAGAAAAACCTATAATTGTTACTAGGAATTTCTCTTTAGCTAAAGTCCAGTCCAGTAATTACAATCGAGAGATGAGCCTAAAATATTTCATTGACAACTGTAAAATTATTTTGTATGAGGAACCATTTTTTGAATAAACACGTATCTCATTTATACTTATAGTTACTAAAATCTGTTTTCTCCTTAACAATTGATTGTAGAAAAATGTTTTACTGCACTTAAGATTTTTTACTGAAACCAGATAGTGTTGACAGATTCTCTTGTGATTTTTCAGAATACTTAGAACCTGTTCTCACATTCATTTGTTTTCATTCACTGTGAGGCTAGCTGTGTGATCAGTTATTGTCAACATATTAACGTCTTGAGAATCAGCAACTAAAAATAACTATGTTCTTCAAATAACGTAATAATTCACATACCTTTTTGTAATCTCCACTTTATTAGTCTATATGATGAATAACATGCTTGGCAGAGTCGACTGAATACAGACTAATTTATATTGACTACTTCTCAAGCTACAAATAACCTAAATATGCATAGAATTAGTACAGCAGGAAAAGGACGTGTCGCATTGTACAGCATGTACCTACCACTGGATGCTCTCATATATAAGATGATTAAACCATGAGGCTGACAGACATAATAGGAGAAGGAGTCATATGTTGGTGCTAGTTAATCATAAGCTAACTGAATTCTCAAGGTGGAAGCAATACTGTTAACTTCAATAAATCAGTTGAAAATAAAGCTTTTCCGCAAGTTTTATAGAAAATTGTGCCGGAGTCACAGTTAAAAATCGTCGATATATATATACATAAATCTATATATTATATATTAATATATATATATTAATATATAATATATATATTAATGATTGATACTTAGGTGAAGTCTCCTTGAATTCATTGTAGGGAGAGATTGATTTTCTGAGATAATTTTTTGTCTTCGGTCAAAATTCACATAAAATGAATTGATTGATAATTGTAGAGCATAGGCAGGTCATAAACTCAGCGTTTTATGGAAGCAGGTGAAGTAAGAGACTTCCAACTGGTCTTCAACTTTTGCTATAATGATTGAATTCATCATTCCATTGATAAAAGATAGTAAATATTCTAATAAAATGCCCACTGAAGTATAAAATGAAGCATTTCCGGGGTTCGAGCAAAACATTCTGCAGCTGTTGTTACGTGTACATGAAAATAAAACCAACGAAAATAAAATTTGGAAAATTAAGGTTGATTCACAGACACCTGATCAGTTATTAATTTCTAGTTTATGAGTTATGAGTGATGCACAACTACATAGTCTCTAATGGATTTTCTTGAATTTCCTATCAACAAAGCTGATTTTAGATCAATGAATCATGGTCTCAGTATATAGCAGTTCTGTATAATTTAAATAACGAAAACATTCACTTAAATATTTACACGACCAAGAATTATTCAAGCAAAAGTTAACTTTATTTAATTGTTTAAAAAACGTAATGGAAGTGAATTGGATCAAAATAGAAAGTAGAAATGGGTATGAAATTTAGTTAGTATCACGAATATTTTTTTTCTCTCAAAAGTCATAGTTTCCCATCCATGGTAATATTTACTCACCTTTGTTTGCCTAACATAAACTTAAATCTGAATCGAAAAAATTTACTAACATTTTACATGCTTCATACAAAATGCTGAGCTTTTAACAAACTTTATCGCTCATATATCAGGGTATTTATCACAACTGATCACAATTAGAGGACTACTGAAGGCCGTAAATCACTGGACAACTGTTCCGTACCAGTTTTTCAATAGATCCAAAAATAAATTATGTCAGTTACGAATATCGCCTTTCAAATGAACTAATTTGAACAAAACCTCTTTATATCTAAAATGTTATATGGTCTTCCCATTGCTTTATAGTAAAGTTTACAAGTTTACTCCAAGCAGGCTTAAATGCTTTAAACTATATCCAGCTCCTGCTTTTTTTATTTCACGTGTAAGACTTAAACATTCAATATGGGCTCAGGTTTTCTTTTAATGGACAAGGTTTTCGTATTTTATCTGATTTTAAACCAGTTGTGTAAAACACTGCTATCAAGTTTGCGATTAACTGTTAAACTTCTTATATAAAACAAGTAGTATTCGACTGTTTCCCACAAATATCTCTAGAATTTATCACAGTCCTTTTTCTTTGTGTTCTGTACCTTTTGAAACTTTATTAGATACCGTAGGGTTAATTTCTACAGTGAAATATATTTTGTCTATCTTAAACTTGTATCACATAAGAGAAACGTACTTATCAACTTGGATGTAGGCAGATTTAACAGTGTCGGTAAAACAAGATTCTATTACTAAATTAAAGCAAAATAATAGCGATTAAACTTTATGTGAAAATAATTTGTCACTATCGAGCATGGTTTAAAGATAAACCGCCTTTTATTATAAAGTAATGGTATCAATCAGAATGCTTGAGATTGCTTTTAAGTTGATAAGTCTCACTCTAGTCTTCACAATGGATATCAGAGATAGAAATTATGTGTCCTTCATCATTAAGTCAACTAGATACGCTATGTAACAACGTGACCTAAATGGGCCCCTAATCTCTTTAAATTCGATTCAAAATAATTGGGACTGGATTACAAAACCAGTTGGATTGATTGTTAATTACCTATTCAGTATCCAAAATATTACGTCAAATTGATTAAGGAATATGCTAACAGAAGAGATTATGGATTGCTGTTACTACAACAATCGATTAATCAATGCCTGTTACCCCCTGTGCAACATACGCCACAGACTAAAAGTTCTCCAACAAACATTGTCCTCTGCTCTGCTTTCCAGATAACTTCTGTAAAATTGGTACTCAGAGTAAATCACATGCGAACATGTGTATTTTGTAAAAACGTGAAATGCAAACAACTTTCAAAATTTAATAAATGGTAAATAACTAAAAAAATTAATCAATATTCCAAGTGATAATTGGGAAACAATGACTGTACATAGAAAATGCATTAAAGAAAATTTGAAACTAAATGCCAAATAAGTTCTAATAGGTAGTTCAAATACTGGTTACAAGTTAACCACTTAATAATATATAAGACATAGTTAGATATCAACCAGTTAATTACCAACCTTTATAAAGGCTACCTTAAGCCAACTATAATAATCAGTTTATTACTGAATGGTTGTAACTGTTGAAGTTAAGACACGCATAGTGCGAGACGGCTATCACTATTAGCACTGGCTGTTCGTCGCACTATAGCACAAACTGACGAAGTTGGCAGTCCTATCATTAGAAGTTTGCCAGTCTAGTACTACCAATAGTTAATGTCTTGCCGCAAGACCTGAAGAGTCCTGGATTCGATTCCATGGAGTAAGTGATCATGTGCACCGTCGAGGAGTCCCTTACTAATACGAAGTAGTTGTCCAGAGCTACCTTGTTCTCAGTAGTACACAACCCATAACAACATACGATAGATGTAAATAACAAACTAACTGTTAATTTTCACAATTTGCTACCTTAAATCGACTATGTTGGACACGAATTCATAGATATTATGCCGATATCTCAGTAATGCCACAGTAAGGACAGAACAGACTTAAGTTACTCATGGAAAAATTTGCCAGAATAAAATAACTGGGAATTCGGCATAAGGAATTATCTTTGTTAAAGACACTTAATAATAAATGTCGAGAAATCTTTGAAGAAGCAACAGATCATTACCGATTTCATAGGACGCAAATGATATAATTGTTTGCATGGTAATACTTATGAATCAGCGTGAATAAGTGTTACCTAAACTGTTAGATATTATATTAGTCAATAACTCAAATATGATCAACATACGATTCGTTCACATGCTACAAGTTTCATGTAATACCCAACTTTGATTTTTGTATGACTCATTTATCTTACTGCACAATCCTAATAAGTCGTTAAAATGTTCACTGACTACACACTTACGATAAACTGATTGTAAAATGATGTAATCGAGGTGTCACAGGTAAAGATAGGTGCGATCATTTCGTACGAATATTTATTGCGAAGAGGGATAGTAAGCCAATATAACATAGCATAGCGGGATAAACTGAAGAACACATCGGTGATTACTTGTACAAATTTTATACGTTCAAAAAGATAGTTACTTGAAACTACCAGCGATTCAAGATAGGCATTCACTGGTCTTCGCTAATACCGGGCATACATGGTGTTATTATGAACATTTTACTGGGGTGATTATTACGCATACTTCGTAAACGTATTTAAGTACATATGAATTAACGTATGAATGAACAGCAGTAGACCCTCAATATTTGCACCTATTTGTAACTCGCCTTCAACACATTTCGTCCTCAGACAGTTGGGTTTTCATTAATTAGTTTGTAAACGAAGAGTACTTGATGATATGAACTTTCAAGTTACCGTGTTGTTTGATATTGGTATACACGAGTTTATTAACAGAACGGCAAAAAATTAAATGAACATTCATGAAGTGATTATTTTGAGAAGATATGTCACAAATTTTGAATTACATTAGTTCATAGGACAATGAATTTTTCTAATGTAAGCGATTGCATAACTACGACTTTTAAATAACGATTGTTACTCACTTGTAACCACTGTGCATGTAACATGGAAAATAGTATTATATGTGTAAGCATAATGTACAACATAAATGATAATAGTTTATAACAACAATTAGTAGTTAGACATTATTTTCCAGTCTTAAATGGTTGCATTATCCGAGAACTATGAAGAATGACTAAATATGAATGTAAACATAATTTGTGCCAAGTTTTGTATTGATAGCTTCTATACTGCTAGCATGTTGATTTTCAATTTTCTACTATTCCTCAAAATTTAAAACTGGTAAAAGTCTGCAATGTAATGCGTAAATTATTTTAAAAAGTGAATAGTCACAGTTGATTAGATGAAATAAAAATTTCCTTAAACTAGAATTAACACTGATCAGCTAGCGATTTCTAAACTACCTTCGGTAAAAGGATAATTACTGCAATATTAAACATCTTAAGAAACAAGCTAAATTTTTCAATCAAATGGAATGTTTATTATTCTACTGATATGCTTTATTTAAAGTTGAAATAACTAACAGGTTTGCTCAATATTATGAGATGATAAGTTCATTTATAACGTAAAATATTTGCTATGCTTAATGACAGTTCCTGTGAACTTAAGGTTTATGATACATAGCCACATAACTGACTAAAGTTAACTGACAATTTTATAACTCTATTTGTGTGTAATACTTTTAGAATCATTCAAGATGCTAGGTAGAAACATTTATAATAAGGAATTCTAAAAACCGTTTTACCGTCATTTTACTATAAAAAAACTAGCTTCAAAATATAGGATCCTTCAGAAATACAACCAACCTACTTCATTAATGAAAATGAAACTAATGCACCTTTCATAAACATTTGTTTTTAGAATCTGATATATTTAGTTAAACATTTATTAACTATCTAATAAATAAAAGACGTTAAATATGAAATTATACTTTCTGAAATCACATTTATCAAAAAGTAGTAATTCATATCATTTTACATTTACGTCCCAGACTTGTTCAGAGAACTAATAAAATTAATATTATGAAGTATACTACAAAATGAATCTGTTATCTTATCATGTATCACCTTCACATAATAAAGCAAGTTATACATCTAAACAGAAAGGCATGATTATTTGATAAAATGTTATTTCTTTGACTTCAATCATAGTCTGATAAAAGTTAAAATTATGAAGTTTTAGTTACTGAAATCTTAACAAAGATCGTATTATTTCTCGTTTCTTTAATTTATTGAAATAGGCCTTTCCCACCCCCACCCCAACCCGCCTTCAACGGTTTATGAATTTATTCATTTCCAATATGAAAAAAATAGTCACAGAAATTTAGTTCACTTGGATAAACTAGTTTTCAATTGTTTGCAGAACTTCAGCAACAGATTTTTCACAATTTTATTCAGTTACATATGAAATAAAAATTATTATTTTTTTGCGAAAGATTTAAATATTACTTGTTCTAATTAGATTATGAATTGACAGTTGAATATTTATTTGCTTGTTTTCTTATCAGTTTAAGAAAATTAACAAAAAGATTTGCAATTGGGGGGTTGTGGAAATAGTTAACTGTTAATCCTGATATCACAAATTCATCTGAATCAGACAGCTATTGATCACCTGGAAGCACTTAGAAGCTATCTCGTCCTAGTATGGGACTCTTCTGTGATATGCATTCACGACCTCATCGGGGGTTGAACCCAGGACCCTACGGCTCTGCGGCGAACGCTTTATCAGTTGACCATTGAGTTAGCTCCTAATGGATAATATATCGAATCCATTCAATTCTTGATATGTTTGCGTGACCTCATCCATTGTCATCGGTGGGTAACTGCGTCACACTTGATACAGTTGAACTTCACCGGCCATGTCTTCACACTAGAACTCCAGGAATTACCTCAAGGAGCTAGTCAGTACCGAGCTAATATTAGTTACGATTGGGGAGTTGTGAAGATAGTTTTGCATTAGATTTACATTAATCTTTGTTAGGTTATGTAATAAATAACGAAATGATGAATCAAAACACATTACTTTGTTTGATAATTTACAAATCACCGGAATTTTTATATTTGAAACATGTTTCAACTATTTTAAAGTAATTTTTCTTTAAGTTGTTTAATATGTGTTACATATACTGAATTTACATTGTTAGTGTAGTTAAATTTCCTAGAATATCAGGAGATGACGCTCATCTATAAAACTAAATTTCTTCTTGAAGTAAAACCAACAACTTAGTAGTTGCTTTGGCAAAAATGTAAATAAAGTATGTACAGTTTAAATAACATGACTTGTGATTAATCAGTGAACACGTAAAAACTGCCACATACTACTTCAGAACACCCATTTTGAGGTGCTAAATGTAGAAACTAATTTGACAGTTAAATGCTCTTCTTATCAATGACTTACCAGACAGTTACTAACAAAATCCGACCTTATTCACAGGTAATAGAATTACTTTGTTAAAAAGTTTTCAAATAACAAATAAACTGACTTTGCATCAATATAGCAACTTATTATCTTACACTAAAATTTTACACCTTAAAGAAACTACGTGAAAAATACTTCAAAAAATAATTCATTTGCATTTACAATTGCTGCAGTTTCTAGACTAAGTAATGATGTGATTGCACCTTACACTGAATATGCAGGATTATTTAGGGAATTGTCTTTCAATTTCCCAATTCCAACTTGATATATTTGTTTGGTTACAGCAGAAAGATGATTTATTCAGGTTTACTGTAATTCCTCCTATTAATGATATAAGTTCAATTAGTTTGTAATTGCCAACTAACGTTGTTTCATTACAACCTTTTAAGCTTCAATAACATAATAAACTAAACCAGATATAAGGTTCTCTACCTATCCAATCACAAACATCATAACAAAACGCAACGACATCATAACATTGAATTGACGCTGTTTTGATCGATTAGCATAATGGGTTCAAATATATTTTGGAACAAAAATGACATGTTAAACGTATAAAAAGCTGAGAACTCATCTTCCATAGCTCTAATTTCTCATGGATAATTTTAAAATGATGTGCCTAGTCTATTCACCTTAAAAATAATGATTCATTCGCCTTTATTTTTAATAGAAAGAGAAGTTAAACGTGCAACGATATAATACATTTCTAATAATAACAAGGTGTTTTTACTAAGACCAAATAACCATCAAAATTCAAAAATGAAATATATTAATGAATCTATACAAACTACTTATTTAAATTTAGATAGTAACACTAAGTGGCATAAATATTTTTACAAGTGAAATACTAGATAAAATGATTGCTAGAATAGTATTACATTTAAATATTATTCGAAAGTCCACATCCTTTAGTCAATAAATACTTTTAAGTTATGAACTCACATTGCTCAGTGACAATTCTAGAGACAGTGTATTTCAGTTGATTACAAGTGGGGGTTGTGGAGATAGTTAGTTGTTAATCCTGATATCACGAATCGCTCTGAATCAGACAACCATTGATCACCTGGAAGCACTGGACAGCTGTTTCGTCCTAGTATGGGACTCTTCAGCAGTGCGCATCCACGACCCTGTTGGGGATCGAACCCAGGACCCTCTGGCTCCGCGACGAGCGCTTTACCATTGAACTTGTGCTATAAATAAATGGTTCAAGATTTACATGTGTTTCCAGGTTCAAACGAGATTACTTATGATTACTTGCAAAGGTAATTCATTTTCTCTGTTGTGAAACTCTGTGTTTTAACGACTATATGTATTTAATCTGTAAGTAAACTACGGTAAATCTACATTACGTGAGGTAAAATAATTAAGCTTCGGATTATCTGATTATACGTGCTAATCTCTGTTAGTGATTGCATCATGTTTCCAAGACACAACGCTCGAATAACATTATGATATCATTAAAATCATTAAACGATAAAACGTTGTTGAGGGTACTTATTCTGGTTTACAAGTAGTAATACTTACATATACCTATTGATTGAATGCACTGGATGTAATTAACAACTATGGTGTCTAATATAATTTTATTCATATGTTTCTGAAGTAATAAGAGCTAGTAACAGTAGCATAAGAGAATTGTAGATATTAATCAGTTTGTATTTTCTCAGCATAACTAACTGAAGTTAGTCAAAATTTCATTAAGGGTTAAGATATATTGAACAACTGTTCCTTCTAAGCACGTTGGTTGACAGCTGTTTTCATTAATTTTTCCTGTAAAGGGTATAATATAAAAGAGTCAACTTTACAGTGAATACTTTACACAGATTGATTTGATATCTAGTGGTTCCTGTTTCCAACTTCAGTGGATTCATAGTGTTACACAACAATCATCTATTCAAATGTATGACAGCAGAGCAACCTAAATCTTTGCAGCTTCAATGGTCATTCGGCTTATGCCAGTTCGTAATATAAGCAGCAAATTGATCAGATTCATACATTTCTTATGATAAGAACATGCCACTTAGTGAGCGAATCGGTAAGGCATTTTTAACGTTTCAACACAAAACTGCAATACATATAGTTTAGTAATGTAAAGAATGAGCCAATTATCCATCTACTGTTATAGACGATAGAGCTGAATAAACAGGTAAATTACTTACCATGACAACAGAAGGTCTTAAATTGTATTTGGCGACATCGTTGGTCATGACTATTAAAAAGATAGATTATTCACCGTGAAAGTAACCACAATAACTATATGCACACCTTTATTAGCGCAATAAACTGATATAAGTTGTTATTAGGCACAAAAAGTTCACAATAAATTATGCATAACGATAGAATAAAGATAAAAAGGAACAGCTACAAAAGACATAACGGTCGAAGGTGATAAAAATTAGATCATTACAGTATATTTCTGTCACCTGCTTTCAACATAAATAGAAACCAAGCATAAAAAACAGTACAGTATGCATTAAAACGTATAGATTTGATTGGGATATTTGTTAAGACGAATAATGGTTACTAGTGATTACAGGTAAAAAATGAAATATCATGATTAATAGAGTTATCTTTTGATTACCTAATTAAAGACCAGTATACTACAAACTAAGTTTAAACTCTACAACTATGGAGCAGCGTAGCGATCTTCTAATGTTATTTGTTTAATGAACGAGATACTGTTTTCTTGATCTAAGCATATGATATGTTTCTTTTAGTTCTTTTCACTTCACATTTCTCTTCACAACGAAGTCATAATTATGAGTAAAATCATTCTATATTCAGTTAATCTAGTATTATACGAACTTGTTTAAATAATCTCAAATACGACGAAATCCAAACAAATTAGATAAATTGTTATTTTCTGCGATCAGATGCGCTGTAGAAAGACTGCGTCATTAGTTGAAAACATGATTTCATGTATGCAAACATTGCTCACAAACGGTGGTAATGAGTCTTGAGGTTATGAAATTTCAAATCTAGTGATAAATTGTAATCATAATCTCACCAGTCTTCTACAATTTTCAGATCAGAATGATACTTAATTAAGTCTAAAAGACCTTATTTCCACAAGGCCACATTCCAAATAGGCTGGATAAAACTACCTATGTTCTTAGTCATGACACAAAATCTCTAGAGATTAACACTGTTCTAGCTATTATGTTATCAGTATTAATATATTTTTCATCTAGTAATCCAAAACCTTATAATTTACTTCACCTTAATTTGTAAAAGTTAACTGAATTAAAAACAATCTCAACTACTGTGGCTAGCGTTTTATGCAGAGCATTATCATAATATATATTTATCATATAAGATATTCAAGAAAATATGTTTAGTATAAAAAGTCTTTACGGTGTATATATATACGTTGGTTATAATGCTGACAATGCAATGCACTTTAACTAAGCACTTATTATGTAAATGATGAAAGAATAAAGAATATTCAACGAAAGTAATTTTCACTTGGTGATATTATTTACAATCGTATACAAAGAGAAATTTAACTTGTCTAAGTCTACAATAGAAAAGTTTGATAAAAAAAATAGCTATCGAAACAAGATGACAAGGAGTCAAATGATTTGAGGTATCAATTCAGTTATGTTACAGTCTTAAAAGTAGTGTGAAACTAAAAGTACGTTGAGTAGTATTCTGAATAACCACTGAAAATATTTGTAGGACAGATATAATTTTACGATTAATTGTTCATCTTATGGATACAAAGTAATGTATAATTAGATGATGTAACAAATGCTAAGTAATGCTTAAGAAAAAAGTGTTTAGACAGAATTGACTAATACTTATGGAAAAATATGATAGAATTTAAAGTCATAGTAAAGTGAATCCCAATATGTTTCTTTTCCAATCTTAGTTTTGGTCTAAATTGATGGATTGCTAGAGTTTTCTCAGAATATAAGTTATTAAGTTATATCTGATTTTGTACTTAGATTTTTCGACCAACTTTTACTAGTTGAAAGAATGATCAGCTTTTATAGACTTATTATAAATACAATGTAATGTATATTTGACGGAATTGCTATAGTCTTTTGATAGGTTTAATGTGTATGAAGATTTCGATTATTTCAATTAAACTATATTATTAAGGAAAGAGATTTATTCTATTACGAAGTTATGGCAAAAGTTTTTACTGGTTTGCGTTTCTTTAGTAGATGATTTAACTCTCCTATCCCACATATAGCAACAAATGCAGATGTAAACGGACAAGGTAGCAGCAGCCTTGGCAAAAAAGACCTCAACTTACATGAGAGAAAAATAAAGAACCTCTGATATAAAACAACGAACACTAATCTAATTGCACTTGACGGGGAAATTCTGGAAGATGTTAAAGCCTTTACATACTTAGACACCATCATCGATAAACAACGAGGGTCTGGTCTGATGCAGATATGAAGGCATGGATTGGAAAGGCAAGAGCAGCATTTCGACGACTGAAGGAGCTCAAACCAACTGACAACCAACATTAAAGTTAGAATTTTTAATACAAATATAGTGACAGTTCTGTTGTATGGAGCTGAAACTTGTATTGAGAACTATGAAAAGCATCATTCAAAAGATACAGGTATTTATAAACAACTGTTTGCGTAGGTTACTTCGAATCGGTTGGCCAGATACCATCAAGAACAACCTTCTATGGCAGAGAACAAATCAACTTTCAGCTGAAAAAGAAATTAGCGGAAGACGCTGAAGGTAGATAGGACACACTTTCATAAAATCACCACACTGTGTCACAAGACAAGCACTAACTCAGAATTCTGAAGGCCGAAGGAAAAGAGGAGGATCCAAGAACACATTGCTTTGGGAATCGGAGACAGATATGAAGGGAATGAATAACTCGGGATGAGCTGCAAAGGAAAGTTCAGGGCAGAGTTGGTTGAAGAATGCTGGTCGTCGGTCTATGCTCTGCACGGGGTAACAGGCACTGATTGATTGATTTGAAGTGATTGTAAAGTTTCTGTCGATTACTCTAGAGTACAAGTAGTATTTCAAGCATTATGAAAATTTAAGTACAGTTATAGCTAAGATATTATTTTAATGAAATCAATAACATAAAAATTACTAATTGGCAAAACTTTCTAGTGTTACATCATAATCATAAAATTTAATACTAAAGGTTCTCAATACCATACTACTTTAAACATTTCATTATCTCCTGATCGGTAGACGATAAGAGATCTTACATTATAGTCTTTAAAAATTAATAACAAACTTTATAAAAAGAAAAACGTCTGTTAAATTTACGTTACCTGCTGTTACCTAAACGTGAACATAATTAGGTTTCTATTTTAATTCAAGAGAACTAATCATCTAATTTAATCCCAAGTAAAAATGATACAAACTAAAAATGAAATGATTTTGTCTAATTAACTACGTATATGATTAGCATAGTTAACATGAATATCAAGAAAATAATTAATTTACATCTTACTATGATTAATTTCATGTTTACAGTTGGTTAGTATTCAGTTTAACAAGTGTTGTTGTTCATTATTCTCCTGCTTAATTCATTAATATTTTTTTTTCATTTCAGTCTCATTTTTTGTTTCGTTTTTCTTTAAATCGTAATTCTTATCTTCTCTATGTTTACCATTGAATTGAATTAATTTTTTTAATCAAAAGACATAATTATGTATTTTTATGTTGGTTTGTTTGTATACATCTTCTTTCATCTATGATTGGTAGATAATGTTATACTTAGTAATAATAATAATAATAATATTTCTTTCATAGATACATCTTAGTGAATAAAGTCACTGTTTGTATATGTATGCACAATATAAGCAACTGTATTGTTTTGTTTTTATATTATGAAATGAAACTAATGCAAATAAGTTAATTTAAAAAGACCAATCAGATTACTTTATTCCATTTGAAAGAAAATATAAAGTCAAGTATATCATTGATGCATTTTTGACAGGAATACATTTGTGATAATTTTTTTGTGACATGTTACATAACGATGGATATTTATGCCAGAATATCATCATTAAGGAATATTTACATATAAATAAAAAGAAATTCGGTTAATTCATTCCATTACTTAAATGATTTGAAATAAGATACTTTAATGTAATCATTGTATATAAAGTCTACTGTATGACTGATGTGATGCATAAACAATGAGTAGTATGATAGAGAAAAAATGAATAAAAAAGAACTGAACAGATAAAATTTCTTTTCTATATTTTTTTCGTTTTGGTTATCAATAATTTTTGTATTATCAATGAAATGTGGATATTTATCAACAAGATATCAATATGGTTTATTATAAAGATTATCATACTTATGGATGTATTTCCCATAATTGTTTTAATGAAATTATCAACTGTTGGTAATTTTTCAAATTATTTATGCAAAATGAAACAATTTCAAGTGCCAGTTTATAGTAAGTTAGTTGTAGACTTTTTTTCTTCTTCATTAACATACAAGTCAATTTATTTGTTTATGATAGTAAAGAAAGAAAGAAACAATAATACTAGTAATAATAGTGACATAATAAGTTGACTTCATCTATTTCACAACTTCTCTTCAACTTCTATGCGAATCTAGAGACGATTTAGGCTAATCAACAAAAACATGAATACATCCTATGTAACAAGATAATTTTTATAGTTGACCAAAAAGTGGATTAATGAAACATCATCCCAGTTAAACAAATAAAAATAATTTTCAATGCTGTTTGTTATTAATTAGGATACACGAATGTTCTGGAATAAGAAATAATTAAAATGACTATAGATAAAAAAATGTTTTAGTATAAACAACAACAGATAACACAGCATAGTTACGCAGGGGTTATGCAGATATTATAAAGACGATCAAAGCTCAAAAATGAAACGAAAATAAACAAATTTGTAAGATTATGAAAGTTATAAAGAGGTGATCTCACCGTAGAAACTCTTAATAATCGGTCATCTAGATATATATAGGTTTTTTTAAGATGCATTATTGACAATGTTTCTACAAACCATCTCAAGTTTGTTGATTATCTCAAATTATTTTGGTACATTAACTTTATGATTACTGTCAAGCGAATGTCAAGAGAGTTCACTGATGAAGATCTGTTGACTTATAGTCTTAATTTTTTTAATGTCCCCAGAGATGCTGGTACTCATTATACTTTATGTTCTAATATATGTTCTATGACACATCAATGTGAGCTGGTCGATCATCCATTACTTCTGACTGTGTAAAATTGTATACAACTATTTGTTTGTATTTTATCGTTCATAATGATAATTTGTCAAGAACTTTGTAAAACTTAGAACTTATTTGGAAGATCTATTGAATTCAATTTTTAAAACTGGATTGATATCACTCTTTGATAGTTAGGCTTTATTATGCTGTTAATAGCTTGTGTCTACTTAAATAATTCATTAAGCCTTATTACATTATAATGAAATAACTGGTAAATATGCAAAAAAGGAACTTAGTCTGTGTACTTTGAATAAGTTATTATCAAGAGGATCGCTTTAAATCATTTAGGTATCATTTATTGATTAACACTTAGTTAAACTGGTGGTGCAGATTACCTAATGTTGTAATTGTTCTAATCTATTTACAGTAGTTGCAGTAACTTACATTATCGCAATCTACTTAAACTTTAATTATATGAATCACTAATGATTTTGCGTAGGCCTATATGGATTCATGGTGAAAATGTTTCAAGATTCTTGACATATAATGATAAAGATGAGTAGGAATAGTGTTAGCAGGCTTATTGCAAATAACTTAAGTATAACAACTCGTGAACATTAATATTTCACTAAATCAATGCTATATGTCCCTTTGAATCATTTAAAGTTTAGTTCTATAAGTGCTTGTACACTGAGAGACGCACTGAAATATGGATTCGTTATGAGGCATTATTTCTATCAAATTTCCGGTACACCATTCCATTAGATAAAAAATTAGGGCTACATAGTGTTTCATTCTGACTACGTGATGTTTTGGTCATTTTAAATTTCCTGTCAATGTTTAAATACTTCAGAGGTTTTGTCAATTAAACAATAATTTTTAGGTTCAGAAAATGGGATATATTGTCCTGTTCAAATTAAACTATTGATTTGATGCTTGAATGAAGTGAATTAAATGTTTCAATCAGCCGTTATACATTATCCATATTGTAATGTATACTAAATGCATCGTCAACCAATCTTTTCTGTGATACTGCTTCATTGGTGGTTGGTAATATTTTTTTATTCTTCAAATGTTTACAAATACATAAACAAGAAATGATCTCAACAAACGCCTTAGTACTACATCAAATATTTGATATTACAGTTCGTCGTTAATTTGACAGCTGTCTTAGTTGTGTCTTCGGTATGGATATACCCTCTGAATATTAACGAGTGATGCTAATTGTTACATCTGTGATGTTTGTGGACAGTGATGTTATGTCATAGAATACTGTAAATGTGTTCTGAAATATTTATAATTCTCTGCTATCATTCCAGTATATTCCAAAAGTATTCTCTAAATTGCATATAGCCAGTTTACTATGATTCGGTTCTGATTTGTCTTTAATCATCTAGTTAATTTATTTCATGGTAGACTATTCATGAAAATTTTCTGTCTTATTAGTACATCAGATTTATAAAGTTAAGTTTGCCTATACATAAGTAGTATAGTTGGTTCATGTCGTTTTTGCTCTTGTATTCATTTCTTAACACCCAGTTAAATAACTTTATTCTATCTCCATTATAGTTTCTTTCAGATTACGATAAATAGTATAACTTTATAACTTCATCAACATGATATATGAATTATAATTAATTGTCTATGTTACCAGTGAAGACCCTACGACGAAACAGTAGAGTTTAGTGTATTCCGTACAAATTTTAATTTTAGTTTTATTTAGTGTAGTAGTTTTTCATCAATCCTCTTCAGTATAATCAATGATCGATAAGATTATTAAGAATATGAGAAAAAACAGCTGGTTAATGATACATATAACTGAATAGAGGTTGATTATTAGATGAACAAGATTAAATTCAGGGTTGATATAATCTGCAAGGTGAAACTAGAATGCTTGTAACTTATTCCTAATGCTAATTCATCTTTGATAAATGTGATCGATCATATGAAATAAAATAATGTTAATTACTTGCTTTGGTCATCGTAATTGGTTGCTTATATATTAATCATAATGACATAATTAATTAAATACAACAAAAGACAAGTGTAAAATCACAGGTTGTCTACCATTAAGCACATTTCAGTAATCAATATTCTTAATCTTGAACGAAAGTAACGCTCCCTTAAAAGTTGCTTCAGTTTCATCTACAGTCATGCACCAAACATTGTCCTTACTGGTCTACAGACGTTATTAGTATATCTTTCATTTAGTCTTAAGTTTACCAATTTTTTCTTTATTATTATTGTTTAGTTTTTATAATGGTAACGTGTATTTTATGCAAAGAAGAATGTGGAATTTAAGTTAACTGACTTTTGATAAATAAATTGATAAACATACAATTGAATACAAACAATCGTAATTACACTTAGTAGATAAGTGAGTCTTGTAAATTATTAGTTGTTTTCCTTTTCCAAGGCCACTTTATACATCTGCTGCCTTCATAGATTTCAAATTTAAAGTCACCGACTATGCTTAAGGGGATTTCAGCTTAGCTTGTACTATCAATGTAAAAATCTCACAGTTTAAACCGTAGAAGTATTTATCACCTTCTTGAAACATAATCAAAACTTAAAGTACAACTCACCTATCAGTTCATGTAGTTATATTTGCCAGAATGCATCAGTCAATCATAAAAATAGTTTATTACAAATGATTAAAATGGCCATATAAATAAGAAAATACCAGCTAACTGATGAACAATTTAATAGCTTCATTATGATTTCGACCAGAAAACTATGTCTCTATTTTGTAAATAAACAAACATCATTTAGCATTGAGGATGATTATTATCAGAGTATTCCATACTGTGATTAGTTACCGGCATAATGACCTACATTGATAAATTGGTTTTTTTAATTAAGCGAATAACAGTTGATTATTAGTATTAGTGTTGTAAGTACCTTGTTATGAATGAGATTTTATATCTTGAAGATTCTAGATATTTCGTTTTGGTGAATACAGTAATCAGTTTGGTTCCTATAGAAAATAAAAATGATCATAAATCTTTTTGCTACTGTAGATTGGTCTGTATATTGTACTGAAACTCAAATAATGTCAGCGACTGGACCTACCATAGCTACATAAATGATGAAAAGTAAAGGCATACAGCTGTTTACAATATCATTGATAGATGTTAAATGTGCAGTGATGAACAACTAATTTTGATAGCGTTGTTTTCCGTTTATATAAAGTATGAATAAGTATTACGTAAGAATAGCAGGTTTTCATTACTTTTCGAGAATTCTTTTTAAGCCCTTGTAACGTTATTCATAATGAAATATAAATAGTGGATTGGGTGATGTAACTTTACAACCTTTACCTGTATTCAGTATTAATTCGGTATTATTACTAATATCAGCAGCTATTGTTTAAAGTTATACATAATGAAATTTAGTTTGGTCTATTCCAGAAGTTTTCAATGTTCATCGAGTATTATACTCGATAGTGTGGGTTATTTTTTCGATTCTACTGAATAGTTTAGTCGTTCACATTATAGTGGTACTCGTACTAAAAATTTCATTTCATTCGTTTAGAGTTGTTTAAAATAAGGCGTATATTAATAATTAAGTGTAACACAGAACGATGCGCTGCATGATAGACAAACATACTGAAATTAACTATCTAGTATGAAGTATATACTAAAATGCAGCTACTATCCACTAATAAGCAGGTAAATGTTTAAAAATCATGATAATACACAGTATTGAACATTTATAACGATGTAGTAAACTGCAACCTAAATTTCCGTAGTAATTTATTACTCTTCTTCATCTTTACTACAATTCTATCAATAACCATTACGTAAACGTAAGGGTTATTTTCTTTTTAAACACTAGACCTATTATTAATATCAATGATGCAGTAAACGCTTTCATCATTACTATCCTCAGTAAAAAATATATGCAAAGTCGTTATTGAAAAATATGACATTAATACAATTATAAGTTCAGGTGAATAAAATACTGTTAACTTCAAAAAGTACTTTTCTTTCGAATATGTTTTATACTTTTTGACAGGAATTTTGCTTTACCTTACTTGATTTTGTGCATACACAGTTAGATGACAATATGAAGTTTTTGTAAATTTCCTAATGGTGTTTGTTACATTCTTATGTGTTATTCATTTTTTTGTAAATGTTAAAACTGTCTCATATGTTAACTACAGACAATGCACTGTAAATTTACTTTTTAATGTGAACAGTTTAGTGATCTACAATAATTTGGAATATAATAGTCATCGACTGAAATATACCTACTAAAGAAATCTTAGAAATCTAACTAACTTTATACTATTCATGACAGGAGTATTTAATTTGATCTTTTATTAACCGACATATTTAATAGGAAAATTATTTTGTTGAATACTTACGTCATGTTATGTATGTTGTTTATATACTTGTAGACTAAGAAACCATAGCTAGAGGCAGGAGGATTATAATAACTTCAATTTAGACTGCTTATTTCATTGTAGCAATTGTATTTAGATGTCAGTACACTGTTCTTATATCTATGAAGTGTTATGTTCAGTTATTTAGACGAACGCATACTTCATCATTAATTAAAAAAGTAATCGATCTGTTCACTTCCTACACAACAATAAACAATCAAATGAATGAAGATTTTAATTATTTCAGTATAAAACTAAGTTTTAAAAACTTTATTTATAGGCACTTAAAGAAAATTATATTGTATGGGATAATTTTTCATTTTTACCCCTCCTAACTTATTGTATAAAACGAGACTTGTCTATTCACAATATTCTCGCATGTATTGTTTCCGTAAGTAAAATGAAATTGATAATTTTAGTTTAATAAAAAGACAGTAGGTGAGAAACTATATGATTTTTTAACATAACAAGTATACTTAACTTTCCTTACACCTAAATTTATGTTTCTACCCTTCAAAAGAGCATTCATTAACATCCAATTGTCATTTTGCAAGAATGATTATGTAAGAATATATTTTCTTAGTATTTCAATACACAAACGAGCTATAATTAGTACATAATCACTAAGTGATTTGGCTTAAACAACCAATAAAAACAAGAAGATAATAGTTAACCGTTTCGTCCAGGCATGGAACTCTTAGCGATGCTCATCCACAGCCCTACAAGATATCTAGCTCAGAACCTTCAGACTTATCAGCGAAGGCTTAATCAGTTAATCATTGGACCGTCTCCTAACGATTTATATTTTTAACAGACTAGTCGTTAGGTGTTTGCAGGTTTTAGGCTTAATTTCATACTGAAGTCGTGGATGCACACTGTTGAAGAATCCGATACCAGGATGAAACAGTTGTCAAGTGTTTTCTAGTTTTCAATGGGTTTTTTTTAAGTAAAACTGATTCTTGACATCAGTTCAACAATCTCGACAAAATCTAATTATAATCCTTATAATGATCAAAAAGTTTACCAAATCAAAAATACTACTAATTTTATTCACCATACTTATTTAATAATCAACCTAATCATTATAAATAAACTACAAGTTAAAAATAATGTTAATTTAATGCATATATGGCAACAGAGGCTGACCGGTTTCAGTCCATTACAAATCAACGGGAAGATACAAGCCTATTCTGAATTACATATGTACCCCTTGCACAAGTGTGACTGTCTGGACACAGTAGCCTAGTGGTGAACGCGGTAGCATTTGACACGAAGCGGACTGAGTTCGAATCCCAGTGTGAACATCAACATTGGAATACGGGTACATCCAGCCGATAAGTCCCAAATAGGACGAAACGCGCGTCCTGGATTCCACTTACCAGTCACAATCCAACTTAAATGTTAATTTAACTTTAAAATTTCACAAACTGTAAATTTTTTTACATATTAACTAAGTATAGTTACCATTCTAGAAGTCAATGTTAATACATTGAACGATAACAGCAACTACGTTTTTAGTAGTATACACGCATTATCTTTCTTTCTTTTTTTTCATAGTTCATTAAATAAATATTTAGTTTAAATAATAAAAAAAAGAAATCAGATAATTGATAAAAAAAATTTCATTGCCTTAATAAAATAACTTTGGTACATTTACTTTATTTTATTCTCACTATGATTAATGGTGTTTACAATCTGTTAATGAATAAATCATATTGCATAATTATTATTTATTTATATTCTTTTTTTTTTTAATTTTCTTGATGAATTTATTTTGACTTGTATTGCCTGATAGAAACAAGTTGAAATATTATCCAAAAATAAGAATATCATTTGTTACTTAAGTGTTCTGTAAATGACATTATTGATTATGTATACTATTAGGTAGGAAAGAAACAGAAACTGGAAGATCTACGCTATAATAAGAAGAAGTACCTTCTTGGATATATATATGCATATATAGTAACATAACTAGTAGTAATTATGTTTTATTGTGGTCTATTGGATTACGTCAATTACTATTTATGCAATAATAATGCTAAACAAACTTCTTTATGAATTATTCAAACTTCTGATGTAATCAATCTAAAACAAAAACTTGATTATTAAACTATAAAAATTGAATTTTTCTGTAAATGATAAATCATGAACTCAAGATCTAGTATTGTTAAACAAGTACCTCTAATTAACAGTGCTTAGATGAGATACTTTCGTTGATATGAAATGAATTCACTTTAACATCTATCACACAACAGTTGATTTTTCGAACATGTAATGTTAAAGTATTTAACTAAATAAAGCAATCCCCAGAAGTTGTCTTCACTGTCAAGTTTAGAACATCATTTTATGGAAGCATGATCATTTAATAATAATAACATACTAAATAAAATGAGTTATATATATTTGTAAAATTCCAATGAGTAGAAATTAAAATTTCTGACGTTTCGCGGCTTAGTGTAAGTCGCTTCTTCAGAGAAACGTCAGAAATTTTAATTTCTACTCATTGGAATTTTACAAATGTATATAACTCATTTTATAAACAACCTATCCAATGCTCAATAACATACTAAATATTCCCTTACATGATAAATACTGTAGCTTGGAAGAAGATCTCGTTTTCAGCAGTAATACTTCAAAATAATATAAGTATTTTATAATCTCGTTTATTTTGTCAGCTAAAGTAAATCTATAAGTTACTCGTAAATTATAACAAAGCACTTATCATTATTGCTCACTACCAAAATAACAGTGGTTACTCATCAAAACTTGTCTTACTTACAACAAAATGATTTGAGTGCTTGTGTAAAAAGTATATAATGTAATTCGAAAAAATATTATGCGTAGTTTTTGGCGTAAACGTTTGAAAGATGGAAGTATTGGCGGATAAGAAAGAAGCGTATACGCCTTAAATAATTGAGACAGTTGAAACTTCATGGATAAACCTTTTAACTTAGACACCATAACCAATCCAAAATAGGAAATTACTGTACGGAAATTATCGGTTTTCTCCGCTAGGCCTAATCTAGAAACCAATGATTGCATTATTTGCTTACCGGATGAGTGTTATAACTGTAAAATAGTCACTGGTATAAGAGAAAACAGCGACTAGAATAAATACATTCTGAATTTGTATAAAGGATAATAAAACGAAAGTTGAATATTTGTAAAATTAATTAATAGGGACTAAAGATCATGGAATATATTTTATCAGACTGACAAAAAATGTAAATTTGTTTCAAGTTTTTCATAAAATATTCTGATGATTTGTTAACTTCAAAGAGATATGCTATTAGAAACTACAGGTAGTAGCCTTTTCCGCTTGAGTGTAGATGCATATCACTAAGGTCTGATTGTTGAGTTCTTATAACCACTCAACTGATATCTACTTATCACTAGGTAATACTAGTCACTACTCACGTCACAAATATTACAATGTGGAAAGATGTCTAAGAATCTTATGTCTTGAACTTAGTTATTATGTAAAGTTTCCTATATAAATAAGAAAATATGTTTAATAGATTAAAGAAATGATATTATTAGAGCTCACTGCTATTTACAACTGGATTCACAGAACAGTCTTTTGATGAATGTTTTTAAAATTATTAGTTTACTGGGAGACCTTCAGTCAACTTCACTTTACTTTCTCAGTAAGGCACACGTTCAACAATTCAGTATTGGGACGCTTAAATGACTTTCACTTAAGAAAATATACGTGATAAAATATTCGTAAATGTTTTATCATAAAATATGCTCATAAAAACTTACATGTTTTCAAACGTCAGCTCAACAAAATGTTTCAATCAACAAACATGAAGTCAAGAATAAAAAGGCAATGTACATGCAGTTGTTATTTTAAACAATAACAAGCCGCTATCAATCAACTGCAGTTCATATCAATTTAAATAACACATGATGATTTTGTTTCTATGTTAATCATACCCAGCGGACATAAATAAAATATTGAGAAGCATTGTAAAATATACCTGTTAGGATTAATTAGTTTTGCAGAATTCCAGGTAATTAACTTATTAACTTTTAGTCTAAGTATTTTTTATTTGAACAATCCTAGTTATTGTAAAGGTAGAAATATGACTTTCGGTGTATTTTTTAATTATTGAAACTTAGGTTTACACATCAATTCAAATCATACAGTTAGTGTACTGACATGTGAACATATCTTCTCCCCCCCCCCGTCCTCCGCGAAATTGTCGATATATTTTGGATTTTCATTTAGTCTATTACAATTTGTAAGGATTTGTATATGCATTAATGATAACGAAGGTTGCATTGTGATTCCATTTGTCTTCAATAGCTCAATTACTAAGGTTGTCAACCTAAGATTGCCACTAAGCATAAATTTACTTTTAAAATGTTTGATCTGTAAAAACTAAAGATTTTTATAGATTAGTATTATGATAATTTAAAATGTGTTTTGTTACATATGTCAAGTGATAGATATTGTGTATACGTCTAGGAGATAAAGTATGTAGAAGAAAATGAAGTTCATATTTATAAGTTCATTGGTAATAACTCGTTCTTTACGCTATATTCTGCTTGAAGTAAGAGCTTATGATTTTGTATGGATGACGTTAAGATTATTAAACGTGTCAAAACAGCTTATGATGTAGGTACTTTGGTTTTCACATGAACTTAACTATAAAATTTCGAATTCATTCTTATCTGAAGTTACTGGCTTCAAAATCTAGAATCTGACACATTAGCAATCAAGAAATTAGTAATAATGAACTAGGGTATTGCTTTCATATGCTTTTAAACTGTTATGACGAGAGAAATTTGGGGTTGGTTGGCCGAGTGCCAATCGCTAGTGCCTAGTTGGTAATTGTACGCCTTGCCCTGTGCCCACTTAGTCCCAAGCCGAAATAAGAAGAATGCGAGCCAATCGGTCAGCCAGACAGAATCGAATCCTATTATATTTCAAGCATTCTCTTATATATACATAAAATCAGTCCACACAGCAAACCAATTAGGATATTAGCATGAATACAGAACGACGGGAATAGTGGTAGTAAAAATAGGAACAACTTGTACACAACTAATTGACTGTAGTCCATAACAAGAGACAATATAGTAACAGTAATTATGCTAAACGGGAGGATAGGGCAAGCGGAGCGTAACAATAATAGAAACAAAATGTTTACATTACAGACATTTCGAATAAATGAAATAGTGTCCTCAAACACAGTTCTGAAAGCTTGTTACACATTTTTCTGGTCCGACCTAACATAAACGTAAGTCAGTTTCATCTTAAATTTGTAGTAAATGGGATTTTGAGGCTGGTATTTATTAAGATCAATAGGATCTTCACCCAACAGCATACAATTTTCAACTGGCTAATAATATGAAGTAATTTTCAACACAGCTACTGTGGCGTAAATAAATGGAACTATTTCACGGTATTTAGGGGTTGGACTCGCAATCAGACAGTTCTTATTAATACAGGAAAGTGCATTGACACAAAAGATACTAAATAAAAATACTGAAATGTTACGAAATATAGCAACGAAGAGATAAACTATTAATCCATTAATTAATAGCATTCTAATCAGTCTGTCATATCTTTTCAGAATTTATTTATGTGAAGCTAAAGTCATCACTATAAAAAATAATTGACACTAATCATTTACAAGATTAGATAGTAAAACGTAACACTGTGCTGGTCAGATGATTTTTCACTTCTTTATCCATATAGCACAGCGTGATCTTCATTGAAGACTCAAAGGCTTATCTATTAGTATATTGGTAAATTTTATTAGACATATTGTTCTGAGTTACAGTATATTTTCATAGTAGACAACCACAGATAACTACAGGCGCTTGAAATCAAATCTTCACTAAAGACTCTATTGTAATATGTAACACTTAATGAATAGTGACATGACTCTATGCACCAAATGCAATAAACGTTTTGGACACTAAGAACACTCTAAACAATCTCAACTTCCACTCAGAATACCTTGTACAATGACTTGCAACAACTAACTTCTAAGTCATGGAGAAATTATGTATGGTATATTTTTTACAACACATCACTATTATCCCACTAATTCAATGTTTTATGGTCCAAATCACTTTAAAATTGTGAAATTTGAGCTTATAATAAAGCTAGTAAATACTCTTTGTTAAAAATATTCGCTGTTATAGCAATAATTTATTGTCCAACGATATTATTGATCATACATTTCCAAATGGATACATAATAACCGAAATGTTACATTTATTTATACGGATATAGATTCATTGTAACTGGTTATACATCCATAAGTGATCAAAGTGAAAATTCATTTTCACATAAAACATTCAATATAAGTAATATTTAAATACACAAAGAAAAACTTATGGCCTCGATAGTATAAAATCATAACTGCTGCATTTATATTCATTTTTAGTACAGATCAGTATAGATACAGTAATGCCACTATTATTTTAAAACCAGACAGGGGATGTAAATAATTGCTGAAATAATGTTGTTGCACAGCATAAAAACATAATTGCAGTACAAATCGATGAAACAGACTTTTACATTTTGAGTAAATGTCATACAGTTGCTTACAAAGTCATATACTATTTTTAAGTAGTTTAAGTGTATGTGAATAAATTTCAAATGTATAAAATGTATTGTACAGCATGCATGTTACGTAATAATATAATATTCATAATGAACCAGATTCGTACAAAATTATCTGCTAATATTCATTGTTTATAATTGTTATAAGTTAAAACTATATTGACTAGATTATCGGCATTTGTGTTTAGACTTCTTGATTTCGAATTCCTACATGGTTTTCTTTTAAAATAAATCCTGTTAACTTCTTTAGTAACGTGAGTTTACAACACTTTCATATTATTACTTATTTGAGATTAATACAGTTTATCATGTTACTTAGACTATCAACTCTATCGATTAGTCCTACTTCTTAGTGATTAGTTTAGTAAAGTGTAATTTTTTTTTATTGTTATGCATAAAATCAATGATTCTTATTAAAAAGATTGATGTAAAGTTAACTGTCTAGTTAAAAGTTTTCTAAAATAAAACTATTATTTTAACTAATGAATTGTGAATTATTTAGTTAAACATAAATCATAATGAAATTAGGTCATCTTTGTATAATAAATCCGTAAGCATGAAAGTTATTTTTAAGTTAACAAGCTTATTGTTTAATCTTAACAGGCCAGGTCGTAATCCCTGCATTTCATGCTGGATTAATGTGTATTGATTTAGGTCAGTAAGTAACAACTGTTTGAAAATGTGAATAATGAAAACGTCAGTTTAGACTTCATTTCATTACTATTCGACCTTTTATTTCAAAAGTGGAATTGAAAAAAATTTTAGAAAGAAGAAGTCAAATGTAAAAATAAAATATTTGATAATTCACTGTAAAACATGTACTGGAAGGTATATTATAGCTAAAAGCTACTCTACTTTGTTGGTTTGCTGTATAAAAAAGCTGTATCTTCACATAAGGTTAGCCATGAGGAATATAAGCACCAAATTGATACAGCACTCTATGTACACATATGTATAAATATGCATAATGATGTGATGAGAACACAATTATCTTATAACTTATATAGCTGAACTTATTTATTATTGACAACCGATTTTGTTTTTGATGTACTAGAGAAAATTTTACCACGATCCTGACAATTACTTAGGAAAGAAACCAGATTTGTAACCTAAATATCGAGATCTATGATTGATGTCTTACACGTTAGTGTCCTTAATATCTTACCATATTTTATTTTATTGATTCTTTTTGTAGCTTTAAAAAACATCATACTCTTTGTCGGTTGTGAATTGTCGTGTTTAAGGAATCTCCTCTTTATTTCATATATTTCACTCATATTGTATTGTTATGCATACGTCAATTTCTAATCCCGTTTCTGCATAAAGTACAAATTTATTTGGTAACGTTTATGCTTCAACTCATTATTTAGAATTATATGTTGCAGACAACATTAGTGTGTTTAATTAAAAGGTTAAAACTCTAGCTTGGTGCACTGATTATAGTAACTTTTCTTCAAGTATTATGGAAAGTCTAATAAAGGATAAACAGCTGGTTGCACAGATCTTCATTTTGAAATCGTGAAGCATATCTGGCTGTTTACATTCAACATTAACTACGTTTCCCTACTAGAATATATATGCAACTACTATTAGAACTCTTTTTGTACCGTTACTAATCAATGTGCATTCAAATCAACATACACTGTTAAGTGCTAATTACTTATTGAAAAAAGAAACCAGAATGCATCGGAAAAAAATCCAATCTTATTTATACAATAATGATTTATATCAATTGACATTTTCCTATCAATGAATCGAAATGCTAAATACCAATCAAAGTTGATAACTATCACATTGTATTTCTCGGTTAAAATTGAATTCTTAAAATGAAAATCTAAGAGATGTATCCTTTGATTTATGAACTATTCAGGAAATGATGATCTGGGTAGAATAAAATTATCACTTCTCTTTTACTTCAACTTTTAACTACTTAGAGTTTTTCCCGGTAGAAATGATATTTTTAGTTAAAATTTAGGTCAATTCAATCAACAGCAGTAATGAAACTGATTACAATGTGTAATAGTTTATTTCAATACACATTTTAATTAAATAATGATTATGTAATTACAATTTTATTCTGATTATTTTCTTTTCACAAGGTTATTAGATTCAAATTACAGATAAACATTATTGCATTAAAACAATTCGAAGTAGTGTAGATAATGTCTTATGAAAGTTTTAAAAATGAAAAGTAACTCTTTATCCACCCAATAACATTTATCATAATAAAGATAGAACGTAGATGAAATTCTTGCATAATCTACAAAAGAAATACAAAACAAAAGCTAAATTTTATGAGCTCTCATTTTGGTAATTGATTGAATATAAAAACTATGTTACTCTGAAATATTTGTAATCACTGAAATGTAGGTTTTCATAACCTAACCATATTAATGTTATGTCTTAGTTGTGATAAAAGAAAATATTTTCTTCTTACTACTTACACTTCAATGTGGAAATCGTTACAGGGGATTTCTAGCATTAAACTGCTAATCTGTTATATACCATAGTTTAGTTGTGAGTTTTAAAAATTTTAAATTACACTTTTTCACAAACTAATATGTAACAGAGATCTACTGAAAACCTGAGAAGCTTGCTTGGCTAGGTGGAAATATCTGTCTATTATTTTGTAGTTGTCATGTTATGACTTCTTAATAGTTTAAGTGTACATAAATAACATATTTCATATCTTCATCAGCGTTTCATTAAAACCCAACTATCCATTACTCTCAGCATATTTTTATAATCTAAAACGTTGTGACACTAAGAAACCTTATTATGCAAAAGGATCAAGTGCTAAACACTGATGATTTTGAGTTAATTCAACGTTTAAAGTTATGCTAGTGAAATGGTTTCGGGCATAAAATACTTATAATATATAAATTCACTAATATTTAAATCTATGTAAGCTATCTTAGCTACTATTATCATCATTGTTACTGTATACTTTTGCATATTATTCATTATATTTGGTCATTTTCATTATAAAGATTATTGGTTGAAATTATATTATCCTGTAATAAAAACATGAATATACAAGACAGATGGGAAATAAGATAAAAATTTAATATTCCCTACAGGGATCCAAATATAATTTCGTTAGCAGATAATTCAAAATAAATGATTTGTAGAGTATTTCAAATTATCTTATGTCATTCATGATTAGATAAGTCTATATACTTCTTTTAAGTTATACAGTTGCGTAATCAGTAACCATGACTAGTAAAGTATCAATTACGTAATATAAAAAGTTAATATGGTAAAATAATATATTTCCATTCAGTTATGTAAGATTACAATGATCAGCTGGAAACTGCAAAGAAAAGTTTTCATTAGTTTTAAATAACATCGATTAATGAACTAGGTAGTTTGGGCAGACTGAAGTAAATTTTCACTACATAATATTATCATTACAAAATAGAAAAAAGAAACTGTTTAATTTGGGATTTTTCACTAATGTCTATTCAAGAAATAAGAAAGGAATTGAAATTACAAGATTAGAACTTATTAATATAAACATATTAGTGCACATTGTGTAAAGCAGTTGTCTTTGATTGAATTTATTGAAAGAGCTGTATGTATTGCATAGAGCTCATAATCTGTGACAAGAATACACTTTATAGTGATTTCAAATTTTTAAAATTTTTCTAGATGACATTGGCTTTTAATGAAAATAATCTTGGGAAAAGAGGGAAACACAAGAACACATTGCGTCCGGAATTAGAGAGAGACATGAAGAGAATGAATAACTCTTGGAAAAGGCTGGTAAGGAAAGCATCAGGACAGAGTTGGTTGGAGAATACTGGTCTATGCTCCACATGGGGTAACAGGCATTGATTGATTGATCGATACATGAAATTTGTTTTAGTAGCTATATCGAACACATATTCAAGTAACATAGGAATAGTAGAATTTCTAAAATAAGTTCCTAGAACTCAAAATAACAAAAGCTGTCAGAATAAGCATAAAAACAAATATGTTAGATGTTTTGTTGTTTCTTTTTCTTGAACACTACACAAGAATAAAATATAAAGCTTAAACTTGTACAGGTAGTTATGTTAATCATGAATAACTCTATATTCATCTATTATATGGTGTAAATATCACCGATGTCCTTTTAATTTACGAATACTTGCAAAAGAATTAGTATTCTGTTCATTAATTGTTCTGGAACTGAAAACTATTCAAACAATTATCAGTTGGACTGTTAAATTTACGATATACTGCAATTCAACCCACCTAAAATAAAATGAAATTCATTTTCATATGCTAACTGAAAGTTTTCCTTAAATACTACTTTATGCTACGATTCTTTAAATTGATAAAATGGCGATAACGATTTCGAAATTTGAAAGGGACATATAACATGTAAGCTACATAAAGCATTAAATCCGTTAAATTAAACATTTACTGGCTCTAAGTAGTTAAAAGACAATTAGCTATGACAATTTTGATGATAGTATATGAATGCTGATCGAAAAATAGGCTTTAAAATCAATTCTAGAACTAAACATGTGAAACATATTGATTTGGTGTAGGATAATTCTTTCGATTCAATGGTTAGAAAAGATTTCTGAATAAAGTTTGACCATTAAGTAATCGAAATTTGCTACACATGTTTCTTGGCAAACAGTCACTTGTTATCGATACAGTAAGCAGCAAACTCTGAAGATTACATTTATTATGTTTAAAATATGTACATTCAGTTCTGTAATTAATGTTCATTGTGACTGGCAAGTGTGTTCACATTCAGTTTGTATGGACACTTCGACTACATACAGCTGAAAGTGACATCGCTTGCAGGACTCAACGTCGTTTCTAATAACTTTAAGTAATTCATACTAATTGATTTACAGCCTATTTACCTGTGTTGATTGATTGACAACAAAATCTGTGTTAGATGGCTGATTAGACCATAATTCAAGGTTTTGTTCCAGAAGTACCTGAAATGTTTAGCAGACTGGTTTGTTCTAAAAGAATGATTAGGTGTTTCAATTAAACATGATATTAACAGGATGTGATCTAGGTTACCGATCACCTGATAAACTGATACATTTACACAAATTATTCATTTTGCCATAGTTTGACAAAATGACACTAAACATCTCTAAAACCCAGATATTTTCTCCCTATTTATCAAAAGTTTGAATGACTGCAATAAATAAAAATCTTTATATGGCTATAACCTATATATATACAGCAGAAATACCAGTATCATTCGCAACTCATTTCTAGTATGGCTAATTTAAAAAATTCAGTAAGTATCCCACTGCCTCTACTCATTCACTTTAGATCATGTTCTTGTTCTTAATTTCTCCCTATTCTTTTATTAAACATCTTTTAGAAGAATCGCATAATACATTAAATCTCAATGGACAAAATTATGCTACATTTCATTTTAACGCAGTTGGAATAAATGGAAACATTTTTTTTGAGTTTAGAACACGCGAAGAAAATCAAATCATATTTAATTTGGGTGAGTTCCTTACCAGTGAAATGTCCTATTCATATATTGACAAGTTAGTTCAAGATTATTATTACTATTATTAATAATGTTATTAATGTTAATTATAGACATCGTTTGTTTAAAATGTATTATATATATATATATATATATATATATATATATATATATATATAATGCATTCATTTTTCAGGTCAGTTTCCATGTTTTTCTTCTGTCTTAATCCCTTATTATCAACATTTTTATCCTTATAGTTGAGGCCATTCACAGCCTGAGGAAAACACCTGAAACTAAGGAAACTGTTTTTTTAACGTTCATAATAAATTTTTATACAGAAATATGAATTGTACAGACAGATTAATGGCTAGTGAAATAAATCAGTTCTAGTTGAATACAGAGATGAATTTTCCACTTTGGTTATTATTATATTCATAAGTTTGATAACTAGATTTCAACAGATTCCAGTTCTGTTCGAGGTAAATCAAATAGAAAATTTAAAATTATCAAAATAAAGCTAAGTTTTCTTTTTTATATGTGAGTTCACTCCATCATAATGAAATCTTTTATATTACAGAAAAGAAATAGGCTAAATTTTAAAGATGAAGTCGTGATTCAATAGTACAGTTATTATTGAATATTATTACTTATCCTTTCAATATTAGTGTATTATGACAAGTAAATTCCTTACTTTTTGCTGTACCTAATGAAGTTATTGCAAATATACAAACGTGTAGGGAAGATTACTATGGAAACGAGAAAATTGCCCATCCTCTACAATCAGTCTGTATTAAATATTTTGTCATGTTATATTTTACGACTTATGACACTCTATGCGATTCCTTATGCTGATTGGATAATAACATATACTAGACTTTATGGCCAATGACTGCGTAAGTTGAATTCACTCTAAGCCCCGTCACCAATTGTTGTGTATTGTGAAAATACACAGTGCCGTAGATAATTGCCAATCAGTGTACAGACACGTTTGCCCCGCGATTACTAGTTCCCTAAGCTGGAATATAGAAAGCAACAATTGATAAGCCAACAGACAAAATCGAATCGTATTTCTATAATGCCGTTATATATACACAAAATCAGACCACACACCGAACCGATTAGGAAACTAACATTAACACAGAAATAAGGAAATAGTGGTAATGAATAGGGACAACTTGTAAACAACCAATTAACTGTAGTTCATAGTAAGAAACAATATACTAAGAGTAAATATATTAATCGGGAGAATAGGGTAAGAGGAACGTAACAATCATAGAAACGAAATGTTTACATTACTCACAGTTAGAATCATTGAAATAGCATTCTAAAACACAGTTCTGACGGTTGGTCGCCCAACATAACATTATCTACATAATATAAATTTAAAAATTATTCACTAAGGTTTTTCAAATATTTGCGTTGATTGAAAAATCTGAATGAGAATATTACTGAATTGCTAATTTAAATATTTTGGAGAATTTAGATTGTTTTAATTACTTGAAAGATAAATAACATGTACAATCATTTTATCTGTAGTCAGTAGTTGACAATAATTCAATAACAAGGAATTGTTGTTTTCATAGGAGAATAGCAAACGATAAGACATTCTGATCAGCATAACTTGAAAACTATTCGACAAAAGTGATGCGTTTAATTAATACATCCTTGAAGTTGTTATTGATTATCATCAGTTTTTATATTTCATTGAACATGTAACTTTTATTAATTCATATGCATGTAGTGATTCGTTTTTCACTCCAACATAATCACTAAATATTTCCACTAGGGATAAGTGGTACTACAAGGTTATTGCCAATTCTACTAAACTGTTGAGTACTACCTTTTGATAGACCTAAAGTAGTTGTTATAAAACAAAGCAGATTTAGGAATAGTTGGTAATACGTAAATGATTTTTTGACTGGTTATAACAACTTCAAATGTGCTGTAGTGCATATAATCAGTTCTACACTTCTATCAAGAATGCAAAATTTCATCATATACATACATATATTAAAATATTAAAATCTAATAAATGCTATCAGATCTGCATAGGCTTAACAAATTACGTAATACTAGTGACTCATTAGTAAATAATTTGTACTAAAAAAGATGTTCTATTAAACAGTGCCGTCAATATGAAATAGAATAACCCTAATTTATCTAACTGACTAACATTTAATTTATAAAGCATTTTAGAAAATGTACGGATGGTAAAGGTTAGGTAGATAAAACCTGAATAGTAACCTACAAACTAATCCGGATCTCCAAACAATAGGCTTATGAACAGTGTTCGTTTTGATTACAGGTTTTCATAAATTATATCCAACTAAGAAAACAGTTGAAATCGTGGGAATGTAAGCTAATAAATACCTCCTAATTTTCAGTGTTCTAACAGTTAAAATCAACCGGCAGACTTTAGTTACACATGCAAACTTCATATAAATAAATCTAGGTTTCACTTCCAAGTTGAAGTACAGGTACCAACTATGTAATAAACAAATACACATTGATACTGCACTGACTTCTGTATTCGGCGAATTTGTTAGTATGCACCGTACATGGATAAAACTAGTTAAAATTAGAAACCGTGGGACGCCTAATCAGTTCTTGTTACACTCCTCTTTAAAAGCCTCTATCAAAATTATAAAATTGATCTACTAGGCTGGAAGGAAACCAAAAGAATGAATACACGGATTGTAGAGTTCCTAGCAATCCGGCATTTTAGGCCCTAATTACTAATGAAGAAGCAACACGTCTATTATTCTACTATGACCCTATCGCTATTGCTTTTTAATAGTGAGTTATTATTTCCTAATAGGCTATTGAAATGTTTCACATTTATCAACCGAATTAAGTTGCTATGGTGTCACCGATAGACTTCCCCACCATACAGACATTTCCCTAGTAATAATAGAAATATGACCTACAAATTATTATTTCACAGAAGTTATACAGCTGACGGTTTTGTAGTATTAAATATTGATGATATTAGGAAAATTTACCTAACATTTGAGAACATTCACACACTAATTAGCTTAAGCACAGATGAAGAACAGAATTAAAATAGATCGTTCCTTGATGTTCAATTAACTAGGAGCTTAACAACTCATTAGAAAAATCTATGCACAGAAAATCGTCAACTAGTCAATACACCCATACCCGTAAGGTCAGTACTAATTTGCTGCAAACGCAACCTATCTAAAATCCAGACACTTAAATAATTTGTTTTTATAATTTTAATGAAAAAGACCTAACTTATATTTTCATAATGTACATTAGTAGTCATAAATATCCAACTAGACTCATTAGCAAACACACGAAATTAATGTGATAAATGTGTTTGTTAGATTTTAGACCAGGCAAATTAGTAGATGGTGGTGAACCTGGTTCTTTAAATCCAGAGCTCTGGATGAATATAAATATCATTTCATTTTTTCTAATATTTATTTGGGCATGTTCATTTACTAAGTGTATTATATTTTGCCACTTTTATAACAGGACTAACTAGTATGTGGAAACAACAAACACAGATGAATGTTGATTTTTATCTGCTGGGTTATTTATTAAACGGAGCTTTGGTTGTTAACATGTTAAAGCATTTTCCAATCGCTTATTTAAACGGTGAAACTCAGAGAGTTATCTCTTGTGTGTCTGACTATGATACATGTGCAGATACACAGTGGCACCAAACACTGTTGAGGATAAAACAGAATGATGTAAGTTGTAAATATAATTTTCACGTAAAATCAATAAAATTCCTTTAACATTTGAGAATTGAGTAAGAACACAAATAAACTAATTAAACCTGATTACGATAAGTTGTCACACAAAGTGGATTCGCGTTAGCCGTACACACGCCAAACGGTATATGCCAACAAATGATCAAAGACTAAAAAAGTACTACATATTGTGATATATTTTAGCACTATTTGATCTATCAATTGTATTAATGTTAACTGCTGCCTAATGTTATATCATATGAAAGATATTCATTGCAAAACACTATTACGACATATCTTCATTTCACTCTTTCACCTTAACTACTTAAAACAACTTTAGTTGATTGATTAACAGAGTACCATTTAAAACCAGCTGTTTCGTTTTTGTACAAGATTTCTCAGCTGTGTGAACCCTTGGTTTCACCTGAAGGGCTTTGGATGTCAAATTTTAGAATTCCCACTTCCATCAATGATGGATTCATGACGAATTCAATCAAATAAACTTGATTCCAACCATCTCAATTCAAAATTTCACTGGTTAGATTTTATGGAAAAATAAAAAGATGGAAATAAAGGTTTCATCTGAATAAGAAAATGGTATGTCGTTACTGGTGTAGTATTCAATGAATAGGTATTCCGTTTGGTTGAAAATAGTATACTAATTAATCGTAGCTCATTTAGCATAAGAAAACAGATTGATTGCTACTTTTCCATTCCAGGGGTTCTGTACAAATGAGAACTATTGTATTTATTGTTACTTGTCGACATACAAACTCAAGTTACTAATACTAATTTGCCACTCACTGGTAATAAATATCATATTGCTTAATTGCTTATGTTCATCAGATGCTGTCATTCAGCTAATATTGGGTCTACTAGACTCTGGTCTGACAATTCTGGCATTTTGATTATAGCTAATCTTAAGTAGTTAATAGGAAGTTCCGGACTTAAATCATATCAACTAACTGTAAATTAGGAATATGGACTAACCAGTTCGCTGATGCAGCGTTATCTTCCTTGTCCTCGAATGCGGAGACCTTGAGTATTATACCACGTGCTCTTATGATTGTATAATTATGAGCTATTTGAATTAGATTAACCATATTACCTTGATGTTGTGAAGATTGTTGAATGTTAATTTGATACCACGAGTTTGTCTTAATTAGACAACCGCTGATCACCAGGAATCTCTGAACAGACATTTTGTCCTAGTATTGGACTCTTCAGAAGTATGCACCTACGACCCCAGAAGTGGTCGAACCCAAGGACTTTTGAATTCACGGCAAATGCTTTTCCGTTAGACCAGTAAACTGGCTCCCAGTGGTTGAATAATAAATGTTAACCACGCGGAGCCAACTCAGTGGTCGAATGGTAAAGCGTTCTTCGTGAAGCCAGAAGGTCTTGGGTCAGTCACAGCGAGATTGTAAGTGCACACTTTCAAAGAGTCTCAGTTGTCTACTACTTCTTGGTTATCAATCATTGTTTAGTTTACACCGACCTGTGATATGAAATTGATATCAGTTATAGTTTATATTATGAAATGTTTATGTAAATGTACCGTGGATCTAATTTTCAATTAAATATGTACTTATTTATTTACATCTTTTTACTGTTTTATTAGTTATGCTTTATTAAATATACTTTTTCACGTTAAATAGTTTAACACTTGCAAAAACAAAACACAAGATGATAGTAAGAAAATACCATTTGATTTACAATTTTAGATGGAGAACCTATAATAATGTTAGCTTAAATGCTAATAATTACTATATTATTTGCATGTCTTTATGTATTTGCAGATATTTATTATACTCGATAGTCAATCTCCTGTTAAAATAAATTTTCCTGGTCAAGAGGGGTCATTCACTGTGAAAATTATGCAATTGGGAGCAAGTTACTTAACCTCTTCAAAAGAAACAATCACAAACAGTATGAATCAAACAAATTTTAGAGGATGTTTTCGATCAGTATGTTTACTGTGAATTTTAATGGTATTCTATATCGATGTGATCGTATTATTTAAAATAGAATTTACTGTTATTTCTAGCTCATTGCTTCATGAGCTTCTTGTTTGTTTCAAACAACAATTAATATTAAGTAATTTCAAAGCAGATATTTAGAAGTAGTTGGAGTTGATTTTCATCACTCTTTAATATTAGCCAAACACTAAATGAATTCCAAAAAGTAGCAGACAGCTATACAATGTGATGATTATTTCCCTACAAGGCAGCGAATCTACAGCATTTAGTTATACGGTAAATGTGTCAACCTTAAACCATTGGGTTAGTATATGATAGTTTACACCACAAGCTCCAATTAATTCGAGATATAGAATGATATTCGTAAGTAACTGCCTCACCTCTATCGTGAATGAATTTAGACAATAATCACTACCAACTAGATTATAAGGACTTCACATAGTGTTGTGTCACTACTGAAATCACAAGTGATATTTGGTAGAGTTTAAGTAGAAGCCTACAATTTATTCGAAAACCTAAAGATTCTATTTATCCAATCCCGACTAATTCCACCATAATTGTTATAACCAAATGAACATAAATAAATTTATTTTCACTGTGAAAAATTACCATTTGTGATAGAAGAATACTCTTTTTGATAAATCCGAGTCAGGTTCTACACAGTGATAAATTCAAATTATTAACAATCCAAAGCAAATAGATAAATGAAAGGCATAAATACCTTTCGAAATTACAATCAATGAATTCAGGATTGTTAGTGTCATATAGTATTTGATACCAACTTCAGTCGGTTCATGAAATTGTGGAAGTGGCCAATGATCCTCAAAAGTAAATACACCGTGGGTGGGTGGGGGTTAAGGCTGTGGAATAAATAAACAATGTGAACACGAATCAAAATGAATGTTTGGACGAAAGAAGAAAAAGTTTAATGTATAAAATGATGCGAAATAGAGAAAAAAGGAGTGTGTTCATTGAAATTGCTCACATGGTTACTTGGTGAACAATAATAATAAATACAAATATATGAGTAGTAGTTGCACTATTATTTAAAAGGGAAAACAGAAGTTGAGATGATATAAAGAAGGGGGGGGAATGATATTCACATTAGGTAAACTGGCTTAGCTTAAGTTTAATGATTAATACCTTCTTTAGTCTGATCTTAGACATAGCAAATAAGCATCTGGAAATGATTGTTTTAGACGTAAACTTACGGTATTTTAATCAGAATAGTTACTGCTTCTGCTGTTTGAAGAAACTTGAGTCTTATAGACTTCGGTAAACAGTTATTAACATAGAGTCAGTTTTTTTAAGGTGAGAAAAGATTGATGAAATGCGTCTGATAGTAATAATAACAATTATCTCTGTGGTTGAAAACATCACTTGTTATAAATACATTCATAAATAATAGTGTACATCATTTTTTTTTCAGAGTTAACTCAGTCATTTAGCTATCTTAAAAATGGCTGTTACCCATCACGTTATTAGAAAATATGATAATTAACCGTATCACAGCATCATAATAGGAAACATATCACCAAGTAGTACTTAAGCAAACGAATTCGTTGTTGGATTTTTGACATTATTGTCTAATATGTGTTGTAAGCATGTATAATACTGTACCTATTATATGTCCATACAGAAACAAGAAGCCAGTGAAAGATAAAGCTGAAAAATCATTTAACCCTTGTAAGAAATGTCAGATGCTTCAAAAAATTGTATATGGATGTTGGTTTAACATTGATTTGATCGTTCTAAAAAATATGAACGGCATCTGGATGAAGCCTCTTATCTATGCAATAGGCATAGAAATATGTAGGAACAGACTTTAGGGTTTAAACAAACGTTTTCCATGGATGACGAGTAATAAAATAAAGGGAGTAGCTTGGGATGAATTTGTATCTTCCCGTTGATTTGTCATTGACTGCAAGTGGTCAGCCTATGACCGGCAAGCGGAATCCTGGACGTACATTTGTCAAACTTAGAACTCGTCTGCTGAATCAACATTGAGATACAAGTACATCCAGCCGATGCGTCCTAAATAAGACGAAATACACGTCCTGGATTCCGCTTGCCAGTCACAATTCAACTTAAACAAAGGGAGTAGTACTAAATGTTTGGCGACAATGTTTTATATTAATAATTATTTACTACATTATACATTGATTATATTCCCTCTTAAATTTCTGTCCAATTCATCTTATCTTTAGTTTCTTATATTCTCATCTTTCAGGTAATATATAAAAATGGAGAAATATTCGTACCAATGTTAATGACAAAAAGCACAAAGTATGTACGGTCTGAACTGCCAATTCAGTCTAATCTACGTAATTGTGATTACAAGCTTCTACAACCCAGACTAAATATAAATAGTGCAAAAATAAATAGTTTTGTATCTTTCACGAAACCCGGAAACTATCTAAGAATTACTGGATGGAAGGTTGTTCTTCATGGGGAAATAACATTTACTTTACGTACAACTACACTCAACGGTTTAATCATTTATAGTAATTCTGTCAGTGAAAATGAAATGTTTCCAAGAAAAGTCAATGAGCCTAATTTATTGGAAAATATACAAGATATGAAACAAACCGGTTTCGATATATTTGCTTTGGAGTTACGTTTAGGCAGGTTACATTTTTTATTAAACACTGGATCAGGTATAGTTCAACCGGAATTTGATAAAAAGTACTTTGAATCAGAAAGTAAAGGTTTTATTTCCGATGGGAAAGAACATACAATTCAAATAGTATTTGATGAAGGAGATTTAACAATCAATGTCGATGGTGAAAATTTTGTGACACATGGAATAGAAATCAAAACGTGAGTTTTTTAAACTTTGAATGATACTGATTCTTATGAATACCAAGGTTAATATGTAATTCTACCTTGAAATTTAATTAATATACATGCTCAACATGATGTACTCCCTGACAATATATATTTTGACTACATCTTTTAAAGTGACATTATTATGTAATAAAACTAAGACATAGTTAGTGGTTATGAAATGATCTTTCATGAATGATGTTCTGTGTTTATTAGCATCTAGTTGCCAGAAGAACAAAGAAAACACTCACAAACTGAAGATACTGTAAACATCTCTATTAATTAAAATACCCTGTCTAACTTTGATCACCTAATATTCCAGTCTGCGCTGACTGGGATAAGAATTCTATGTAATCATCCCGTTAACTGTGTATATAAAGCCGCATTAATAGCAGACAACTAGACCAATGGTATGTGAGTGAATAAATATATAACCTTCAAATCATGTGAACTTTACATGAATATGACACTGAGGCTTTTACATACACTGCTTTAGTACAGAGCATTGTTGATAAACTCTACTCCTTCTATTACCATACTCAAAATTCAAGTAGCATTTAATTGTTTTAAGCAATTATAAATGAAGTTATACCTCTGGGTCGTTAAAAAGAACAATAACCATTTTTAAAAACAGATTTCATTCATTTCAAAATTCTTTAGTGTGGTATATTGAAGAGAGAATAATAGTATTACTGAATACTTTAAACGTGTAACCGGAATATAAAATACTTTCAGCAAGCAGTATGCACTACGTCTGATATTTTCTCATTTACAGTCGGTGAATTTTTCAATAAGATAGTGTGCATAATTATTAATTTAATTCTATTGCCAGAATATTTATGAAGCATAACTAATAATGAATATCTAATAGATATCAAATGCCTAACAAGAGATTTATTGGGCTATATCAAGTAGACGTAGTGATACATTGTGCGAGTACAAATTATTATAATAAAAATAGTAGCGTTACTCATTACAAACCTGTAGTAAATAAATTTTTTCTCTTCCATCATGTTGATAAACGTATAAAAAGTGTATAAATAAATATAGAATGAATTATAACTGTATTTCAACGATTTGTGTTTAGCTATAAATACTTGAATTTGAATGAACACTTTTACATTGGCGGTCTTCCAGAATCAATGCGTCAAATTAACTCATTTATATCACCTGAAGTCTGGTCAGCTCAATTAAGACAAGATTTTATTGGATGTCTTGGTAATTTCATTGTCAATAATCGTTTATGGGATGTAGATTTAGAAAGACGTCCATGCTGGTCTAAACCATTCGTGGAATCGGGATGTGAATTTTCTTTATCAACAGATTTATGTACAGATAAGCCATGTAAAAACAATGGTCAATGTTTTTCAAATTGGAATATTTTTGAATGTGATTGCAGTTACACTAATTTTAGTGGAAAAACATGTACAGAAAGTAAGTAGCTAGACATTTTGACGTTTCATCTTTAAAACAAAGAAACAATATTTAGAACGATCAGTCCCTTTTCTAAATTTTGACAATGTAATGAGAAGATGGAGTTGATCTGAACAAGTGTGATGTATTTCCGCGATACATTTCGAGCAATCCTCTCACACATGTTTATTACGACATTTCTATATAAACACAGAAAACTAATAAACGTCAAGTTAAATAAAAGGTTGAATGAACACAATGTGATAATTGAAGAACAAGAGATGAGTAGGCTAAAAAATATTGTCACACCATCAAAAATCCATATTTATAAAAGTAACAATCATTACAATTACCACGGGTCGATTCAATATTATTAGAAACAGTTTTTGAATAAATAAGGGGGCATAGATTTTCTAATGTTTAGGGCTTTTATATATTTGGGAATATGTTTTTGAAGCTACTTAGGCAGATGTTCTTCCAATCTTGTTTTGTTACTCTTGTTTATGTGTGTATCAATATATATATATATATATATATATATATATATATATATATATATATGAATCAGTAGACACAGTGGAATGTGATGTAATCATACGTACACTTATGAAGCTTATGTGAAATCATAGTCTTTGACTTTCAAAAATGATTAGTTTGGCAGCCTAATATAATTTTTCGGTATCATAAATTAACCATTCATTTAACATTCTACGGCTTGTAAGGTTCTAAATAAGAGTTATCAAAAACATATTCTCAAATTATAGAAGCCTTGTTCTCTTGTTCTTCAATTATCACATTGTGTTCATTCAACCTTTTATTTAACTTGACGTTTATTAGTTTTCTGTGTTTATATAGAAATGTCGTAATAAACATGTGTGAGAGGATTGCTCGAAATGTATCGCGGAAATACATCACATTGTTCAGATCAACTTCATCCTCTTATCACACTATCAAAAAGAAAAATTAAGAGTCTTAAAATAGTTATTCCATGTAACAAAAGAAACTTTGCTATGATTAAAAGTACTTACATGTCTTGATAATAATGTTTAATTGGCTTTCTTCAGACTATGAATTGCTTTGGATGGTGTTTTGTTAGGAATCAGTATAAATCTTAATTATGTGGTAAATTAGCCAATGAATTCATATAACATTTGGAAACAATAATAACTATTTGGCGGTGAAGTTGAAGTTTACAATATGAATCGATATCAAGATTTAACGTGGTTTATATAATAAATGAAAACTGATGAACACTGGGCAGAAGTTGAGTTATTTTACGGAACTTCTCAACAGTTGCCATATATAACTCTTCGTAGCGATAAAGCCTAGGATCTTCAGGTTTCACAGTAAATCCTTGATAGTTGGGTTTAACATATGACACTTCTAACTTGAATCAATTTGCGATATATTTGTTTAAGCTCATTCAGTAGCAATAACGGGTAATCACCCCACACATAACATAATCATACTCTGTCACTCAGATTCTTTTACTGAAGTTTTAGGGATTACTACCTAAAGTTAGCCGTTAGTGAGCCAATTTTGTTATCCGTTATACTTAAAACATTAAGAATCGTTAGGGAATGTAAGTTATAATTTTAAAAAATTGATAAGTTAAATTGATATCAGTATAATGAATGTTTTTTTAATTATTATTAAACATCACTAGGTATTTTTGTTTTCATTTTGATACATCCAAGTTCAGAAGTGTCAGTAACTTACCTTACTTGATGAATATCATTCAGAAACAGCGTTATGAATATTTGGATTAAAAGTTAAAAAGATGTTGAGCGGTTATGAATGCAACAAATACAATAAATTTTATGCTCTTTATTATTACTTACTCAATACTCATTTGACATAAAATTTTTAAATTATATGTATCGGTAAAATACCAAGACTCTGGGTCTAATTCAATAAATATCACTGTTTGATTAAATAAATATTTAAGTTTAATTGGAATGTTTATTATTGATGAAAGTAGTAATTCTACCATTCAATCCTGACCCAATGGTGCTGAGGGTTGGGCGTTTGTCAACGTGAAGCTCCTGGGGCGGAATCCATGACGTGTACTGCTGAGGAGTTTGACACTAGAACGAAACAGCTATCTAGTGCTCTTTCGTTTTTAATGGTATTCTGCCAACATCAGTCTATGACATATTCGATCAGATATCCGAGTGTTTAAAATTTATCATCTTTATTCAAAACAAGGACGTTTGAACGATGAATATACTTTTCAATAAATGATCAGGTTCTTCATTCATAAGTTCATAATTAATGATCACAAAAATTGCCAATTCTGAGACAAGTACAACATTATTTAGGTATTAAAAATGACTAGATATAAACTTTCCGAGCTATTGGTAAAACAATAATCTTTACGTTGAAATAATCATCATCAAGAAGCTTGTTAGATTTAAATAATAATTGAGATAAAAAGATTGTTAATCGTATATATATATATATATATATATATATATATATATATATATATATATATATAGGAACTGGGGTGGTGACAAAAATATAATTAATTCAAGTGTTTATAGTAAAAGTCTGAAGTCTATGTAAAATATTAAAATCATTCTAATACTTACATGAATCTCGTCAATAGCTCGAATGAATGCACTAATTCCTATAGAATATTGAAGGAAACTAAACGAATTGCTACGATAAATGAATTGTCTCCTCACAATAAATAAGCAACAAGAAAAATTCATTTCGGTTAATCATTATTTAATCATCAACTGAAAGTGAATTAATTTATTTATAATGAAGGAGTATACACCAGTTTAATCGTAAAAATTGTCTAGTGATAATATAAAAAAGAAAAATTTCACTTACTTCATATAAATTCATGAGAACAATGAAATTTATTGCTTAAATTCTAAGAAAAATTTTCATTGTTTTAAAAGAAAAATTGAAAAAAAAGCAACTAAAATATCAATGAAATAAAACTTTTTAGGTGATAAATAGAAAATTTTATTGCATAAATTATGAACACACAGATATTTTGTGTACTGTTTCACTTGGTACTATCATTACTGGTTATCCATATTTCAATATCAATCAATCAATCAATTCCTCATACCCCATATAGAGCATAGGCCGCCGATCAGTATTCTTCAACCAATTCTGTCCGGAGCTTTCCTTGCCAGCTCTTTCTAAGTACAATTCATTCTCTTCATGTCTATCTCCAATTCCCAAAACAATGTGTTCTTGGGTCTTCCTCTTTTTCACTGCCCTTCACGATTTCAAGTTAGTGCTTGTCTTGTCCTCAATGTGTGTCCTGTTCACTTCCAGCGTCTTTTCCAAATTTCTTCCTCGGCAGGAAGCTGGTTGATTCGTTCTCTGCCATAGAAGGTTGTTGTTGATGGTATCTGACCAACGTGTCCGGAGTATCCTACGCAGAAACTTGTTTATAAATACTTGTATTTTTTGGATGATGCTTTTCGTAGTTCTCAATACAATTTTTAGCTCAATACAACAAAACTGTCAACACATTTATATTAAAAAAATTTGATTTTAATGTTGATTGACAGTTAGTTTGGGTCTCAGATGTTCTTCAGTGGTAAAAATGCTGATCTTGACTTTTCGATTCGCGCCCTCACGTCTGCCAAAGATCGAACCCTCGTTGTTTATCGATGATGCTGTCCAAGTATGTAAGGGTTCCTACATTTTCTAGAATTTCTCTGTCAACTGAAATCGGGTTAGTGTTTGTTGTTTTGTATCGGAGGATTTTACTTTTTCCGTCGTGTATGTTGATGGCTACTACTACCCAGGATACTGTTACATTGGTGGTCCTAATCTGCATTTGTTGCTGTTTGTTGGATAGAAGAATTAGGTTGGTCAGCTGCTAAGTCCAAGTCACCTAGTTGCATCGATTTTGTCCACTGTATTCAGTGATAGCCCTGAGATGTTGCGGTCTTCATGATCCAGTCAACCACCAGCAGGAAGAGGAAGGGTGAGAGTAAGCAGATATTTCCATATTAATATAATCTAAACCAAAAAATATTATTTATTAATCAATATTTAAATTATATGTATATACATGTGAATATGTATACTTTTCAGATCCTACTATTGTTAGTCTAAATGGATTTCAATGGTTATGGGTAAAATTTAGTCCATTGCCTATTCAATCATCTGTTGAAGAGTTAACTTTGAGATTTAGAACTAAACATAAAAATGGATTTCTATTGACAACAAGAAGTTCTATTTTATCAGCACCAGATTGTTTAGAATTGAAAATAATTTCTGGTTATCTGGTGTTAATTTATAATTTAGGAGAATCAGATAATGTAAGTCTACATTTATTAAAGATATATTTGTTATATAACATAATTAGTTATAAGAATATAATTACTTTGGCTAGATATAACTTGAATTAAAGTCAGTTTTAAATAGACAGTATAGCTGCATCGAACTAATGCCTAACTGATAATTGCTAATAGGATTTTACTCTTTATGTTGTTGAATCAAATAAAACGTCATAACATTTAGTGCATTTCACACAATAAAAGAACGAGGTTTATAGGCTAAATGTAAGGTGTTGAATAATTTATTAATTTACATCAGCTCATCATAACCTTTACATACCAGTGTCTACAATAATTAACTCCTCAAACCCTGTCAATACGTTTAAAATAAGTTATTTAGCTTTATCTTTACAAACCTATACCGAAAATGGTTTTGTATATGAGTTATCCAGTTATCTATAACCTATTATATGCCTAGTTTCCAAAGCAATCGTACCTAAAATGTAGAATTAGTACCTGGACTACATTGATATAACATCTATCTCCTTTTACACTTTAATTATGTGGTTATACCTAACGGTATTTTTATTACTGCGTCTGCAATATGCCATTAATTTAATAAATCATGTTTATTGTAGGTAATCTATGCGTAATCTAGGAAAACGGAATTATTTTCAATGAGTAACACTGTATTAATCAAAAAATTCTCACATATGAATGATTCTCGTTTTGTAGGATTACGTTACCGAACTTATAAAAATAAAAATCTAAAACTAAATTTACCAAACGTGAAGTTTAGATCACTTGGTAGCAAGAAACATTTTCTTCTTTTCTCATTAGAACAAAAATGACAGATATCAAACTGTTAGCTGAGGTCTGCGTTTTGCCAACAATTAAAATAATGTCATGGTATATCTGTGTCACTATTGTTTTATATTTGCTTATTTGTTACTGTTTTACACTTCCGGTTCTATTATATCTGATAATTAATGTACTGTCTTACGTGCTTATAGGCATTATGTGCCTTGTAAAAGCATATATTACTCTTGATGCGTTCATTCCTCAAATGTTCCACCTTAATGCTGAGGCTCCCTAGCGTTCAACTCTAGAATACAGATGTTCATATCTATTTACTAAATTACAATATTTTCGGCAAACATACTATGCTTAACTGCATATATTAATTACGTGATAATTCAGGATTTATTATATTTATCACCGAATATCGTTTGACGTTTTGGCATGATGCAATACGTTTTTCCGCTCTTGTTAGCTAATGACGTGAACTGCATGTCACTGTCAACTGAGCTGAATGTTTAATCAGATATATGAGAGTCAGTCAATCTTATTTGAAAGAACAGAGCAGTTAAAACTTTAATAAATTTCACATCAAGAAATGAATTTCTTGCTAAGTAACTTTGGAGTACACTTAAACACTATATATGTAAAGAAAATTGTTTCGTTTATAATTTCCAATTGTTTATTGATTTAAGTTCAGAGTATTTGCTCACCTAATAAACAAAAAGCGGCTCTAGTGTAAATATCTTGTCCTTATTAAGATGGCGAATACAGCTATGTTTGTTCAGATAGCATACTGGATGTTTGTCAAGCATTTTCACTAAATAAATGCTACTTACTGTTTTGTAAATGATTCGTAGGTAACAATGTTTACTATTCCAGCATATGATATCTTTGCATTCCTAGTTCTTATATGCTTCATTTGAACAACTACTTCCGTTTATAATATTATTTTGTAACAACGCAACAAGCTAGAACAACTAATATTTAGAAAGTTAGTATCAAATATTTGTTTGCATTTTCAGTCCTAGTATATCCTTTTCATCTACTCAAAATTAAACTTGAAAGGTTTCCCAGTATAAAGATTTTAAAATATATTCAAACAGGGTTTCGACTTCGAAACAGATTCACATAGGTAAATTTTGTCCAGGGTTTGTACATTTACACGTTGGTTTAAGTCTGTTCTTTCCATCCAATCCATGATTTTTTTATTTGCACTGTATATCCATAAGCCATGATATGAAGATACTTATATTGAATTTTTCTTTACTCACTATATGTTGTTCAATGACTTATCGAGAAGAATTGATGTAATGAAACCACATTTTTCAAACTATTTCTTCTTATATCTAGTTTTGAGGCTCTTCATGTTTTAATAAAATCACGACCACAGTAAGATATCGTAACAAGGATAGATTTATTAGCAAAATCAACCTAACCAAACTGTTAAACTCAATCATTATAATGTTATATACATTATGTTCCATTTCAAATCAATCTGTAGAATTTTTAACGCTTAAAATAATATTCACCAGATAAGTACTATGTTTCATGTTTCTGTAATTCTGAAAGATTGGTAACTATAAAATTAAATGTTACATTTTCTGTAAAATTTCTGGGCTTCAATGTTACTGACTAGAAAGATTAAGAAAAAAGAATGAATTTGATTAACACTTATAAGTAATGACATAATTTTTTGTCATATATATGCTAAAACATTATTTATTTTCTTAATATAGATGTATCATAACCCGGTGTATGTATCCAACGACCAATGGCATACTGTAAAAGTATACAGAAGACAGAATTTTCTCAACTTCTCCTGTTGATAATATACTTCAAACCTTTGGTAAGTAATAAATTAAGCATGTACAGCTAGTTTATTTTTAAATACTTAACTATCTGTCTTTATATTTAGAAAAATGAGGATTAACAACACAGCCAATAAAATCAGTTATAATTGAATTTACTGTATATTTATAACACTGACAGCATATTATGAAAGCTCGAAAGTTTTCTAAATATTATATGAGTTGGAAACATGCTAGATGATAAAAAAACATACTAATATTAAAAATGGCTATAAATCGTCTATTTAGAAAACAGCGAGGTAGTATTTTCCATTATGCACTGCTGCCTGTCTTAGATCATCAGAAAATTTAAAATTAAGACAACATTGAATTTTAGACATTAGAAAGTATAAGCTTAAATGTCATTCCTAAGTGGTAATGCTTCCAAACACCTAGTAAATTAAACTAGACGAATATCTAGATAAAATAGTCATTAAATTAGTTTCTGTGTATGACATCGAATAGTGCATAATCAACTCGGTTATTTTCTAAGTCGGAGTTAGTAAAGATCAAAACAAGTAGATGTTGATAACATTTGAAAGAACATTCTATAAGGTTTCAGTTTTGCTGCTATTTTCCCAATTTTACAAGTTTCTTGTGTGAAGCTCCTATGAAATAAGTGGTTTATTCAGCCGTTCCGTCTTACTAAGTATGTATTATATCACAAATGAGATCGACCTAATTTTACAAAAAACCACGCAAATTATCAGTAAGGGAGTTACTCGAGGATTACTAGTCTTGTTACTGTGTGTTAAATTATTCACTATGAACATGGTTTAAAATCCGAGGAAAAATGTAATTAACAATATCAAAATATTCCTTGATATCTGATATTCAGTTAGTAAGACTCCATTTTTCACTGCATGCATAGGAAATGAATAGTATAAAATTTTTATAAAGCTTCACTTTATATTGTAGACATTCCAAATGATGGTCGTTTTCTGTCACATCGTCATATGATTTTTGGTGCATCTGAAGATTTGTTAACAGATCAGCTGATAGATTCATCAACACATTTTCGTCATATCAAACAAATAAACAATTTAAATCTACATGTTTTTATCGGTTATCTTATGGTGTTTTTATTTAATGGGGTTGACTTTCTACGAACTGCTCAAAATTTAAAACATGACCCTAGTTTATATATATGGAAAGATAAATTAGATATAACTGCTACTCAAAGTGATTATGAGCCAATTCTTGAGCTGCCAGTAACATTTATCGATAAAGATTCAAGTATTGAACTTCAGCTAAAGCATCCTACAAGTGAATTTATATTGGAAATGTGGATAAAATGGAAAGTGAGTTATAAACCTCTTTTACTTGTAAATCATTATTTAATTAATTTATAGCAGATGGGACACAAATCTATGATACCTTTTTTCACATCCTAAACTTCCATGTATCATTAATCTTAAATGCATATTATAGACATGAAATTCTTTGTAGCTTCACATTGGTAGAAAAATTAAAGTTGAACTGAAATAGTACATTCTACTGAATTAAGTTAATTTAAAGACAACATCTAGTAAATGCTACGTATTTTCTATCGTTTCATGCTAAATTAACTGCAGTTATTCAAATGTTTACTGTAAATGATGTAATGTAAACGTTATTTGTTAATGTATCAACATGACATTTTTAGTGAATTGTTGTATACGCATATGGTAATTCAGTATATTTGATTGTCGCTTCTAATAGCAAAATTGAAGATATACATCTTTTTGAATAAAAACATCTAATTGAAATTTTAACGTGACACTTCGACAGTGATTAAATTCTTGACTTAGACTCTGGTTCAACTAGATTTTTTGTGTTAATGGTAATTAAAGACGAATTCCTGTTGTGGTATATGACCCTAATTGACAATATATTTAAGGAACTGAGTTAGTTAGCTGACTCGTAACTTACGTTAGAAAGCCAAAGGATCAGATAACCACTTAAAAATCATGGCATAAAATATCATTATAAATCAAGTAGCAAGGCGTCTGAAGTACAGCTTTTAATTTAGTACGTCTTTAAAATGTCGTCTCTAGAAGGCATTTCATTTAAAGAAGTGTCAAAGATAAATGTTGCATTAAACCAAATAATATTTATTTATTAGTACAATTGTTCATAAGGAGTAAAGTTCTCTTGGCTGTACATTTAGTACATTTTCCATGCACTTTCTTGTATGATTATCTAAAGTGGATGGTGTTAGCGATTAACAGCTTACTTCTTGAAAAGATGGTCAATTTTTGGTTATACTTCACCAAAATCGATTGAGCTATATAATACTTTACAAAGAAGAAAACATACATTTAATCGAAGTGTATATCATATTTTTATGCATAGATAGATAATTCCATATCAGAGATAGTCTCTTAGAAAAGATTTATTCATTTTTATTATTATTAAATTTCAATCAATTTCTAAGATTTACCTCAAATTAATGTTTAATTAAAATGAATTTATTGAATTGTAAAGAAACAATTAAAACTATAAAGTTTTATATTAAATAAATTTCTGTATAAGTGATTCTTTTTTTCTAGAAAGAAACAAAAAAAATGTCTATTTTCTATTTTCATGGTTGAATAAACATAAAGAAAATGAGAGTAAAAGTATTTTTCTCTTTTTTAAAAAAAATAGAATATTTTGTTTAAATGATAAACTTGTTATAAATGAGTCAATTTCTTTCACTAAAGTCATACATGATTACCAAGTAATAGTAGGTTTTCAGAAAATATTCACAATTTAACTTTCAATAAATTAAATGATTACTGATATTATGAATTAGTAAGTAAGTAAACTGATAAATTGGATTATGTATTGTCTGATTGTTCATGAATTTGTGTAAGTTAAAAACTATCAAAAGTAGGAGAACCACGTGTTTCTTCTTTTTTTCGAATTTTCTTTTAGAAATAATAGATGACTTACCTGTTTACGACTTTATTTTAACGAATATTTTAGACAGATATATTTCATGTTAAATATAGGAATGTTGATGTCCAGATGGTAACGGTAATAAAGACCTCACTATTTAATAAAATTAAGTTTTTGTGAAACATTTTACAAGATTTCTGTTTATTTAAAACAGTCCAATTGTAACTAATATCAGGTCACTAGCGACTAGCTTCTTGAGGTAATTCCTGGAGTTCTAGTGTGAAGATGTTACCGGTTGAGTCCAACTATATCGGGTGTGAGGTAGTTACCCACCGATGATAATGGATTAGGTCACGCAAACGTATCACAAATTGACTGAATTAGAAATATCAACCGTTAGGAGCCGACTCAGTGGTTCAATCGTAACACGCTCGTCGTGGAGCCAGAGGATCCTGGTCTTGGTACCTGATGGGGTCGTGGAATGTGAGCTGCTGAAGAATTTTATACTAGGACGAAACAGCTATCCAGTGGTTTCAGGTGATCAATGGTTGTCGGATTCACATCAATTCGTGATATCAGGATTGACAATTAACAATCTCCAAAACCCCCGAATTAAAACTATTTTTGCTATTAAAGTATTTTGTATAACTTTTGTGACTAACTAAATAGTATACTTCTGAACTGTCAAGAATTTTCCAAGCAAATTTATGCATATTAATCAGATATTTATATACATCCTTCAAATATACAACGTGACAAAAGCTACTAATCATTTCGTAAAGTACTATGTTGCGCTTATAACTGTCATCGGCTATAAGTGTATATCTATTGCGCTTCTGAAACCACAATCTGGCAGACAATTTTATCTTGTGTATTTGCTATTTATCGCTTAGTTGACAATAAATTACTGACGTCGGTAACATCGATCTACTTAAAATAAATAATTGGTTCATTACACAGCTTAAATGTTACACATTAAGTCTTTAGTACCACCGTGAGTGGGTAGTTCTAAAAAATCAAAAACATTGTATACTAGGTACCTGGTACATCGTAGTCTACAGTGGTTTTTCAGGTTAGGTCAACTGGTGAAGACAGACTCAAAATTAATCTCTACGTAAGACTAAAGAAAAAACCTAATGACTTTAGAATCATTTTACATCTACCTTCATTCAGGATTAGATGATATTATTTATTACTGTATATCAACTGGAGTAATAAATGAGTGTGTACTCCAAAACATTGGATGAGAAATGGCATACTATATGCAAATGAGAAGTAAAGCAAGGATAGAATTAAGAACTTGAAAGTCCAGTGCTTGAAAACACTATTGCTCTGAAATTTGACAATGCATTAAATTGTCATCAGCTATGCAATTTGTTCTCAACTTTGTACCACAGTTCGTCTAATGCATGAAATGTCAACATGTATCATTGATAAGGCGTAGATATTTATGTATTCGCGATAATTTCACCATATTATCCTGAAAGACTGACTTTTTTAATAGTTGTTGGGCTTTAATCTCTCCCACAGAAATTATAACAAGGATAGGAACTTGTATTAATTTTGGGGTTTACAGAAATATTTAATCTCTGAGAGTTATATAGTAATAAGATAGTTGAAAGGAAATAAGCGAAAAAAGGATACGATGAAGTAAACTAAATAGTTTCATAATTGTCGGTCGCCTACCATTAGTTATAGTAGTTAGTAAACAAAATTTTTTTGATTGTTTGCCAGATATGAATTTGAAAAGAAAGTTTATTCAACTGGATCATTGTGTATTTAAGTTTAAATGACCTATTTTTGCTTCATTGATACTAGAAATATGGCACAATCCTTTTTCTCCAAGATGGTTATGGTCAAAATTTTATCTTGGAATTAACTGATGGTCGATTACAATTCATACACGAAAATAATGAACAAGCTGAGAAACATTTTATTAATGCCAACCAGAAACTGACTGAAAGAGAGTGGTATCATTTAAAGGTAAGAAACATGTCAAATAGTAATTACTGTATGGTATAGTTTCTTAATATTAATACCGTTGGGATAAAATATCTTTATTCTCTTGCTTCGGTAGAAACTGTAGATTTTAATCTTTCAGTGTCGTGTCATCAATTTTAATCTGCGAACATCACTAGACTTCATTTAAAGTCCATTCATTCATTTACCCGTTGACCCACATGAAGCATACCCCGCCCACTACCATTATCCAACCAATTCTTCTTCCTAGTTCTTCTCAAATGATTGTTCATCCTCATTATATCTGCCTCCGATTTCTGGAGCAATGTGTTCTTTATAAAATGAGTTATATATATTTGTAAAATTCCAATGAGTAGAAATTAAAATTTCTGATGTTTCGCGGTATTATTATTTAACCTTGTGCTAATTCAATTCGGTTATTCATTTCTCTGAAGAAGCGACTTACACTAAGCCGCGAAACGTCAGAAATTTTAATTTCTACTCATTGGAATTTTACAAATATATATAACTCATTTTATAAACAACCTATCCAATGCATAATTTATTTGAAATTATCAAAATTAACCTTGGTAATGATGTATACAATATGTTCTTTATTCTTCTTTTTTAATTTGGCCTTGATTCCAAGTTAATGCTTATCATGTGATACAGTAGAAAGATTTCCTTGATCTGTGTCATATCCCCCTCCAGTGTTTCTTCCTGATTTCTTCCTCAACTGAAGTTAGTTTGTTCCATACCAACTCGTCTGGAGCATCTTGCATAAACAACTGTTTATAAATACTTGTATCTCTTAAATAATGTTTTTTGTAGTTCTCCAACTTTAATGGCATGTTTAATGACATTATTTTCATTCTGTGGAATGGTGGCATTCAATAAATATTCATTATCCAATGATAAATCGAAATTCGCTTCCGTGTAGACCTAGATAAATTTTGCACTACATTCAAAGGATCCATGCAGCTACAATCAAAACTATTTAGTAGATTTCTGTTAATTCTTAATCATTATAATGAATTGATGAGAGTGAAGTTAATTCTGACTAGAATACAGTCATTGAGCAATATTTAATTGGATGAACCAAATTTTAATATCAAAAATACTTAATAACATATTATGCTATTATTATAATACTTCTACAGCTGACACGAATTTTGTTTCGGCTTTTGGTTAACTGAAGTACCTTCATAATAATACAAGTGTCTTTCGTGAAACTTTGTTCAATGTGTAAGTCTTACAACTGTCAAAGAATATTGAAATAACAGGTGAAATTGAGAAAATTTGCTTCATTCTATATTATGTCTTATGTAAACCGTGTCTACGCAGGATAAAATCTAGGACGCAATGTTTAACAGCAGATGCGATTTCATTCAATTAGTGAATAACAATTCATAGCTTACGTGTTAAGTGTACATCAATTAATAATTAAAGTCCAGCTTATAACCATCATACTCAACTTGTGTCTATTGAAAACTGTTTCTAAGTTTATTTGTCATAGTGATTAAATGTGATCTAATTAAATTAATTCATGAAATGTTCTGTGTTATTACAAAATTCTTTATGAATTCAATGATTATTCATGATATTCTACATAGACAAATCATACATTATAACAAATAATAACATACCTCTTAATTCATTTCTAATGTTCAATTTTAATAAAGAAAAACTAATATATATTTGTTTAATATGTAATCATAGGTCATAAAAAAGGAACTAATTCAGTCAATACTTATTCAGGTCAATGATCAATCAACCTATGTCAAATTGAATAATTCAAAATACTTTACATTGAAAACAATAACTATTGGAAGTCAATCTAAAAGGTATGAAATAAAATGTAGATTATTCTAAACAATGAATGAATATAATAACATTTACCTGTCTTACATCCCAATCACACTTAAGAATCTGTATCAGTGAAACATTTTTATTCAATATCATGGTAATAAAAAAGACAATACACAAACCTTTCCGCCTTAATATCGATAAATAGATTTGAGTAAACAATTTTAAGAAAACTTAGGATAGGCATTACCTCTACGAAATTTTTTATGATTTCAGAAAAGTATTAGTTATTTACTGGATCAGGAAGGATAATGAACTATTTACAGAATGCGAAGTATTTCTGTTAGTGAATAAAATATTTCTTGTGGTTATAAAATATGTTTACTGAATGACTGTGAGCTCGTTTTGATAATTCATGTGAATGTATGAATTAAATTTATTTCATCCATGTGGTTAATTGATAATGAATATGTTTCACGTATCTGGGGAGTCTCATTAGTGCTGATGGCCTGGTGACTGACGAAATCTCAGCACGGATACAGAAAGCTCGATTGGCTTTTGCCAAGTTGCGTCACTTATGGCGCAGGCGAGATATCCGCTTGCTAACCAAAGGACGAGTGTACCGTGCAGCAGTTCGCTCTATCCTACTATACGGGAGCGAAACATGGTCGTTAAGAGTAGAGGACATTCGTAGGTTACTGGTCTTCGACCATAGGTGTCTCCGAAGCATTGCTCGAGTATCGTGGGACAACCGAGTGAGCAATGCTGTCGTTAGGAAACGGGTTCTAGGAAAGGATGGCAAATCAATGGATGAGGTATTGAAACTTCATCAGTTGAGGTGGTTGGGACATGTGTTACGCATGTCTAACTACCGACTGCCTCGACGAGCTATGTTTTGCGGTGTAGGAATAGGTTGGAAGAAAGCTAGAGGCGGCCAAACCAAAACATGGCAGAAATCGATGAAGTCACTGACAAGTGGACTGAGTCATGTTGGTAGATGTAGGCTGCGTGGTTGGGGTCCGCGAGACGAAAGTCACCAATGGTTAGAGACCTTGAACGACATGACTCAGAATCGTTCGCAATGGCGCAGGTGCATCCACTCTTTGTGTTCTCTCAAAATCTAACCTTCTGAATTCTCTATCTTTCTCCTTTCAAATTTATATCACTGAATTATACTTTTCGAACCATATCTTCGCTCTCTAATCTTCTGCATTACTGCTAATACTTCTATTATCGCTATCACTCTTGGATTTGAACTGACAGTTGTGTCTCTGTGCTGATGTGGTATGGCAACCTGAACTGATGTACGTACGTACGAAGTTCTACGTTGTATCTGTCTGTCTGTCTGAATGACTGAGCGGGTAAAAGTTTTGATAATTCAATGTGAATGTAAATAATTTCTTGAATTACAATTTAGGATAGGTTCAAATTCCATTCAGTTAAATACTGGTTAAGTAAAATTGTTAGAGCATGCAGTGTTTTTCTAATTTTTTAATCATTATCTAAGCTGATAGAGTAAGTTCAAATTCTCACTATATTAACGGTCAGTTTACTAAGATACTACTGCTATGATAATACTACAATATATGAAACCATCATAACATGTCAATCCAAGTAACAAATACAAACTCTGAAGTAAATAAAAAATATTCATCCCTACTGTTCACTTCTTGGATGATTAAGATGTTGATAAAATGCAGATAGCGTGATATTTAATTATTGCATTTTATTTAAAATCTTTTCAGAAAATCAAATTACATAACATATGATAACTACATGCAGGGAACAACAGGATTTCAAGGTTGTCTAGCATCATTTTTACTCAATTATTCTATCGATTATGGTCGTTTACCGTTGAATATAGAATTGAATAATAATAAATCCCTACCAAAGTATCGACTGAATTATTTGTATTCAAATGAGACACAAACAGTTGATTGGCATAATATACAAATGGGCTGTCATCATTTAGACAGTAAACATCAGGAATTGAATCACTGTTTGGAAAATCCCTGTCATTTCAACGGAATGTGTAAGCAGCAATGGAATTCTGTAACTTGTGATTGCAGTTTGACAGGTTTCACTGGAAAGTTCTGTGATAATCGTAAGTTATCACTTGATGTCATTCATGACTAATATTACTGCGATAGCAATAAATCAAAATATACACGCAGAAATAGTATTTGACTTTGTAGTAAGTTAGTTTGAACAACAGGATTTCGAAATAAAAATAAAAACTACACTTTGTTCACAGTAGTGTTATTATTTTATTTCATCTGGTCCATAGAATTTGCTAACAATCTAGTATGTCTCAAGATGAAGGTTATGAATGGAGTTTAGTGTACCCATGCATAAAGGATTTTGGTTTGATATCAGTGTAAGCAAGTTAAGCATTTAAAATAAGTCTGAAGTGATGAAGCACTAATGAAACAGATACAAACACCGAGACTTTCAGTATGTACTTTCTAATGACACTGAACTTTCTACATGAGATTCGCTGCTAAAAACATTTGTTTATCAGAAATTAGTCTACTACATAGAACAGAAAATGACAATAAATTGTTCAACATAACAGTAAAATAGGTGTATTTTTAATCGTTTTAGATTTTCAAATACTTAAAAATTTGAATTGAGGTGGTCGCCAACCTGAAGCTTGAGGCGAAAAATCTAGGGTGCGCATTACAGATGAACCCCATACTGGGACGGAACAGCTGTTTAGTGTTCCTTGATTTTTTCAATCAGTTAAAACCTCAATGTTTGTAAACATTATATCTCAATAAAATGAGTTATATATATTTGTAAAATTCCAATGAGTATAAACAACCTATCCAATGCTCAATTTATTTGAAATTATCAAAATTAACCTTGGTAATGATGTATATTATATCTCAATATAATATTCTACGTTTTCACTTAATTATTCACCATGTTTAATTAAATTGACTGGTGCAAAACGGTTAGGCCTATGCTTTTATTATCGTCAAATACTAATTACTTTACAACTGATTTATATTTTGTGTTCCTTTCAATAGCTGGTACATCAGTTCTGCTATCAGAATTACCAAGACGGTATGCCATTTTCGAATTGAATTCTCCACAGAATACAACATTAGATAGATTAGCATTTGGCATACAGATAATTAATCCTGGTTCAATGTCACTATTACATATCCAAGGGCAAGGTCAATCCTCAGACTACATACAATTATCTGTTTTGCACAATAAGGTAAAGTAATAACTATCATTATAAATATGAATAAACATATCTGATTACATTTACTGTAGATAGTCTATCCTTTTTTTCACAGAAGAATGATAAGTAATTAAATTAGAGAAAAAATAAATTATCATCAGCTACAAATTCGATATGATAATTTTTAAGATATGAATGTTAGCAGAAAACATTTCGTCTGGATCTCAAAAATATATTTGTTGGTTCGCGGTAAATGAATAAATGTTGATGGTCTACACGTCATTTCTATCCTTTCGACTACTACCCTACATATACTCACGCTGAAAAATAATGAACATAGTATTCCAATTTAGATAAGTATTTAGCAATTATTATTCACTTAAAGAAACTCGAATTGTGTTTTAATCATATTCGATCGTATATTGTATTAGCGGGTAATATGTTTTGTGACCTTTACCTCATGTAAAAACCTAAGTAGTAATATGTTATTTATTAATTGTGTTTGAAAATATTTGAACACGGAATTTAAAAACATGTACACAATCACTGTGAATTGTCGGACTATACCTAAACAAAACTGATGTCTTAACTGGAATACGTGTGTAATATGGTAGTAAGCTGACATTTCCATGTGGTCAACCAATATAATCAATATTTTTACTTTTAAATTGTCAGCTTGTGATAATTAAACAATAAGATCTTGAGACTGTAGAAAATACTTCCGGTTCATGAGGATTGTATTAGCCATATTGAATTCTCTGAGCTGGATATTTTAGTTATATAACTAAATCACCCAGCTTAATCATCGTAATTTAACCAATAGAATCAAGTTATTTACTTATTTGCAATTGATTGAATACGTCATAGATTGATGTAGACAGGGTATCATTGAGAACTAGGGGACACTGGATAGCTGTCACATACTAGTGTGGAACTTCTCAGCAGCGCACACCTAAGATTCTGCATTAGGGGCTTCAAGCTGACAAATGCCTAACCCTCTGCACCATTGGGTCAGCATCAAATGGTAGAATTCCCATTTTCATCACTTTGTGATATACACTGCAACGATTGTCCGTTTTTATTAGTGAATGTGGAGTAAGCAATGCTGAGTAGTAATAGACTAAAACTAAACAGCTATCTAATGCTCCCTGGTTTTCAATAGTACCCTGCCAACACCAGTCTGTGACGTATTCAATCAATTAAAAATATCATTCTCCACAAAATGCTATCTCAATTCAATTATGTACCATTGTTTGTAAAAGTGAACACTACAAATCATAAAATAAAAGTAACTAATATGGGTGGAATGTAATTATTTGATTCTAACTTCTAACAAAAAATGGACAAATATATTCGTATTTGAAGACGTAAGATGGAACTATAAATTACAACATGTAGAGTAATTATTGTATTAAAAATGATATCAATGTAGAAATGGTACACTATCTTTATAACATAAAATATGTAGTAGAGAGAGCTTTACTTTACGTTCGCTTTTCACATTTTTATAATTGCATTATTGACTTGTACACTGCTGAAATATTTGTATTGAAGGGTATACTAACAAACGAAATGATTATTTCAACCATTATTATAAATAGTCTATAATTTAGTTCATTCTGTAACTAACAAACATTCCTTCCAGTTGATCAACATACAAGATTTTCACATGGATATGAAAAGTTTCAAAGTTTAAGGTATTAAATGACTGTCTGTGAAATAAAATTGTCACCGTGTTTATTAACATTTAAGGTGTATGTACACAACAACATATCCAATGCATGTCATTATTTGATCACATTTTCACATTATACTTGATAGATATACTTTTTATAATATAAACAATTCATGTATACAATATAAATGGACAAGTGGATTAGTTGTATGATCTTATGTACATTTTTGATAGTTTCAACTTTGATTACTGCTTCTCTGGAGAAACAAAAATTAATTTTACAAAGTGAATAGTTGAAATTTTCCTAAATTTCAATCACTGAGGTTGTTTCAAATATAAACTATACTTCGAAAAATTTTTTTTTCAAAATGGTTTGATTGAAAAAATAAGAAATTCTTGTAATTTTACAATACATTTTATGTCTATGTAATATACTACTCAGTTAAATTTCAGAAAAAAAGTAGTTTAGTAATTACGTGGTGGAGGAATAATTTTTCTCTCTTTTACTTAGAATTACTAGCTGCTTTTTTTTAAACTGATTAAGAATTCATTTAAACGCAGCTGGATACAACATGAATAAAACAATTTTCATATATGCACTACTCTATGATGATTTACACATACATTTCTGGTTAAATGCTTTATATAATAAAAATAGGTAAAGTATACTGTTGAGATATAATGAATAGAAAAAAGTGCTTAATCATCTAGAAGTATATATGTATATACACAGCAGGTTTTGTTGAGTTCATATTAACCTGTAGTCATTATTCATTGATAATCAGTTACCTGTAATCTTGATTTCTCCAAAAATTTGTAAATCATCTTATGTCTATCAAATGTATCTATATGTTTTTTTTGACAAATTTTTCTTAGTCTAAGAATCAGCTTAACCTTTTAGTACGATATAATATGGGTGGAGGAACTCAAACATTATTCCAACCGAATGTAAATTTTGATGATGGACATTTTCATATAGTTCAATTTATACGACATGAATCCAAAGGAATATTATGGATAGATTTTCAGCATGAAATTACTAAACCTATAGAAGGTAATGCTTAAATATATGTGTACAATTTACTGAATAATGTTGTTCAATCAAGTCAAAGAATTAGTTGTTCTATTTTTGATAAAATTAACTTATTTAGTCTCTCTCTGGAATATACGTTATAGTTTTAAAATCAAACACTAAATACCACGTAATGAAAAATAATTTTTCACAAACCAGTTTATACATTGTCTGACATTTTAAAATTATCTATTCACTCAGTATTTTTCCCTTTAATCTTTACACATATACATGTCTGCAAGAATAGGCATATGATTTCAATAAGTTCTTAAAAGGGAAAAAAAGTGGTTCTTAATACACAATTGTGAATCGAAAGTAATATTTCAATCTTACGATTATGGTTAGTTAATGAAGTTTTTGTTATATAGGTCTCTAAGATGGAAGTTTAAATATCATATATTTAATAAGACAGAATTCAATATGAACAGAAAAAAATGTCAATAGTTACGTCTGTAGTATACAACTGACATTCTTGTTACATTTATGTAAGAGCATTTGTGAAAGCATCTATCACAATGTAAATATACATTATAATTTTAGATCAAAACAATAAGCATTTCAACTTGTTGAAGAGAATTTACTTCGGTGAACCGTTAAAAACAAATGAAAAGCTGATACAAAATAACGTCAGCGAACTGATAACGAAGGAAGGATTTGAAGGCTTTATCACAGGTTAGTTTATGCTTGTAGATGTACGATAGTGTATAATGTTTCTTATAGTTCAAACTACTGGAAACTTGTAAAGTAGGATCATATATGTATTTATTTGAAGCTGGAATTTGAATAGGGCAACTTAAGATTACTTCCTAGGGCAACAGATAACTTAATTCATGAGAGTAATAAAATATTAGTCAGCATTTTCAACTATCAGTTATCTGTTCAATACAACCGCTATCAATTATCGTTAATCTGTTATCTGATACTCTGATGAAACGCTTTTCTAATGTAACGAATTATGATTATACATAGCCGATTTTTCCAGAATATTCCGCATAATCGGAAAAAAGCATTTCCATAGCTGGATATCCTGTAATTCAAACAAGTTGTAATCTAAAAAGAAATTCACAAGTGAATGGTCTTTGATATTTAATGCTTTTCACCCTCCAAATTACCTATTTTAGTCTTTCTATCTGTACAAAATAAATATGTTCTTAAATGCCACAATAACGTGCTATGATTACACAAGTTATATTGTAAAAATACTGAACAGTTCACTAAGTAAAACACCTATAAAATATATCAAAAATAAATTTTAATTATTGCAGTGTTGCGAATTCACACAAAACTCAGTTTTCGACGACCATGCTTTTTGAAACAAAATTTCATTGACCAGCGGCTAGTTGTTATCTATGTCAGTTCCAACGGAAACTTGTTAGATTATCATCCATATTTTTTGCAGTTTATTTTTAATGGTAAAAAATTTTCCCCTTCTACTTTGTGGTAAACACGTCAAATATTCTCTTCTGGAAAATCCATGTACATGTTCAATATCTTGTGGGAACTTATGTTATCATACAACAAGTATACACAACTAGAAAACGCTTATCAATTAGATGCCTTATTCATAGTATAAATAAACATTTAAAACAATTAGTCTTTTGATTTAACATTGATTGTGTAATGAGGAGATTTCTTTAGGTGGTCAAAAACAGTTTGTTATAACCTGAAGTTTGCGTGATACTTTCCTATCCACTACTCTGTATATCTATCTTGGTTCTCCAGATAACACATTATAGTCAATCGACCGTCAATGTAGTTGATATTAATTAGCTTTCCATATAAATACTTTAACAAGTATGTGTACGTAGATTCTTCAATATGTATGATGCAATCACATCATATTATTCAGATCAACTTCTTTTCATTATACTATTCAAATTTATAAAAATTGTTACATACTACTTTCAAATATTTCAGGCAAATTAGAAAGTAAGCCAACAATGTAGCAGTAATTCTTTGGACTTTTCAGCATCCTTTAAAATTCGATTGAAATTATCTACGAGTTTAAAAAGTTCCATTTAATTCTGTAACTTTTTTTGTACAAATTGAAAATGTTAATTGTTGATAGATTTTGTGAAATAGTAATGAAAGATACCTACTTGAATTTATTGAAACGAAGTTTTTTAAGAACTTTCACATAATTGAAACCTTTCAGAATCACTCAACGTATTTTCACATCATTGAATTGGATCATCTTTTTTTTTGATTAGTAATATGAAGAGAAAAGTTCAACTATCATATCATTTCTCCAGTGTATACATAGAAACTGAATTAAACTAAATTACATTGCGAACTTTCATTAAGAAAAATTAGGACTAAACTTTAACTACATTAGATTAAACTCACAATTTCTATCGAAAATTAATGTAATTCGTCGGAGAATATTTATTTTCTGGATGATGTCATTTTCAATAACTGTACAATAATAATTTATGTAGCATAAGGAATGTGTTAATCTAATTTACGTATTAGCATGAATGCATATAGTAAGAGAAAATGTAAGTAGATCATGTAATAATGGTTAAAAGATAATACTATGTTATGTCGGACCACTGAAGAAGATGGGAAACTCCCAGAACTGTGTTTTAGAGAATTTAGTCATTTACTCTGGTCGTGAATAATGTAAAAAATGACATTACTATTATTGTTACGTCCCTCTCACCCTACCCTCCCGTTTAACAAACTTGCTGTTATTATATTGTCACTTATTATGGACCACAGTTAACTAGTTGTGTACAAGTTGTTCCTATTCACTACCACTATTTTCTTAGTTTTGTATTAATATTAATTTCCTAATTGGTTCGCTGTGTGGTCTGATTTTGCGTAAATATAAATGAATGAATGGAATACAATTCGGTTCTTTTTGTTTGTTCTGACGGCCTGTGTTTGTTTTATTTTGGCTTAAGACTCAGTGAGCATAGGGCAGACGCGCAATTATTGACTAGGCACACCTAATTGGTATTCGGTCAACCAACCGAATTTCTCGCACCATAACATTAACAACTGAGTGTAATATCCTTATAATAATTATTAGTACGAAATCATTGCTCCGTTAGAAATTTTTCAACAATCAAATGGAAATTAAAGCAGTAAACACACCACAGCTAGTATATAATTTATTTTAAATTATTCATCAACATGTAATACTTATTCTACAGTGATGTCTGTTTAGGAAACTAATAATTTTCCTAAATTTCGCCTAAATAATTGTCTAATGTTCCCCATGAAGGGACACTGTTTTGGGAGTTTTAACTTTTTAAGCAACTTTAATTCATTAGGTACTTCAACATAATTAAATAAATTACACAGTGCCTAATTAGTTTTTATTTAAAGATGAAAACTTTAGGTACTTTTTTTAATTTTATGTACAGATATAGTTTTCTCAATATGATTTAACCTCAAATGTAAGAATGATAAAAATTGAATGACATGGAAAGCGTATAAATGCTAAATCAATATAATGCGCTGTGACTACATAGTAGGGTGAATAAACTGAGACACAAAAATAGTTACACATATAGTGAAAACCTGAATTAAGACACGACCTAAACGTATATTCTGGTTGAAGTTTGGCTTCTGATTATCTTAAAGATGTCTTAATGTCATTTGGGATAAAATAGGGTATTAGAACATTAACAGTCCAATACTAGTGTATATAGGCTTTGGTTATTCGTTGTTAAGAAGAATTGAGTCAAGAGTGTTTAAATTATAGTTCCATTGACTTCCAATTATACTCAAATTACTTGGCAAAATTATAGACGGCTAACGACGAATTTATCTCATTGAAACAACAACCAACTTTAATTTATACGACATATGAGTTACAAGAAATAACTTCGATCAAAGAGAGTTTAGAGCAATATTGTATATAGGTACTTGTAGATGAACATTGTAAATATCTGTTAAAATTTATTGGTGACAAACGCATAACACTGTCAGAAGTTATAATAATATGATTTTATGTTGGGATTGTTGGATTCGATTTCTATATCACTAATTGATCTTATTTAAAATAGCACTCATAACCAGGACGCATTGACAAGACGTCTTATCGTAGAGTGGGCTTCGAAGAAGAGTCCCAATCTAATATTAAACCCAGGAGCTTTGGGCTTCGTTGCTAGAGCATGATTCCCAAACTGCTCGACAGTATTGACTACGTTAGGCGTAAGCAGACACCCTTTAATAGTAAAGAATGAGGGCGTGCACTATATCATTGGTTGACTAGCTTTAGGAAGGCAAATCACTATGTACCAACTCAGCTATTTTAGGCTCTGATTATCTCTGCTAAGTATGAAAGTCATAATTTTGATTTCAGGTAGATATATGCGCTCAGTTCTGAGGAGTCAGACACGGAACGAAACAACCGCCTTAATGTTTCTAGTCTTTTGATGCTATTCTAACCCAGATTTAAATAATGACATTATAATGAATAGAATAAGTTAGTGCTATTGAAATAAATTTGAATGTAAGATTAGGAAAAATTGCTATGCTATTATACGTCTGATAAAATAGATAGTAAACGGCGAACGATAATTCATCCAGCTCCATAAAAGCAGTGGACACTGAACTAATCGAGCACAAAAGCATAAACCTGTAACATTTTTGCCTGTTTCTAATCCATTAAGTTACATGCAGTCTTATCCATTAAATCTTATCAGAGTTTGTTCCACTAACATTTACCGATAATATTTAGTATATTATATTTTGCCGTTATTATTATTAAGTAGTAATTTTTAATAAACTCTTATCTTGATTTCCAATAGCCCCTTATCTAATGCTTCTTAGTGTTCAGTCCTCTTAGAACTAAAATTGTTACGTAATTTTAAATTACAATCCGTTATTTTTCCCAACAGCCATATGATGATTGTAACTATCATGTTTATTGTTACGTCATCATTGTTAATTAATTCCTATGTTCATTTAAAAGTGCATTTATAAGCTTACAAAATTTAACGTATATCTAATTAGAATAAGTTTATATCTTTTCATTGATTTGTAGTGGACTGAAATCGGTCAGCCTCTGTTTTCATATGTGCATCCTGAGCAAATTGCTTCTACATAGCTATAGTATGCAAGTAATATTTAAGCTGGATTGTGACTGGCAAGTGGAATACAGGAAGCGCGTTTCGTCCCATTTGGGATTCATTGGCTGGATGTATTTGGATCTGAATGTTGATGTTCACACTTGTGTACTATCACTATATCGAGGCCATCTGCTAAGGATGCACATACAGCAACATAGGCTGACCAATTTCAGTCCATTACAAATCAGCTGGAAGATACAAGCTTATTCTAATTACATATGTACCCGTTGCAGAAGTATCTCTTGATACAGTAGCCTAGTGGTGAACGCGGTGGCGTTTGACACGAAGCGGACTTAGTTCGAATCCCAGTGTGAACATCAACATTGGGATGCAAGTACATCCAGCCGACGAATCCAAAATATAACGAAACTCGCATTCTAGATTCTATTTGCCAGTCACAATCCAACTTTAATATTAACGTACATTTCTTATCTTGTAGCGTTATGTGATATATACTTTTTCATTTTACATAACAAAAGCAATTATATGTAATAGAAACCAAAATATTTCATTCCTTCAATACAATTTCAGGTTTGAATTTTAACAGCATAAACTTGATTGATCTTTTGAATGGAAATATGATTCCTGGAATATACTTGAAAACTCGTGTAAATATTAAGCTTAATCCAAACTTCAAACCAAATATGGAGAAATTACATGCTCATAAAAAGAGGTTAGTTCACATGACATTTCTCTGTTGCATAATAAGTTAATAAGATGAAAACTATTTATCTATTTCCCTAGAATATATCATTACTGCAATTCCTTTAGGCAACTTTTATATTTGATTTGAGTGAATTTCACATTAGTTTATATAAACTGATGTGTTGTTATATTGATGGGGTTTTTTGTAGTCATGGTCAATACGGAATATTATCTTATGTTTATTCTCTGAAACTAGAGTATGCAGTAAAGAGTTTTACATGTTCTAATTCATTACTCCAATAATAATTAGAAAGACGTATACTTATGTTGGTTTATTAAGATAATATGAAAAATAATTGAAATAAAACTAATACATTCGATGCTTGGATGTCAGGATCTTTAATTTTAGGAAGTGATTCTTAGATATAAAGCTTTCAATGATTCAAAAACATTGCCGTAGTAAGATAAAATGCGTTTTGTCGATGAATCTAAGCCAACGATTGAATCAGATAACGGTGAAGCTAATCAAATCAAGATCAGTAGTAATTTTAGCTGAAATTTATGTTGTAAATCGTTAAAACAGCAGTACCAGAGATATGCTTAATAGACTCCACAGTATCAGTTAATATATGTCAGAATTGATTGGATGAAGGTTTAATACTTCTTACACTTGTCAAAACCAATTAGGTTAAATGAATCATATTAATTTGACTGATAAATGTAGCTTAGAATTTAGAATAACATCGTATTATACGAAGTAAAGCTTCACAACATATTAACATTTATATCTTTCTTTTGATGTTTGTAAGGAGTTAAATTAGTCAGTATTTATTCTCATAGAATCGCTTCAGTAAAACTCTAATTTGCAGGTATAAATAAAATTTAACTGGGACTGATACTGTTGTATTTCTTAGACAAATGTTTTGTTCTATTTGTGATGTATCAGTTGGATGAACCTTCGCACATAGATTCATGCACTAACTCGATATAAAAGCGATTTCTTAAAACATGGACCGACCAACTGCAGTTCTGTAGGAAGTGACAAAAGTTACATATCATATACAGACACTGTTGCACTTCTGTGATTATTTTAACTAAATAGCTCAGTTGGTAAGGTGAGGGTGTATGATGAGAATAAACTGACTTCAAATCACCATGTAAGCACCAGCACACGGAGGCATGTCTATCAAGCATCCCGAGTTCCAGTCGACAACAACAATCGAACTTCAATTATTACTAATGTTTGCATATAGATAAATCAATAAGAATATGTTAGTTCACTACAATAACGTCTAAAACAAATGAACATTTATTTTTTGTAGAAAATAAATAACGCAGTATTTATTACCAAAATATTTGGATTTAAAACAGGGTATCAGTAGAACTTCAAGTTTATATACTGAATTAGTTTCCAGTTAATAATTATGTTATGAGAAAAGAAACTTTTACATTTTATATAAAGAGAAATGTGAGCAATTTTGAGACATATATCCTAAATGTATACCAAGAATACTTGATATGATACTTTGATCAAAATGAGAATTTGAGTGCCCACACATTAGATCCATGAGGAGGGGGCTTGTTATCTTATTGTATTTACTTCTGTTCAAAAAAGCGAACACTGATTCGGACTCCATGGAGTCTGTTGATTTACTAAGTGATCTTCAATAGCTAGAAGGTTTAATTGACTGATTGTGACAATACAACCAGTTTTACAAATTTCCAGATTAAACGTTAATGTAAGTGAAAACATACTAAAAATTATTTCATAGTGATATATGTGAATATCAGCAGTGATTAGGACATTCTCCCCCCTCTTTAATCCAAATGTTATTAGTTGCAACTTGGCAATAGTTATAAACGTGTAATATTTTCCTCTCTGTTACCGAGATCAAAAGCTTATCACATACAAGAACAACATACTTCTTGATATTTTTACTTAATAGTCATTTCATTTATACTGTTATTGTTAAATGCTCATATCCAGTTAGTTTTAATATCCCTTAGTAATGCACTTTTCAAAACTTTTTAAAATCATCATATTGTTTGAATTATCTGAAGATAATAATAATAATCATAATTCTATTAAACATAAAACATTGCAGTAATTATAAATACTTCATAACGAAACAATTTTCTCATTATTGATTTGTATTTGTTGACAGAATTGAACCGGAAACCACAAATCAAAATGAAGCAAATGATATGCAACTAACAGCAGTATGTTTAAATTTTCTAATTACAAATTTTTTTTTCATTATAAATAATCTATATCATTTATTGTACTGGAGAATACAAATTGAATTCATCATTACATATCAATTTTACCGGTATTTTATTCCATGAATCAATCTTGTGTTACAATGAAGTTCTTTTGGTAGACTAATTATTTTCTTTAGTTATTCCCTAGAGATTAAACAAATGAAAAAAATGGCAGTCAAATGCTTCATCAAACCTAGAAATTTTCTTTAAAGAATACATTAAGGATGATTTACTAGGATAATTATAAGATAATGGAATAACAACAATATTAAATTGTTCTTTGAAAATGTTTACAGTGATAATTAGAATTAAAACTGGTCAAGCGTTTTTTGATTGAATCAAAGTTAATGATTAAAAGGTTTGATTTAAATTTACCCATTAAGTCATAAAGATGGTATATCATTTCAACGAATGTATTGTCGAACTACAATTCCATAAAAAGAGATCCTTTTGCTGAATAGACATGTTTTGTGATTACAAAAAACGTTGAGAAAATTCAATTACGTTTTAATTGGGTGTTGTGGAGATCGTTAAGTGCTGACTTGATGTCAGAAATTAGAGTTCAACCATGTCGAGTGTCAGGCAGTTACTCATTGATGGCAGTGAATGAGGTCGAGCAATCGTATCGAGAATTGACTGAATCACAAATACCAACCAATCGGAGCCAACTTAGTGGTCTGGTGGCAAGGACGTTGGTCACAAAGCCAGATGATCCTAGGTTCGAACCTTGATGGAGTTGTGGAAGCACACTGCCCAAGTCCCATACTAGGACGAAGCTGTTGTCCAGTGATTTATAGGGATCATTGGTTGTTTAATTCAGATAAATTAGCGATATCAAGTTAACACAACAAAGTGTTTGATTTTTTTGGTGAAATTAACACCTAAAATATTATAAATGAAGTTATAATGTAACAAGTATCAAGTGTAGTTAGTAGCAATGGATGCAGAGATAAGTTCATTAGAAAACACATTGATTTGATAAAAACAAGTCTGCAGGTAATATTATTTTAAGAATGACATCACTAGTCAAAATTGAGGAAGATGTTGGAAAATACTTTTGTGTAACTTAATTAAATATAACACTTTACAACAGATCTGTGATTACTGTCCCAACATAAAAAGAATAGCTTAGATCCTCCACATCGATTGTAGTACTACTGGTATTAATTTACCTACAATGTTGATACTATTGATTACATATCACAATCACATTTTAATACAAACACTCACTAAACCTTGTTTGACTGAATAATCTTTTCAGTGTGTTGTTACATAACCTTTCGTAGTATTTAAAGATCAGATTGGTATGTATTTTGTTTGTTTAAATCCATCAGTTTGAGAGACTTAGTCATAATGCTGCCACCTTTACCTATACTAAGACGCTATCTAACTGGTAAAATGATATTTATGGATTTGTAAATGCACAGCCTAAAGAGGCACTTATCTAAAACGATTGCCCGCTACAGTATTCTACACTTTTAATTCTAAAAATCATAGTATTCATCTACCGGAGTTTTCAAATTTTACTAATATCCCGTTTATAACCATTTGTTTAAATTTCGAGTAGACCTCGCCATAGAAGCATAAACATTGATTTTGCATAAAGCATATTAACAAATCTTATTAAAATAAAAGAAACAGTTGTAAATGCCTGCTGACATAGTACTGTTTAATGAAAGTAGAAGAAATTACTCTTCTGTATGTATAAGGTTTCTCCATTTAATAGCACTTCTATATGTTCAGTGTAATTTGTATTTACTGAAATCAATTGTCATTGGTACAGTCAAAATTCTAATAAATTGTCTATATATATTTATGTGACCTGTTTTATTAAATCCAAAACCTATGAATCTTCTAAACATTTCAGACAGACATTCATGACAAAAGTATCGACTATAAAACTCAGTCTATTGTTGTTCCGAAAAAGGATTGTTTGAAGTATGATAATAATTATAATTATAAAGAATGTCAACCTGTTGATATGGATGGCATAATTCGACCGTTAATCACATTCAATGATAATACTTTAACAATGCGAGCTGTGTAAGTCCTTTATGTACTGTTTCATTTTCTAAACAAACGTCAATTTACTAACGATGATCTTTCGAATAGTACCAATAAGTTTAAAAATTCTATTTAAAAAAAGGCAGAATTCGATAAAGTTATTTACTATTTGTACTTCAAGTTATTAGTACACCGAAAATCCCATAAAGTTGGTTCCACTAATAAGCTTGAAGACAGAAAAAATAAACATTTGGGAAGAATAACATGAATTTACTCTATTTTATTCGATTCTCATCAGCTACTTGTAGCCTGTAATCTCTTATAATTAAATTTAATAAATGAAAATATGATATATTTACTCCTAAGTAGATAAAATATGAAAGTGAAGTTTAGAAAAGTAATTAGTAACTACGACAATCTAATACTATTAACAAGGGAAAATCTCAGAATAGTAGAGAAAGGTAAAAAAAAATATGAAGTTAAATATTTGACTAGCTTCACAAATAAACTAAATTCCTATTTTATAATTTTAGCCATAAAATGTTATAGGTTGTAGGCAACTGATGATAACTATATAAAACGAAACTAATTCATGTTATTCTGCTCATGTTTTCATTCTTTCTGTCTTCGAGTATACCAACAGGCTTCGAAAATGTTAGCAATTAAAACTTATCCATAATGTATATGTTACATAATTTAAATATTGAAACATATGGATGTACTTTCAGGTAAATTACTGTTAAAATCAACAAAAGTACTAACATAAATACGTAGAACTTCATGCATTGAGCTTAGAGATCAACTTCGATAATACGGCGATTAATAGCCAACGTTGCAGTTGGAGAGCAAATACTCTTGATACTGTGTAAATTACTTCTAAAACAAGTAAACAATAATACTCTGAGGCTCATAATACAATAGCATTCATATTTATATTCAAGAGAAAATAATTGCCAAACATTTCTTGAACACGTTTTGCATAAAGTCGTTGGTTGTCAGATTAACTTACACTAATAATTTGGAAGACTTTTCTTTCTTATTTACAGATAAGATGTAAGCATATAACTTCCATATACGCATAAGCTGTTTATCTTTGCTTGAAGTGAAGGGGAATTGTAGAGGGGTGATAATACTAAAGCATTCTATCTAATTCAAATGATTTTCTAGTGATAATGTTTACACCTGAAACTTTTAACTCACTTCTATAATGCAGCAGAAAAATATTTGGTACTGTAGTGAATAGCATTATTCCAACAGGGACGATTATGAAGTAGAGTAAAATCCCCCCCTTTCTAGTTGAATAAGGGTTTTATAAGATATGTATTTAAATAAAACGATAGACATTGTGAGAATGCATAACAATATCACAGGGAATGAGGTATTTCTACATTTTATTTGTTTGTAATACGACTTGAATTTGACAATCAGCTTTGACTGTATCCAACTGTAACAGATACAAATGCTTATTTGTAACACTATACACAATTTCACTTCGATCCTGTTAAACAAACTTTGCATTCCGCTGTTAGTTTAGAAATCAAATATATACATACGAATATATAGATACAAGCCTATTCTGAATTACATATGTACCCGTTGCACAAGTGCGGCTGTATGGACACAGTAGCCTAGTGGTGAACGCGGTGGCGTTTGACACGAATCGGACTGAGTTCGAATCCCAGTGTGAACACCAACATTGGGATGCAGGTATATCCAACCGATGAGTCCTAAATAGGACGAAACGCGCGTCCTGGATTCCACTTGCCCGTCACAATCCAACTTAAATCAAATATATTATGTTTACAAAATAAGCATACCTATCTATATTAACGCAGAAACAACTAAATCACATAAAGAAAATAATAACATTCATCTTGGTTCCATTTACGCATGTCTGCATTATTTGGAAGTTCAATGTTAGTAGACAACCGACAATATTCGTTAAATGATGTTTACCTTTAAATGTATATGACATAATCTCATGAAAATACAATGCATATCAATCAGTAGGTAGGTAGCATAATCATGTTATTTCGATTTTAATTCAATCATTAGTTTATTAATCTTATTTGTAATTCAGCTACCAATTTAAATGACAAGGCATGAAATTGTATTAAATAGACATTTATATTTGTTGAAAGCAACCTACTTATTGTCGACAACTGTATGTAGATAATGAAATTAGATATAGGAAATATCATTTGTCAAACTTGTGTACACAAAAGTACACTAATCTGATTTTTTCAATTAAAACAATACTTTTCATGATTGATTGATTAGACGTTTTATGAATTAATATATTACTACACTAAAGAAATTAAAATTCACAGAAAATCTAATTGTTCAAATGTACATACTACTTATTACGTATGACTATTCATTGTTTTTTTTCTCTAATACAAATTCTTTTTAATAAATACAAATTTCATTTAGACAAATCATATAGTAATTCATTTTTAATAAAGATCATGATAATTTTGTAATGTAAAAGGCTAAACATATGTCTATTTAAAGTAACTAAAATTGAACAGTATGTTAGCTAACCAGTAACATCTAGAAGATAAAAATGGAAAACTTTACAAAACTTTCAGATGCATTAGTCAACAGAATCAAGGGGGAAGGAGGCTAATGTGAATGAAGTTTGTGTAACAACCCATTTTCGTATGGCAGTGAAATGTTTTACACTTGATAGACAGATTCAATTGAAAGGCAGCAATAGCAAGAGTTATTTTCTTAATTTTTTAGAGTAAAGTACTTGATCATATTGTTTCAAAGTAGAATGTTTTGTTTTGAAATAAATTACATTATAATTTATTTTTATGTACTAATTTTAGGGATAAAAATGAACCTCAACAAGGATGGAATGCTGATCAAAGTAATAATAATAGAATCACTTCCACAAGTGACAATTATCAACAACATAGTTATTCTAAATTTGATCAGTCAATTATAAATCAAGATGAAATGGAACCACTTATAACCAGTTGGTTTAATTCCAGTAAAAAAATGTCACAGAAACAAGAAGATATAACACCAGCATTAGATAAAATGACTTACAAGAAAGATGATTTAGCATTGGATAATGCTTTTTATGATAAATCCAAAAGTTATTTTAATTCATTTGTTGGACGAAATAAAAAATTTCCATTTAATATTGTGCTCATCATTGCTGTTTCAGTCAGTGGTATATGCTTGTTAATTATTTTGACATGTATTATATATCGCTGTATGCGACGTGATGAAGGCACATACAACGTTGAAGAAAGTACAGCATATACTGGTGAAACATTACAAACATCTAGCGTAATTAGTAGTAGAAAACATATTATTAACGATTCAACTATACCATTGTTGAACTTACAACCGGAATTAATTAAATCTGTTACTTTATTGAAACCGAATTCTGAAATTAGTGATATAGATGATAGATCTTTAACAAAGTTCAGTTCAAGTCATGAATCATATTCAACAAATGATAACATAATTGTAAACAACATTGATTGTGAAAATAATCCCGATGTTATTGTTACGGATAAGACTAACAACACTATCAACACCATTACATACAATAGTGACAATAATATTCACAACACTCTTTTTATTAACAGTATCAGTAATAAACAAACTCGAAAATCTTGCTTAAAAACAGAGAATAGAAAATCAACAGTAAATCCTAAAGAATGGTATGTCTAAAATTGTGATTTTTTTATTTACTTTCTTTGTAGAAGGATTATTAAATACTCAGTATGTTCTATTTTATTATTCCAGTTAGCTATTGCAATCAGTTAACTTCCTTCAATCAGATTTTATCTTGGATCAATATCAAATACCATATTTGATGCTACCTATTCTAATGTTGTGCATCATGTATAAAATTGTTATCATAACATTTTCATAATCAACTATTGAATTGTCACTAATTATTAGAGAAACAAATTAGGCATAGAGAGTAATATAAGTGTATAGTCATTCATTTCACATATATTTTATAACTGTAAAACAAAGAAAAACTTATTTTTTAATATTATTTGTCAGCTTTTACTTTCACTTCCATATTCTCTATTTCATTGTACAGTAATAGGTAAACATGTGAATTGCTACAGCTTCAATGTATTGTTGTGAATTGTGAAATTTATTTTCTTCTTGTTGATTAAAAAAAACAAACTTAATGATATTTTTGTCAGTATACACTATCATCTTATCGGCTGTTGCATGGAAATAGCTGAATTTGCCTATATACATAAGAAAAAGAAGAGATTACATTGTAGACTACTGATTGTCCAGCTATGAGTTACCCATTGAATATATATTCATTGCAAACTGTTTTTGTTTTCAATATACGCTATGTTTTATGGATAACGTTTTTTTTTTAACTATCCTTATTATTTGAGATTTTATTTGCAGCCCCATTTGTCTTCATGTCAATCATGAATAATTAGATCATTGTATTATTGTTTTGTCATGATTTATCCAGTAATGAATGTGTAATATATATTGAAATAAAAAAAATCCTGTCTTGTAGTCAAGTTCTATGATCGATTTGCTTAATAATAACACTTAAATGACAATGCGATAATATCGGTCCAGGGTTTAAATAGTTTAGTTAGTTTACTGAATATATGAATAACCATTTGGACGTTAAGATAATTTATAGACGTCATACAATAGAACGAGCGCTATTAAAATTGAAAGGCTTATATTATTCTATTGTTTCGATTAAGATCTGTTAATTTATGAAATCGTTTAGTTGATATAGTGTAATGGAGACGTGTACTTAATAGAACACTACTAGATTGCGTGTTCTACATATTACTTTATATATCTGTAGAATCCTTTACAGATTAATAGATACGGAATTCAGGCAAATAGCGTGAGGTTTCATAAACATGCATCTTAAATTAAACTAACTGATTATCGAAGGGTAGGTGAATAAATATTATTATTTTAGGTGATTTTTAATGTCACCAACGTCTTAAGTACAATTCATGTAAAAGAGCATATTAGGTCTTTTGTTTCAAATTTTTAATTATTACCTGATAGATATCAAGTTACAGTATAATGAAAAAAATAAGTTAGTGCTTCAATTGTTTTTTAATATCATTTGATTTAAATTTGTGATGGACGTTTATGCAGAAAGTCGTTTTAGGTTATATGCGCATCACTTGTCTGTTTTTAGTACTGAAAGTTGCTTTAGACTTTTAGGTTTACTTATATTCCCTTGTGTATTTATAAGGGTTTGTGAATAGTTAATATATCTGTGTGGTCTATGTTGCACAATATGTATTTAGCATAACTTATATAATGAGAGTGAAAAATTAAGTATGAAGGTAAGTATATAGCATACCGTGTAAGAGTTAAGGGTTCTGTTGTAATTTCTGTTTCTAATAAACTGATTTATTCAACTAGGTTTTACCTTAATTTTGCAGTATTTCATGACAATTGATTAAATTACTATGCAGTTAGTGCATTTTATTAAGCCCCATTTCCTAGCATCAAGTCTAACCTCTATTCCAAACCTTGATATTGGGATTTCACTGATGATTTAGGCTAATTCTTAACTTTAAGTCGTTTCGTTGTTCCGCTCCATGTAGTTTGAAGATAGGCTCTAGTTTATAAACGACTTTTTGGTTACAGAATTTTCTGATAATAATATACAGGAATCAACATCTTGTTTTATTTTAGATTTGTTAACTTGTAAGCTGGATAGCAACACATATCGAAAAACACTTGAAACTATAACACGCGAGATCAAATACTAAGACATTCCATATTTTAGATTATTTCAATGAAAGTTGACTGAAAATTGACATTTATTTGTATTATTTTCACGAGACTGTGATATGTTTACATTGCCTCGCAGTAGGCTCGACTAAAAAACTATTAGATCGTCATTTTAAAAACATACAGTGATATAATAAAGATTATGATCTGAAACTAAATACTTGTACTCAAGTGAACTAGCATTTGGTGAGTGTAAAGTCAAAGTGTCTTAAATAGCACTTAAAAAACATATCCGTATTGTACAAACTGAATACTATATAGAGAGTGTGTGATGATGAAACAGGCTAACGCTGATTCATTTGAAATGCTTGCTGAACAGAATTACATCAACATAAAGAAAATCACTTATCGACGTTCGTTATATCTAATTTGTCGGACTCCCTCTACCGAAATTTCGAGTGGTGAGCAAACTTAAAATATAAAGAATTATAGTGTTATGAGAAATACTGAATATAAATTCGATTACATATGCTAGCAATGAGTTGCTTGACTCCACACATATATCCTTAGATTTACAAGAATGAATTAATGAAAATCTTTAACTCAAGCAGATGCTTTCGTAAAGTTTTGGTCCCCTAGCTAGAATATGGTGTTTGTAGAATAAACATACTTTATCTGTATGTACATGAGGAGCTGATATTACTTTTCAGGTTAATAATCAAATCTCGCTTGATGCTATTTAGATCACAAAACGAAACATCACAAAAATTAATCGATTACATACGTAGATTTCATGCAATCACACATGTTTCACTTATTATTACCTAGTTAATAAATTTCTCATTGCTTTCTTAACAGTACTTTTAAATCTTACTTAACAGTCAATGTGCAAACAATGTGGAATTTAATTCTGATTTCTGACGTTGCTTCCATAAAAATGTGCATATAAAATTAGTCAGTCATAAATGAAACAATGATCAATTCACTTTGATTTTGTTATCATTTTCAATGCCAATAACATAATAGCATCTTAGATCTTTATTTTCTCATGCTTCATTCTTATCTGAGCTTTACTCTGGTATCAACATTTCATATTCTTATTTACTTGTTTTGTTAACGATTACATAATTCATGATTAGTAGTAATTAATTTTGTTTAATCTGGTTAGCGATTTTTAGGAAGCGGATGATCTAGCACTTCTATCCCATACACACCAGCAAATGCAAGTGAAGTCAACCAACGTAGCAGAAACCTCAGCATCAATAGGCCTAAACATACATAAGGGAAAGAGCAAGATCCTCAAATTTAACACAGAGAGCACCGACCCAATTGAACTTGATGGTGAAACTCTGGAAGAAGTGGATACCTTCACATACCTGGGAAGCATCATCGATGAACAAGGAGGATCCGATGCAGATGTAAAGGTAAGGATCGGCAAAGCCAGGGCAGCATTCCTACAGTTGAAGAATATATGGGACTCCAAACAACCGTCTACCAACCTCAAAGTTAGACTCTTCAATTCGAACGTCAAGACAGTTCTTCTCTATGGAGCTGAAACGTAGAGAACTACTTCAAACATCCTCAGGAGGGTACAGGTATTTATTAACAACTGTCTACGCAGAATATTAAATGTCTGTTGGCCGGAAACCATCAGCAACAGCCTACTTTGGAAGAGAACAAACCAACTTCCAACTAAAGAGGAAATCAGGAAACGACGTTGGAAATGGATAGGACATACATTTCGCAAATCATCAGACTGTATCACGAGACAAGCACTAACTTGGAATCCTGTTGGAAAACGGAAAAGAGGAAGGCCAAAGAACACACTGCGTCGATAGCTGGAAGCAGACATTAAAAGGATGAACAGTAACTGGAGACAGCTGGAAAGGATTGCTCAGGACAGAGTTGAATGGAGAATACTGGTGAGCAGCCTATGCTCCTCCGAGACAAGTAACAGGCGTAAGTAAGTAATTAACCGTCCCATTATAGTATCAGAAAATATTTTAACTTTTATACAACCCCAATCATATTTGAGAAATCACAAAAACAATAACAAGCATTCTGCCTTATTTTTATAATCAACAAAATCTAACTTGCATATTCTTTATGATAAATTTCTTAATCATACTCATAAATAAATCTATTGAATACAATAAATCTACTCCTCCAACTACTTTATCAATCAATTTGATTAATGAACCAAAATAACCATTTTTATAATACAAAAGCTTGACTGTAGGGATTCATACATATGAACAAACTTAAACGTAAACCTATCAAGCAGTTGCAGTTTCAAAAATATCTGCAAAATGACTAAATACGTCACAGATTGGTGTAAGCAAGATATCTTTGGTATGGAACTTCTACACAAAGTGCACTCCAGATTCCTCACAAAGAGCTTCAGGTTTACAAACACCTAACCGTCTACACCAACTGGTGGGCATCCAATGGTAGAATTAGTCAATAGTGAGCTAATTATTGTAATGGTCTACGAATCGTTAACTGAAAATTAACATTTTCATATGGTTGAGTTTTGTAGAGTATAAGTTCCTTTGAAATAAGATTACAAAAATCAGCTTTTGATAAGTTCATAAATACTTATTTTCGTATATATTGACACCCATGGAAACTCTTTTTACGCATAAAAATTCTCTAGACTAAAAGACATAAATAAAACTGCAGCCTACGTTCTCGATATATTAACCAATGTGATATGGGATTTTTTAATAATGTATATATACCGCTTCTATTTACACTTTATCCGGTACATACAGATTTCACCTAAAAGAAACAGATGTTTTAAGTATTCCGCTTAATAAACAATATAATTGTGAATAATGGAGAAACTGGAAACCTTCAATTCCATATCGTTTTCCAGTATTTGTTCGAAAGCCCTATACTTCAAACGTACAATTCCCTAACTTCCTTCTGCCCATTCAAAAAGTGACAAACATTTCATTTTCCTTGTGTATCACCACAAAAGTTTCAATGATAATATAAATAAATAAATGTAAATAAACTGATTAATGAAATTTGATCAGTAATAAAAGGACTTGGCAAAAGTTTCATTGACCACTGCTCAATGACCAGTTACTGTACATTCCACAGTCCTACAATAGGTCAGTCGCAACTCGAATTGATAAGTGTTAACAATCACAAGACATAGGCTAGGTAACTAGGGCTTAGATACACCATATAGCACAAGATTTTCTAAAGATATCAGATATAACTGGCTAACAAATACCACCTGGCATGAAATCTAATTTTAAGTAGTTTCTGGCATTCAATCATTTTGTCTAATGTCATTATTTTGGGCTATTCATAGTTAAAAACCACATCTCTTCAACCTCTACACTTTGAACTTTATTTTGTTAACACTGATCTACTATATGATTGCATTTACAACAACCTGATATGGTTAGACAATCGTTGAATTTATAGTTACTTTATATCTTCTACACACAATCGACAATCGTCCTTAAGAACCTTGAACAATACCTGCAAATCGATATTATTTTTATTTTCAGTTACTGAGATTAGTACTAATATATAATTTCAAGTTATTATCAACCATATAGTTTGTTTCCTATTTTCAAATGAAGTATGTAAATTCATACGAAAATATGTCCCCAGACTGCCGCATGAATGAAATGAGAAAACATGTTTGAGACACGTAACATCACAATTAACTAAAGTTTGAGATTACCCGATACCTAATGATCATTAAAAATTTCAATCGGTTGAGTGTACTTCCTTTCACTCAACTTTGCTTTTTATAAGCTTAATCCATTATCACACAGAATTAATACAATTTGATTAAAAAGTCTGTTTGACCTTATTAAAAATTTAGGTAAATCTAAAAGACAATTGAACCATATCAGTTCAGTAATTAAATCGATTAAAAGAACAAATCTAATTGGCTTCCACCTAATCTATAATGAAATTGATGACTTTAAGTAAGAAATCATGCAATTGTCAAAGCGAATCAGTTAAAAAAAATACATGGAAAAAGTATTTGTTTTAGTAATTTTATAAATTTTTAGTCCAAAACAACAGGCTAGTTGACAACAAATGCATTCATAATAAGCTTGGAATCAATCACAGATTTTGAATTAAAAATGTTTAGGTTAAAACGGTTTGGTGGAGACTGGTTTAAAATTTTTGTTTATTTTTATCACATGTTGAGTACCACTACAAATACTTGACAACTATTTAGTTCCGGACTGGGACTCCTTAGTAGTGCACACTTTTGACTATGCCAGGGTACTGAATCTAAGCCTTGATATTTGGTGTTGTTATTTTGCTAATTAGTATCTAATGATAACTTAAGCAGGCCAAAACTAAACCTAAATTTATAAGAATAATATTCAGAATGGATATGGGAGTGAGAGAGACAGTAACTTCATCACAAAATGAATTGTTTGGTCAAACCATGTTATATTTTTAGCAATGTGGATTCATCAACCAAGACTAAAGTGACATAAACACGAATTCCAGCTCTTCTGTGTATACACAATTAAATATAGTAGGATTAGAAATTTACTGCTACACAAGTACTAATAATAACAATAAAACTCGAATAAAATGAATTTAAGTTCTGAAAATGGAAAGGAGATTACTCTGTCTTATTGGACCTGAGATTGTACTCATTTGTTTTGCAAGTAAAACATTTGTTTTTTCTTTCTAATCCGCACGGTTGTTGACTTTATAACCACAGAATCTCATATGAGTTTATTCTAAAAAATATTCTTCCATAAATATATATTTTAATAAAATTATAACCAAGAATACTTTATTTTTGGAATGATAACAAGTAACAGCCCAAAGATCACAATAAACTATACTGTTAAACGTTGTAGAAAATTAAAGTTTTGATAATTGCACCAAAAAGTAAATCCCATATCTTTCAGTTCGGTTTGGTGCATAATTTATATCATCAATTTCACAAGTTGGTTGATAGTACATAATCATCTTATTCTGAAGTTTTTGGTATCTTGTGTAATATGATTAACTAGGAAAGTGGCTACATATCACAGAGTTAATTATTAGTTCATATATTAACTTTAATTAAACGGTTTTAATTCCAATATAGTTCTATATTGTATTCAGATTTCACTGAAATTATTCTATTTTATTAATATAATGATAACTTATATTGTTCAACTTTAAAGTATGTTTATTACTTTCAAAAGAGGTTTTAATCAACGTGGTGAATGAAGTAAAAATTATGACATTATGAGATGTAGTAATAAGACTGTAAATTAATTGTACTTCATGATTACAATATGCTTAATTCATTAAGTTTTAGTAATGTTAACTTTGTATAAAAGTTATTGTAACATTAGAAAAACAAAAAAATAGTTTGAAATGTATCACAAAGAAATTTTGCTAAAATGTTGTCTAGATGAATAATACTGTAAACTAGAATATTTCCTTATTACACTTAGTATAATTTATATTAAGATAGATAGTACTTTATATCTTATACAGTATATAAAGTAAATTATAAATAGATACTCTAATCAGTTTGTTGAAATACGTCTACGACTTTACGAACATATTAAGAATATTCTAAAATAACTTTATAAAATAAGAAAATACATTGGATTAACTAGTACGCCCTAGAAACTGGACAAAATATAATTATTTTTTCTCTCGGTAACTAAGTAAGATAAAATATAAACGAATATCACTATAAAAGAATAGAACTGATTATTTTCATGTTATGTAATCGAATAAATGATTCATTTACAATCTTCTAATATATCTACGGATTATACTGTGACGATTTAATTATTAATCCATTGAATAATCATACATAAGTAAACAACTATTAGATAAGACATTTTTATTTGCTTGTAATGATATTTGTTAGTATTCTAAAAATATCAAGTAATTCTAAATTTGAAGTGATTCAATCAATTGTTATGGTTATTTTACTAAAAAGAAATATATATACCCTTGGTTTTTCTGTTAGAGATTACTAAAATAGATGCCTTGGTGTGAACATAAATAAATACGACTTTAGTATATGTAAAATAATATGAATGGATATTTAAAGGCCTCACTAAATTTTAATAGAATCGATTTATGTTATTGGAACTATCACTTATATTATAGTAACATGATCTGTAACACCATTCCTACTCTGAAAATATTTTTTTGATGACATTCTAATCGCATTTCAATATTCTTAAGGCACATCAATAATAACAGTGAAAACTATTCCCAGAATAATATATATAATTATACACACTAACTTAAGTATTCACATTCATCAGGCTTTTATTTCTAACCATTTTTAATTTGTCAATGTTCATTGGATCAATGTTTTATTTATTTGGTCCTAATATGTCATACGTTTTGGTACATTGTAGAAAAATGTTATTTAATAGACTAAGACAATGTTCATGAAAATGATTGAGGAAGTATTTATTTCATTTTAATAAAAATTGGCTTTTGTATTATTTAACTTCCGGTGACTTACTCATTTAAATAGGATATATTCGGAGTTATTAACAAAAAACAGATAATATGCATGTAATTAGAATCAGACTCTTTGTTAAGATTCATCTTTATGAATGTAGACAAATAAATAATTCATAATATCACTTGTAAGTTGACTAGTCTAGCTACGTATATGAATGAATGTTTGGTTTCAAATAAAGTCTAGTGCAACTTACATGGATGCTTGACAAGGAGTAGACAAAACGATGACCAATGTATAATCATTTATTTTAGGTACATCATAAGTGATCATGTTGGTTGGTAATGTTATCACTTCCGGAATTTACAGAATCTGAATAGTTGAAGTGTATAGATGTAAATAAATTTACTCAGTCTAAATACTCAGACTTCAATTTTACATGGAATTAATGTACACTTTAAGCGTTCAAGTTTTACAACCAACCAAATTGTTTAAAGATTGATGGTTACTTGATAACTACTTATTTATCTCATAATAAAAAACAATTAAATTTGATAATAGTGACGTATTACACTTCATTTAAACAAAAGTAGTCTACACAACTGAATGTTTCAAAAACTATTCCATCTATACTATCACACCTTATATGTATCAATTATAATGTGAATTTTTAAATTTATGGTCTTCATATTATGCTCATAACCAAAATTATGATGTAACTAAAAAGAGACCAGATGTTTTATCGGTCGTGGTTACATTCCCATGAGGCATTTATAATCAACACGCTTTTACCTTTACATACCTTGTAATTTTTGCCAGTACATAGATATTTTACATTAGAATAATTAAAACTTTACTGACTACTTTATTGTTGCTTTAGATAAAGATATAAGCAATAGTCTATGTTTAACTCAGGATATGGCTTTTAGTAATGACATAGACTTCTTTAAAAATTATTAATACTTTGCAATAATTATTAATACTTCTTTTCACTACTTGTTTGCCATTTTCTTAAGTATTACTGTGTATACATCAAAAGTGAATATTGAAAGCCAGTGCTGAAAAGCGTTTATATGTTACGTTCTACATGTTCAAGAGGAGATTTTAAAGATTCTTTTGTCTACTGTTTCCATTGGGTTCTTGTATATGATGTAGCTTAAAAACCTTATGGATTTGAAACATTTACAGAAAATCATATTTTTTCATGTAATAAATTTTAAATGTTTGGTTGGATAAATTTATCACATTTTCATTGTAGTCTCCTACATTTTAAAGAACATTTTAAACCTAAAGATAATGACTATTTCTAAAAAAGGATCTGTTGATTACTTGTAGATGGTTGTTTGATACTATAGAGTGACTAAAATTAATGAGTACCACAGTTCATAATCTGAAAATAATTACTTTGTTTGCATGGATTCGGCTGTTACAGTACTGTTATGATGTAGAATATGCTATAAATCTGTTCATGTTTCAAAACCTAATGGATAAACTCAATTCAGTTTTCAATTTTTGCTTAATTACAAAATGAGTTACCATAAACTTCTGAAAGGAAATTAAAAACATAAGGAAAAGAGTGTTTATATGATAAATATTGAAATCAACATTTATATGATTACAATAGTTAAATAAATTAATCAATCAATCAGTGCCAGTTACTTCTTTGGGAATATAGGCCACCGACCAGCATTCTCTACCCACCTTTATCCTGAGCTCTTCTTCCCTTCCAGTTCTTTCAAAGTGCTGTTCATTCTTTTCATGTTTGCTTTTGATTCTTTACGTGATATGTTTATTAGTTTTCCTCTGTTCCTTTTACGTAGAAGATTCCAAGTTAGTATTTGACTTGTGACGTAATATGATAATTTTCTCACGGTGTGTTCTATTCACATTCAGCGTTTCTCATTAGTTCCTTCTTTATCTGGAAGTAGGTTGGTATGTTCTCCGCCACAATCAGTTGTTGTTAATGGCGTCCGGCCAGCAAACACGAAATATCTGAAATATCTTACACAAACAGATTTCTATAATTACTTGTGTCTCCTGAATTATGCTTCACGTAGGTCTCCAAATTACAGCTCCATACAAAAGAACTGCCTTCACGTTTATATTGAAAATCCTGACTTTGATGTCGGCTGACATAGAGTTTGAGTTTCAGATGTTTTATAAAAATAAAAGTGTTGCCTTTACTTTGTCAATGCATGTCTTCATATCTACATTAGATTCTCTTCGTTTATCGATGATATTTTTAGGCGTTTAAAAGTTTTCACATTTTCCAGAACTTCTCCAGTCAAATCAAGTATAACTGGATTGGTGTTCATTGTTTTGTATCTGAGGATCTCGCTTTCTCTTTGTGTATATCAGAGGCTGCCACTACACTGTCCTGTCTTCATCTGCACATGTTTGAGATATGCGAGCTATGTCGGCCATCTGCAAAGTCCAAGCCACTTAGTTGCATCTCCGTTGTCCAGTGTATTCCATGCTTTTCACATGATATTATAATCTTTTCTTTTCCGTCTCTTAGTGTTTGGCTTTTCTCCTGAATGTTTCTAAAGCGATTATGGAGCATCTGTGCAGTTACTTTTACATCTGATTTCAGTCCCTCAGCTGCTATGTTGTCAAGTCCTCATGATTTGTCTATCTTAATTTGTCGGATATCTAAGCTGACTTATTTGATTGTTGGTGGGTCAATATTTGTGGAAAGACTTTTAGATGCTACTTTGATGACTGGTTGATTTAGCGGGACTTGTCTATTCAGTCTATTTGGTTCTCTATAATATGGTCAGGTGTAACCCATGTCGATTTGTGTATGTGTTTGTAGAAGAGAGGAATATAATGCCACCTATAATAACTTTGTTGAAAGCATATAATACTTTAAATCTCTAACCTTAGTAGTCTATTCCTCTTAGTACATGTCCCATGATATCTTCACATACGGTGTTGTCCATTTCCACCTTGGCGTCTAGATCTATCATCAGAATGGTCGCGTTCTTGGCTGAGCAGTTCTCGATGGTTGACTGCATCCTCGCATAGTACTGGTCATTGTCGTCTTCATGGTTGTCGTTGGTGGAGGCATAGCACAGGATGACATTCATTGTAACCCCTTCCTTCTTTGCGTTGATGAATGCTTCTATGATCAGAGGTCCATGAGGTTCTCATCATATACGTGTTGTTTATGCTTCCCGTGACAACATTAGTGTTACTTCTTGCGTATGCGAGGCCTTATCTTCTCTATGACCTGGCATGGTAGTACATCTATCGAAAGTGATCTTTTTCATCCAGCTTGTAACTGATGGGTTTCCCTTATTTCAAGTATCTTCGGATCGTATATTTTTGTTTCTTCAGCTATTTAATTGCCTCTTCCAGTCCCCCCACATCGTGCAAGCATTCTATGTACCTATATCAATCGTTGTTCTGGTTGTCAGAAGGGGCTTCGGTTTCTTGACTTTCAATGAAACTCGTCTATGACCATGAGGCCTCATGACTCTTTGAAATGAAGATCATTCAACTCTTCCAGAGTACATTTAAAATGATTTTTTCTTGTTAGGTTCTTTTTAACAATATTTTCGTTTTATGAGGAGTTGCCAATCCTATGCTCAACCCTCCTTCTTCGTTCAAGCTTAGGATCAGCAGTAACCCTAGAGGGAGTTCAGGTGTTTTTAAAATGAATAGATTAATAAAATAATGTTGAATAAAGTTAACTAAGTAATTACTAACTACAAACATGAGTACGATACTACACAATTGATTCTCGGTTGTAAAGAGGCCAAAAACACGCCAAACTATATGAATTCAACTTATTTTGTTATATTTGCTATTTTTATCTTTATTCTCGCATATCTTTAACTGACATTTTGTGATAAACAGTTCTTCTATAGAGGTGCATAGAAAAAACAGAAAAATCAAACTGTTTTCACCCAGGAATTTGATAGTCTATACATTTCATAAACACATCGTTATTTTGATATGATGTGATTAAACAATTCACTTAAATATCACTTCATTACATGACAGAAACTGATATTGCCATGATACAATTAGAAACATTTTCTTGAGTGCCAACAATTAAATTTGTCAGTGGTTTAATAGTCTATTGAAAATTGTACATAGTATACAGGAAAAATTCTAATTACAATAACGAAAATCTTGAATGTTTCGAAAACTTCCATGGATTCACTGTTAATTGATTAGAATATTTCCCAGACAAACGCTGAATTTAGATATTGAGTTTATTGAGAATAAGTACCAGGGAATAGTTTAAATACTGAGAGGAATCAACTTTCAAAAAATAAGAACTAAACAATGGCTATCAAGTGGCCTATAGAGGGATATTACCACTTGATCAAAACGTTTGTGACTAACTTCACTTATGACTGTAATGTTATTAAATAAATTGATAGTAGTATGTGAAGCATTTTAAAATGAGTAGTAAGAAAGTTACATAGTAAAATACCTATCACCTTTTTGGCTAACGAAAAACAATTTATAAATGTAGTTTTTATTCTAAACTCTTAAAGTAAACTGATGTCAGTTAAATAGCTAGTGAAATTTATGTGCTACTAGAGTGATAATACATTGTCATCCCAAATACTTGTCACCTTGTAAACTTAATGTAATTGAAACAAGAAGCTTAGATTAGTTTTACTTTGTTAGATCAACCTATTAAACATACGGTAGCCAACGTACATGTAATTATACAAGAAGTTTAAAACTATGTGGTAAGTAATGTTGAGCCAATGTTGTTTTCATAGAATGTTTGATAAAACGTCATTCTTATTTGTGACAATACACTTATTCAATATGAAAAACTGAAAGTCACCAGTGATTTATCCACAGACTAATCAATGATATTAGTATAAATATACTAATCAGATAAACATTGAGATATATGATAATTAGAGGTCTAAAAGATCTAAAAATGGTATTTGTCATCTGTTTGAATTAATATACGGTTCAGGAGTCCATTTGACATTGCTACTTAAAGAATTCAGTTAGATAACTGACTACTTTATATACTCTCTGTATCAATACATCAACAGTATGCTAATGCAGTATCAAAGGTCTAATACTAATAGGACAGTGAAAGAATGGTGTGCTTTGACGACGCAGTATAATTCACCCTTGTCAGAGTACAACCTTCCAAAAATACTGTATCGCTAGTGCTAAAAGTGGACATATGTCAGTTCAAACACTCAAAAATTGAGTTACAGCTCATAAATTAATGAATGAAGCACATTTGGACATTATGTTTAGATTGTACATTCGTTGTATACAATAGTTAAAAGTATTCTTAATAAAATTAAGTTTGTAAAAGAAGTGAATTAAAAAAATTAATTTTAAGCAGAACAAATACAGAAACACTGAAAACAAGATTATATAGGCAATCAGGCCTCTAGGATCAAATTTTAATTTATAGAAGTAACAACCCCACAGAAAACAAACAAAATTTTATTTAAAAAGACTAAAACCGCTGAGGCACTCTTAAATCTCAAAAGATTAAAGATACACATCACTCATCTCTCTGTTAGTTGTTATTATACTATTCCTGTAAATCAGAAATAAGAGAGCATAATTAACATGAAAACACTTCAGAAATTATTAAAAGAATGATGCAGATCTTTGAAATCAATGTTGTTGATATTTCATGTTCAGTCGCTCCATTGTGAATAATATGGGCCATAAACAATCTGTAACAAAGCAAAGTGTAGCATTATCTATACATAAAATAGTATCAGGCTAGCAAGGAATATAAACTGAACGTCTTCTTATCAAAGTATCTATAAAAACGGGCTTGCTTTGAGACATAATATACCACATACAATCAATGCATGCATGCAACTGCGTTCACCGAATCGATTAAATAAAGTCATCATCGAGGAATCCTGACAAATTTCTAAGAACGTTTCATTTAGACCAATTAAGAATCAGTGTATAAATTGATTATTTGTCAATCATTACCGAAACATTCAATCCGATCGTACAATCAGAAGTAAACTAATTAAAGGCAACAAGGACAAACAGATACATAAAGATAACTAAAAAACTGAGGTCGATCGTATGAAAACAATGTCATTAGAACATACTGACTGAATAATTATGAAATAACTAAGATGACCGCTTATACTTTAAGCATTAATTGAAAATGTTGTTTAGAATAACAGTAAAATGTTTGCCACATGACTTTTTCACAGAAAATCCACCAATATAAAAACAGTCAACTTACCTTTATACGTTGCATCATCAAGTGTACACGGTTTTAAATTATTACCCTAAGTAAATAATTTTTTATTTCATAATAAACATCATTAATAAACAAATTAGTAATAACAATATCATATGAATAGTAATGGATGCACTGAAATTGAAATTAAACCGCGTTTTTTTTTGAATAAAATACGTAAATATGAAATATAAACTGATCAGAAAAACTTTATTTCGGTTATTCAGATATCAATAAATTTACTTACAATACATTTTATAATACAAATAGAACATAAAAGTAAATAAACAATAGTTATGAATAAATTAAAATTGGTAATATGTGCCTATACAAATCAGATGATAGGAAAATAGACATGAATGTATTAGCATGAAATGAAGAATGAAAATTGTTACAAAGTAACATGTCGTCAAACTCCCAAGTGATTTGTATAGTTTACAAGAAATAATAAAATGAGGCGTAGAAAATGATAATCTGATCATTTATACATGAATTCATATGAAACATTATATCATATATATATATGTTTGATATCACGAATTAGTCTGTAATTAGACAACAATTGGCCATTAGGAAGCACTTGATAGTCATAAGGTGACTGTAACCTAGTGGTGCTCAAACATATGGAGTGTAAGGAATTTACCCACTGATGAAGATGGATAAAGTCGTACCTAAGCATATCGTGAACTGATTGAATTAGAAATATCAACGGTTAGGAACTTACTCAGAAGTAAAGCGTTCACAGCGAAGCCAGTGAGACCAGGGTTTAAAACCTGCCTGAGTTCGTGGGTGTGCACCACTTAAGAGTCCTATACCGAGATTAAACGTTTGTCCAGTGCTTCCTGGTGGTGAATGAATGTTTAATACAGACCAATTTATGACATCAGTTTTAAAATCAACAATCTCCGTAACACCCATTTACAATATATGTATAGCATACTTTTGGATAAATAAATATCCTTTTAGTTTAATCCGTCTAATAGCTTCATTACTGTAACTAGTCATTGATTTTTGACTCATTGTTTTATCGTCACTGTATATATGAAACACGACCGATACCCGTACTTAATTTGGCTTTTACGGACCAAACAAACAGATGTACATAATTCAATTGTGCACTACCGGATAATTGAAGGAATAACTATAAAGGATTATTGAATAACCACATGTTTTTATGTAGACTTTTTCATGTTACAATCGAAGATACTTTATGGTTTCTTCTGAACAGTCTCTACATAAAGTCAGTGATGATATAACAAAGACGAAACCTAAAATCCACAGTCTAAAGCTACAGGACAATAAGAAAATTTCTAAACACAGAAGTTACCATGATACAAGACAAAAATAGATGTAGATGAGATTCTGTAGATACGAGTAATATATTAATCTCCTACTGCCAAAATCCTACAAAACGTTTCATGAAATTAAATTATTTTCACCTGGATTCGGATCTTAAAACGTTGATCGCATTTATAATTAACTAGAATTATCAATCCCATTTGCCAATATTTTTCAATAAATATCACAACTCATGCGCAAGTCACATAAAATCTAAATCGACATAGTTGAACAACATACGACTTAAACACCAGTATAAAATGTTTACTATTTTAAAAGTGATACGTTTTACTAACACAACATTATATCTATATCTTATTTTTTGGCTTGTCATCGTTAAGGGTAACGACAGTCAGAATTTATCCCATGACTACTCACAGCACAATTCCTAGAACAACTATCTAAAAGTTAAGTATATTGTTTAAAATTTTAGCCGTATTCACATAGCTATATGGCAATATGCATGTTAAAATAAAACCCAGAAAAGTATCAATTTATCTTTGTACATTTAGGATTACTTTCATTATTAAATTAACTTGTTGTATATTTATATTTCCTATATGAACTACTTACTCCACAATATATTACAGACTAAAACTGTATTCATTGTATACTGTCAAGTACCTTCATTGTAGTTACAATGATGAGGTTAACTTTAAAATTTCATTTTAGAAAATGTTTCTCAATTCAAAACCATTTCTTTTATTACTATAACTAGTATTTATGTTGTCAAATAACTAGTTAAGCTTTTAGATGCTCAAAATGAAGTCAGTAAACCAAGTCTATTCCCTAGAATATAAACAAATTGAAAGTGAGTAAGTGTGCATAATTAAACCTATAAATGAATTACTTTAAGCATTCAACAGTAATGTACAACTTTTTTCCGTATATGCACAATCAGTTATATAAATAATTCAAATGAATAATCACATTCATTAAATCCGTGAAATAGATTTCAATTTTGTTTAAATTAGCAAATCGTATTTTAAAAAAAAGAATTTAAATCGAATTCATTCATGCATTGTAAAATAACTGTGTATTATGCATCAGGTTTTCGACCTAATTTCAATAAAAGTAATTTGTTATAAAGAACATAACGTTTACATCATGATAATATGCATATGTATCAAAGAAAGTGGATGGATGCGTTCTCATATTAGATTGTTTATCAAGACTAGCTTTTGTTTCCTGTTGCCTATATATATATACAACCACAAATAAGCATCAATTTTGAAAATTGTTTTTTTCTAAATTTATTGATATAACTAGTGATTATACTTTTGAGTAGACTATTTAAGATAGTTAACATTGCCAAAAAAGTGGATGATTTGGTTCCTTTGAAGATAGAACTTACTGATGACTACATTTAGACGCCAAAGAAAAACAGCTAACTAGAAGTTAGTGTTGAATAACATAACCACTATAACAATTAATAAACTAGAAATATGTATTCACTAAGAGATATTTGTAATGAAATAGACATTTTTGAACTGATTCAGATATCATTAATAAATGTAAACTTTTAGTGAAAATAATTTGCTCATAAGAATAGCATGGAAGAACAAATTTTTATTTCGCCTATAATCCATGACGTTTTCAAAATCTTCTCATTTAGTTTATGCATATTTGGAACCCAGTATGCGATTATGTTTATTTTTGTTTCTTGAAGTATATAAGTTCTTCGGACCATAGTTATTAATAACAAAACACTGATCATTCTGCAACTGGATCAACAGCAGTAATCTCGATTCCCATAATAGTAATGACTATATTCGAGAGATAATAGTCGAAACTCTTCCGTGAAGATATGACCAGTAAAAACTATCCTAGTCGCTTACGAGGCGACTAACACTAATGAGAACAAAAGATGGCCATTAAATATTACTTACTGACTGAGGTTCGAAATATAAACAGTTGGACCACAACTCAATAATTTGATGGTTGGATGGTCGCCGTCATATGTTTGATCTTTGGCGTTAACGTAGTTGAGCTCTCAGAAAAGTCTCATAATGAATAAAAAGTTTTCGAATGGATTTTGGTCTTCAAGTGAGTGAATGCTGTTAAACCATCCTCAAAATCATTTATATTTCATCATCAAAATCGTTTATCTGATTAAAATAATTAACAACAAAACTTATGACTAATTTTTGTTTACCTTTAAAATCTGGTATAAAGCTGATAATGTCAGAATTTTGGCAACGGTAACAAATATTGTGCAGTAATATATGAATAACGTAGTTGCAGAATCGAGTAAAACAGGTAACAATAGGTCCCATACCTGATTAACCTATTTATTTTTCTACTATAAGAATGATCTCATCATATTCAGTATCAGAAAAAATGATCAACAGATAATGGAAATTGATAAGGCAATCTAATGTGCACTCTGTTTGGAACTAAGTATTAATTGTACTACTTACTATTAGTGCAATAAATATGTGAAAATACAAGATCGACTATTATGACTAATATTTTTTTGTCTTAGTATATATTTTGAAAACATGTCAAACGATTCAGAATAGGCTTGTATCTTCCCGTTGATTTGTAATGGAATGAAACTGGATGCAGGTACATCCAGCCGATGAGTCCCAAATAGGACGAAACGCGCGTTCCTGGATTCCACTTGCCAGTCACAATCCAACTTAAATGCCAAACGATTGTTGCGACATAGTATTTTAGTTAGAAATGAATTTCAAAATTATTAAAAGGAACGTGTAAATAAGCTATGAAATTATCACTAACTTCAATTAGCTTACTCTAATTGGGATATGAATTTTGATTGGGATCTATTTAATTTGAGAATGTGCAAGATTTACAATAACTGTTCAATGAAGCAAAAACAACAAATGACACAAGATAATATAAATTCATTCTTATATCTCTAGTTCTCATCAGCTGGACTGCAATCTTGACTTTCATTAAATTATAACATTATTATAAGTAATCGTAAGCATTGGCACTATATATTTATTCTTGTTTAGTGAAATGATTACCTATTCTAACAGTATTCATAAATACGTTGTAATAGTAATGTTTCATCAAGAAATTATTTTGTTCACTATTCATCTACAAAATTAAGTTAGTCAAATGATTCACAGCGGTGATAAATACTTCATTATTAATTTTCTCATCTGTTCACCTAGAGATCAGAATATTGTGTACACATGATTCGATGTCGAATTACTCATTTACAAATTATCACAAAAATCGATAGTAACTTTTAATTCAGCTATTATTAGTGAAATTCCAATCAATGTTTCATTTATCATTTTGAGTTAATCAAACAAAAGTTATGACCTATTCCTGTATTTCACCGTCAACCTGTAATGAAAGCTAATTCAAGAAATCATTATAGTCCTACTTGCTTAAAAATCTCTGAGAAACAGTGTATAATTGTGTGAAATAATTAATCTATTAAAGTACAAAATCCCATACTATGCATTCTCAAGAGGCTACTCAAAATAATTTAGAATAGACTTGTATCATCCCGTTGATTTGTAATGGACTGAAACTGGTCAGCCTCTGTTGCCATATGTGCATCCTGAGCGGATCGCCTCTATATAGCGGTAGTACACAAACTATATTTAAGTTGGAATTGTGACTGGCAAGTGGAATTCAGGACGCGCGTTTCGTCCTATTTGGGACTCGTCGGCTTGATGTACCTGGACAGTGTCTGAAGCCTAATGGTGAACGCGGTGGCGTTTGACACGAAGCGGACTCAGTTCGAATCCCAGTGTAAACATCAACACTGGGATGCAGGTACATCTATCCGATGAGTCCCAAATAGGACGAAACGCGCGTCCTGGATTCCACTTGCCAGTCACAATCCAACTTAAGCTACTTAAATTAATTTCTGTATTCCACAGAATCACTTTTTACTTTCAATTATAAATTCCAACAGATAATTTCATTTTGATAACATTATATCCTAGCAACATTAACGTACAATTGTTTAACAAAATTAAATAAGATAGAAACATGTTTTTTCAGACATCAAATTTTTTTTTCAAATAAATAAATAAAAGTACTTACTCCTTAAGGTTAACCATAATTTTGACAGTCATCATGCAGTGATTTCACCTTACATGCCATTTTATTAAAATTCTATAAATAAGATTTCTTCTATAAACTACTAATGAATTAAAAATGATTCTATGTAACCAATTGTCATTTTATGTCAAAAAAATGTTACATTAAACAAAATTATGCAATATCATTACATCATTAATTTTTTTTTCGGTTAAATCAATAAAATTCTACTTTAATTTTATACTTGAAATGCTTGTTTTAATTCAGTGATTATTATTTTAAAGTTGTAAATTATGAATAAAATATTCAAGTCTATTTTTGTCACTAAGGTATTTCAAAGAATTTTTAGTTGAATGCTTTAAGTTTACAGTGTATTTGTAAAATGACGTAATAGTTTTCTTCTATAAAGATAAGCCCGCCATATTTTTCTTTATTTATAGAAAAATTGTCAGAATGTAAAGATTTGTTAAATTGATGAGTTGTAATTTAATTGTCAAACTATTTGGTCACTAACGTTCATGGTGTTTAAAATGACTTATTATATACTGTACCGGATTGTTTATACTGATCTAGGGATTAACAAAAGTACTCATAAAGAAAGGATAACACGAACAAAATGCTGAAAATAAATTGAGAGAAAGTTATAATAAAAATGTATTTAACTAAAAAGTAAATCTGTTCGTATAATGGAAAGATCATGTTGAATAACTTATATTTTAAATAACAGACTGCGATCGAATATAAAGATATTTCTGAAAAATAACCTGTTATCTTGGACTGATTATATGATAACTGGAAAGTTTCCGATAAACATGAAACAGAATATTTTTATCCAGGTTATCATCCCTGAATCAAGTTCTAAAATAATTACTGAGGATAACTAAAGATATACAGAAAGAAAATTGTTAAAATTTAAAGATCGTAATGATTGTTAAATGAAGGATGAAATGTATTTTCTGTTGTTTATATCAGTTGCAGAAATAGCTGAAATGTAGGCACTGACTATTATTAGAATATTTGTTGTTTCTTCCTACGTTTCGTTATCACGGAGTTACATGATATACAATAATACAAAACCCCATAAATTAACTTCTAAAGTTGATCGCATTCTTTTCTCAAACTAGATATTGCCTTTTTGAACTTTATTAATAGTCAAGGAGCGTATCTGTATCCCCCATGAACTTGATTTTATGTTCGATTTCGACGTATCATGACTATCTTCATCGTTGCTTCTGTTCTTATTACCCACCCATCCTCATAGTTGGTACTTACGGATCTTACTAATAGATTTCATAGTTTATATAACAACGGCCTACACAAAGAAAAGGGATTTACCTTAAACTTTTAGGTAAATTTATTATTAAAGAGGTAATGACTAATGATGTGAGTGTGTGTACCATTTCCATATCTGGATTTCCTATACAGCCTGCAGAAATTTCCTTGACAGCCTAGTAACAGTGTCACAGAATTAAGGCAATGGACTATTGTCCATAAGTAAAGTAGCTATAAATCTGTTAATTAATGAATGTTGTCTCACTTCTGGTACTCGAAACACATAGGACAAGATCAGGTATGTATAACTTATGACCAAGCTTTTTAGCAGTAATTTCTAGTATTAAAAGTAACATTCATTAAGTTGCTGGTTATCTTCTACAGTATGTATAATATCTATTGTAGAATAATCCTCTCTTTAAAACTATTCATTTAGTCCTCCAATCCTTTCAAATTTTGCTCGAGAGTGAAAAAATTGTCTTAAAAGTTTATCAACTTGAAGATTTTTAAGTTAATCACCTCAAAACACTTTTTGTTATTATTACAGTTTTTCAAATTTTGGTTTCTTTCAATAGGCATAAATGTTGAATATCATTTTCGTTGTAATTAATCAGTCGCTACTTATGAAGTAATGAGGACAAGCATCATAGGATGAAGTTAATTCACTTTTGTTTTTTTATTAGTTCACGTTTTCAATGATTTTTATGAGTACATAAAAAGTTTTACAAATGTAATTACATTTATATAATATCAATAGAATCATTTACTAGCAAAGAGTAGTCATTACAACTTTTATGTTTTTTTCAAAAGTAAAACTAACCGAATAATCAAGACAAATATAGTATGATGTAACCAATTGCCTGTAACATGTAGTTTGTTATAAGTATAGTAGATAAAAGTGATGACGATTACCAAAAATGATAATCATTTAATCATAATGATGATAACATCATAGATAATGACAATAATATCAGCTAAAGAAGCTATTGAAAAATGCAATTAATTGATGCGTATATTTTTGATGTGCAAGTGCAATGTTTCACTGAAAAATGTTGAGATTATAGGATTAGCTATAATAACCATCAGTAAAAACTGAGAAGAATGCTAGGAAAGTGACGACTGTTTGTAAAGGTTACAGATCACACTTCTAGAAAGAAATGAAAAGTGAAGCAGTAAAGCCACCGCCATGAAAGTGAATTATGGTCTAAAAATGTCATTCATACTGGCGAACCACACTTATGACAGAGTTATCTTTGTTGTTTACCATTATAAACCAAAGAAAAGCAAATACCTGCCTTGTCTCACTGCAAGACATTTCAGAAGTGTACTCAGAAGCGTACTCTCCACTCCTTAATAGTATCAAGCTGAAAACTTCCAGGTTTCACTGTGAACTCTTAACTATTACCATCACTGGGTCGCAAACCAATTGTAAAGTTCTCATTTGAAATTATTTACGATATAGCTTTATGATTAATCATTGGTAAAGGTGATGTTCATCTCACTCGCCACACGTCTGAAGGATACCAGTCTTGACTTCTAGATAGAATTTTTAAAGGTCATAAGACTTGTTGCGCGTTAGCTGAATATTATCATTTGATGTGGTAGGAATTCTACCATTAGACGGTGATCCATTGTTTTCAGTGATAAATGTTCGATTCAAAATATGGAGTATTTTGGTCGGCTTTCCTGGTGGGATAAGGGGATTACACAGTTGAAAGGTTTTACGCTGAGACGAAACGTCTATGTATTCTTTCCTGATCTTCGGTGATAAGAAATCTAGATTAATCTGTATCAAATGCAAAAAACGAATCAGATATTAATCACTAAAAACCAGCCAATCCAAGTCCTATATTATCGTTAAATACACTGTAATTCAATTTCAGTACATGCTTCTTATAACAATCTGTTACTTATTCTTTCTGACAAACAATTTATTCTAATAAGTTATTCTGTAACTTGTATTTAAAATTCATGTAAGAAGTCTTTAATATTTTGTTTTTGAGCTACTAGCAACGATTTTTGATAAGGTCATTTTGGTTATAAACTTAAACTTAGTTGATGAGTATCTTTGTGGTTCATCTTTTGTAACAGTCAGTCTGTTGTTTAATAATTGGATCGGATATTTCACTGTGCTAAAACTAGCGTGCAACAGACCACAAATGTTGCCCATAATACACAAAAATTAATAGTTCACAGTAGATATATACTAGTTTATAGCCTAATTAATATTCACATCAGTAATTATTTTTCAATTTCTGTTAATCCTATAAATTTTGACCACCAAAGAATTAGGAATTTTCATTACATACATAATTAAAGAGAAATCAGTACAGACATAAACCTTAGTGTTTATATAAAATTTTTAGAGATTTACTGATCTAATTGACTACAAAGTAATTGGTAGGACATTTGTCTTTAATAAAGTTTAACGCATAGCTATGAGAAAAAAAAACACATCAAGTAATCAGAAACACATTCCACCTGTAGGCATCAAATGTACACAGTGATAAACATTCGTAGAAACATGGTCTTTCGTATGTTTTTTTCCCGGGAAAACACAAGCAAAATCATTGAAACATTTATAATTCCTATATCTATACAAGCAATTAGACCAAGATTTTTTTGAAGAGAAATATTCGTAGATTTTGTAACGACTAAACAAATCATAGCATATAATCTGGGTACGTTTTTTATTAGCATATGTTTGGATTTAAATTCAATCAGTGTATCAGTTTTTAACAAAATACAGATTATATTTTTAAGTGCTTGCATGTTAATATCAACAATCAAGCATCAATGATTGTCTCTGAAGTATAGCAGAGAAAATGAAATTCAGATAGTTTTATTAGATTCTTCATGAATAACCTTTAGATTCATTCTAGTTGTTAATTACCCAGCAACTGTATTGTAAATAGACAGACTATTCTTTTACTGCATGTAAGGTATTTTAAGTAGTAAGTGCTAGTGATTATATATTTCATCACTTTCGCCTCTATACAGACACAGAAAAAACCATTTCGTACATTTGTTTTATTATTTTAATTTTTCTAAGAAATAACTTGGATTTTGAGCACTAAAAGAAGTCGATTCTGTTTAGGTCCCCACAATTCATTATTGAAGATAATCGTCCATTCTTGAATTGGAATTGTTTCTCAAAACTGTAATCACATTAAACAAAACAGTAAAATTTATATTCCATACGGTCGTCTAAGATTCGAATCATCTTGAATAAATGGTACTGGGTATTTTGTAAATATCATGTTTACAGATAAAAATAAAATTGATTTTTGCTTGATATAAATAAAGGAATGTTATGTTCAGTTATCTGAGTTGAATACTTCGATTTCCAGCATTTCAGTCTCGTAATGAACAACACGATCTGTCCCTACACTAAAGTGACAAAGTGAAATATAGTGCATCTAGGCCGTCTAAATGACTAAACAATAGGCTTCAATTGATTGATTCCTTTTAATGCTATACATATGAGATTTTAATCATTAACTTAACTGTAGTTTTTTGAATCAGATTAGTGGAAACTTATCTGAATATCTTACAAGGTGAGTCTTATACAACTAAGTGACTGTTTACCAGTTGAATTTATTTTTATAATTGTCCCCTTTTTTTCATATGCGATAAAATATTGTATCATTTTGTTGCTAGGCCATATTTATTTAAAAAGCGTTCAGATGCACGATATAGGCCATCAATCAGTTAGTTCATTTTATTTTGTGAATAAATTTTGTTTTCCATTAATACATATAAAATGAACTTATTCAGATTCATCAAATTATTATAAACATTATAACTATAAACAAGACTACCATGATGTATGTATGAAGAAAATGCTTCATATGAACTTTTCTAGTAATAGATATTTTTGTTTATTTTATTTTCATAACAAAATCACCACGTTCAATTATACGACGATCAATGTAAGGTTATATTAGACAAATGATATACAATACTATTTGTAATACGTGAGTCACATAAGTTATTTTCTAAGTTTTGTTAGAATGACTATCAAAAGATTACAAAGTGGGTCTTAAAACAATTAGATGAGAACCACACATTGAACACCATTTAAACTATAAAATGTCAGTTCAGCAAACAGATTTCATTTTTATTTTCAAAACCATACAAGTGTTAAATTTAAAATCTATCTTTCTGCAGACGTTTTAAGGAGAAGGACCAGAAGTTTATCGAAATAAAACTATTTTTAGTAACCACGAGAAATATGTCTTGAAGTCAACCTCTCTTTATAAATAACTCGAACGACAAATGATTATATTTGATTTCGTTACAATGCGTCTATCGATTCACTTGATACTTTAGAGCAAGATATACTGATCGTTTGACGAGTATATTTCCTCTGCATGACTAACAAGAATTATTAGTCACTAAGTTTCCGCCTTTGTATTTTTTAGCCGATATTATACACAGGAAAACCGTAACTGTGTTTAAATAAGAAATTAGTTAAACCTTCGGTTTTGCCGTTGGTTTAACACAGACTTCTTTCAAATTATCTTTAAAGTAAGGACGTTTACTATTCTTTATTATGCCTTGAATATTTTGAAAAATCTTGTCACATTGTCACTCTTATCCCCCTATATCTCTTTCTGATAAGAATACTATGTCAAGTTTCCATCCACCTTTCTGATTTATTTTAAATTTTCTGATTAATTCCGTAGCCTAATTCTAAAACTATTTCTCTTGATTTACTTAAATCAATCTCCATATCCATTCCGACTTTTTCTTCTTCCGCCAGGACATTCCAAATAAGTACAAAATTAATTATTTTTGATTTCTGTTACAATGTTTGACTAATTGTAACGATCAATACAACGCACTGTATTTTTCGCTGTGGTGTTTGATCGTTCGTTAGTACAGTTTTAAAGGTACTATCCTGTTGGTAATATATATAAATACAGTAATTTAAGCACTAACTTGGAATCCTGTTGGAAAACGGAAAAGAGGAAGGCCAAAGAGCACCCTGCGTTGATAGCTGGAAGCAGACATTAAAAGGATGAACAGTAACTGGAGACAGCTGGTAAGGATTGCTCAGGACAGAGTTGAATGAAGAATACTGGTGAGCGGCCTATGCTCCTCCAAGAGGGGTAACAGGCGTAAGTAAGTAAGTAATTTAAATAGAATTGTGGAAGTAACGACTTATTACACAGCTAAAAAATTTGAACTTTAAGAAAATCAAAATGTATTAATAATAGTAAAGTAATAAATAAGTAAAATATCTTAATCATAATTACACATAAAAATACAATCAATAGTTACATTTAGAAATGCAATCATTTACTGATACATTTAACCAGAAAAGTTTTAAGATAAGAACACTAGCCATTTAGAATATATAAACTATAGGTTAACTGTATCTAAAACGTTTTACACTTTCATTTATACGATTACACTTGAAATTAAATACAATTACAACATAATCCAATAAATATAATTCACACATTATTTAATCCAGTTAAAAACAATATTCAACATAGTCGATTAGCTCCATTTCATCTAAAAATTCTTATGCTTATTCTAGTTATTCTTCAACTGCTAATCGTATTAATCATCAGTACCACTGTTGTTAGTTTATCTTAATTTTCTTTAAAATCAATTGATCAATGTTTAAATGAATAAAATATCGTAATCATTGATGGTTTTCTAAAAGAAAAATAAATTTTCCTGAAGTCAATTTATAGGGAAAAAACTATCACCTTGAGTAATAAATTGAATTTTTCTTTAATAAAAAAACAAAAAGATTTATTAAAGTATTTTAAGTTAAAAAATAATTTTTTTTCTTCAGAAATATAACCTACATGAAATAGATTTAAATTTTCACTAGTTATTATTATTATTATTATTTTGTTTCGTATAATATGATACAATTAAAATTGACCTTAGAATGAAAATTTTCATGATTATCAAATTGTTCATTAGATTAAAGTTGATTTATTTTTCTTCTTTCTATTCATGCATCAATTTACTAGATTGTTTATCTAAATTTCAAGTTCATAGTGTTTGTATTGTAAATCCAGAATTTTTATTAAGATGCTTTGATATATTTAAAAGGGAACTGAATATTTGTCTAGAAAGTTCTAAACTATACCAATTTCAATTGATATAGTTTGTTATACATACAAGTAATTAACCCATGAAACACAATTCTAGATTCATTGAAATGTTATAAATTTTCTTTTAGATGATATACATGTTCACACTATAAGTATTATACATTTACAGTAACTGAAATATCATTTTTCTGAAATGATTTCAGATAAAACAATTAAAAAACTGTTATAGCGCTAGAAATTTGAGGATTGCGTGAGCGAACGATATCTCTGATGCTTGTACCTCAGACGTATACCGCAACTTGTTCCCTATCCAGCCCACAGCTATTACAAAAGACTAGGCTTGTAAGAAGATTGTATTGTGGAGCAAAACTGAGATGAGACTAGTGAACCAGCGAACCAGCGAACCAGCGAATTGTATTTACATAATACATCGATTTTTATATCAATCAATTTACAATGATTATTCATCAAGTGAAATCAATAATATTTACTTAATACAATGAAATACTGTCAAACTGTATTTAGAAGTAGAACTCACATTGAAATCAAATTAATGTGATGAAAGTCTACAAATCAGTCTTATGAAAAATCAATACAACTTCTTTCATCTAATTAGTCAACCATTGTATTTTTAGAGATTATGAATCCCTAACAAAAACATTGAGAATAAGTAGTTTTGATAGATATACATTTCATTATGTTAATTATTAGCATCAATTTACACCAAATACAAAGTGAAAAGTAAATATGATGAATGAAATTTCATTTAACACTAAACATGAAACCAATTACACTGATTATAATGTTTCGTTTAATAATTGATTGATTTGGATTTGGTAATTATTAATCAATAACAGAATACGTAAATACAATATCGTACAGTTACATTGTTATGACTATCAATATGGCTAATTTATTTAACAATAAAAGTAACTCTTCTTAACAGTAAGTTGACAATCATGAACTACTGGTTTCTTGTGATATAATGCTTAAACGAAATAATAACAATAATGATAGCTTTCTAATGTTTGTAAGAAAAATTGATTGAATGAATTGTTTATTTTTTTTCTACTGAAAAATCATAATTTCACCAATCTGCAAAAAATTGTAAATGCAAAGCATAAGTTGATATTTTAGCATTCGAATTACCACAAAGAAAAAAATTACTAAAGTAGGGTATGATATTATCTTTATAGCAGAAGTATTCGTAGGTAAGTACGTTGCACAATGACAATCCATTATCATAAAATACAATAAAACATTAGTTGTGTTATTAACAAATACGTTTTGATAGCTAATTCATAGGTGACTGATAAGCAAAGCTAACATTCCATCAACATTATCATATGTACATATGTGTCTCTGTTTAATTCTAGAAGTTATCTAACAAGTAAACTGAATATTCCTAACAAAATTTCGATATAATTTTGCTGAGGAATATTTTCTTTAATGGATCGTGTCTCAGTAAAGCGTTATAAAATAAATAAAAATATCACTTATAACATATTAATATAAAACGGAGTGTAATTAATTAGTATACTGTGACATGAGACTAACTCTACACTTCATAACTTTCTTAAGTAAAAGGTTGACAGATGGAACTTTCTGTCAATCTGTTAGTGTTTTGCACCAATAATGCACATGTAAATTTAACAATCAAGCAAAGTATTAAGAAGAAATCTGTTCTTAGAATAATAAAGTGGCTGAACGTCATTTGTTAGTAGGCCTCTATTGCAACATATGAAGTTTTTTAGACTTATCAGTATTTTGCAGTAACTTCTAATCAAAGTCTACCTCTGTCACAATACATAATTATTAAGCAGTAACTATTTAAAATTTTTTCTTGTTGTTAAGCATCACAGCGAAAAGATGACCTAATATTTTTGTGCTTAGTTTCTACTTATAGACTGCATATGGTTAAAGGTTATGTGAAAGTATCATCAGATGACATGGAAATAATAGAATTACTTGAAGTATTTAGAATATGTAGTAAACAAGTAGGCAAGCAAGATAAATGAGTGTAGAACCAACCAGACAACTCACAAACAGGGGACCTACGGCATTCTGTACATTTTATCGGTGTTTGAACTTATACTAGTCAAAGTACATATCCCGCCCAATTAGTAGTCATCTTTTTAAATTAAATTGTCTTCCTAATTTTATAGCCACTTATTATACACCTTATGAATAAACCGTGTAAACATCAATCTGTGACATATTCAATCAACTAAATAATCAATCTCCACAAAAATAACCATCTAGAAATACAATCGTTCATTAAATCAAGTAAAAAACGCTGTATTGATGTTTTTTTGTAAGACTGATTTATAAATTTTTGTAAATTAATTCAATTTTACATATGCGATATATAAACATTATTCGCTAGTCTCGTCTCGTAGTTTTTGCTTCATAACATAATCTTCTGACAAATCTAGTCTTTAGGAGTAGTCGTGAGTTGGGAAGGAACAAATCGGAGTATCCGATTAAAGTACTAATATCAGAGAGAAGGATTCGCACTAACCGTACCGATTGTCAAGGAAATCAAATACGTAATCTGGCCACCCTAGATAATTTAGCGGTATCGTATAGCAGAACGCACTAAGCCAATAAGAACCCATGGGTTTGTTTCATCTGAGAAAACATATCAGTTATCTAAAAAACAAACGTTTTGTGGTTTCTGCCAATAAAGAAATCACATTATGTAAATTTCCATAAATGTACTATTCAACCTAGATACCAGTTTCTGCTAAATTTAAGTAGCCATATTTTTGGCTACAGTATGAATAGAATGCTAAACTTACTAGGATAATGAGATAATTTTCCTAACTAACTGATCACTAGGCAAATGCGTAAAGGAGTTTATATGAGACTTCACTACAATATAAATCTAAAATTAAGTAAATGCTTATTAGGATGAATTAATTTAGTCTAAAAATACAAATGATGCCTAGAATATCAAGTTGCTATGGCTTCAGCAGACAAAATTATATAATTTTTATCATGTCACTACCACAATACAACGTTGGCCTCATATCAATCAATTTACTTATTGGAATTACGGGTTTCTCAATAAATGATAATTCATGATTATCACTTGATACCAATAAGTTACTTTCAAGCCATTTATTTGTCAGCTTTAAAATATTTTGAATAATCATACTGGTGACTAGTAACTAATAAACTTACATTAGAATATATAGCAGAAGCTCATTTGTAGCATCGAATTTGAATACAGACTAATGCAGAAAAATAATTTTTTCTGGCGGTAATAAATTTTCAAAGACCACAGAAATCACTGAAGATAATAACTGAAATATCTCAGAATTTGTTTCTTTCAATTCCAACTGTATATAATTCAACAATGTTGCACAACTGCCCAAGTTATTTCTATAAATAAATTAAACTTGATAGAAATTGTATCCTTTTTTCAATTTATTGAAACTTGACTAGTGAAAATACAATTTCATGTTGATTATTGAAAAAAAGAAATAATTTAAATGAATAAAATAATTAAATGTAAATTAAATTATTTAAAGAATGTGATACTTTTAGGTAATCAAGTTATTATAATCTACAAGAGAATACAAGAAATAACTCAATAAATAATTAAATCTAAAATGTAAAACAATCAATATAAAAATGTAATATTATGACTGGTAAATAATAAAACAAGTTAGAATATATCAACAGAGAATGGGTTTTTGTCTCATGACAATGTTTCTAAATCACTTGAAACAATGCAAAAATGAATGACGAAGTGTCATGATTAATTGATGTGTAAAATTTATGAAGTGTATCATTGAACTATTCTTCAAATGATTCATGTGAGTTATATCTTCTTAAAGTATGTTACATGAGGATACCACAAGAAGTATGCATTGATAAATGTTTAAATGGCATTATTGAATTTATTACTTTGAATTTCATTATGTCAACATTAGCTGTTCCAGCCAATGAAAAATGACGGAAATAATTAATAAACTGGTCTCCTGGTAAGGAAGGAACATACCATTGTAGCAATAAAGTTATCCATCCAAAATAACTTGATTAAATTTTTATTATCTTTTATAAATATAGAGCCTATAAATTGAAATATAAATATGACAATTGCAAAAGTATTCATCATCTTCAAACTAAAATCTCCACTGATGAGTATAACGTTTTGCAATGAAGTCGTTTATAAAAGCTAATTGTTTCGTTTATTTGTTTTGACAAAACTAGAAATTTGTCGTAACATGTTCATCATATAAATTGCATGTTTGTTTATACCAAACTGCATGGTTTATCAGTATCAAAAGGCTTCATTACTTTTTAGTAGGTTAACAGATGATTTTATAAATAAACAAAATAAATTTCTGATTCATCCAATTCAGCACCATAAAATTGAAATCAGTTACTATGATTTGTACAAGTTACCGGCAAAAAAGACTGATTTAAATTTTATTTATAAGATTTAAATGATTTGTTTAATTCAAAAACAAGTTCGTTTTTTATATACTAAGAACTTTATTTATAGTTTCCATACCTAATTAGAATGAATTTGGATCTTCCCGTTGATTTGTCAGGGACTGAAATTGACCTATCTCCGTTGCCGTAAGTACAACCTGAGAAAATTACCTTAGTATAGCGACAGTTCACGAGTATTGTTTAAGATGAATTGTGGCTGGTAAATCAAATCCAGGACCCGTGGGATATGGATACATCCCAATGACAAGTTGCAAATAGGACATAACGCGCGTGTCCTGCATTCCGCCTGTCAGCCAAAATCCAACTCGAACAATACTTGTTTTCATGTATAACATAACTCATTTTCACTATAAACGTTCTATCTTATAGGATATAATACATTTATCAGTTATTCTACCAATTAGTATGAAACAGTTCTACAGTGAAATAAAATCACTGAAAATATATCTTACTATCAAAAATAATACTTCTTTCAAAAAATACTACTGATAAGTGTTTTGATTTACATGGATATCATCAGTAATATTCTATAGATAATTTGTACTTTTTGATGACGTATACAAATTTAAATCAAGATGTAGTATAAGAAAACTAATTATTCTAGGTTTTGAGTAGTGTAAATAAAGAGTTCCATCCTTTGTTTCGAATTTATCACATATTAGTTTGCTTATAAAATTGTTCACTTAATACTTTACTATGCTTATAATTGATGTATTCTTGCATTATGCATTGAATTTTAGCTTATCTTCTAATCAGTTAGGTATTCAATCATTTTGAAAGAAAAGCACATCCAGCTGACGAGTCCCAAATAGGACAAAACGTGCGTCCTGCATTCCACTTGCCAGTCGTAATCCAAATTAAATGATTCTGAATGAAACTATGAATTTATTAGTTTTAAAAAAATACTTCAAATTATAATTGTGTGTAATAAAGATATTTATTTAATTACAAGAGAATTAAAACCATAAAAGTACAGTACATGTTAATTAGTCTAATCTACTGACTTTGTTTAAACGAGTTTAAAATAATTAGATTTTAAACTTGATTAACTTAATGCTAAACTAATTATACTATGCATATTCAGGTGGCATGCTAAGCAACAACTTAATGACAGCATTTGTTTAGATGTTTTTGTAAACTATCTTACAATTTAAATACAGTTTTTGCTGACTTTTATTCTTATATAGTACAGTTTCCTAGGCAGATTCAGTTGAATGATTACTCGTAATATATTAGTTTCATTCATGCTGTAGGTAGTTTTACAATTGATTGTCCTAAGAAATAACATTGGACTTCTCTAAAAAAGAATCATTTATGAAGCTGTAAGTTATGTTTTGTAAAATTATAATAATAGAAAGCGCTCAATTCTATAACACTTTTGACAATGATCAATATTATATTAATGATTTATATCACAATCACCGGTTTATGGGTTTCAGAAGCTGACTTTTGACGTTCGTAAAGCTTTATGTGAGATAAAATTAATGTGTGTCTTATTTAGTCCTCAGAGATAGATGCAGTACATTATGCTGATGATTCATCCAATTATTTAATCCAAGTGCTTCCAGCTTATGATTCTACCTTTACATATAGGTTTATTCATTGATTTTGTTGTATTAAAACTGTGAGTACCACAAACAAAATGATTCATGCCATTTTCTATGATAATATTAAATCATATCAAGAGAATTTTGAAGACAAGAGTCTTTATTTAGCTGTAATAGTTTAGAAGATTTGTTAATAGTGACTTCAAGAATTTTACTCCATATCCTCCAATTACGTTGCATAATCACGATAAACACTCCTAACTTACTTATATAACTACTTATATCAAAATTTCAAACATTGTCTTGATAACTTTTAAAGATTTGGAAGATTCAATGTTATATTTTCAATAAATCTTTGTTAACTTTCAAAAACATACACAGATTTATTATACTGAACAATTTATTTAACGTGTGTAAACTACTTCTGACAAACTTGTTTCTATAGTCTACTTGACCTTGATTACATCTAACTATACTGAAAAGAAAAATTTTGCCCAGAATAAGTTTTAGAACGGAAAGAAAATTTATCAAAGCTGAAATTTAAAATCACTTAAAAGCGTTGTACACCATACCCTTGTTAATTAAGAAAATAAACAGTTTGAAACTAATTATATACATTTTAATCATTTGTCTCATAGAGTCACATGAAGATACATAATGGATACTACTCTTTCAGTAGATTCTGTCAAAACGTTTTCAACGATAAACATAAGTAGCATCATTCCACTTTACTCAGAAGCAGCGTCTATTTGGCGTCATAGCAATAACCTCTAGACACAAACATAATTTTTGATTCACAGCTTACATGATACAACTTATATAATTGGTTTGTTACTATTCTTCTTATTCCTGTTCGTTTTCACAAACATAAAATTCTTTATTATTTATTTGACAAATAAAATAGCATAATCATTTTCAACTTTTAATACCAACATCTATTTGCTAATAAAAATATTTCCGTTGTTCATTTTAATCAACCCCTTATTCCGAATTTGTGTTGAAATTCACTTACTTCATTCTTTCGACATAAATCAATTAAACCCTTTAACCTGTCTATTGAATTAATTATAAAATTATCCGGATTTCTTTCATATTATTTTTAATTATCATAGTAATCATAATGATAACATCATTTTACTGACTGAATGACTATTGATTGCTAAAGTGTTCTTTTTTATTATGTCATTCCTGTTACAATAAACTTCCTGTTACTTCTACTCTACTGCATTAAGTCCTTTCACTTGTTTTTCTAATAAACATGGTTAATCTCGAAAGTTCGACTGAATCTACAAAATCCGATGGTAAGTTTACATCACACAAAGTGAATTCGTTCAATAATATTCGTTGCTATTGCTTCATAAAAGTATATTAATAAGTTCAAACAAGCGTTATTTGATGTTTTAAGACACTTACTGTTCTTAATCATGTAATCACTTAAAAATAAAAGAAGCTTAACAAATTTTTTGCACCTGTATGAAATTTTTAATCATTAAACATTCATGACCTTGCATAAGATTCAGTATTTCCTGGTTTTCGGTGTTCATCCAATTTATGTCAGTTCGTAATACAAAAACTTAAATTTAATTAACCTCCTCAACATCTTATAATAGCGAACAATACGTGGTTTGTTAGTTAGTGACTTGTAGAACGCCTTACTAGTGGTTGTAAACAAAGCCATCTGTGAGGCGACTGCTTATCAGTCTCATCAAATATTATCTTGCATTATCAAAACTTAACAGAGGTCAAAATTGTTGCCAATGGAGGGAGAGTATGAAGTCAAAAGTGCAAGCAAAGCCTATAGGCCCTAAATTCAATTCCTAATGAATTAATGTACGCAAAATGTTGAAAGCTTACATAGCACAAGAAACAACGATCCGTCAATTCCAGTCCGGTACAACTCATTAGTGCAAACACTGAAAAGTAACAATTTGAACAACACCCTATGAAACAACTTACCATGCTTGTACTTTTGTCCCACTGTAACGTTCGAAAACTACAGCAACAGACTTAAAAATTTTTATAAAACCCAATCTAAGCTATCTTTCTATAGACTGAGGTTTATCATTCAGATCTTAAATTCTGATATATGATTACAGCTCTTTTGTATAACTATCTAGTCAATACATTATAGAATATCTTTAACCACTGTATACTAATCATCAAGGTAAGAATGTTTTCATAATATTCGTCGTATTAATTGATAGCATTATTTATATGCAGTCATTATATTGTTAGATTATTACGTTCCTACTTATTATTTAAATGAATCAGATAAAATCGAATATAAATGACTTTGAAAGGCAATAAAGAAGCAATAAATTAAAGTATAATCCGCTTCAAATTACTTTCCTTATTTAACACGCAATTTACCAATTTAAACTTATGAAATATCCTCAAATGATAGTACAGTAAAATGTCAATTACTTTATAAGGGAAGAACAGATCAACAGTCACGCAAAACCTACATAAATATAATAATACCCACACAATGATGCGGCTTTTTCTATAAATAAATAAACTGATCTTGCCACCCAGATAAGTATTGGGAAATATAGATCAAAACGTTACCTACCAGAGATGCCCAGTTTGTTCAGTGAATATATTGTTTGATATTACGCTCAAAATGTAGAATAATGATATCCTATTAAGAATGATGAGTAGAACTCATGTTTAGTGTAATAAGAGATAGACTTAGTTACCAGTAACTTACATCAAATGTACATCATTGTAGCATTTCAAGATCCAGGTAATAATAATCTACATTAAAAAAACAAATACGTAAAGTTTATTTCAGCATAAACACTGTAGGCTGAATAGACAGGAAGTGTGAAAGTCACAGTCACTGTGGTCTGCTTTCAGTGTGTTTATAAAAATTTATTAACTACCATACAGAAACTAATTCTTTAGAAAATTAAACGTTTCATCGGTTTTAATGTTTTCTTTATAAGGTCTATGGAATACAAAATGATGTAGTCCACACTCTACTCTATTGTCAATACTACTATAAGAATTATTATGAACAACCATGAGATGTTGAATATTTTATCATTCAGTTATGTTGCTTGCAACCAACAAAAGTTTAGTAAGATCTGTATTAGGTATTTGCATTTATAATTACGATGTTCAACAGTTGTTGGAGCACCCTTAATCTATTGATTTTCGTAGGATTGTACAATCCCATATTATATATTTAGCAGTAAAAAATAATCAGTATTTTAATTATACTACTTTTTCTGAGCTGGATGGATAAATTGTTGAACTAATATTTTACTTTACTTGTTGCTTTTATAAAAATGAAAATAAGCGTTTTAGTATTCTGTTATAAATAAACTCTTCAGTTTGTTAAATAAAGTAAATTTCACGAAAGCTGCAAAAATTAAATGGGATGCTAAAAAGAGAAAAGTTCCTTTGGCTGCAACTGCTAACGTCAGTCAACAAATTGATGTTGTCTCCATATGACTCAAATATATGCTGCATTTCAAATGAGTATTCTAGTGAATACCTAGACCAAATTAAACTTTCGTGGGCATCAGGTTATTATGAGGAGTAATGATTTGTTACTCTTAGTTTACAAATCAGTTTCTGTAAAGCCAATGAAGTGGTCACCAATGATGATGACGATCAATGATGAGTGACCTTAAATATTTCATTTATGAAATCGATTAAAAGTTTTATTCTGACTCTACTTTCAAATCGACCTATAAAAAAGTATGGAGCCAGAGGAGTATCTGCATTGATACACAAATATATACTGACTTTAAATATTTTCTTAGTAAGGAAATAATTTTTTAGCATAAGGAGGAGTCAAATAACTGTTGAACAGTATTTTTAGAATATATACTACTTAAATGTCAGCTTTGTAATGAACTTGATAATTTACATTTAGTCGGCGAAATTTAAGTTTAATGGCTTATGGTAGGTAAGTAAATCATAAAGCAGGTAACCGTTAAAGATGTCAAAAAGCCTGTGAAATTTTCACTTTTTACAGAATAAGTTGATTAGCTTGCTGACAATAATCAACTAACCTTTCCTTAAATGTAATAAACATATGTTTTGTAGAAAATTTTAACTCTCAGAAAGAAATATTTCACACTGTAGATCCATGACGCGAAGAATACAGCTGTATTTGCAGAGAATGTTGATGCTGAAAATAAAGGTCTAATTGAGTCGGTTTAACATGATTATCCTACTTAAGTTACCTTATTGAAATATATAAATCTTACATGTCTTTTATCAAGAAGTAGAAGGATTAGAGAATAATCCTCCTACGGAACATAAGTTCTCGCTAGTAGACTTCTTATTGAGGGGACGAAACAGCTCTTATGTGACTTTTGATATACTATAGTTGTCTAGCGTAGGCTATTTTGCAATATGAAATTTCAAATATTAGAATTTACAAGAAAAAACATTCATTTTAAAATAACATTATTAAAAAAAAGGACCGACGCATCCTTTTTAAATATATTCAACGAAAGAATTTCACATCAGTGAGTGTATTATCGGGCTGTACAATCTCATATAAACATGATAAGTTTTAGGTCAATAATCGATTTCAGGAATTTGATTCGTCATTATGTAACACGTTGACCAGTTAACTTTTAAATAACCAATTGGTAATTAAAGGAAGAAACCTGTGGAACAGGAAATTATGCTATTAAATAGGCTAAAATAATTATAACCATATTTATTGTCAATTTAGGGTGAAAATGCGTGAACTGAAACCAGGAAGATCTAAATGAGTACAGTTTTTGTAATAATAAATTGAAGGTAATAATATTGGCTATTAGTATCAATTAGTTGCCGAAAACTCCGCCCGGAGCCCCTTAAAGGTTGCGGCCGGTCTTAAGCTCAGATAACCGAAGAGGGTTGGGCATGGGGTAAGCATCCCCATCCCATAAACAACAACCTTGCTAAAAAAAAGCGCTAACCAGTAAAGACCTTTATAATTACTCTAACTCTGCCCTGGGAGTTGGGAGGTCTGTAATGACGCCTAATAGTGAACTCCTTGGTTTTTCGAAAGCCACGAGGCCAACGCCCTTCTGACAACCAAGAGCAACCATTAATATAGGTATATGGAATGTCCGTACAATGTGGGAAACAGGAAAAAGCATGTAAATAACCGAAGAAATGAAAGGATACAACCTGAAGACACTTGGAATAAGTGAAACCCATTGGCTACAAGTTGGAGAGTATAGATTACTTTCAGGAGAAGTGCTTTAATACTCCGGTTACGTGGAAGAAAACGCCTCACACAAACACACAAGGAGTAGCACTAATATTGTCCTAAGACGTATGGAAGGCCCTGCATGATGGAAACCATAAGGACCTAGGATAGTCAGCGCATCCTTCAGGACGAAGATAGAAGGGATTACAATGAATGTCATCCAGTGCCATGCACCCACCAACGACAGCCACGAAGACGACAAAGATCAGTTTTATGGAAGGCTGCAGTCAACCATTGATAAATGCTCAGCCAAGGACCTGACCATTTTGATGAGAGACTTCAACGCCTTGGTTGGAATAAACAACACAGGATATGAATATATCATGGGTCAAGTCAGCAAGGCCAGACAATATGCCAGCTGAGCGATGCACTGAAGACAGATATAGAGGCAACTTTAAAGATACTCCACATCCTCTTCAGAATAGATTTGGGAGGTAGAACAAGTGCCAGCAGACTGGAAAGAAGAATACCATATCATGATATCAGAGAGATGAGATCTTAGTAATTGTGAGAACTACAGAGGAATCACACTTCTTTCGATACCTGGAAAGTCTTCAACAGAGCGTTATTGAACCAAATGAAAGAACCAGTCGACACCTAACTTCGAGATCAACAGGCCGGATTCCGTAGGGACTTGATCGTGTATCGACCTAATCGCTACTCTACTGTTCAGTGTTGAACAGTCCACTGAATGAAATTCACCAATTTACATCATCGACTACGAAAAAGCATTTGACAGCGTGGATAGGAGAATATTATGGATCCTTCTTTGACATTGCGGCTTACCCAAAAAGGTAGTCAACATCATACGGAGTTCTCACAACGAACTACATTGTAAAATCGTGCTTGAGGTCAGCTCACAGATTCATTCGAAGTGAAGGCCAATGTCAGACAAAGCTGCTTACTCTCGTCCTTCCACCTCTCTTCCTGCTGGTAGTTGACTGGATTGAGAAGACCGCAACATCTCAAGATAATTTCGGAATACAGTGGACAACATCAATGAAACTAGATGACTTGGACTTTGCGGATGATCAAGTTGGCTTTTCTATCCCACACACAGAAACAAGTGCAGATGAAGACGGACAAGGTAGCAGCAGCCTCGGCAGCAGTAGGCCTCAACATACACAAAAGGAAAAGTGAGATCCTCTAATACAAAACAAAAAACACTAACCCGATTTCAGTTGATAGAGAAATTCTGAAAGATGTAGAAACTTTTACATACTTGGGCAGCATCATCGATAAACAACGAGGGTCTTGTCTGATGAAGATGTAAAGGCGCGGATTGTCAAAGTAAAGGTGGCATTTCTACAACTTCAAAGCATCTGGAACTCAAACCAACTGTCAGTCAACAATAAAAATGTGAAGACAGTTCTGTTGTATGGAGCTGAAACTTGAAGAACTACGAAAAGCATCATTCAAAAGATACAAGTATTTATAAACAACTATTTGCGTAAGATATTTCGGATCTCTCGGTCAGATACCAACTACAACAACAACCGTCTATGGCAAAGAACAAATCAACTTCCAGCCGAGGAAGAAATTAGGAGACGTTGGAAGTGAATAGGACACACATTGAGGAAATCACCAAACTGTGCCACAAGACAAGCATTAACATGAAATCCTGAAGGCCAAAGTGAAGAGTTGAAGACCCAAGAACATGTTGCGTAGGGAAGAGGAGAAAGACATGAAGAGAATGAAAAGTACTTAGGAAGAGCTGGAAAGAAAAGCACAGGACAGAATTGGTTGAAGAAGGCTGGTGGGCGGCCTACACTACACATGGGGTAATAGGCATTGATTAATTACTAAAGTAAAAATGAATAGTAAAGTTATAAATCAAAATAAGGAAAGCCAGAAAAGTACGAATAAGTAAACGAACTAAATAGATTTAACTGTAGACTAAGGCCATGATAAAGAACAGCTTCCGAAGATATTCACTTTTCAAGATTTAAGAAGTTCAGTCTTAGTTTCAACGTTTGATCTAAATTACAAAGTTCAATCAGTATATACCAAAAGGCCTTCATCTGAATTCCCTTCATTACACTACAGCATATTTAGCCATATCCATAAGTTAATAATTGAGTTATGCATACAAAAATGCACACATCTTAACCCTGAATGAACAATAATTACAGTTATTGTGTTCCCACTACAATAATGACATAATTTCATGTTTTACGAAATTCCCTTGACTATCTAGTAACTAGGTGGTCAGCATGTTACTTAACAACAAATCAAATCAACCAATGACTTAAAAACTATCATATATATATATATATATATATATATATATATATATATATATATATATGATTGTACAGTTTCATAATGAATTCACTGATATTAAATCCCTATGCTTAATTAATTTGTTCTATAACTTAATGGGTATATTTAAGTGAATACTTTAAAAGGACAATCTAAACTTAATTTTCACTTCTAGTTTAATTATGCTTATGTATATGTAGTTTTAATCAAATTATTTAACAAAATGATAAATGGTTATCTAATCAATAAATACAGAAAACTGTATTGTTGTAAAATCGATTGGTAACAGTTTTACGTATCATTAACTTTTCTTAGAAAATGTCAAATTTTTTTAAAACACTACATCATGTATACGAAAATTGTATGCAATTATAATATTGGATATAGGGATGACAGTGAATCGCTGTAAGTGTTTTCTTTTTTCTTTTCTAAATCTGAATAAAATAACATGTAAGATCTGTCAAAGTGACATTTTTCTTTTAAAAGCAATTTTCAGCACAAAAATGTAGATAAATGCGAGTGTACCAAACATGAATGCCTAAATATATATGAAAAAGTTCGATATGATATTCGAACGTAACGTTTAACAATTTAGCACTTTCATATTTCTGTTATCTTGATAATAATTTATAGTATCTAAGGCTTTATTTTTAACTCAATTTTAGTGATACTAAGCACTAAATGTAACAAAGAACTACCCAAAAGTTGAATATTTTATAAGGACAGACAATAAAACTTAATTGTAATTGGATGTTGTGGAGATTGTTGAGTGTTAATTTCATATAATGAGTTGGCCTAAAGTTGATAATGACTGACCATCAGCAAGCACCGGACAGATGTTTTGTCCTAGTAAAGAACTCTTTGGCAGTGCATAAACTTATCGTGAACTGACTGAATCAGAAATATCAACTGTCGGAAGCCGACTCACTGGCCCAATAATAATGAGTTTGCTGCGAATCCAGACGATCCTGAGTTCAATCCTTGTTAGGGTCATATATACGCACTGCTAAAGAGTTTAATACCAGGACGGAACAGATGTCCAGTGATTCCTGGTGGTTGTCTAATTCAGACCAATTCATGATAATAAATTAATAAGACATCAATTATTGACGAAGATTGATACATTTTCTTTATCAACAAATTGTATTTTCCATCAAAGCACTAAATATTCACTTACATATCTGCAACAAACAAATATCACGTAGAAGATAGTTAACATGGATGGTACATCTCAGGTTAAAGAAAAAGGACAGATGGTTTATCAATTTGATGGATGCTATATGCTACGTTGACTTAAAGGACACAACACTAATCAGATAGTTAGAAAAAATAATAACTTTTAACTCTTTCTCTAGGATGTTTTCTTTTATTTTGAAAATTTTATTTGGACAAGGAGATTTTTTCAAACCAACTTTTCTTTTTGATACTGAAAACAGAAATCTGTAGTAACAGAACTAATTTTGAATAATATATTGTCATATTCCCTGTAGTAATTTCACTTTTCGCTCTAAGAGCTGCCTATGTCGTTCCGAAGCTTAGAGTCTATTTATATGTAGCATAGAAGGATGTGTAGTGGGAAGGAATTTCAATGTATTTTATCAAGCGTATCGTGTAATAAAAAAAATTAATTTCGAGTTGTATATATTGTAAAGTATCGATTCTGTGTTGTCACTTAACGTGTTGACAAACTTTATCTAATGTAAACTAATTATTGCTTCTTCAGTTTTATTCAGAAGAGAAATGAATTCCTTCCCAACAAAATGCAAATTAGATTTATGCAAATCATTGTTGTGGAGCGAAACTGTAACTAGTTTTAATAAATTTGTAGTTTTTCATTCAAATGAATCAGACTACGGAATGTACTCCATGTTAGGAAAATATGCTTGTTCTGAAGACAACCTCTTCAACTAACTGAATCATCTAATAAGGCATGAAAAACCAGAATAAGCATTTTATAGCTATTTCAAATTAATTCAGACATCATTATCAAAGTACATAAGCATAATTTTACAAGGTCGTGTATAGTACTTTGGGGTCTTACAGTGATCAAGACATTTTATTAACCTAAAATAACGTGGTCCAGGACCATTCACAGTTAATTTCATACGTAAGTTACCAACTGGTTTAAAACTTCACTTACATTCGTAGTAATCACATCTTATTATAACTAATAATTTTATTTCGTTTAATTGTTTATGCATATGTTAAAGCAGACAACACAATATAGGACATTTTAAAATAGAAATTCGATTAGTTTATTTCACTTTTAAACATGACTTTGTAAATATTTGTTTAAAAAGGTTAGTATTATCATAAAAGTGAATGATCGTCCAGGCAAATCTCAAAGTGATTCAAGTTGTAAGTAAACCATTAGATACCATTCCGGAAGTTCTGAATGTCTATTCTACGCTTCAAGACTTGTAGGTTCTGAGTCTCATCAATAGTGACGTCATAGATCTGAACCATTTGTAAGGTTCCAGACCAACATGAGAAGCTGTCCATTGCTTCCTAGTCTTCACTGATACAAAAGCAAGTTTACTCTGTGATGAATATCAATTAAAAATTACTGGTTGTTTTTGTGCAATAGGAAAAAATTAGTTATTATGAAGCTTACGAATCACTATTTTGTATTGTAAAAAAACGAACTGTGATATTATAGTAGGATATTTTATAGACTACTTTAGGTAAAAAAAAAGGTGATATTGTGTTTATATTTAAATAGTAGTAGGTAGTACGTAAAACACAGTTTTAAAGTTACAGATGAACTATTAGAGATTTCGTAGCATAATATACTACTTTTTATAACGTAATTGTTAATACACTTTTGGCGACATTTTACGTTTGAAATGAATAAGTAGTGTCGTTTCCATTGTTGTAAACTGAATAGTGAATTTTTTTTAAAAATCATCAATGTTCTCACAGTGAAATTTAATTCTAATCAGTTTCAATAAAATGCAATCACTCATATAACAGGCATATACTGATATAAACACTAGCTACCACTCACAGTACAGAGATAACTATTCCGATAATGTAGGGCTTGATTTCAGTAGTTTAATATAAAATTGAAAAGAGTAAAGTTTAAACCCAGTAAATTTTAGTGAACATTACACCTCATCGTATTGATCAGTTACATCCATTTTGATAACTTTTATACATACTTTAAAATTGGTCAATATACATGCAGGATTTTCAATTATTCAATTTAATTATCACTGATTTTCGTAAAATGAAAAATAAGTTAATCAGTATAATCACTAACTATGCATGAATAGACGAAAAGGATTAAGGAATACTAAATTTACCAGATGTGAAAACCTTAATGTAGACAAGATGATGTGTCATTATAATTCAAGAACTTAGAGCTTAATATACATTTTATTTTCAGTCATTTATTATTTCCAATTTAAAGAACAATTAAAGCGAAATGCTTAACAATCAGTAACTTATTTTTGACTCCAATTTATCTTTTCATCAAGTCTGTAAGTTGTATGATTTTCTGACTAACAGTTGAAAATCAATAGATGAATACAAGACGTATAATTCATAGAAAATGGTTCTGTCTTAAAATCAGTGCGTCTCATTGTTATAGGTATGATTTTGTTATTAGTTGTATACAGTGACTTTGTTGTGTATATGACAATGGAGTTTAGTTGTATATTTACTCAAATTGAAATGTTATAGATTTATCTTATGTTATACTTAGACTAAGTAGATTTTGTTTGAATACACTTTTTTCCAAAGATAATTTAGTTTCATGTTACATTTATTAAGATTCTTTAAAATGAAACTGAGTAACTGTATATAAAATGTAGAAAATTTCAAATAGAAAACAAAATATATGATACATTGTTATTGTGAGTGTCAACTTGTAGTTATCATTCATTTTTGATGAAGTCTTTTAATCTTATGAATCAAATGCACATTTAATTAGCATACATCCTAAACTGTACTTAGTGATCACTAATGACAACTTAAATATTCTTTTACTAACTAATTAAACAATTGATTTAAACAAACAGATATTTAGCTTTGGGCTCTCGGAAGTTGAATTTTGACGTCGGAAGCTGGAACTTCATCGAGTGTTCATTAAAACGTTTATTAAAAGCTGCCACATATTTGATACAGGCATTTCTAAATTAAACATTTGATTAACTTATGAAAAACAAATGAACAATATGCTCACATACATTCATCTGATTGTTTGCTATTTAATAATAAATCTTATTTTTAATAACAAATAAATAATACATCAGGAAAAGAATTCTGACATTCTAACATATTAAACGTATGAGTCAATGTTACATTAATGTGGTATTCTAAATTCTCATAAAACCTACATTTAACATCTGCACTTATTCGACAATGAATCTTCTCACAGAAGTGTAAATAGTAGACTCTTAACAAGCTATGAGATAATTAATCATCTTTTATACAGCGTGAGGGCATCACAGTGGATACCAAGTACTTAGTTTATATGTTCGGGCAAACATTATGAAAAATTGAATGCTACTGAATGCTAATTAATTTCATACTCTTAAAGAATTATCATCTAAGTCAACATTCTGATCTGTATTGCTTTATTTTCTCGGTTTTTAAATAGAGGATGTGTTAAAGATCATATTAAGCTCAAGGACTCATTTTTGTTAATCTATAAGTTTACTTGCTTTTATAAAGTTTGCTTTACGGCTGCATGAAGATAAAGAATTCTAAATACATTTCAGCGTGGCCTCTAAAGAATAGTTGTAAAACTGTCTTTACTTCAATATAATCAACACCCTATCAATTCATAACACACCGTTCCACATAAAACCTTCTTCATCACCTGGGTTGATAAAAGAGTTTTACTGAGAACCAAGTAGTATGAAATACAAAACATAAAATTAAGAAATAAATTGGATGAAAATTAGCCAATAGTTTAATACAAGTGATGTAAGTAATAATTTATTCATCCTGATCATCGTGTTAACTACTGATGTAGACAATATTGTGTACTGCTCAGAAGAAGTAGATTAAAGTAAGTTGATAAAATCAGCATTTATAACATGATTCAGGCTTACAGAGATGTCCTTGTCTCTTGTACTAAGAGGATCATGTTCTCTAGAGAAACCAACTACGTTTCCAGCTACGTATCTAACGTTGAATGGCTTGAAGCTCCTATGATTTTTTCTTTTATTGAAATATGAATATCAATTAACCCCTGGGAGTGGTAAAAGTGTTACTAAAAGCCAGAGTATTTACTCGAAAATTTCAAGTTAACAGTTGACCCAAACAAATTTCTGTAGGTTTACGAATTGTTATATAAGGACGATGATAAAAAAAATTAAACTTTAATTTGCCACAACTCCAGCATATAGGATTTAATACATTAATATAAGGCCAAGATAGTAGCATACAAAAGTTATTCTGTATAATCAAACTAAGTGAACATCACTATTTTCAAGTCTGATTCGATGGTAAATTTACAAGTAAATGTCGTTTTGCCAATGAAAGTACTCATCAAAAAGTTTAAACAGTCTGGTTATTCAAGCCAGCTGAGTGAAAGATCATATTCATCCCATTTTTAGCGAGATCGAAACACTAACTTTTCTAATTTATATTTAAGTTGGATTATGACTGACAAGTGAAATCGAGGACTCGAGTTTCGTTCTATTTGGAACCCACTTGCTGAATGTACCTATATCCCAATGTTGATGTTCACACTGGGATTCAAACTGAGTGCGCTTCGTGCCAAACGCCACCACGTTCTTCACTAGGCTATTGTGTCCAGACAATCACACTTGTGCAACGGGTATATATGTAATTAGATGGATTCCACGTGTCAATCATAATCCAACTTCAATATTACTTGTGTACTATCGCTATATCTAGGTAATCCGCTGAGGATGCATAAATGGCAACAGAAACTTACAAATTTTAGCTGGTCAGCCTAAACTGGAAGACACATGGTTATTTTAATTTCTTAATTAAGTTATTATACTGATTTTATGCTCAACTAACATAATCTATGCTTTACGTAATGCGTAGTCTTCTGAATAAAATCTTTACAGCAATTGACATTTACAAAGTACTGTCCCTAAACTCAATCACAGCTTATTAACATAGACAGATACTCTAAAAGTTATTTATTCTAGTTTTTGTTTTACTTATGTGTTGAAATTAGAGCTTTAATGATTAAAAACTTAATATAACTGACTATTAATTTAACTAGAGAAATCAAAATTAAGATTTTTATATCACGTCAGCTTAAAATTCATTCATTTTAATGTTTTTATATCAAGACATTATTTCAACGATTCAACTATTGACGTCATGAGTACAAGTCTAAACTTCTTATCTAAATTTACTTCAGCAATACATTAAAATATATATTCATTTTGTTTTGATACAAACTTTTTTTCTTAATTCAACTGAGAAAATAATTATGGTAACTAGAATTACATAATCGCTATCTATACTTCACATTCATTTGTGATATTCTCAATCAATCCAGTTTATATCTTATCACGTGATGATTTTTTAAATGAAAAACTGACAAAACTATTTGTATTTGAAAAGACAGTGATAAATTTAATCTTTAGGCGATGAAATGTTTCAAATAAAGGTTCATTAATATCTAAGTCAAGCTAACTAAAGTTCTATGACTATGATAACTTTATATTTTGTTTAGCAATAGATTTCAATAGACGATTTTTTATCATATGTTCCATTCGCCATCGGGATATACCTACATCCCAGTATTGTTATTCACAGTGTGACTCGATCGAATAGTCCTTTGACTTAATATGCTAACGCGAAGTTAGCTAGATACTTAGACAGCCACTAACCTGTCGAATGGGTTTAAAGGTAATAATGATGGTTTGTAACCATCTAGGAATATTTTGAAGTATGCAACAAAAGATGATTGACTAATATTTCATTTTTTGTAACTGAATAGTTTCAAATATTGACTTTAATAGAAATTATAAACTCTCATTATTTGTTAAATTTAACTGACTAGTTTAACTGTTAGTAGTTAGGACAGTCAAAGAGTAAATTATCACCTAAGAAAACTACATGACAGAAGTTACTTAAGTTTCTGCAAACCGTCAACGCGATTAACTTGAATAATTAGATACATACAGAGTAACGTGAAAACAGGGATTGAAAAACTAAGGAAGTTTTCCCAATTTAATATTTTTGTGTCCCATTTAAGTAACCGCCTATTCTTAAATCAGAAAGTAATGTACTAATAAACTGTATTGTTAACTAGCTCTTATTTGTAATTTTTGTCACAAACTATCATTATATAATTTGTATGTCATGTGAGCTGAATAGATGCGGCCTGCTGTTGTATTTTTGGTACACAAATGCAAATTTTATAAGTTTTGCACCACTTACTTTAAATGTCTTCATATTGATCATAAAATAAATATCAATCTATCAATAAACTTTACGAAGAGGAAAAACTTATTTTGATACTTGTCAGTTGCATCATTTGTTAATAGTGCTAAGTGCATCATATTTCGGTAATCATCTCCTAAAATCAACAATTAATCTGGGTACTTACAGAGTATGATTTAGTTTTGGGTAATTTTAAATGTATATTTTATACATTTCTTTCTTACTGAATATTTTGCTGTAACGGTTACTTTAACATTTTCAGTCAATGCAACGTGAAACTAACACTAATTACTGATGTATCCATGAATTTATAGTGTAGAAATGACCAATGTTTTTAATTGAGTATGTCAATCATGAAGTTCTACATATTTTAATCAATTAGCTGGCTTATCAATCGTAAACTACACAGGTCAATTTCTACTTATTAAATTAAGTATTCGAATTGACAATGCGTTATTCAAGATGATGGTATTCATGATTTTTAATATAAAATAAAGGCTTTCGATGACGATTTAATGTAGGTAACACACACACTTATATTATGACTGTATTTATTATAAATCATTCTATTTTAATTATTCTTTTTCGACCAGTAAGATCAGTACTAAACTTACAGTACAAGAATTATCATGTACATTGAAACATTTATTCAACTAAAAAATGAACAAATAACTGGAGTTCTATTTTATCTCTTAAAAGTCTCTGTTTCCTAGATACTATCATCAATACGGAAACCTATTTCTTTTTAATTAACAACAATTCCTGAAACAACCGGATGAAATGATGAAGATACAACAATTCAAATTCTTACAATTCAGTGAAACATTTTGGAGATAATTTGAGTTGCTCTAATTGATTTAATATTCTCTAAACCATTAACAGTATTTAATGGTTTGATAATATGCATAATTCAAATGTGCTTGGATCTTCCGATCGATTTTCGTTGTGGACTGAAACTGGTCAGTCTCTATTTACATATGTGCATCCTGAACAGATTGTCTAGATGAAGCGGTAGCAAACAAGTGTTATAATGACTGGCAAGCGGAATCAAAAACGCGCGTTTCGTCCAACTCCAATAATGTAAATATGCACTTAAAAGTTTGATATTTATTCCTTTAATCTATCCTACCTAGTTGATTACTACCAAATATTGCAATTCGCTGGATACCTTCTAGAAAATAGCTCAATAATAATAACTAGAATTTCAACAGTTTTCAATAAATGGATGTTAAATTATATAAAATCAATGAATCAACATGTCTGCTTCGATGAATATTTCCGAAAGATACTTCGATTTTTTTTCGGTTTTAGGCTTTAAATTCCTTTAAGTATAATTATGTACCGAAAATGAGAATCAACGACATTTTTCAATCGGTTTTGTATTTTCTAAACAATACGGAATTTTGATGTAAGTGTAATTACTACTCACAGACTTACTTTTCGATGATATAACACGAAAAAGTAACTTTCACAGATAAAAGTAACTCTGGTACTTACTGGCAACATAGTGTATCATATGCACGTTCAGATAGTCATATCAAATGTACCTAAAACTAAATAGTTTTAAACCATTATATAGATAACATAAAAAGTGCATCGTAAAATCATGGCGAATCTGACTTATTCAACTCTGAAAAGTGTGTAAATCATTATGTATGTAGTATTCTGACACTGAAAGATACGCACCGTCGTAAAGGCAAGAATTAAATCGACATGTTATAAAACATAGTAGTTAACAAGATTATAGAATTGGTCCCTTTTGTGAACGCGTGACCAGTACTCATATTACGATAAAATACATCATAATTGGGAGTTATTTGAAAATATTCATACACAACTGTTAGTTTATGCTTATGTATTATATGACTGTAAAGCCTAAAACTTTTATTCATCTATCAGACAACTTTAGTGCACCTTTTATTCACCAACTAATTCACCCATCTGATTAAATTAAAGTGGATCTTAATGAAACTTTAAAGTGATATTTATGATTAAAACATTTGTTTTCTTAAAATGTTAAGAGTGATCTTCATAGTCTTTTCACTTGTCACTAGAGGTTATTTGAGTCATATATTCAGTCACTCGAAAGTAATAAGCTTTAAATAATGTTCATGCTTCAACTGTGAACTTCCCAAATATATACATTTGTCATCATAAGATTTAGGAAACTTGGTAATACTGTTATACTAAAAATCATTTTTTAAATGAATAGTTACGAGTAATATAATGTGATGACCAGAAATATTCAACTGAGATAGCATTTATGAATATAAATTAATAAATGATTATTTGAAGAAATTATTCTCATTTCTAACATGCATGAAGCAGCTTATAATCAGCGAGCAATAACTTCTGTAGTTAACTAGTACATCAGCTTTGTTATCAAAACAAAGTGCATAATTTAGATGACAAACTAGATGAATCATTCTTTAGGAAAACTGGTATTTAGTAACAATTAAACATAAACAGTTATATTTTCTGTAAAAAAAACTATACCCTTTAGAGAGGTAATCTCCAAAAAATAAAATCCTACCTACATTAGGGACACAGTAACCCGAAAATAGAAATTGGATTTCATGACAGTTTCGAAACAGTATCGCGTTTACTTTAAAAGCAGTAAATTTTCAATGTGATTTTGTACTAGAGCTTCGAAATGAATTAATTACGAGTTATAAACTAAATTAGAAATATCAACCGTGAGGAGCCAGCTCAGTGGTTTAATGGTAAAGCGCTCGTCGTGGAGCCAGAGGGTTCTGGGTTCGATCCCTAACGGGCTCGTGGATGAGCACTGCTGAAGAGTCCCATATTAGAACGAAACAGCTGTCCAGTTCTTCTGGGTGATCAATGGTTGCCTGATTCAGAGCAATTCGTGATGTCAGGATTAAATTGGGATAGTTGGTTAATTTTTCCAACAAATGTTAATTCATCAAAAGAGCTAATTTCTGAAATTGCCTAAATAAAATATTATCTAAATAGCATATCTTCAAACTGCATTTTAATGCGTTGGTAATAAAACCAACTATATTCAACATAAAAACGTAAAAGCCCTTCGCAAAAGTTTTTTAAAGCCTTAACTGATACATTTTTATATACATAATAGAAAGTTTTATCAGACTACATCATTTAATGACAGTTTCAGTCTCATAAGAAATATAAAACGACAATTAACACACATTATTATCATAATGTCAAAGATGTCAAGTGTTCATCACGCTTAAATGTTACTAATCCCTTTATTTTTTCTCAATACGTAAACTGGACGATGTGTGTGGTTTACAATTTCGTAATTTGGTATTCATGAAGACGATAACAATTAAACATTATTACTTTTTAAGTTATTTTTAATTGAAATACAATTATTATATATTTGACGTAATAAAATACAAAATGTTATATTATTTTATGAATGTATCCATTTAGATGAATATATTGACAATTTTTAATCATGGTTTACTGTCAGCATGGCTTATCAAAGCAATTAAACACAAACAAAAGTTTAAAAACCTTCTTCTTGATTTTCTATGCCTTTGAACAGTGAATCTATGTATCTTTTGAAAACCTAACATCAGTATTTATAGCAGAATGTTAGTATTTATTATGTAACTAAAACAAAACTAGTGCAACACATTTCACACATATTTATATATAATTCAGTAACTGGATATAATGAAGTTACATCTTAACATCAGAGGTCGTGAAAACTGTTGAAAATATTTTGTAGTTATGCCTAAATAAATTGACTTTAATTTGACTATCAGTGGTTGCCTGTTTTAAATTTGTTTTCTGATTTGTTATCACTAACACTAGACAGATTGAACACATGCTATCACATTTCACTATTAACTTTAAATGTCAAACATACAGTTCACAAAATCAATATTTGTAGCAATGCAGTCATTCTTGTTGATTTCATGGATAAAATTATTTTGTTTCAATCCAGGTGTTTTATTTTTTTAGTGCTAATGACATTTAATCGAAATCCCGTTTTCATTTGGATCCTCATAAATTCCTTTGAAGTTTCTTCCTGCTGTTGAATAACTAAAGAGTATATCCATTCTTTTGAATGACCTTTCACTCTATTTTGTGCTTATTTATTAAGTTTTCCTTTTATGCTATCGTAGGTGACTTTTATTGCTTTTTAATACAAGCTCAAATAACTTTAAGTCAGTTTATTGATCTTCTGTTACTATGATGAACTAGTGGGATCCACTTACCAGATTCTAAAACAGATTCATCATTAATAGTGTAGTACATGACGATATCTAAACTAAAAATGTAATAAAACTGGTGGCTGCAAAATGTACTATTTTTTAAACAGATTATGCGTTTACTTTCACTCATACAGTGAAGAAATGGCAACCTTTGACCAACAAGAATACTGCTATATCAACTTTTTTCAATAAGATGAAGGTGAAATTGAATAAAGAGCAACAGAGAACGAAGAGTTATTTCTTTACAAGTGGTTTTTATCGAATTTCTACACAGATACACGTATATACATATATATATATATTGGTTGATATAAAACAAATGATAGTTTTATATAATAATTTTAAAATAAGTTAAAGTATGTGGATTAACAGGTTACGCAATATTTAGTTAATACAAATAGTTACGTAAGATGGGGGGGTTACGAATATTAAAATTATCTAATTATGTTAGAATACAATGTAATCAATTTATGATTTTCATAAGTAGAATTGATGCAGATAGCCATGGTGAGGAAAGTGGTTGTACAATGTCTAGTCTTTAAACAGTGTTTAGTAATATCCCTTATTGTACACGAAAGACAAATTCGTAAATTATGTAGTATAATGTATGGGATACAATGGATAATTTGGACAGCTTTATTCAAATCTCTTCGGTGTCCGATAACAATTAAATGTTCAAAAATCGAACTTTTAATTATTCCTTATTGTCGCTTTGTTAATCAAGCTACGTAATACTCAGTGATAGACTGACGAACTTATTGAATTATGGGTCATATAATTAACCTCACCTAAACTGCTAAGCAAAAATCTGGTAGACATCACAAAGACATGATAGTACATACACACTAAGACATGGTTTCTTTAAACTAGTAGTTAGAAATAATTTTTTTTCAACTATGTAATAAATAAATGTTTGCAAACGATGTCAACTAATGTTCATTAGAGTTTCAGCATGTTGTCAAAATTGAATTGCATTCAAAATAGAATAAAAACTACTAAAGTACTACTAGTTATATTTAAGTTGGATTGTGACTGGCAAGTGGAATCCATGACTGAGTTCGAATCCCAGTGTGAACATCAACATTGGGATGCAGGTACATCCAGCCGATGTGTCCCAAATAGGACAAAACGCGCCTCCTGGATTCCACTTGGCAGTCACAATCCAACTTAAATATAACTTGCGTACTACCGCTATATAGAGGCAATCCGCTCAGGATGCACATATGGCAACAGAGGCTGACCAGTTTCAGTCCATTACAAATCAACGGGAAGATACAAGCCTATTTGGAAGTACTAAAGTACCTCTGTTTTATGGAAATTAATTAAGAATATTCCACTTATATTTCACTATATATATCAATACATTTGAACGATAAGTATTAAACTAGTAAATTAATGAATATTCTAAAATAATTGTACTTATAGGAAACTCTTACACTCATGTCTATGCCTAAGTAACAAAATATATTGTATATTTCTTGAATGAATTCCTTCATTTCTATCTGATTTTATTATAAAATAATATAGAAATATTTAAAGTCTATAACAGCTGTAACCATTGATGTTTTTGACAAATGCAATAACACTCACTGTGATTATGATTAATCAATTACGACATTAACAAGCAACATTATATAACATGATTCAATACACAATACTGTCAGAATATAAATTCCATAATGTTGTTTTTTTTTACTGAAGTCTAATTAAGTTTTCAAGTTACTTACGTAGAAACATGACTAAAAAGATATGCCATCATTAGTTGTTAGATATTGTAGATTAGATTTCATAATTCTTAGACTATCTTAGCTATAATTTATATTCAGTGCACATATGTTGAAAACTTGAGTAGTTAGAACATATGAGCAAACAACTACAAGTCTAATAAAACAATGTTTTTAATTACACCTTTATCTCATTAAAGGCTACATATAATACAATATTATCTGCATTTTGAGTTGATTGAGTGGATAAAAAGATGATTGTGGAAAGATGTTTTGCAAAACAATATTCATTGTACAACGTGAACTGCTAAGCGTTAATGTTCACTTAGTTCATAAGGATCTGGTGCAGACATTGAAGGAAAATACAATTCGTTTTCATGGTTAAGTATTCGGAGATATACTGAAATGATTGCTAATAATAGTTATTTATTTAAATTATTTGATCCTTTTAATTTTCTGGGTCTAAGAACAACTGTGAATAACTTCTTACGCTTTTTTCCTTCGTTAATTTCAATAAGGCTTGAACGACGATGCTTCCAGAATACAATGATTTCTTTGTATATACATTGCATTCATCTCAACTACATTCTAATAGACAATTTTAGTTAGTGCACCATGTAAATATTATTGCAGATCAACATAAATATTGTTCAGCGTCAAATAGATATGATTGTGACAAAGACAACATAGAGATTCTTTTAACATGATAATTACAAATGAATAAAGTAATAGTTCTAGAAATTATTTGAAATAGCTCAATTAGTTGGTATAATAAAGAATTTGTCAATTTGAGCATGTTTATTTTGATCTGTAACGACATTTACTTGATAAACTGACTAAAAAAAATTGCTAGTAAGTAGGGGAAGAGAATACAACAGAGAGTAATCAATTTAATGTATTCTGAAAGTATTGTCTTACTAACCTTATTTGAATTATGAATAAACCTGAATTTTTAACTACATATCTATTTTATTTGTGATTCGCGTCATGAATTATTAATTATGAGAACATGTGAAACATTAAATGAACTAAGTACTATGTAAAGCAATAAATAATTATTCTCATACTATAATATATGAAATTCTGTTTTCTATAATTACTCCCCTATGATCATCATTATAATACATTGTAATTGTAAGAGTTGAATACTTTAAAAAACTTTTAACATAGTTCTGAGTTAAATAATGTAAATTAGTAAGAAATTGTTTCATTCTTCGTAGTTCACTAAATGTAAATAAGACATAAATTTTACAAAACTTTTTCAGAAATTTGCATGGTATTACTATATGCGTTTTAAGTGTTTTACTGCAATTCTTATCATCAATTATTATTAGAACGTATGTATTTTAATAACTAAATGTATGACAATGAAATATGGAAGAATTGAACATGAAAATAAAAATAATCTATCGTTAAATCAAAACTTCAAATGCTTTCTCATTAACTAAATTTCCGTAGCGCCCCCCTAATAAGTTTAAAAAAACAAGTTAATTGAATGCATACATATGCTGGATGAAAAGTATATCATTTGAAAAACACTGAGCAATGAACTTACATTTTATTTGTCAGTGTATTAAAAATATTTACTTACTTTAACATAGACAATACTAACTATTCTTAGGATGTAGTCTGTTTACTTTATACAAACAAAACTAATAAATGTTAAATTCATATCCATTAATTGTTTTGGTGTTAAATCAACAAATCTTCCTGTCATTCTACTGTTTTAAATAAAGTACGTTGTCCAGCTGCAAATAAAACATTTGTTCTTGTAGTTTTAACACTCAGGCAAAATACCCGTAACCGACTGTTCTTTAACCTAATCACATTTAATGAATTATTTTAAATAGAAATATGTTTACAATGTATGTAATTATTCAGTGTTTATATTACGTGACAGAACAAAGTCGATAGAATTTAAAGTACTACATAAGCATATAGAGTGAAAATGTGAACACAGTACACAAATATGACTACCTATCATATTACTTATCCTGTGAATTTTTGCCAATTTACTTTTTTCTAAGTTGCAAACGTACTAATTAATGTACATACATGTTCAAGTATTATAACACTGTCATACTGAAATATGTAGTTTATTGACAGGTCATTAAATACTAAAATTTATGTGATTACTTTCATTGAGTGCTGTGATATCAATTAAAGTTCAGTTTCCATTCTGTACTATGTCATACAATCCCCCATTTGTAAAAACAAAATCACCAAGATGACCCTTTTAATATTTCATTCAACTTAATTCAGTTTCTCTTGACTTTACAACTTTTGACTTTATATTCGTTTGATAAATACACTTTTATATACAAGTCGATACTATAATTAGTTTATTATGATATTCTCAGAAAAAAATTTTCATTCAAATACACATCTATAAGGTTCTGATAGATTTCCCGAATGATATATGGATCATTGTGATGAGGTTTTGTATTTGAACAAATTTGAAACTTCTATAAATTTTGTCTTATATAGTAATAAAAAACTTAGTAATATTCCCTACAGCCTTTCATTTTATTTATTGTTAGAAAATAAACGAATATATATGAAGTTAAATTTTGCAGTTGAAAAATGTACACACATTGACTATTTCTTAGTATTAAAGAGTTTGAGTTAGAATGAATGAACTTTCTGAACAATGTTTTTTTCTGGTCGACAATATAGCTAATAAATATACTAATCAACAGGAAACTTCAGTTTGGTTGGTTGCCAATAACTATTTATTGACAAATTAAAGTGCCAGAATGACAGAGCTTTATAAACCTATCAAAACACTAAAATCAATCAGCGATCATGAGTAGATATGGTGTTAGTTATAATCTAATGTTTAAAAGACAAATAATTACTCATAATTATTCAATATTTATAACACACTGTTCTTGATAATTTACGCTTGGTCTACTTCTCTTGTTTCCCAGCATAATCGGGATCACACATTGACTTCGGTATACATATACGCGATTATATGAATTATGACATGATCACTATCTTTATTTGCACAACCTGATCTTTGCGTTCAAAAAAATCTAGTACGATCCCTGAATTTACTTTGACTTCAGTGCTTTTTCACTGGTTTGTAATTAAATTAGTTCTGTTTCAGTACTTTTTTAATTAATTTTCTATACTTTAAAATCAGTTCGATAAACCTCTTCTTTTCTTTCATAAGTAATATTTTCGTTAGTGCGTACCTCTTTACACCTCGTTTAGATGAACTATCACTCATTATTTTCACTTCGCATGTTGATTTCATTTTAGAACAGTTCCTCACCATTTACACAGTTATGCAATACTCTTGTGATTCAATTGATACTTTAAGTTTATAAACGACTTGTGTTGTTATCTAATTCTGAAGTGAAAATCACGATGGATAAGCATCTTGTAAAAATGACTATATATAGAATTGTGAACCCATAGTAAAAGAGATCGCCAAAAGAAGCTTTTCTTTATCAAATTGTCCTAATTTCCCAATAAATGGTAATGTTAATTTTTATTTCTAAAGAAATCTAGAGCTTACAAAATCTGTTTCCTAAATGTTTTACCATAAACCCATTTTTAAACAACATAATACAATATAAAAAATGAGTACGTATTCAATAAGACTCGCCGCCGTCGGTTAAATGAAAAGGATATTTATCCTTGTTTTAAAAAAATATAAAAAGACACTTTTCTGCCCATAGTTAGTTTTCAGTTCTACACTTACCACGGTAGAGCAAATAGTCGCTTCTGTATTTATTACGTAATTGCTCCCTGTCTAATTAACTTTTTAGAAATATTCATATCTATTTCCTGTCTAACTGTTCATATTTTTTAACTTCATTTCAATTGTTTACTTTTAAGCTCTTATGAACTGTACCTATTATTGTTAGGCATACATTTGTTCATGCTACATTAGAAATGAATATTCCGAAATGTATACGACTGATGATAATTTTGTCTCAGGTAAATTTTATATTTGCTGAAAAATAAGTGCCTAGTAGGGAAGCGTTCGGAAATGTGATGTTACTGTAACCACTGCTTGCAAAATAAGTATTAAACTAGTCATATTAACCAACCATACGATTTTTGGAAGCTTAGGTTGTTAAATAATAAGCCATCTTTAGTTCTCAGTTATTAAGAGGAGTCATACATAATATAACGTCAATCAACTATTTTTGTTACTTCTTGTTACACAGATATCCTCTTTCCCTTTGGGATAAACAACTAGCGTTTCATTTTGACAGTACTCACTAAAAATGCACCGAAAACACAAAACTTTCTAAAAGCTATTACAGAGATTCATGAAACTTGATAATACAATTAGCAGACCACTTGTTAATCCAGGACGTAAATAATCGCTATATCGAGGCAATCAGCTCAGGATGCACATATAGCAAAAGAGACTGACCAGCTTCAGTCCATACAAGTTCATCCTAGTACAGCGAGAGAGTTTAATATTATATTTGTTATTATTAATCAGTTAAAGCTGCAGTCTCTAACAAAAGTTGATCAATGTAACTGAATATATATGGTGAATGGCTACTTTATTTATCGACTAATCTGGGTGTTTGTTAATACTCATTTGTACATATTATAAATACAATATATATGTATATCAGTTTCATTTTTTGAACTATAGGCTCCTCGTTGTGTTTGAGTTTAATACTGTTGTTACAATTTACAGTTTGTTCACAGTATACATATATGAATGCTTTGATTGGTGACATTCAGTGTTAAGAGATAAGATAGTTACAGTTATGTATATTATGTCTGACACAAAAAATATAACAATTGCTCTTTCTTTTCATTTTTCAATTTAACTGACTCGTAATACTTAATCGAATGTATTAAATAAATTAGACCTACATGAATTGCATGTAATAATATCAGAAACTACAATTATACTGTACATTAGTAATTTAGTATTTAAGCGATTCCATATTCCATAACCTTTAGTCATATTTTGTCATTATAAGAAAGACTATTATTAATAACTGTACAATTCAGTTAAAACAATGTCCGTCAACAACAAATGCCGGTAAATTTTCGGTTAATAAAGTTTATTAACTTTCAAGCATGGAATGTTTTCTCTAGTTCACTATTCTCTATTTTCTGTGTTATATATCAAGTTTCACAAAATTTTATTTTTAAATAAAATGTCCTAAACTGGACATTATTCAAATGCCTAATTTGCATACACTTTAATTAAGCTACTTTAATATGTTGCGCAATATTTAGTTGTATATTTGATGATTATTTAAATAGTTTAAGTTGCTGGCATTTGAAAGTTGTTCTGTAACTATGATTACTAATTAAAGTAATGTTGTGTGATGTGATTGTTGGCTGTGAACTTTAATATTATTAAATCATTTGATATATTCAATTAAATTTTGAAAAAGGAATCATTCAGTATTCAATAGTCAGTCTGAAAGATAAAATAACTAATTTAATAACACTTTTATTACCGCTGGCGTGTAACAAAAACCTGATTAACATGTATCTATTTTGTGGTTCACACAAATTCAGTAACTAACTATCTCATCTTGGTGATTACACACTTGTTTCTACATAGTAATGGTACTCATTAAACACTATGTCATTAAGATGAAGACGATTGATGAATGGAATTTGATTTATAGTGTTTAGGTATTCAGATGTATTACTGTGCATTAAGTATGCAGTAACTAAATGGTCATTTGATATTTTTTGTAGCAGAAAGTGTTAAAGAAATTGCTTAATTTACTCATATTTTTACCTCTTCATCAAATAATTCATCAATTAATTATGCACACAGAAATGTAAATTAAACACGACTATGTAAACGTAACAGAGTTATCAAAGCGTCTCAAAACACAAGCTTTAAAAATGCGTAAGTTGTTTTAGAAAGTTTTGAAGGCGTTGTTTTCATTATATTGATGCTGTTTTATGGAGACCGACATTACGTTGAGTTGGTCGTATTGATCAACAGTTGATGTTAGAAGGGTACTATTGAAATTCAAGGAACAGTGGACAGCCATTTTGTTCTAGCAAATGACTCTTTAACAGTGAACACTTTCTATTCAGCCAGGGAAACTAAACTTAGGACTTTCAGGTAGGCGAACGTCTACCTTCTGCCTGACTGGGTAGAATTCCCAGTTCCATCAGTTTATGACACCACTACGATCATCTGTTGTTATCAGTGATAACTGTCACACTTCCGACAAGCCTGAACTCCACCAGTCACGACTTCTTACCAAAACTTCAGGAACATCCTGAAGTTTAATTGGTTGAATTTGCACACTTTAAAATGATAACTTGTTGTCGAATTATTTCTGTGCTATGTATGTATTCTTCATAAACATTTAAAAGCTGGAAATAATAGTGGCGTATTTAGGAGAGAGAGAGAAGCATAATGGTAAGTGAACTAGCTAGGCCAAATAAAATCCTCCGAGATAATACATTTTGTTTATACGTTTTCGCTTAGTGGTTTTCAAATAGGTTTCTCTGTGATCAATAAAATATGTTTAATGTTTTTAAGAGCTACAACTTATTTTTTACCAGATGTATAGACATTCTTTTAGAATAACGTATCAGAAAACCGAAGATTCCGACTGATGAAATCAGAGAATGACCATCCACTGCCATGATGGAAAAGACTCCACTAAGTCTTTCGATTCAGTAACTGGATGGTTATAATCTATAGTCAATGTTTCCTATGTATTATGAGTCCGTGAATAAAGGCTGCTGACGAAATTGAAATGACATAGCAGTAGTCAGATATTCTGTGGTTTTTTAACCGTGTTTTAATGACTTTTGTATTGGTTTTAAACACACTTTTTATAAAGTACAGCCCAGATTATTTTTTTTTAGTTAGATGAATCAAGAATCTAGTAAACTTTAAAAGTTCCTGGTAATTTATTTTTAACTGTTGAATACATTTAAATCTTATTGCGAGACAATGATGTAACTACAGATTTATCTAAAATAAAAGAGAATAACTAATAAATTATCTTATAGTATAAGGTATTAATTTACTTTCTTTTGAAAATTAAAATCTAAACTAAGTATACAGTTTATGCATTCTTATCGAATTCATTAGATAATGTTTCTTTTTTGTATAGATAAACTACTTATTACTTGTCATTTTTGACAACTGTATCAGATTGTATGACGAAAATCATTAAAATGAACATTCAATATCACAATAGTAAATCAAGTGTACTTTTAAACAACTTACGTAATTATTATGCATAAGTATTTTAAGTAGAAGTTATCTAATAAGAAAATATATATCTGGGAGTTATAGCTTTACAAAATGCAATATACTTAGTCACATGTCATTTAAACATTTATTGTAGTTCTTATGACATTATCTCTTTAACTATTCGAACCCAAACCATGCATTAAACAAAATGAATATTATTCATATTGATGCCTTCTAGTAAGTAAACTTGGTTTGTCATGAAAACGTTTGTCGTATTTTTAATACACTACAGTTAGGAGAAGGATTATTGTTAGAGAAAACCATAAGTGTAGACAATAGTGAATTTAAATTATAATATGCTGTAATCAAAAGTGCAGCTTACCTCAGATAAATTATCTCTCACTGTAGAGAAAAAAACAAATTACTTACCTTCATAGCTTCCTGGCAACTTATTTTATGTTGCTTAAATGCAGTCTACAGTTTAATGTAACATCTGCAGACTTCATTTGAATCACTTTAGACAAAAAGATGAAAAATGAATTATTTATATCAAATGATATTTATTGATAATGTACTACCAGTTGATTTAATCAATACTGTTGTACCTATTTACGTACAACAAGGATGAGGGGAATAAAAACTGCGCATACACAGAAATACAATGACTTGTCAGAAATGCTTTTTTTTATCATACGATTCAATCATAAGTAATCTATTATACGATTCTGAATAATACTTATCGATGTATAGTACTGTAGTTTAGTTATTCGTATATCACTTAACTTCGCCATATGAGTATGAAGACAATAAAGGATTATAATAGTTGATAGAAATAATCTTAGAATAGGGTCATCATCTTATTCTGATTACATTCTTCATTCTGAAGCACTTCTATTATGTAACTTTTAATCATGTGACAAATTCAGTCAAATCACTCATTTTTCTTTGATTAATCCACCTATTGTAAAGGGATCATTAAGCAAACGAAGTATTTTTGACCATTTACTAAATATATTTCTTCATCTTTTGCAACTTACTTAGGCCTTATTTTTTTGATATAGCGATGATAAGCTTAGTTTCATTGATGTCTTATTATTTTCTTTACGAATACACGAAAATTTCACTTTTGATTTTCCTTGAAATAGTATTCTTTGGTAATAAGCATTTGACGAGATACAGTTCTCTACAAGTAGTCATTAACACTGTAATCATTAGCTCTGTCGACAATGTTGCCTAATATTTAATTAAATGCTTCCCGTATGAAATAATTCCAACAGTAGTGCCGGTGAGAACAATTATTAAGCAGAAAGCTAGTATTTCAAATTTTATGACTCCAATGTAGTGTCTATCTACTTCCTCAAGGGGCTAGAAATCCACAATATTTGCATATCGTCACACAATTTATAATACGTAGACAGCATAAAAGTGGGTTATTTCTTTCAAGTAAACTAAACCAACGACAAAGCATTGTCTAACGTTATCAGAGGACATTTGTCGCCATAGCTGAGACTTTCTGAGTAAAGAGTTCTCAGTAAAACATTACGTGGCCTTTTACACAGCAAGTGATCAATAGCTGCTCTAGGATGTTAAGGATTTTGAAAGGGTTTTAGAAGGATTTTGTTAACTTTGGAGAAAATCATGAACTGACATTTCAAGCTAAACTAAGACTCTTTTCGTAATTCCACTTGAGTAATCACTTAGTTGTTTAGTACTACATCTCTAAAATCGAAGTTTCAAGATCACAGAGGGAATTCTCAATACATGTTAACTGAATTTAGTTTCAGTTTGCTAGATACAGTAAAACTACTTGATTTATAGGCATTTACATGCATGATTAATGACGAGTTTGTTTGTAAAAGTAATCGCAAACTACTGATTCAAACCATTGAGTTAAGGATTAACAAGCATCCAAGTTTGAGACTGACAACGACTTGACCGTTGCAAGATAATCTCATAGATCCTTGATAATTTTTAATTCGTTTGCGACAGAGTAGTATTCTCATTCCTTATTATTAATCAATCACTTTATCATTTCTTTCTTGTCTGAATTTAAATGTCATGCATTAATAGTGTGATTTAAGAACATCCATTTTAAAACCTAGTCTTGAATGTGTATATGATAATTTTTTTGTTAAAATGTTTGTGGGCAGGTTGTATGATGCAATAATTTAAGATCAGCATCACCTAAAAATGACATCAAACAGGTTTTGTAGTGCTAACAGAAAACAACCAAGGAAGTGTTTTTAAACCTTTCAAAATACCTGAATACACAAATGCAAATAGCCATATTATATTTACGATACTTTTGTCCAACAATAAGCATAACATAACAGTATGAATTTGAGTTTTGACGGCAGTTATTGTCATGATATTTAAAGTTTCTCTCTGTCATCTTTGATGTTTATATGTGTATCTGAGTTCCGTTATGTGTTTCAGTTTTTAATAGAAGCACGAAACCTATTCCTCTACAATAACATTACTCAAAATGTATTAAGTTACCGTAGGTTATTGTCGTATTAAGTCATATAGATTCATCAATAAACAAATGTTCCTTTAGTTCAGAATAAATATTGTTTTCACTCAATATTGTTTATACTAAAATATTTCTATTGTTAGGAAAGTAACAGAAAGCATATGTTATTGTCACTTCTAACACCGAATATCGACTCCTGAATCCATATAATCATAATCCTATGTTTTTCAATACTTATATGATGTCTTCTCTTCATGTTAATATAACATCAGTATACGTTACATTAAACTCTACATTATTACTTACAAAAAAACTAAATTGTGAAGAACGTAACATCATCAAAATTTGTTTTTTTTTCTTTAGAAAATTTTATCTGTTCTAATAATGAATAAATTTTGAGATCAAAATACATCTGCGTATGTTTTATATATTCATATTGGATTTGTTGATAAATATTAGTTATGTTGTTATGAAAGCACCACTTTATCGATCTTCAGAATTAATTTATGTTCTATGAGTAGTGCTTTCTTTTATAACTGAGCCTTAAGTAGTAGAATGAATTTGTATATTCCCATTCTTCTACCGATTCGCCCATTGCACAAACGTGACTGTCTGGACTCAGTAGTCTAGTGGTGTACGCATGGCGTATGACACGAACCGGACTGAGTTCGAATCCCACTGTGAACATCAACATTGGGATGCGGGTACATCCAGCCGATGAGTCTCAAATAGGACGAAACGCGCTTCCTGAATTCCACTTGCCAGTCACAATACAAATTAAATGAGCCTTAAGTAGTTACGTTGTTAGTTATATGTCAAAAATATCGAATACACTTTCTGAAATACATGTACCAGTCACTCGGATCTTACTTTCAGATAGCAGTAAATGTTGTTACTGTTTAAGTTTTTCGCTACAGATTCATAAAAGATCCTGTAACTTCTTATTCAAATACTTTAGGTAAGTGACATTGAATTGTGAATAATTGTTCACTTGTGGAATATTCTTTAAAACTGCTTTAATTAAAAATGAAAACAATGATGAAATGAATAAAAACTAAATTATCGAAATGCAAAGAAACTGGTCACAAAGGAGACTGATCTGAAATAAATAATGAAAATTTGATTGAATTACGATTAAACTTATTTATATTCAAATTCTTTAAGTTATCTACAATTATAAGGATTGTTTCACTTTGTCGTCATGTTCTGTTCATCATTATCTAATTCTATTAAGAATTCATATTCATTATTATAGACAATGAATTTTGTTATTCATTAAATTGAAGCTATCATCTTGAAATGTTTCATCGTAATTTATGTATGATTAGAAGTTTCTTCTATAAAATAATCCAGTGATTTTCATCTCTTGACTTTGTTAACGTCAGTTAGTTTAATCAATTTTACGCATTTAACTACAGATTAAAGTTTGACATAAAATAGTTACTCATATTAGTTAATACTTCTTTTGAATACGCTTTTGATGAAAAGATGTTAAGTAATGTGATATTAGATGATATTAGACAACATCAATTCGTTTCAGGAAACACTTCTGTTAAATTGCCGTTAGAGGGGAGGGTAGTTGACTAACATCAGAATAATTTTGGTAATTAATATAACATCAATCATACTTAAATTACTTTGCAACGTAATGTATACTTCGCTCATAGTATCCTCAGTGTAGAAGTTCGTATTCATCTATTATTAATGTAAAAGAATCACACAGGCTGATCCATTTATAAATTTTACCAGTATGGGAACAACAAGGTATGCAGACATAGAATTAAATAATTATACATCATGGATACTCTTATTACTAAGTACGTTATACAGAATCATTCATTTATCCTCATTCTTCGTTATTAAATGTTACGTCACAATTTCTTCACATAAATCTCTTCATTACCTTACTACGTTTATCATTTTTTGTCAAATAAATGTTGCTTTCATTATACCTTTATGTTTTTCCGTTCTGTATAAAAACATTGTTATCGATTGATAAAGGTTTGTATAAGGTTATTTGTAATAATAATAATAATTAATGTAAACTCAGGCTGTTTGTAACTGATGAGTAGCCACGAAATATAATGAATTCATTCTGTTCTGCAAACTTTATTGTTCCTACATTGTTTACATTTGAAATAAATGTAAACTGCACAAACAAAAGTGATTCATAGACAGTCTTCCTTTCAAGTATAACAAAATAAAATCTTGTTGGTTTATACTTTCTTAATAAAGCTTCATTTGAAAGCATTAATTCGAACCACGGTATCAAAACTTAAGGTATGTGTATACTTTATTCTTTATTTCCGTCACAGGGTGATGTCGGTTATATACCATGAAAAACTATGGACCACTGAATAACTGTTTTGTCCTAGTGTGGAACTGTTTAGCAGTAAGCACCCTTGATTTTGCCTAAGAATCAAATGTAGGGCCTTCAGTCCTGGTTACAAACACCTAAACAGCTGTACTATTAAGCCTTCATCCAATCATGGAATTACTGATTCCATCCATTTGTAATACAACTTGGTTATAAGTCAATGGCACCTGTGATAGCTTATGCACTCCCCGGTATTTCTGAAATCCATCAGTCATAAGACCACAAACCACGTAACTTAATACTTATCTTGACAAAACTACTCTTACTGATATATTTCGTTAGGATGAGTGCGCTTCCTTGGGAATCTGATTATGATCATTAAGACGAATTCTTATTCGTAAGGCAATATTTAAGTTGGATTGTGATTAGCAAGTGCGATCCAGGACGCACGCTTCGTCCTATTTCGGACTTACCGGCTAGATGTACCTGCATCCCAATATTGATGTTCACACTAAGATTTGGACTGAATCGGCTTCGTGCCAAACGCCACTGTGTTCACTACTAGGTTACTGTGTCCAGACAGTCACACTTGTGCAATGGGCAAATTCTTTATTTGTTAGGTGTTTGATAACACCTCTGTTTAGGTAATAGCTTTGAATATTACTTACTGTAAAAATACATGATTAAAATGTGTATAAAATTTGTAATCACTTTATATGAAACATGAATTCAATAACGGTTTAATACTATATACAAATGATGCATTTCTATAGGATATAAGTAATTTCACTTTACAGTAGTGATTGTTGTTGCTTTTAAAATCAAATATATATTCAAGTGGCAGAAAAGAACAATATGTCATTTAGAAAAAAAGGAAAATAATTCAACGAGGAAACTTTTTTTCGCTACAATACCATTTGTTACAGCTGTACAATCGTATATATAGTCATTTATTCAAAAGAGAGTGATTAAATAATAAGTTATTTAGAAATTTCAAGTATCAAAAGAATCACGTGTTTGCGTAATTGTCTAAGTAAGGAACTGTTCTAAATTGAAATCAACTTATAAATTGAATGTATGGGCAATAATTGTCTACTTGACCGGTATGGAGAAGAATAGCAGTAGTAAATATGAAAAGATAGAAGAGTTTTATCAAATTGATTATAAAGTGATCTATAAGGCGGCAATCATCCATTGTCATTGGTGATAACTGTCTTATTCCCAATAAGTCTGAACTCTACCAGTCACGACTTCTCTCTAGATATTCAGCAACATCCTGGAGTTAGTCACTAGTGAGATGATTATTATGGTTCATTTGAGATGATTATTTTTGTGGAGATTGGTGTTTTTAATTCACTGAATGTCACATATTGATGTCTCCAGGGTACCACTGAAAACCAGGGGGCACTAAATGCCAACCCAGTGGTGCAAGGGGTTTGGGTGTTCGCCAATATGAAGCTAATGGTACGGTGTCTGGGGTGCGCGCTGCTGAGGAGTTCCACACTAGCACGAGACAGATATCCAGGGCTCCCTGGTTTTCGACGGTACCCTGCCATCATTAATCTCCCATATATTTAGTCAATTAAAAATACTCCATCTCCACAAAAATAGCCTTCATAATTTATTACAAAGTACTAGAAATCAAAGTAAAGACACCGAAACAGATTCAAAGTAATAATAGATAAATGAATAAGGCAAAATAAGGACCACGGTAAATCTAATGACTGGATGTGCTGTTTCTTAACGAAGAGATCAGGCTTGAGCTCCTGGATTGCCAAGGCTTTAGCTGTGCATAGAATGTTTATTCATCCCCTTTACCCTCTTCTGAGGTCAGTAATATTACAGTGTGATGCTGAAGCGCAAACCTTTGGAAGGAGGAACGTAGCCTCAGTTGATCAAATGTTCTTGTATTAAGCTTATGATAAACTTGCATTTACCTTTTTGGAGTCATATTGCGTAATGTTTTGAGATGTGTATTGGCTTGGTATGGCCAATTTGGCAAGGCCCACAGGAACCAATTATTTTGTAGATACACACAAATGTGGCCCAAAATGGAAGCTTTTCTTTAATACATCCTCGAATCATGTGTCAGCCGGAGAACATAGTGCAAAGTCTCGCTGCATAAAATGCTTTCTTTAATGATCTTGTAACCTGATTTCTCAAAATCTGGGTCATTGTCTTTCCTTGAAATTCGGTATTCATTAAAACTGGCTTATTTAGTACTATCCACGACTTTTCGAGTTGTGATTTAGGTTTAAGATTGATATCACTGAATCTTAACGAGTAACGGTTTTCGATGGATATTCGTTGAAGTTTAGATAGTTCTTCATGAATGTATCATCGCTGCAAATTCATTTGGTCCTAGTTGAGAGTGAGTGGATTAAGTTTCTGCTTCTTCATATGGTGAAACTATTAAAACTCATGTACTGTTAATTTGATATTGGTTTTCTGCAAATCACTCCTGACAATAAACAATCAAGTCTTTCTTTAATAAAATTCCGAGTTTACTACTGATTTCAGTGTGAAGTTAGTCGAGCGATTGTAACTGTTTGACCTACCAGGAAAATGTTCAGATTCACAAGTTATAAATGTATCAATCATTTATCTCTCATACGTATAAAATCACGCAATTGTAGATCGGAGTATAGTATTTTATAAAAAGAGTTATGAAGAAATGATTTAGTATGTGACCTAATTTTGACTCATTGGCAACTCCGTCGGTATTGCAGTAGAAATCAATATTCAATCCCACTTGTACATTGAAATTTCAACCTAGATGTAATTCTCTTAGATAATATTTCGTGATGCCAACATCAAGGTTAATCTTCTCAATATCATCACATAGAAAAGAAATAGTCTCCATTAGGGGAACATTAGTAAGAAATGAATCGACATCTATAGATAAATTCTCAGGACTATAACAGTTTTACTATATAAATAATTTATGAAATTTAACTGACTTAATATGTTTAAGCAGTTTTTTTTCAAGATATAGTTTACATTTGTTAATCAAACAAATGAAATAATGCAATTTTATAGACCTTATACTTCAATTATGTATAAACCAATATTTAAGGTATTGGTTTCAGATAATATTTTGATTAGTTTGAAATAACTTCTGTAAAGTAAGTAATCCAATAATTTGGTATTCATTATAATGATTTACGCTGTGCATGATAGATTAGAATAAGATAAACTTTATGAACTTGTTTAATTAAACATTTATATTTAGATTCCTAGGTTTTATTCTATTTTTCTGAATAATTTAATTGGATTTATTTATTGCCTACAAATAACATTGATGGGGTCCTGAATGCCAGCTATTGAGGAGTCCTATACCTGTACAAATCAGTTGTCTAGTGATCAATGGTTGTCTAATTCAAACCAATTCGGGATATCAAATTAAACGTAGGTGTCTTTACGTTAAAATACATATTTTCATCTTAACTTTATATGGGATATTTCTAACAAGCATTACTAGTAATTTACTTTCACCTACATAAACTACTCATTTATATTTAAAGGGTTTTTAGTGTTTTAACATCAAAGGCAAATGTTCAGATGACTGCAACACAATTTTCAATTATAAGTAAGTAACTTCAGAAATTCTGACATACCTAAAATTCAAATAGTCTCATGTTAAAACGAAAGCTTAAATCAGTTATTAACAGGACGTTTCATGCAGTCAAGGTAATTGTAATTGAAAAGTCTAGGTTATTGATTTACAACCTACACAGCATCTAAACGAATGATCCAAATCTCAGTGATCGCAATCAAATCGGAAACATCCAAACAATCAGTTTATGTGTATGCGTGGACACGCATACAAGGGAGAAGCAATCGTGATCTGCTTGTAAGGATAGCTAAACACATACCTAAATGGCTCCGGAAAAAATCAACTCATCATGTATTACTATACACTTAGTTGAAACAGGCCACAAAATTGATGTCAAATCGTCCTTTGTAGTACTACGTGAGTGTGCCATAGGACTCAACCCCAGGGTTGATTGAAGCTATACGGAAGTTAAATCCTTCCCTTGTGTGTTCAAAAGCAATTTGTACTCCCACTAAACCTACCCTGGCAGAGTGAAATTCATGTTGCTTCTCTTTATTATATTCTTTTTCTTATCTTACACTAATTTATTTAGTTGACCTTTATTCTTCGAAAATATTTATCTTAACAAGTTTATGTGAGATCACACTATTCGAAATATGAAGCAGCTCTGATAAATCTTGTTTTGTTATTGCATCATCAAAAAGTAAATGGATACTACATATATTATCAGGTGGTTTCAGAATGTTGTCAAACATAGAAATGATTAAAAAAACATTAAACTATTAAGTTTCCAGTTATATTTAAATTGGATTGTGACTGGCAAGTGCAATCCAGGACTGCGTGTTTCGTCCTATTTGGGACTCATCAGCTGGATGTGCCTGTATCCCAATGTTGATGTTCACACTGTGATTCGAAGAGGTTTTCTCTAAATTACATATGTACCCGTTGCACAGGTGTAAGTGTTTGGACACAGTAGCCTAGTGGTGAACACAGTGGCGTTTGGCGCGAAGCCAATTCAGTTCGAATCCTAGTGTGAACATCAACATTGGGATGCAGGTACATCTAGTCGGTAAGTCCAAAATAGGACGAAACTTGCGTCCTGGACTGCACTTGCCAGTCACAATGCAACTTAAATATAATTTGTGTATTACTGCTTTATAGAGGCAATCTGCTCAGGATGCACATATGACAACGGAGGTTGACCAGTTTCAGTCCATTACAAATCAATGGGATGCTACAAGCCTATTCTAAAATATTCACTTTTCAGGTCGTAAACCATTAATTAAGGACGAACATATGTCGATTAGCTTCTTTTTGTTAGAAACACTGCTTAACCTATAAAATCACTTAGTAAATAAAAAGATTTCAATACAGACATATTTTTTTAACTTGACATTTAAGTATTTAAACAAATGACTGACTGCACGTTAAGGAAAGATTTCTATTGATGAATGCTATTTACACATACGTTAAAGAAGGTTAATTTAGTATTCTAAACTATAAATCAATGTCACCATCTTATAACATATACGAATAGTTTCATTACATTATTTTATTTTCCCTTTAACATTTAGTTACTTAGACAATTCATAATGTAAGTAGTTCAATAATCAATTGAAGATTATTATTTCAATTTTTGTTTTTGTTTTAGTTAATCACTGACAAAATAGAGTTGATAATATTCTCATATTCAATATGTCATTAGAAGTAAATTGAAAAATGCTAAATTTCAATAAGAATAATATGAATTATTTAATTTGTTAAAATTTTAATCAATATATTGAATAGTAAATTTTTTTAAGTGATTTGTTGCTAAGTTGAATTTCTTTTTTTTTTGTCAAAAGTAACTTAAACTATCAGTTAACTTAAATGTTGTTGGTTAAATTTCCGTGATTAAATGACATTTAGCATTATCATTAAAGAATTTTATTGTATTAAAAATATGCTTTCATCAAGTGTATTCCATTTGAATTTAGGATATTGAACTAATTTCATAACAAAAATTCCTATTGTATGTAATGAACTATAGTTAGCGAATTCAAATTGACAGTTGGTTTATACAGTAACAGCATTAAAAATTGCATCTATAAGTTAAAATTACCATCTATGTTTGTGAATATAGGCATATATACATAACTAATGCATATGACAGGAAGCGAAACCGTATGAATTATATAGAGTCCCAGTAAAAATGACTCTCATGATGTATCAACGTAAATACTTTCAAGACTACAGAATTTTTATTTAACCATGTTCGCGCCTACATATAATTCATATTTCTGTTTATATTCATATTTGTATGCATAAAATATTATATACATTGCAGGATGTACATCGACGTCTTCATCTGAACTTTGAATAAATGACCGGATGTGTCATTCCATATCGATAAATATTGGAATGTTTATTTATTAGCCTCTTAGTAAACTATTGCCCATCAACTTTAATTGTAAACAGTATAGCAATCGATAACATTTATTCTTAAGATTTTATCTTATTTTCTAGACTATAATATTTCACGAATCGATTATCAAATAAATAATCATAACCTGTTCATTGAGTTCAGCACCGTAACTTCGTTTACCTCAAACCACAGGCATAAAACTAACTGGCCTTAATGAAATCACTTCATGAAATTATGACAATATGGAAAATCGCGAATTATCTCTAGACACAAGAGACAGAAATGTGTTAAGATTTCCAAAACTAGGGTTAGAAACCCAAAAATGGAACTTAACACACTATTCTACCACAATAGATCCATGAAGATGTATAAAATATTCCATCATTCAAAACCCCAATATTGTAATCAAACTGCCAATAATTGCTTTTTTTATGAATGACACCTTCTGGATAAAATTCAAATAATTACAAACAAAACTGGCACAGCATTTTGAAAATAAACCTTTTCTTCCAAAGTATAAATTGTCTGAAAACCTGTTATTATATTTCTTAATGATGATTTTAAAACCGACATACCTCTACGTCTCACGGTACTCAGGACCCCTTCAAGGTGATAAATCTCAATCCATAAATCATAAGCAAATCATAGGTAGTTTGACATGTTACATTCTTTCTACGTTTCCACTACTAAAAAAGCACTGACACGTCTTAGAAAGAAAAATAATTCTAGTAATAATACGATTAGTGGAAATCACTTTTCACACTCTAAGTTAAACTGTGTACATGACTTAATATTTCTGTTCAATATTTATGTATAAACACAAAATTACTGGTTGCCAACATTTAATGTCGTAACAATGTCAATCATACCACTTAATATACAAGCATCCTGGAAGCAGTTCACAATTTATTACTACCATGCAATTTCGCAAATTACCAAACCAAGCAAATCGACTCTGGATTTCTCATAAATGTTAACTGATCTCAACTTACATTTTGTCAACTGTTCGTAGTTCTTTTCATTCAGTGTTTTCTTTCCACTACATAATTCCGTAAATAGTTTATTCTTTGTTAGTAACTCGATTTGTCTACAATTTCCACTTATACATAATATTCATATGCAACATTTCTATTAGCCATATCAACTTTACTCGGATCTTTCACTCCATCATAACTCTACATTTTTGATCTCAAACCAGTAGCATTTAAAAGTATGTAAATCTTTTATTTGGAAATATTTATTTGAAATATTATAGGTTGTGCAGAGCTGATGAAAACCTGACTAGCTAAACTGAATTCATCTTATTCTACCTAATTCTTTGTTTTTCGCTCTCCTCAAATTATCACAGGGAACTAAGTATATGAAATTTTTAAATTTTTCAGGCAGTTGTTTACCACATAACAAATTAAATATAAAAATTTCAGCAAAAATGTATCTGTCATTCACTTTAATGTCTCATCTACCGACACACAATATATTTAGAGTGCAAACTAAACTGAACAAACTAAACCGTCACATGACTGGGTTAACCCATTCTTCTATGACAAATATTTTGAAGACAAGATTGTGAAATGCACGTGATGCAGCTCATATATCTTTTCTACATAGTAGGTGGAAACCGTGTGGACGTAGTGGATTCAACTCTGTAAGTTTGCTTGCACGGAAAGGAACAGATAGTCTTCAGAAGACTATTTGACACTTCTAGAAAATCATATCCTTACGTAGTTACAAGATATAATCACTTAGATGTCCAGTTTCTTGAAATGTGATGGATAAATAAATTTTGCCACCTATTAGTAACAGACATTCACCCCTAACAATCTTTTAGTAAGCTAAAGAACCGGTTTTAAGGTGCAACAAAAGTGCTATTTGATAAAACGGTGGATTACTTATCGTCCCTATAATGGTTTGCGTGATGTAGGTGCGCAACCAATACATAATTCGTGCTCTTCATGGACCGTTTATAGCAAGTTATCTCATAAAAATATAACCACTATAGATAAAAATGTTTGTTAAACAGACTCACTGACGATTATGAACGCCTTAAAATATTAAGCTTTTCATCACTCAACAAGCGGATTCTCAGGTATCATCTATTTGGATTTACCAAAATTATATACAAGTCATAAAATATACAATAGTTATAACACATGTCATTATTATTATTTCTGATTATTCCGTCATTCATTTGAACACACCGAAAGCACATTACAAGTTGGTGAAAAAAAATCATCTTTAATAAACAACATTTCGGCGTTTTTTTAATTTTTACAAACAGTACTTATGCTAAGTCAACATTATTTTTTGAATTGACTTACTGTGCTAGCAATCCAAAAACTAGAAGATTAACAATTATTATACTACCTGATTTTCTAACTGCTATCAATTGGCTCTAGTTTCAATGGAAAATTAGACCTGAATAAGATCCAATTAACTAATCGGTAAAGTGTGCGTTTCCTTGACATTAAAACTAACATCCCATTTTATCACATTATCGACTAATGTACTGAATGTTTTGATATATGGTCTAACTATCAGCATTAAGGTAAATACAGTAACGTTGGCTAGCAGTGAACTGTTTTCTTATGCTACTAAAGCATTTCTGAACAAATGCAAAATACAAGTAATGTTGAATCTTTTTCAGGACTTAATGTTTTACAAAAAATTTCGAAACCGCCATAAAATTTCATATTATTTTAAAATATTTCACATAATTTCAATCCTCATTTTGTGTTACTTTCTAACTGAGCAAATAATCAACTCAATATTAGTGTTTTTTAAACAAGATATCTATTTATAAGTATATTTTTGTAGTTACTTGGTTGCTTAGTTGCAATAATATGACATAATGCGAATTAGAATAGGTTTTTTTTATTCATAAGACAGATCTGCATTTAAATCAATTGTTTCTATTATTTGGGAAGTTTTATTAGAAAACATATGGTATCTATGACCAGAGTATCATATACTCTAATGACTATTATAATAAGACTGTAACAAAACCAACTAGAATGTTACTAAGCATAATTCATACTTTAATTAATATTTATTTAAGTTTAATAATTTCATGTCATAACTACTCTTATAACTATTTAAATAAGTTTCCTTTTCTCCTGGTATAAAATGACCCATGCTTCAAACTTAGGCACATGTTGAAACTAAAATATGTAACAAATGGAATGAATTCTCAAGCGTTTAATTCTGAATAACTAGTTCTTTTTTAGCGGATTACAGTATACTTAAAGCATTTGAAACATTTACAGTCAAAATATACCAAGGACTGAACAGATGTTCTTTAAAGGGAAGTTTTATAAAAAAAGAGTTGTAGATGATGTTTCTTGTATACAATGAATCATTAGTATCTCAGCATATTGTACATGATTTTTTATCACGGAACTAAAAGTAAACTTTATAATCTTAAAGATAAAATGGTTTTAATTATTCAGCACTAAAATAGAAACTACTTGCCATTTCCATACATTTATCTTCCCTGATGTCCATCATTCACTTAGTTAAATATTTTTGAATACAGTTACTTTTCAATACAAATATTTCAGCCTACACTCTAACATATTTAAGTACACAAATTGTCTGATGTAAGCTACTGGTTTAGGTTATTACAACTTGTCTTACTAAATACCAATATATTAGTCCACTAAGCGTTGAGGATATGGTTTAATGTGGAAGTCATTTAGTCTCATCAGTATAAACAATTGATATTTAATATCGTTTGTTATCAACAGATGCTAATAATACTAAAAACTGTTGTCCTTATATTCTTACTGTGCTCGTCTGTATTCTGTGTGTTCATTGATTAATAAATACCTAGAATCCAAGTTAGATTCAATTTCGGTCATTTATGTGTTATATTTTTTTCAATAATTATACACTGGCGCCATCATCAGAGTTACTCTACCATTAATCAAAACTTACATAAAGAGAACTTACTCTTTTGCTGTTTTTACGTTATAATTGTTTCTGTTCACTTAATAAATGTTCGCTTCAGTGTAAAAATTTAACTCCTTTCTTTATTTGCAATTTTAAGCTCCCAGTAACTACAAGTAATTTATGTATCAACTTATTTATTCAAATATAAGTAGGTGCCAAATGGCTAGAAATATAATAATGCAAACAAATAAAAGCGGAAGACGACCATAATCGGAAGATAAATGTTTAATTAGAGAACTAGGAAACTGTGTGGGAAATAAAACAAAGAAGGATTTCTTTCTATCGAAGAAGATCTCTTCACGTTTATGAAAGTTTATTAAACAGCTGCAGTAGAAAATGTATTGGTTTATATCCTGAGCCATATCTGCTAAGGTCTGTTTATTAGTACCACCTGTAGTACAGCAATCATATAGTTATAATAGTTTGGCCAAAGCCGTCCCTTTGCAGCTTTCCTTCATTACACAGTGCCATTTTATGCACGAATTACCATTAAATAACAGTGTCCAGTGTCAATTTTCATGGAAAAACCAATTAATTATTCATCACAGGAAACACCGATCCAATTAAACCACTGTGGCAATTCGAATAACAGGTGAATAATTGCTATTTTTCTTCGTCACATGCTGACCTTCACTAGAGAATCCCTGAAAACAAGGGACCGCTGACAGATCAAAAGCAACCTTTTCTATATAGTTATCGAAACTTTCGACTAGCCTTGTCATAAATTGACTACTACTCGTCATATAGAGAACCATACGAACACAGATGGTACAATATTTCCAAAACTTGACGAAGCCACAGATTTAAGTATTTCAAAACCGTCACATTGATCAAAATGTCATCACTGAGCTTGATATGCATTCCTGAACCCTAATATTACGAATATTGTTCTGTTACTAGATATGTGCAATCACTGGGAGACAACAGAGTTGTTGGACATCATCAGCTTAAAGATATCAGGGTTCATAAGAACGGAAAGGAACTGTCTCCAGCAAAGCAATATAAACCAAAGCATTTACAATCAGATTATGTAACGATAGGCTAAAATTGGCATAATCCGATCTAGTTTTGACTATACAAAGATTAATTTTCTTCGTCACAACCTCCACCAGCAGTCAGGCAGCTATGTAAATATAAAAACTTTTCGACTACATTTATCAGGATTGGTAGGACTACTGATACTAGTGAAATTTATTTAGTTGAATCAGACTCCGTTTCTGCAAGAGATAATTGATAGAATCGACTGATTATAAGTGCTCTTGTTCCAAATGATAGTCAGAATTGCTCAAAAATGCAATTATACTTATTGTGTATGTATCACATTCACTATCACATCTATATGAAGTAGGCTCTTATTACATAAAATAATAACGAGTATTTAGGTAACTACTGGTATTCACTGCAAATAAAGCAATACCATAAAAATATAAAAACATAAATGCAAAAGTATAATATAGAGTAAGTTATTTAAAAATACTATGATGTAGTTTTCTATACGTAACAAATTATCCAACCTCCTACAAACTAGACTAGACTACATAAACTTACCTGAAAAGGAGCAGTATGTCATTCTAACAAGCAAGCCCTTATCTAGATCATTTTTTACTGATATTTTATTTAGGTTATTATTTTGTCTACAAATCTTAAATAATGTTTCATATACTAAAATATATCATAATTCTAGTCATGTTTAAATGACGCAGTATTTCTAAACGTCTGCTTTGGTATAACCGGAAAGTAATTTAAATAAAATAACACTTTAGATTGCTTGATTGATGAAAGTGAATACAGCATATACGATATTCATTGACGGATTTTATCTTCACATTTTCTAGTGATCTAGTCTATCATTAATGATAAAGAATAAGCCAGAATATCATATTCTGTATATATTAAAAGAAATGACATATCTTTGTTCTAACTGAAAATATGCCATATAATGATGGTGCGAATATACTCTTGGAATTCGTTATAACACATTTGAAATTATGCGATAAAACATTCACAGAGTGAAAATACAATGAATTAAGCTTATTTATTTTAACTGATTATATTTTAGCAATAAAAGGAAATTTAAGTATTTCTTTTGAGTCACTAATTAACCGATGAGATAGAGTTTTTAATCTTTTGCAGAAAAATGTTTGGCAGTTTAACTACCTGAGAACTAGCTTAGAGGTCGATTCCTTATGTTCATACATAGAATAAAGTAAATTGAGCATAAAACAGAAGTTAATCAAAACTATTTGACATGTACGAATGTTAGCTTCTAAGTAATCCATTAATTCAATACTCACTTAGAGATATCAATTGAGGATTATATATGTGTATAGTCGAGTTACAAACTAAAATAAAACATTAATAAAACTACTAGTAAGCTGATTCTGCTCATCAATATACATTTTAATTCGTATGTTTGAATAATTACAAACCGTTTCATTTTTTTTCTCCTTAAGTGCTATTATCTTTCAGCTATGTGTATATGTGCATTTTTTTCAATTTTCCTATTGCACATATTTCCCTTAGTAACTTTGATTTAATTGACAGATAAAGCAAGAAAATGTAATTTCACTCTTTTAATTTACAACTATTCATGTCAATCATATTTTGTTATTAATAACTGTAAAATTAAATTTCATTATGATACTTTTGTTCGGAATGAACATAGATGTTTATAAATAAATGAAAAAAAAAAGGCACTGCACTTTCAATCTACTAAGAAATTTTTCTTTAAGTAAGTTCACTCTTCATACTTTTAAAAGGAATCAAAAACCTATGAAGATGTTTAATTTTATTTAGAATGTGAATAATTATGTTTGTCAACTAATTTATCATATGGTTTTATTTTCATATTTGTTAGGTAATTAAAAAAATGATTATTAATAAATGATAATTATTCCTTTGAGTTGAAAAGCTATAATGATCTATTATTCTGTATTTATTATTTGTATATGAATGTAGTGACTTACTATTGTCATAATTTATGTTACTATCAAATGCGTTAAAGATCGTTTACTAGTGTTTACATCATTGATCGCTACTGTGAATACGCATTTAATACATTTCAAAATAGTCATCTCATAGTTTGTTACTATATGTCAGCGAGAATTCCTATTTATCTCTACTAAATGTGAACGGAACATTTCGTTTTGTACTTATTGGCTCTAGAGTATCAGACGAATATTTCGTCTAAAATATGAATATTTTGCCGTAAATGCTAATGAAGTTGAAACTTACTAACCGGTTACGTAGTCATTTATCTTCAAACACTTCCGTAAAACGCAACTAGGTGCTAACTTCAGGTATAAAAATGAATGTTAATTAAGAAAAGCTTTTGAATATGAAAGCAACTAGTTAAACAAACGGATAAGTAAGATGAAATTTGAACATATGGACACACCAAGGTTCACACTACCTTAGCAGTGTAAAAATAAACGCAATTATGCTCTCATTTACAAAGTAATGGCTTTTGCCGCCAAACTAATCTTAAAGAAGATATATGTTTGTCACTCTCAGGGGATACGGTTGCGCTAAATAGATTGCAGGCTGCTACACTAACTCAAAACTCAGGTTAAGCGCTGCTTAAACTGTCAATAAGAAGCGATTTTTCATGTCTCCAGTGATAAATTAAACCAACCGTTACACACAAAAATATAATGAACATTCAGTTTATGAAAATCCTAATCAATAGTTTTATTGGATTTTACCATAACTATAATGTGAATATTTTAGACACCACTCCCATTATAAATCTATTTATCTTGCGTGAGTATACTGCATTCATCGATGTTCTGAATATATTTCCCCTTACGTATTACCTTGTTATTGTATATGAATCTGTTAATTCTATTTCTCTAGATTTGTATTTTCCAGTATGACGTGGTCAGCAACATGATAAATAAAACACTGGTTTTCATCCATAAATGAGCCACCCCCTTGAAAAGTGTGTTTCATTTAGTTTATCTAAATGGTTTTAATCACGCTCATTCTATTTTAGATAATCAGCGTTCACCTGACTTAACCTTATTGGCCACTTATCAGCGTAAATTCATATCAGTATCCCATCTCCCATCAGAAGTTAATGATACACCGTTTAAAACAACTCTGTAGTGAAAATGTCAATTAGATTATGAACAGTTGTAGCATTCTATCAGTAACTAGGGGGGGGGAGAGGCGAAACGACAACTCGAGTTACAATAACAGGATGAAATGTTTTTATATGACATAGCTTAGCTACAACAAACTAACTTTAATTCTAGATGATTTCAATAAACTAAACAAGCAAATAAAGCTACATTTATGTGTAAATACTTATTGAACTAGTAAAACCAACAAGTACGTTGAATATCAGCCGTTATTAGGTTTACGTTAGTTCTGGATAAGGATGAAACTAATCATCATTCATAACAATCAACTGTTTATTCAGACTGCCTTTAATTTATAAACACTACATACAGATAACTTATAAATGGAGGTGAAATAATTTTTTAAGAAGACCTAATATTTACCTTATCTGTTCTGTCATTATGTCTATTCATTTTATGTATATTTAGAACAAACAGAAGAAATTGTTGTTGCGTAATCTAAGAATCCTTTAAGATAAAGTAAATAACATCATATTGAATATAACTAGTATAATAAGTTATGTAAGTTTCAAAATATAAACCAGTCATTATTATACTTGAATAATCGCCTGTAGAAGTAAATCCTAATTAACGTTTTGATAGTGATTCGTGTGAACAAAACGATAAGTGAATAAGCTCTATGTTTATAATTAACTTTAACAGTTATGTTTTTGCTACTTGTTTTATTTGAATCGGACTAAACATTCACTTGAAAAACAGAAACCATGAACTCTTGAAAGACAAGTAAATAAACTCACCTATAAAATCAGCTTTAAAATCTGTCCCTACTGAAATGGCATTCGTATCAGCATTACTGTAACTAATTGTTATGATCACTTCCGATACTTACAATCATTGTTTTGGAATATGTAACTATTACATTCTTCAATGTTTATACTATGAAAGTAGATGAAAAATGACTTCTATTACAGTATATTAAATGAATTTACAGTTAATATTTAAATGCATATTGAGTCTTTTAATTTTACTAAAAAAATAGTTCATTAAACATTTCCAATAAAAGTTGATTCTATTATTCATAAACATTTAAATTGTGTATATATGCAATTACTATAGGCAAGAAGTTGAAAAAAACATACTTCCGCTTAAGCAATCTAAAGTAATGACCTGAATATGTTTTACAAATGTATCTGGATGATGAGTCTCAAATAGGATAAAAATAGAGTCTTGAATTCCACATGCTAGCCATATTCTAAATTAAAGTAATAACAGTTGATTTAATCAATCACCATTATTACTCTTCACTAATATAAAAGGCATTATTAGAATAATCAAGTCTTAGAAAAAAAGGCTCGAAAAATATAATGAACATTCCTTCGTAAGTTGCTTTCTGTCAGATTCCTCAAAGATATTCTAGACTAGTAGAATGAATTTGTATATTCCCGTTGATTTGTTATAGACTGAAGCTGGTCAGTCACTGCTGCTATATGTGTACCCTGAGCGGATTGCCTCAATATAGCGAATATTCACAAGTATCATTTAATTTTGATTGTGACTGGCAAGTAGGAATCTAGGAAGCGCGTTTCGTCCTATTTGGGACTCATCGGCTGGATGTACCTGCATCCCAATGTTGATGTTCACAGTGGGATTCGAACCAATTAGCTCATTACACAAACTTGACTGTCTGGATTCAGTAGTCTAATGGTGTACGCGGTGGCGTTTGACACGAAACGGAATGAGTTCAAATCCCACTGTGAACATCAATATTGGGATTCAGGTACATCCAGCCGATGAGTCCCAAATAGGACAAAACGCGCGTCCTGGATTTCAGTTGCCAGTCACAATCCAAATTAAATATTCTAGACTACTTATATCCTTTAAATTTTGTTACTTATCCTCCATCGTCAACTAAATTATTTTGCTATCTATTTTAGGCTACTTAAATTAAGCATTTTTACTCTGTAGTATTTATTCAACCGATGATGATATTCATTTAAACTTCTAATACTTGAAAATAATTGCTTATAGAATACTAATGAAGTGCTTAGATGAACACTCAAATACATGCAGAAATAAAATAGATTTTGTAATAAACAATAAACAAGGTGTTGTTTAAATAGACTTTAAGAAGCAAGAACTTGAATATTTACAAACAATAAAACTGTAATTCTGCATTTGTCATTTTACTAAGTAAATAATGAAATGTTAATATCTTGAACTGAAAACAGGAAAATAATAAGCTAACAAGAAAAACAGAGAAAAATTCATCAAATTCATCTTCAAGAGTTATTTCAAAAAAATATCTGATGATAAATGGTAAGTAAGTGGTATCTAAATCTCTGTATCAATGACATTCGTTTAAGTCTCCAGTTTTCGAAGAAAGTTAAACCAGAAAAGATGTATTTATATAAAATGGTAAATAAGTAGATACTAGTTTTAATTGAAGCTAATGAATTTTTTATTTATCCGTGCACGGTGAACAGCCTAGTAAATATATGCACTTCTATACTCAGCCACAATCTAGCATTGTAAGATGAATGGATAGTCATAAGTCTTAAGTAACAACAGTTCGTCTTCCTGTAGTCAGCCTTAACAAGATCTATTTTCTTCTGAGGTACTCCTTTCAGTGACAGGCACTGGCAAAGGAACTCTGAGTTTACAAAGTCAAATGCTGTTTTAAAATCAAGAAAATTCACCATTATAGGATTTCGATGAGTATGTCTCTATTCTTTGGCCAGGAGAATACTAAATATTTGATCAAAACGACATGATTGATTTCATTAGATTACATTTCACATTTAGGCCATGCATTAATTGTTCACGTATAAATACTTTAGATTTGTTTTGACTATTATTAGAACATTTCAGCTTAAGCTGAATACGCTAATCTAAAATGCCAACTCATATTAAAACCTCAGCATGCTTGACACATATACTTAAAATGAATAACAATCGTACTGTTGATATCCAATCGATCAATCAATCGATTAATCCCTGTTACCCCATGTGGAGCATAGGCCGCCGACCTGCATTCTTCAACCAACTCTGTCCTGAGCCTTCCTTTCCAGCCTTTCCTAAGTGTTCTCGATTCTCTTCATGTCTGTCTCCGATTCCCAATACAATGTTTTCTTGAGTCTTCCTCTCTTCCTTTGGCCTTCAGGAATTCCATGTTAGAGCTTGTCTTGTGACACAGTTTGGTGATTTCCTTAAAGTGTGCCCTATCCACCTCCAAGCGTTTTTCTCTAATTTCTTCTTCAGCTGAAAGTTGATTTGTTCTTTGTCCATAGAAGGTTGTTTCTGATAATAACTGGCTGACGAATCCGAAATATCCTACGCAGACAGCTGTTTATAAATACTTATATCTTTTGAATAATGCTTTCGTAGTTCACCAAGTTTAAACTCCATACAACAGAACTGTCTTCTTGTCTGTATTGAAAATTTTGACTTTAATGTTGACTAACGGTTGGTTTGAGTTCTAAATGTTTTTTCAGTTGTAGAAATGTTCCTATCGCCTTTCCAATCTGCGCCTTTACATCTGCATCAGACCAGACCCTCGTTGTTTATCGATGATGCCGCCCAAGTATGTACAGGTTTCTACATCTTCCTGAATTTCTCTGTCAACTGAAATCGGGTTAGTGTGTGTTGTTTCGTATCAAAGGATCTTGCTTTTACCTTTGTGTATGTAGAGGCCTACTGCTGCTGAGGCTGCTGCTACCTTGTCCATCTTCATCTGCATTTGTTGCTGTGTGTGGGATTGAAAAGTTAGGTTAGTCATCTGCAAAGTCCAAATCATCTAGTTGCATTGATTTTGTCCACTGTATTCCAAAATTGCCTTGAGATGTTGAGGTCTTCTTCATGCTAACCAGTAAAAACTTATATAACTACTATTAATATCAACTGGTTAGTTAACCTTGATACTGCTAACTAAAAATATATAAAATACGACATATAATTATTATCACATCACAAATGCAGTATTTGCAAATTTTCTAGTCATTATGTAAAATGCTGATATCACGAATTGATCTGAATTAGAAATAGGACGAAACAGCTTTCCAGTGCTTCCAGGTGATCAATGGTTGTCTGGTTCAGATCAATTCGTGATATCAGCATTAACCAATTAACAATCTCCACAACAACCACCTTAATTGTAACCCATTATGTAAAAGTTAAATAGCTCTTCAACAATTTATAGATATCTAAATAACAACTTCAAATTTCTTGTAAGCTTGTATCATAGTTTGCTATGATGACAAATGAATCAAGATGGTAACGACTGAAGGTTCTCAGTACTTATTAATGTAGGAGTATACTTATATAGATTTAGTTTATATGAAGATATATATATATATATATGTCATCTCATTATAATTCAGAAAATACATTCCGGTGACAAGTGACAATTTCTTCACTTTTTCGTTAAACTAAAAAATTTATTGCAAAAATAAACATGAATAAAAAGTTTACTTTTTGAATGATTTCAAAAGTCGAATAAAAACACTTCTAAACTTTAACATGACGTTTGACAATCAAAGAGCCGTACATTGAATAAAACACATACAACTTGTCATTGCATTATTGTATTTTCTGTTTAGCTTTTTGTTTCTCTATAATAGGCTAACAACTTATTTTATGTTGTATGTAAAGTCAATGCAAAAAGTTTAAACATAGAAAATATGAAAAATATTTTTAAGTCATTTTTTTTAATTTCTATTTCTTCAAAGTGTTAAAATAACTTTATAGTTAATTTGAAAGTATGTCGACTACTTCAGTTAATAGGGATTGTATTAACAACATTTACTTCTATGGCTATTTGTGCTGTACAAACACTTTGATTAGCTTGAATGTGTATGCGTAAAATTTCTTAGTTATATCATTTGCAGAGCTGATCGTGTATATTAATAACATTAATGTTAATCAATCAGTCAATGCCTGTTACTCCATGTGGAACATAGACTGCCAACCAGTATTCTCAAACTAACTCTGCCCTGAGATTTCCTTTCCACTTCGTCTCAAGTACTCTTCATTCCCTTCATGTCTATCTTCAATTCCCGACTCAATGTGTTCTTGAGTCTTCCTCTTTTCCTTTGGCCTTCAGAATTCCAACTGGTTATCTATAATTAAGTAATCATATAACTAAACGAATAAATTGTTGTGTATATAGAACCATGCATATTAGCATTGCATTGGTGTTTCTAAATTTTGAGAAATAAAGAAAACTAACTTCTGCGATATACAGTAACGTGCACATTATTATGAAATTAATAGAGATCAACAAAGGTACTGTAATATGGTAAATAGAAATACAGTCAAAAGTGAGGCTATTAAATCACCATATATTGCTAATGAAAAGTAAAAATCAGTTTGAGTGAGAAGATATAATTAATAACCTAACAATTTGACCATCTATAGAAGTGTCATTTATTGTCAGTTTGATCAGTGACATCAGATGAAGTATCAAACAAATTGCTGTGTATATATTGTTCAACAAATACATGGTTTTTCAAGAAAAGATTATATATGTTATCACGTTTTTCTTTCTGCGCATAAACTGATACTGCTTTTTTCCTTTTATTATTCCGTTTCTATTGATATCCTTTAAAGTTGACTTCTAGGGCTTGCTAACACGTATGAGATGAACATTATCAATCCTAACATTGAGCAGGTAAGTCAACAGAGAAACAATTTTAGTTGAGTCGAGGCGGTTTCTGGGTGAATGGCATTAGATTTCGTTGTTTGTGTCAGTCACAAATTGATCTCTGTTGGAAACCAGTAAAAACTAGGAAACATTAAAGAACTGTTTCTTCCTCGTAAGAGGCTTTTCAGCAGTGCTCTCGCTTGCCAAAAATCTGATACAGAAGCCTCAGGCCTTACAGCAAATGATTAACTATCACCACCACTGGGTCGGCATCCGATGATAAAATTCACATTTCAGTTATATGATTGATTTTCAACAACACAGAAAAAGAATGAACAATTGTTAAAAGTGCTTATATAATTTTCATGACTTTGCATTTCTAAACGTATTTTATAGACATCAATACAATAATCCATGAAAAATAAGTCTGATATGATAAACATTATGGATTGGGTGGATGCAGGTACATCCAGCCGATGAGTCCCAAATAGGACGAAACGCGCGTCCTGGATTCCACTTGCCAGTCACAATACAAATTAAATAATTATGATTGGGTGTTGTGGAGATTTTCATCACATTGTTGACACAATTTTCATAGATAATTTTAACTTTTCAAGATCAATTTAATGAACCTTTAACACAGAACGTTTAATAGACATCGAATATCAATATATTTTGTCAAAGTTCACACTAGAACAAAATAGTTGTCTAGTGCTCCTTGGTTTTCAATGGTACCCTTCCAACATCAATCTGCGACATATACAATCAACTGAAAAAGTTCTAATGAATTTAATCATCTTTAGAGTCATTATAAACCTCAATCTACAACGATATCTCATGAGTACATAGTCTTAAATTTATAGGTGATTAATTTACACTGATGTGTGTATGAAGAAATTTAACTGAACATTAGTGTACAATTATTATTAGTTATGTAATGATTAAAATAACTAGTCTCCTTATAATTACTATAAACAATTTACACCTTTCACCAATTATGATTAGTTATGTAATCCACCTGTTTTATTTTAATTGTTAGTTCACATAAATTACCTTCATCGGTTTAATAATGTTCATATTCACATATAAATACTGTTGTGTATTAAAGTAGAGTCTAATAATGCTCTAATTGAAAACAATATTGTTCGCTTATATGTGTTACTTCTAATTTTTAACATGATATTACATAATACTAGTAAAGATTGCAACATTTTGATAAGATGAATGAACCATATAAATTAATTTGTTCAAATTTAATTCATATTACACATATTCACATTATAAATCAAATTCAAAGGATTACCATGAATGAGGAAACATTTAAAGAAGCTTGTACCTTTATTAATTGTGATTACTAAATTGAAGAAAGCTATACCGAATTCCCAGGAGGTATATTAGAATAAGATACATTATCTTAAAACCAGGTACTTTCATATTCATAAGTTTCCTCATAATAATCTTAGAAATATAGTAAGATATTTAAATTCATTTATGAAAAGACTTTTTAATATTCCTAAGTTTAAAAACTAAACTAGACAGTCTTGCCTTAAGAAAAATCTATTCATTAACTCTTTCAGATTTTTGTTTCTTTTCAATGATTATGAACTCGTTCACTGAAAAAAAACCAACAGACATTATTTAAGTAAAATCGTTTTAATTAAGTTTAAAGTTTGTACGATTCATATCTCGTAGTCAAACAATTACCAAATAGACATTCATTCGGTACAGATATACATTTACGTACTACTGTCATAAATTAATGTTGAAAAGTAAAAGCAAAAAAAATTTATTTGATTTCTTTTCGACAAAAAATTGTATGTCAAAGTTTTGAGACTAGCTTACATCATATTTAATATCCAGACATATCATGAATAATATATATTAGCTTAGTAGGATGGCATTAGTTATATTATGCTCTCTTAACTAGATAGTGTAATAGTGAAAGCTTCACAGTCATTCTGGATGACTTCGAATCTGCATTTATTTCTGTGTATGTGCATATTGATGAATGTATGTATGATCAACATTAGAACCTGACACATGTGTGCATCCGTCGAAGTTCTTATACAACTATAGCACCGCAAGATTAACACCACATTAGTAGAAGCAGAAGTGACTTCAATTATAATGGTAATATTATTAATAACAAAGAGTGTAAACATATAGGATATGGTTCAAGGAGTGCGGAAAGAAAATTATGAAATAATTTAAAGCTCACACATTAAGGAAGGACAATGAATGGATACATCTGCACAATTGTGACCAATTCTGAACCATCTCAATCTGTGTTTCTAGCCACTGTTTACGGTATTCGCGAGGACTCCAACCAAGTAGCCTGCAGCTACCGAAACGACTCAAACCACCAGTCGGTGACTTCATGGACTGATGCCATGTTTTAGTTTGGTCTCAACTAACTTCCTTCCATCTTGCACTTATATAAGCCAACATAGCGCATCGAGGTAGACAGTGATTCGGCATATGTAACACATGCCCCAACCACCTCAGTCGATGAAGATTCACTACCTCGTCGACCGATTTACCACCTTTGCCTAATACTCGTCGTCTAACCTCGTTATTACTTACCCGGTGATCCCAGTGAACGCAAGCGATGTTTCGAAGACATCAATGTTAAAAAAATAATAACCTTCGAGTGTCGTCTACTCTTAATGGCCATGTCTCACATTCATGCAATAAGACAGAGCGAACTGCTGGACAGTACACTCTTCCCTTCGTTTAGAGATGAATATCTCATCTACGCCATAGGTGACGTGAGTTGGTGAAAGCCAAACGAGCTTTTTCAATTCTCACTGAGATTTCGTCAGACTTCGACCAACCCAATAGGGCTAATAAGACTTTCAAGATAAGTGAGGTAGTCGACTAGCCCAACTACCTCACTCCTTATCTTTAGCCCAGGTGTTGACGAAGACCGGTCCTAGAGCAATAGTTCGTATTTAAAGGAAGAGAAATGCATCCCAAATATGGTTGCATTGGTGCTCATTGCTATCAACAGATTCTGCATCTTATCAGCGTCTTCGCTAAACAGGACTATGTCGTCTGCATATTCAATAAGTGTATCTCGTGGTAAAAGATCAATTCCTGAAAAGTCAGACGATGAGAGTGCAATTTTCAACAGTAAATCGACTATGAAATTAAACAAAAATAGAGACAGTGGGCAGCCTTGATGGTTACAAGTTTGAATGAGTTCGCCATAAGCTCTGACACGACTAAGTGTTTAAGTTAAAAGCCTTAACAAGATTTGTGTATTTCTGGGGTACTCCTTTCAATGAGAGACACTGCCATATAACTTCTCGGTCTAAAGAGTCAAATGCCGCTTTCAAGTCAAGAAAGACAACCAATGTCGGGCGCCGTAATGTATGTCTATGTTCTAAAACCTGACGAATGATGAATATTCGGTCGTATACTGATGAATAGAAATATGTGTATGTAGTAGGAAAGATGTTAAATATAGTGATTTCTTATAGTCAATCATATCAAAAGAAGAATTTCGACTGCAAATATGAGAAATTTTAACTGTACTGAAATTTCATTTCAGTCGTTTTCACGTCAACTGAAGTACACATTAGTTGTTTGGAGCTTTCGCTCACTTAATAGATACCTATGTACCTAAAGGTTAATCCGGACAATCAATTTGATTTAAGTTATTAGACCTTTTCAGTCTGTTGGGAAGCAAGACTACTGCGAATAATCTCAAGATAATGTCAGTTTGTGCTGAAAACATCCTCAAATCGTATTTTTGAGCCTACAGCAAGTGTGCCACAAGTATATGACGTTAATTTGTATTCAGAAATTCAGCTGATGATGATTATTACAGTCTATTTTATTTCTCCTTCATAATATTTAGGAATTACATTGTTTGACTGCAATTAAATTGTTGCTGTAAAATAAATAAATGGAGTCCTAGTAGCACAATTTTTTCCAACTAATGTTGAAACTATTCTTAAAGATCCCACTATATACCTATATTACTAAAATAGAAGGTAATCATAACTTACCTAACTCAATGACGTAATTTCTGTAGTCATTTATTTCAATTCGCCTTATTTTATAAACCCTGATCGAGTCGTTTTCTAGCTACAAGCTGTAAAGATAATGACCCACCGCGAACAATTAGAACAGATAATGAATATATTCAGTGACGAAGACCAAATGCTTTATAAGAGAGTCATTCATCACAGTTGCATCAAACTATGGTGTTTTCGACAATTTTTACTTAGTATGTAATCTGTTTTTTTCAAATTGAAATAAAACCAAATCTACAGCGTTTATTCAAAACTCCAAAGACAAAGTTCAATGTAATGTACTGATATCATTCATTTTTCTGAGATTTTAAACTTTTCGGTGTAAAATTATCTTCAAACTGAAGAACTAGATGCTTACCTTAAAGGTAATTTATCAAGTCTACCACAAGTCAAGATTCGAATAAGATTTTTAAAACTTGTGGTTGTTTAGATTAGTTGTTTACACAAGGTGTCGATTTCATGGAAAAATTGTGTAAAGACGTCTAATAACTACATTACAGCAATATAGTTTAAAACTAACATTCACTAGTATGTTTTTACAAATGTGGATAACATGTAATTAACCGGTCGTAATATGATGTGAAAGCAAATGCGTGGTTGTAATACAGCAGTCAAAAGAATACTAAAACTCTAGTTGTACATGAAAGGTGATTGATTTTGAAATGTACTATTTTACATGATTTAGCTTTACTGAATATTAAGTAGAAATGAGTAATTCCATTATCAAAAACATTTACATCACAGTTTAGATTAGGCTACATAAGGATTTTAGAATATTTTCCATTATGAAAGGGAAAAGGTTACTATTATAAAATGTACTTGTTAGTTTCACTTCATACTTAATGGCTTCTAAGCGTCAAGAAAGTGGTATCATTAAACCGAATACACGTGCATAACTAAATATGTTTGTAAAATCTTCATTACTATTTAGCTAGAATTTTAGTTGCCTTAATTATATGAATGCTACATACTCCAATAGGAGATATGAAATATCTTCTTAATGCAGTATTATGTTTCAATTACTTAATAAATAGTATGAAGATTTTACTTCCCTGATGAATAATTTCAAAGAATAGATCATAGGATAGGCAATTTGCTTAATTGAATATATTTTTAACCCCTACTCTTACTAAATATTACGCAATATAAAAATATTAAATAACAACAAATTTGTTTACTATTCCATATTAATTACTTCGATCGCGGCTTTCTCAGACTTTTACCAATCACGCCTACAAAAGTAAGTTGGTATGATAACGTCTAGTATCTTCAAGATAGCTCATATAATATATTAGCGCAGACTGACAAAATTGCAAATACACCAAACAGTCCAAAACAAATTATATTTAAAAACCTTTACCACATACACTAACTAGATGATATCAACCCGTGAGAAAATCACGAAATCGTTCTTATTCCGAACACTTGAATGAAACATCTAATAGATGCTCTATTTTTATTGCTTTATTATATAACATCAAAATGTAAGGTAAAATTTTCTTGCAATACAAATAACAGAAATAATTGGACAGTTTAAAAGTGCTTGTTGGTCATTTCTTAGTTAAAATAAGTTTGACAGTTCATTTTGAACATCTGTTCGCTTATCACGATACTTTACTTAGCGCAAATTTATTGTATATCACATATTTTACATCTGTATACCATTTCCATATATAATTGCTAATTTAGAAATAAAGAAATGTAGAAAATGAATTACAGATTTAAGTTAATAATTGAAGATGAAAAGTCGTTTTTAAGGAACAAAGTAAGGAATACTGAAATAAATTCATCCATGATATGCGGTCGAAAAACCTACATTCAAACAACATTTTTGTTAGTGATTATCTACAACTCATATTCATAATCGAATATATTTCGATTAATTATACCTTAGTTACATTATTGTCATTGCAAAAAACACACTTCATGTAAAAAAAATTTGTTATCGCAATCTGTTTTGCTAAATGGTTCATAGGATGAAAAGTATGTCAACCATTCTAATGGTGAGTTTCTTTCTAGTCAACTGTATTTTTGTAAGGCCATAAGAGAATATTGTCTCTTGATATTGATATATTTATGGTTAAGGCAAAAAACTTCCGTTCTAGTAATTTTTTAGTACGAACCTAAATAAATTGGTATAAGCAGCTCACCAGTATAATTATCATGGTGTAAGTTTAGATTGCATTTGTACTAACATTGACAACGATACGGTATATAATTCCTTACAGCTGATTTCATACCCGTTGAGTACTTTACTAACTATCGAGGATCAGAAACTTAGTTGATAACGAGTTCACGTTTGGAATAATATAATGTATAGAGAATCTGATTCTATCAATCATTTCTGTCAGCATCACTGAATGTTAAAAAGCACTACACTGTGCTATAATTTATTGATTGAATTCATGAAGCATACTGCACCGGTTTTTATTCACTATGAAAGTGACCAGCAAATAGATGGGGCATTTAATACAAATAGCTCATGTAACTAATCAAAAAACATATTATGCCAATCACTCTTAATGTATCAAGGCTAGCATTTTTTACTTAATTTTCATAACAGTATTGATTAAATGATTTGAAGTGACTTTTACAAACATACGTATCCTTGTTCCGTTTATTCCAAATCATTCTGTGTGTATATTCACACATTCGTAGTTTTATTGTGAAGAAATTTGCCTATGACTTTAGTTGAAAGTTAAAAAAATAACTAACGATTTATTGAACAGAACTATTTATTTCTTTTAAGTAGATAGTAAGGACTGTACCAAAACAGATGGATGTCATTCGGTTTTATATGAAGTGCTAATCAATTTACCAAGAGAAGTAAGTTTACATCTCATCTACTCAACTGTAGTTGTATTGTATTCACGTAATTTACAAATCATCGACTTATAGTGATTTTGTCTATTTTTTCCGTGACTCTTCAGTTGTGTGAATGGTGTCTTTTTTGTTTAAAAAGTCCCTAATTTATTTATTTCCGTTGAAACCATTGCATAATTCATCTTTAAATATGTGTTTCATACTATCCAATGTAAAACAACAATAATAACCATCATAAATTGATATACTTCTTTTGTGGAGAGTGGTTTTGTTTGTCGTACAATACAAATATATAATGTGTATAGGATTGAAATCATATTATTAAAATTGAATTAATCGATCACAATGAATCTTAAAATTTCCTTTACTAAATATGATATAAATGTTCTTCTACATCCTGAAATAAGTTTCTCATTTATAACAAAATCACAATCGATTAATTAATGCCTTTTATCCCATGTGAAGCATAAGCAACCGGCCAATATTTTCCAACCAACTCTGTTTTGAGATCTCATTTTTAGCTCTTCCAAGTTTGCCTCCAATTCCCGGCTTAACGTGTTCTTTAGTCTTCCTATTTACCTTCGGCCTTACAGATTTGAAGTTAGGGCTTGCTTTGTACGTCTGGAATACGCCTAGGGCTGCTGATGACCTCATGCCCGGCTATAGGAAGAGGGTTGAGCACGCGTTTACCAATCCCATTTTGTTAAATTATGACCCTGTTGAAAAAATGCTGACAATAAAAGGCATGACGGCATTCAACAAAACTTTATGAACTAAAAAATACAGTAAAAATCAGTTAAAAACATCCATTTCTATTCAATTTTATAATCACCAAAATACTTAAGTAAGGGAATATTTTGTAGTGTATTTCAGAAAATTTAAAAATTCAATCAGTACTTATTCAGTTTAAAACGAGTTTATTAGTAAATACAAATATAAGAACCTGTATAGGACTCGTTGGCTGGATGTACCTGCATCCTAATGTTGATGTTCACAGTGGGATTCAAACTCAGTCCGTTTTGTGTCTGTTTCACGCGTCCTGGATTTTACTTACCAATCACAATCCAACTTAAATAATACTTGTGAATAATCGCCATATTGAGGCAATCTGCTCAGGATACACATATAGCAACAGAGACTGACCAACTTCAGTCTATAATAAATCAATGGTAATATATAAATTCATCCTAATATAAGAACCTATATTTTTCAAAAACTTTTATAGCTTCAATATAACTTTACCTATATTCTATTGCTTATTTGACAAAATAGACTTTTTTTATTAAAATTGGATGTAATATCAAGTTAATAAACACCAATAAATCTATTCAACATCATTTTTCAAATCAGTAGGTAACCATCTAGGACTAGAAAATCAAATATCTAATACGAGATGTAACTAACTTTCAATACAAATAGTAGAATAGTTACTTTTATATTGATCTTAAATTATTAATTAAGTAACTATGCATCAATTGTAAATATAAATTATTAAAGTTGTAATTATTAATTATTAATTGTTTTCTTCTTATCAAGAGTTTATGTTGAAATTATTCATTAAAAAAATGTATTCATTGCAAACAATGTAATTGATCTAATGAAGGTATCTTATTCTTCTTCTTCTGTTCATGCTCAATAGTTTAAGTAGACTACACTGAATAACTGATTATCTAATATGAAAATATTAAATGATTTAGAGTACTTAGTGTAACTTATGTACAACTTTTACCATGAAAAATGTTCTAGTTAATTCTCTTTGTTAGTTAGTCAGATTATGTAATCTGTAGTTTTAGGGAGAATTTCGAATATGGATACATCAGCGTAATATTTACAGAATATATGAAATCATAAGGTAATTTGAATGTTTACGATAGTGTTATGTTCTATGGGCTAAATGATTTAATTGCTTAGCTTTGATGGATGTTATGGACAAAAGGTTAACATTTACTGTGGTCAAATTATATATTTATCCTCAATGACAACTTCATTAATACAGTTTAAGTAAACTAGTTTGAATTAATGTACTTAATAATTTGACAGCTCATAAACTGTTAAGCAGAATCAAGCTATAAATTGTGGATACTGAAAACAAAACAAAGTTTATTTTATTTTAAATCGTATTGTGGCAGGCAAGTGGAATCCAGGACGCGCGTTTCGTCCTATTTGGGACTTATCGGCTTGATGTACCTGCATCCCAATGTTGATGTTCACAGTGGGATTCGAACTCAGTCTGGTTCGTGTCATACGCCACCGCGTACACCACTAGACTACTGAGTCCAGACAGTCACGTTTATTTAATGATTGTTCTCTGACAAAATATAAACAAATTAGCTAAACTTCATATCTATCTGTCTTGTGTACCATTAAAATTATCTCTAATCTAATATACTAAATTTGTGAATATTTGAACATAACTGATTAGAAAAACAAAATGCACGATTGAAAAGAAGTTAATTGAATTCCTTAATAGTGACAATTACTGACCTCTCTGTGATTAGAAAATTGATGAGGAGCAAAATATTTTGATAATACAATCAACTTCATAGTTGTCAATCTAAAACAAATAGATATCATAATAAGTGAACACTTTTATGGTTTAAACATTCCTCGTCCTTAATATGATGTTGCTGTACGTAAACCTTAGAAACTTTTCAAAGTTGTTGTTGTGCACCAAAGTGAATGATAAAAAAGAAACTGACTTCTTTTTGTGACAAAACTAGGCTAACGAAAGATACACCGTCAAAAGCGATTAAAAATCCAGGAACTAAAGTAAACTTCTTCACATAATTAATATCTCCTCAGATGAATTTATTGTCACAATGCCTCACTGTTTTGTATCAATCACTCTTTATACATCAATTATCATACTTGAGTTATTCTACCGTTCATTTAACTAACAATTTTATGTAGAAACGTCTTAAAAGTGCATGCCTGCACAAATATATCATTTTTTTCAGACCAACTCAGTCTTATTACTATACCATCGAAAAATTAAAACTAACTGTACAAAACAAAATGCCCTTATTTTCTGGCCTATAAAACATACCCTCATACACAAAAAGGTTTGAATTGGTCTATCAAAAGAAATTTCATTTGGCTAATTACCCTGATGCTCCATTATAAAAGTAAAAATCATTTGATATAGTTTGAAGACAATATGTCATGGGCACAAAATCACTTCTGTATTCTGTAAAAAGTAATCCTTTCAATTATCGTTGTTAGGAAAAACGAAGAACATCTCGAATATTCTACTGATAAGTTAACGATATAACAACAAACCATGCTGAAAAATGAATAAATGATTAAAATCAAAATTATTACTAATGATTTTGTTACATGTCATCAGAAATTATTAATTTAATGATTCCACTAAACATTTTTTTAAATGATAAAAGCTACTTTTATTTCTATCAGTAATATAATTCGGCAAATAATTAAAAATTCACTAAGTAGTTGTCATTCTTTCTCATATTTACATAGTTTATTAACTTATTTAATTGTATGCAAAAATTTAATATTTTCTTCTTCCTACTTCTGTCACCATTAAGTAAGGCTTCTATTGCATACAAAAAATGTATATGACATTTTTATTAGTCACAAGTTACAATACAAAAACATACTATTTACGTAGTTAATATGTATCCATTTGTTTGCTATGTATACATACTTGTGTCCAATTGATAGTCACATGACAAAATATTTGGAATCACAATACTTTTGTTCTCAATAAACGACATGACATTCATATACAGCGACAATTCACAATATATAATCATTGTGACGTCCAATTTAATTTTTCTGAAGTTAGGGCCATGGATTAGACTTTCAAAATAATATTCGTCTTTTTAAGGTCGTGACGATAAACAAAAGCAATCTGTTCTATGCGATTCTTCGAGGTACTGAAAATTTAAGAAGTTTGACATTTATTTAAAATATAATCATAAACCACTAATGAATACAAATATACAACAGGATTTATAATACATTTAATATTTTATTAAAGCTCAAAATAAATAAATGCCAATAAAGCAAACTGTAGAATATGACACCCACTATGTCGTTGAAGAAGAAGATAGAGGATCAAACAGAGTAAATTTCATTGTATGATGCAGAATTAATAATACGTTCTACACATAAACAGCCGGATGAGTCGTAATGGAGTCTACACCCTGATACATATCCCAGCCGATGACTTCGTGAAAATTCGAAGAATAAATCATTTCAACCTACAATCGGCAATTTCAGCTTATCCAAGGGATATATATTCATCATTTTTGATAGAAAATATGAACTTCAAAAGAAAACTGGCTAGGTCACAGATGTATAGTCGCCACAAATAAACTAATTTTATACTAGAATCACAAATAAAATCAGCATTTCACTTCATTGAAGTAATAATAAAAAGAAGGCCAGATATTTTTTTTGAAAATATTTTATACAGTAAACCAACATTAAACGGTGAATATACTAGTTTTTTAACTTGAATTCCACTGAGCAGGGACAGTAGCTTTATTTTCCTTGCTTTGTCAAGGACAAGATATTCTCATCCAGAGGTCACATTAATGAGGATGTACAGTTGACATCCTTAAATGGTTATCTTCCAAGTATTAAAATCAAGCCATAACCTCAACAATTCAAGATGATCTTGAATGGAAATTGATCACTACGTCTAATAATAATAATAATAGTTTTATTCCATAGTACGCTTAGTACAATATGAATTTTCAGCATACAATAATGGAGTACAATATAAAATAATCGGTAATATACAGGAACTGGAAATTGTAATAATAAGTGCTTGATAATACTAAAACTGCATAATCGCTTTACAAAACATATTTAGCGAAGAAACCTCTCTGATATTAGCAAAATATGCGAAGACCAAGATGGATCAGAAGTTACATCAAGATAAGTAACATTCGATGTAGTCTTAAATATAGGATCTCCAATTTTACAAGCATCGTGCGAAATCACCAGAGCATTTAGGTCTTTTTCATGTCTTAGACTGAAATTGACTGTTTGGCATTTGGAGGAATTAAGTTGAAGACCATTCAAACTAGGTCACTACGAAACAATCCATTTCACAATAATTTAAGGATGAAGAAACAGGCATACTAATAGTAAGATCATCTGAGTACTAGACAAAGGTGTTTGTCATAGAAGAGGCAAGTCATTCAAAAAAAATGAGAAAAGAAAAGAGGAAAGAGCAGCACCTTGTGGCACACTAACATCCGTTAATAGATGAGTGGAGCACTTTCCTTTGTATACATTATATTGTCCACTTCCGGAAAAGTAGTAAAACAGCCAGTTTATTATCCAGCTTTCTATGTTCATATTCTCAAGTTCATTCAGTAATATAGGTCTAGGAACGGAACGGAACGGCGGAAGTGTAACCGAGAAACTTATTCCGGACATACTTTTTACCCTTTTCTAAGCTTCACACCATATTATGATGTAAGATAACTACCGCGTCCAGTGTACTTCTACTGCATCTGTATGCAAACTGATATGGGTTGATATGCCCTTTCATAGCTGGCTATAGCTTACGTAATAGAAGTTGTTCCATAGTTTTTAGAAAGGGAAAAGTTATAGCTATGGGTCTAAACTTTACATTACCATCAGAAGACACCTTTTTCAGTTTGGGTGTTATTTTTACCTTCTTCTAAGCTTTTGGTATCACGTTTGAAGAGGAAGACTTGTTAAAGATACTACTCAATAGCTGATACAAAACATTAGCACATTTTTTATAAAGAAGGTTTGGAATATCATGGGGTCCTGGACATAATAGTGAGTGCCTTCAGACATTCCAAAGCTTCTGTTTCGGTGAATATGGAACGGCAGTATCCATTCAATTTATGGTGATCAAAAAGCCCCTGGTCAGATCCATACCGTGGAAAAGACTCATTTAGCCAGCAGGCATTAACATGTGTATCCTCTGTAATCTGTTTAGTGTATATTAGCTCTTTGAATAGTTTCTAAACATTAAAAGAATTTTACAGGACAGTAACTTTTCAGCAAACACTGACTTGAAACGTTTTATTTTTTGGCATATATGGTCATTTAACCTTCTAACTTTAGTATAATCTCTGTTCTTGTAGTGACTTTATTTATCTCTCCTCAGTTGTTTAAGATGTGGAGAGATCAATCAATCAAATCTAATAAAAGTTGTTTGACTCGGACAACAGACATCAAGACAAAACTTGAGTTATGAAGTGATGACATCTACAGTGGTTTCTAATGATTTATTTGCAAACAGGTCCCACTTAGGTGATTCCAGCATAACATTCAACTCGTAGATGTTTTCATTTGAGTAATTTCTATATTTTATTTTCCTGGTCAGATAAGATGTTATACTTTTACTGATTTCGCATAAATTTTTGACAAAATTCGAATGATGCAATGGTTGGAATTCAGAAGAGAAACCCGTTCACGAGTCTCGTATATTCCAACCTCATTTACAGAAACTAAATAAAACACATAATTGCAGCAAGTTGGGAAGTGTACTAGGTTTTGGTGACCTAAGGACGAAAGGAAAGTACATTCTGACGAGTTAAAGTCACCACATATAACTGAAAGAGACCGACGGAGAGTAGTTGTTGCAAACACAGTGAACTCATCGTCAAAGTTGGATAGAACAGATGATGTGCAGTCCGGAGTCACATAAACATTCGTAATATATATGTATTTATATTTATTCAGATGGTTAGGACGACATCTTAATGTCAGACAATCTATATGATCATCTGAAAACTTAAAACATATACGACTGGATTTTCACCAGTTTATATTCACGAAAGTAGCAACACCACACTTTTTCTTGATGATAGAGCGATCCTGACTAAAAATTTGAAAGCCTTTTAGCGATACCAGGTCATGTTGTCAAGATTCTTGAACTGTTATTAAATCACAGTTACAGCATATGTTTAGACTAAGGAGAAATTGTCGGTAGTTCACTTTATAATAAGGGATCTGCAGTTAAGACTAAGAATTCCAGGAATAGACATTTGATGAATATTCATTCTTTTTAACGCATGTTGCTAGCCACCATGATGTTTGCGCTTAGGTCTAAATGTATTACTCATGATTGGTCGTAAGCTTTTTATAAAGGCGAGTGAGTATACGATGCGATTTTCGGACATGATTGGGCAATTAAAACAAAACGAAAAGCAAAGAAAGTAACTTGTTGATATGTTTAGTAAAATGTGGTAGCCCAAGTTTTGAAGCAGGCCGCCATCAATATGCGAATTTCACCCAAACTATTCACAGCAATTGATATACAATTTTGTAAAGTCTGTGGAAAATATAATCTAAGAAATGCTTAAATCTCCTTTCATTTAAATATTTATGCATTTGTACAAAAGTGCACTATATCATTGTTGGTATAACTGAGGAAAAGATCATACGATTGATTGATTGGTCGATCTATTGATTGTATTCAAGTGAAAAATACTCACTAATCTGACTGACTGGTGCAAACATTCGTCATTGAATTGATATAAGATGATAGCCTAAATGATTAGCAAATATGAATTGTTTTATATAACGAAATTACCCACTAAGAAATAAAATAGAGTCGAAGTCTATTTAGAATATCAATGACTGTTAAATAGATAGCTCATGAATTAATGAAATCATGACAGTGATATCAAACTCCCTTAGTGATCTCTGTGTCAATTATCTGAACATGGTGTATTTAATAATGCTGTTTCTAACACTTCGTTTCTTATGTTTTGGTAATCTAACTTTTCTTATCATAGTTAGTTCTTACCATCCCACTCACAAAAACCCAATCCAAATAAATTTTCGGCTAAAGATTGCAAAAATTCATAGTTGAAAAATATATAGTAATTATTTTGAAGTGGCGATATAATATAGTAAGTTTCAGTGCTCATTATTTGTTATTTTAATCAATAAGAAGCAAGAGTAATGAGTAAAATGATGAATAATTAATTATGCCGCAACTTCGCGCGTATTCAATATATAGTTTCATTTCCAACAACAAATAAATTTATAGACACAAAATAAAATTTTAGCTATTCTCAACTGCAAAACTTCTAGTAATTTACAGTTATTATTTACTAAACTTATTATCTTCAGTTATAATGTAGTGACAGGCGAACACTTGAGGTAAATATGACAGGATGAGGTGATTATTGCACAAATTTTCAGCAATTCAGTATTCACCATTTCATATCGACGGTCGTTTTAATTGTTAAAAGTGATTAGAGCTTTTTTTCTTCCTTTTAATTTGTCATGCTTTAGAACTTTATTCGATTACTTGTCATACGATCTACATGATGATATTATTTTACCGTAAACAATTGTACAAGTTCTTATCAACTGACTGTTTATGAATTTTTTTATTAAGTCCTTTCTTTAAGTTCATCATTTTTTATATACTTTCTACGAACTTCTATTTAGTAACGTTGGTTTGCGTAGAGAATGTTCCATAAGGACTTTACTTAACATCTATTTGTTACCTACTGAATATTTTACATGTTTTTAACCTATGATTCTTGTTTTACAACTTGTAGCTACATAACAAAAATGTCACCAGTATAAACAAGTACTAAGTAATAAAATATTGGTTTTATCGAAGCTGGTTAATGCAAAGTAGGGAATCGTTGTGACCCAAGTAAATCCATTTTCTGAGCTGAAGTATTCTGTTGCTAAGACATACAATTATAGCATCAGTGTACATATTAGACCGAAAATTAGTAATAAGGATTTCTAATGTATTTAATTTTACTTTTATGATTGTAATTACCACTTTGTGATTTTAAAAAGCAGCATATAAACATGTGTTTGAATCCATTAATAAATTAAATATATTTCGATTACTGAAACTATCGGATAAATTTAACTGTTTTCAGACATTTAAAGTTAACTAAATATTCAGTCCACTAGAACATAATCTCAATAACTTTTGTTGACCAATGTCTGGATCATTATCACTACTAAAAGCCTATTGCTATAAATTACTAGATCAAATTATTTGGCGCTGAGTTCATTAAGCCTATTTGTTTGATCAATATATTTCTGCATGTTAGACGAAAGACTCATTGAAATGGAAAGCATTGCCTCATGTACTTTGGTAAGCGTTCCTCATTGAATAAACTTGAGAGACATAATGAAATACAGTAAGATACATCATTTTTGTGGTGGTTAATAAAGAATGAACTCCTGCCTTATATTGATATTTTGGCCAGTTATTTCAAAATAGGTGGAAAAAGAAAAAAAACAACCGTTGTCTATCATATAAGTGATCAAGTTTATCCAAAATGTTGGCTTCTATGAGAACTGACATATCTTGTAGCATTTGCTTGACTATTACTTGCTGTAATGATTTCATTTTTACTTTAATGCAGTAAATTTGTTTATCATTTTTGAATAAAAGCAATCAAGTTTGCTTAGAATAAATACCTTGCTTCACAAGATCTACAATTTCCCTCCCCCCCCTGGTATATTTTATTTTTCTTGACAGAGATAACATTATAAAATTTCAACAGTGTGTTCATGTCTATAAGAAGTAGAAATTACCATTAACGAAGCTCTAATAAATGAGTTTGACCTCAGTCAAAAGCCTTGATATGGACAGTCAAAACAGTACTCTATATTCACATACATTTACTGTTCTTACATCTAGCCTTGCATGATGACAATATGTTATTGTGTATCTATTGATTAATAACCTATCAGGGAGTATTTGCTTTCATTTTTGAACTAAGTCAACATGATTATATAATATAAATGTCATCTTTGTACTTTATCAAAATGTAAACCAGACAAAATTTATATCAAGAATAAGCTAACAGTAATCTATTTCAATGAACACATATGACGAAAGAAGGTCAAGTATTCTGTTATTTCTTAAGGTAGTTTAGCCACTTTTAATTTTTAGCTATCATATGACTTTGTGGTAAAAAAACCGTTTTGCTTTTTAAATGATGACAATAGTGATTTAAATGTAAAATAGAAGTGTTTACTTAAAATAACTCATATTATTTTAGTCACCCTTCTAAATGTAAACAACATTTTATTACTAATAGTAGTAGTATAGGTAAGCTGAGACAAACAAAACTTGCAAACTTCATAAATTCCATTTTTAAAATCCAATTCTTCATGTAAAGTAAGCACGAAAAATAAAAACAATTCATAAAGTAAACTGTTTTTGCTTCTTGTGAAAGAAAACATTTCGGATTCTAAAATAAAACAAGATTAGAATACATGAAGTGTGAGGTGTTTGAGTTAAATTAAAAGCATTCTGATATGCATTTCGATGCCAATAAGCCACAGAGAAGATTAAGGTCATATTTTAGTAACTAACTATGCATCTCTAAATTAAAATTAGTGACAGTGCTAAAATCAACTGTCTAAAAAGTTTATATACGAATACAGCATGAACAAACAGTAGACAAAATTGAAGCATAAAATCATTTTTATAAATAATAACAGCCATTAAAAGTAGTATTAGTTCGAACACATATGTAGATTTTTTCTATTAATTCACAATACACTACATTAACAATAATTTGTTGAGTATATAAACATTTAATAGAAGAACCTAGTTAAAAAGAAAAGCAACTAATAATGAAGTAAATAGAGTTTAACAAAAATACAAATTGAAATTTTCAGAAAGTTTTACATTTTCAAGTGGGCTCATAAATGCTTAATTGTTAGTACAGTACCATTAATTTACTTATTGATAAAATGCTGGATTTATGATTAATGTTGTGTCATTTCTACAATCTATCCAAGCTATATTATATGAACAATCAATAAGATTGATTTAGTTTCAAAAGATTATTTATCAGGCAACATATTCATTAAAATACGAAACTATTTCTTTGAATATTACAAATTAATTATTGCGTAACAATGACCAGTAAACAGGTAAGTTACACGAGGAATTTATTATTATGACAATAATATATGGCATTGTTTAATAGAAATCACGTAACACAAGCATATGATTGTGAAGTATGATTTACTTTTGAATGTAACATTTAATGGATCCTATGTGGATCATCAAATCCATTAAGATAAATGTTATTTTTGATAACTAACAAGGATTAAACAACTGTACAGGCTCTTTTACATTTGAACATTTAGCTTGTCACTAGAATACTGTAAATCCCAAGGGATTCCAAGTTATAATATTACTCATATATAATCTGTAATTTACTAGAGCGTTGTTTTTTCAACCCTTAATTTGCACAATTTTTAAACTTACGAATTTTTGTTATGTAGTATTCTAAGTACGCTGAGGCTCCTAACAACATGCCAAGTATAAGTATGAAGTTCGATTTAGACACATTAATGTAAAATGTAAATTGATAATAATACATCACATATCAAATGATTAATGTGAAATTAAGAAACATCAACTGATTATATGTCATTTGTGTCGATGGCATACAAAAAGGTTGATGGAATAAAATCTAATCAAATAGAAAAAATGTATTACTGGCCTATTCGAGAAACTTATAACATCTGAAAAGAGTATGGCAGTTACATCACGTTTTTTCTAAGTAAAAAGATCACTTAAGGTTAATTTCCGTAAACAAAATACAGCTTTTAAGAAATGATGGATTCACTTAAAACCAGTGTAGTTTTAGTCTTTTACTGAAAATGTAGTAGAGTGCTGATCGAACTTTTCACAGTCTCATCTGCAACTCCGCCTAATCGCTACTGAGATCAGTTGACTTATGTTTTTTTAACAGTTTGTAATTTAATTTTAATCTCAGACAAGTGAGTTTAAAGTAAATTTAATGGCTCCATAACATAGAATTTTTAACAATCTTTTATTTACTTAAGTGTGAAATTTGTATATCTGGTTTATTATGTTAACTTTACAATAATTAATAATACATTCTTACTGATATACGCATAATTAAAACTCATTTTGATATTCGAAGCATTATATTTACCATAAACAAATCAACAAATAATACAATTCACTTTGTTTAATCCCTTTTCCCTGTCATTTCCTTAATGGTACAAAAAATAATATTGAACCTTTTCGGCTATAACTGCAATCATTTTTATGCTGATGTAATATTGTTTATAATATTTAAACCATAATTTTAGGCAGTTCTTAGACATAATCGTTCGAGGATATAAACTCGAACACTGTAAGCAGCTGTTATTCTCATATTGGTCTTCAACATATATTTTCAATTTTCAAGTAACAGTCAACAAGCATCGCACGTCTAAATTTGAAGGATGCATCATTTTTAAAATCTAATATCAACGTAAACAGATGTCATCTAAGTTACAAAGTATTCAACTCATCGCATACTATTTACTCATTCTTCACAGTTACTTCTTTTCAATTTGAGTATCAAGTTCTTTGTTTTCTAACGAAATGTAGAAGAAAATGGTGAACTAAATAAAGTATTTATGTAAGAAAGATAGTTAATATCAAAAAAGAATACAACACTAGGAGAAGAGATACAACACTTTTTTTTCATAAATGAAACTTTTTCTACAAACTTAGTGATCATAAAGTTAATTGGTTTATAGTGAGTTTTCACGTATTCATTTGCAGTAATTTTCTCAAATTGGAACTATTTTATTATGAATGTTAATTAATGAATATGTTTGTAAGTATATACACTTTTAAACCATTTATCCATTTACTTTTAATTTGTCCAGCTCATTGTTGCTAACACTAATTTAAGGTTTATATTATGAACAGATTACAAATTGTTGGTTTAATTTTTCTGTTCTACATTTCTCAGTCTCATCACAACTTAATATCTTTTTTATTCTTTCAGAATTATACTGATGCTTTTTAGTATTGACGTTAAAGCATAAAATACTCAATTTCTTTATGATGTATCGCTAGATAATAGTTACTTACTCATTCATTAATTCTTAGAAATTGAATCTCTAACAGTAAGAATCCTTTGAAGTTAAATTATTTGTATGTGATGTTTTATATTACGTATTATCAGTGATGAAATAGTACTTTATGTATTTTGATAATATGATTATTGAAAACGACTCGAAATACGATAAACAGTGAAGATGATTCAATAAATTCTATTTCTATACATTATGCCTTCAAAGTAGCTATGATGCATTTATATGAGGATATTTCTTGACTTTCATAAATATGACTACTTATAAAACGTTAATTTACTGTTTATCTTGTAAATCAAACAAATTTCAAGACAACTCAGTGTTGAATTTAGAATTTGTACGTGATACTTTGCTTTCATTATTTATTAATGCTGATATCACGAATTGATCTGAACCAGACAGCGATTGATCACCTGGAAGCACTGGACAGCTGTTTCGTCCTAGTATGGGACTCCTCAGCAGTGCGCATCCACGACCCTGGTGGGGATCGAACCCAGGACCCTCTGGCTCCGCAAAGAGCGCTTTACCATTGGACCACTGAGCCGGCTTCTAATGGTTGATATTTCTAATTCAGTCAATTCGTGTTACGTTTGCGCGACCTCATCCATTGTCATCGATGAGTTACTGTCTCACACCCGACACGATTGAACTCCACCGGTCACGTCTTCACACTAGAACTCCAGGAATTACCTCAAGGAGCTAGTCACTAGTGTGCTGATAATTAGTTACATTTAAGGGGTTGTTGTGGAGATAGTTAATTTATTAATGCTGATATCACGAATTATTATTATTTTTTTAATCTTTGATTGAATTTTGTCAAATTTTTTTCAAACTTGATAACAAAACATTCAAGTAAATAGTAACCATTTTAGGACATTTTTTGATGATACTTAATAAAGATTTCATCATTCACTAAACTCATCCTTAGTTTTTATGTGTTGAAGAAAAAATAATCCATTTAAAGTTTGCTTATCTGCAAATAGTTTAACATTCCACCAATAAATACAAAAGAAACATTTATCATTTTTCTCTTATCACTTGAAAAAAAACATTTTTCTAAAATTATGAGTACAATAATATTTTGAGTTTAGTGGTGATATAATTTAACAAAGTAGGAAGGAAGTCAATTACATTTCATAATTGATTATTAACTGTGAACATCTTAATCAGTGGTAAATATTCAATTATCTTATGAAGAGTATGTGCTGATGATGTAAAATTGTATATCTTTATCGAAAGTATATACACTCATCTGTTGATAAGTAGGGAAGGGGGATCGTCCAAACAATCAACTGGATATTTGCCAATAAAATGAAATGCCGCCACTATGTCAAAGCTGTTTTTGATTTATAACTAACAAATAACATTATTTAATGATGTAAAACAAAATATCTTAACAAAATAGAGTAATGTAAGCAAGTATTAAGTTGAATGTAATATGTAAAGGTAGAATGTGTCATTGTAAAACATCAATGAAATATCATTTTAATTTTTGTTTATGATAATTTTATTGATACTTATTTACTTACTTACTTACGCCTGTTACCCCTCTCGGAGGAGCATAGGCCGCTTACCAGTGATCTTTATTCAACTCTGTCCTGAGCAATACTTTCCAGCTATCTCCGGTTACTGTTCATCCTTTTTATGTCTGCCTCCAGCTCTCTACGCAGGGTGTTCTTTGGCCTTCCTCTTTTTCGTTTTCCAACAGGGTTTCAAGTTAGTGCTTGTCTCGTGATGCAGTCTGATGATTTCCGCAATGTATAACTTATCCATTTCCAACGTCGTTTCCTGATTTCCTCTTCATCTGAAAGTTGGTTTGTTCTCTTCAATAGTAGGCTGTTGCTGATGGTTTCCGGCCAACAGACATTCAATATTCTACGTAGACAGTTGTTGATAAATACCTGTACTCTCCTGAGGATGTTTGCAGTAGTTTTCCACGTTCCAGCTCTTCTAGGGTCCCGGTCCCAAGCCCGGGTAAAGGAGGAGGGTTGGGCATAGGGCTAGCATCCCTATCCCGTAAAACACAAGCTTGCTAAAAAAAACGCTAACCATATTAAACAAACCTTCTTATTGATACTTAGTCAAATAAATATTAGTTCTTAAAAATAATTAAAGAATACAGTTGTATGTGTTAATGTACAATAAATTTTCCAGTGAAAAATTACCTTTTTAGTTCAGTTCTAAGTCAGATTTATAAATACTAAAATTCTTACATTAAATATGATAATATTAAGCGTTTTAGAATAAAAGTATTTCAGCAGAGATTAGATAAAATCATGTTCAGAGAATCTTTAGGTTATAAAAAAAATGGTTACTTTAGTATTCTTTCTATACGTAATGCTTATTTTTATTATGTTCAATCAAAGATTCTTTAGTAAAATATAAGAGTTAAATGCGTGTGATGAGTTTTGAAGTCGTATAAATATTCAATACAGGTAAAGCTTATTCCATATTAAGTGAAAATGATAGTATTTTAACGAATTCAGAAGCCGCAAAACAGTAGGAAACAAAACGATAAGCTAAAACTGTTAAGCTTTCGAATACAACATACTTTAGCAGTTTTATAGAGAACATGATTGTCTTTTGATCATAGAAACATTTGCATGATGCATTACTTTGTTATGAAACAGAGTTCAAAGCATGATTTAATTAGCTCGGAAAACATATTTCTAGCGGGATGCTATAAATGTGATCGCTTTTTAGATTAATTTGGTATTGAACATATTGCTAACTAATTCGTCGTTTCGACCTGTTAGTTTATATCCATCCTAGCTTCCGTATATTTATGAGAAGTTAAACTAATATATCAGGATTTATGTGCAGGTAGGATATATGTTTGACTGAAACTAATGCAACTTAGATCCAATATTAATACAACCAAAAACTAAGCATCTTACGTGGATCTAGGTAATGAAGACTTTCAACTACTCCAAAGCTTCATCTCTACACACATTAGCTCATCAAGATTATTCAATCTCTTTAGAGTAACACACAGTTCGAGAACCTGCTTTACTTATATTAGAGAATTCAAATCCCTTTATTACAGCCAACTCAATGTCGAATTGTAGTTCAATGTTAATATAATGATAACTAGTTGCACGAATTGAATTTCATTTTACATTAAATTTGCAAAATAATCAGTCATGTTGATTTGCATAAAATTTACTTAATTGATGATTTTCTTCAACCAGTAATTTAATTAATGTGCAGAAGAATGTGATTAAATAAATAGTTTTTGGTTTTTACTACTGACTGCATAACATCAGATTCTTATCTACGTCTATACACCTTGTCCTCTTCCAATATTATTACAAGAATCATTAATTCCATTCATAATTGATCACTGATGAAAATCATTAGCAAGAAATACAAACAGCAAGTTAAAATTAATCCCCATGAAATACCTCAACACTTTTAATTTCTATGAATAAAGATTTATTAACTGCATATCCTTTGAATACAATAAAAATAATGATCTGTTTTAAAAAGATACGACTAAGTAAAATGTATGCTGTAAACAATTGATATTCATTCAGGAAAATTTGAAAATGTGCAATGTTAGTGAATGTTGAGTGATGTAGGAAAGAATATGTAATTTCTTTGTCATACTAATTAGGTAATATGAAATAAGCAAAACTTAATAAAAATATGTATAAAGTAAATTTAGTCATTAAATGTCATCGCTGATTACACAATAATCTGTTCACATTGTGATGCACTTCAGTCCCTATTGTATTTAAGATTATTGTTAACTAACTTTTATTTTTTATTTAATTGATTAAAAAATTGACAAACATGTTATTTAATTTGAATACAGAGTTAGGTCACACATAGTTTGGCAAGTGTCTAACATCAAGCATCACTGAATAGTTGTTTTACTTAAAAATGGTAGATTAAAATAATCTCCAAAATGATTAAACAACGTTTATAATTTATGACTAGCGACTTGTGTTTATTCATCTTTAGTCAATTCAAATGGTATTTGTAATCACTGTAGAAATTATTGAATTATTTATGCATAGTGTTCAACTAAATGTAAAGTAAACGTTTCTAAATAAACTAGTGAAAATGAACGTGAACTTATCAATCTTGTAATTTCTGCCATTGAATTTCTTCGATACAGCTGGAGTTTACAAACAGTAATTTAGTTGGATTGTAGCTATCAATTAGAATTTGTCTGAACTCAGTAACTTTATTGGTAAACGCAATGCCATTCGATACATAAAACTGAGTTTAAGTCTTAATATGGACATCATCATTAATAAAGTGACATATCCAGTTGCGACTCCTAAATAAGATGAAGTGCGCTACCTGAATTTCATTTGCTAACCACAATCCAACTTAATATCCATTAGTTGTTCTATTGTATGCATAAATAATTTATGTTCTAAATGAAACTTTTATTATAACTATATTACAGATTTTCATGAATTGAAAATAAATATTGAAATAAAAAGATAATCAACTGGAAAATCATTGATTCATTTTGATCTCTCGAAATAGTTAGAGAAAACACTAACTAAATTCTTTTAGATAGTTCAAATGTCAATATATTTACATATTTAGATATAAGAAAAAAATTCTAAAATCAACATTTTAAAGTTCACATATTATTTATTTATTTCAAGTGACACTTTTTAATGAACATTTATCTTTTTTTTCTTAAAATATTGTCATATTAGTGAATGAAAATGTTGTTTCAATTCATAGGTGTAAGTAACACTTAAATGAGGTATACTTTGTTGTCAGTGTTTTGATTAAAACAAAAACGACTATTTATTAAACATGTATACGATTAATAGTTATGAAATTACTTTCCAATCGATCAATATGATTAAACCACAATAAAATATACATCAATATTTCTATTTTTATATGCTTTACTCATCATCTACCATAGTTATTTCATATGATCTCTTTTTTCGCTGAACACTACTGTATCTAACTACAAGTGTCATGATACGTTTGCGAAACTGCGAAGTAATATTTGCATAATTCTATTAGCGGTAAGCTGTATTTTGTGGCATTAAACACAAAATTTCGTATTGCTCGTTTAATGTTTTCAAAACATTTTCTCCTCGTCCTTGACTAAGAGAAAGAAAATTGTAATGAAAAGCTGCTACACGAAATGCTTATAGTTCCGGAGCTTACATTTAAAAATCACAATCAATTCATCTGTTAGTTAATTGAAAATATGTAGTATAATTCTATGTTAATACATATGAGGCAAGATCAGTAACAAATCAAACATTAGAGATTTACTTGAAAATAATTACATTTACTGACAAATGTTTCTTATCGTTTGATCACGTTTAGATTGACAACACAAATGCGACTGAACTTTGGATGGTTGATATGTAGTTAAATTTAACTTTGTTTTCTTTCAGTATTTTAGTTATTGACTACCATATCAAAAGTATGCATGAAAACGTATATTAGGGAAATCTGAACATTTAATGAATATGATTGGAAGTTGCACCTTGATAATAGATAAGGAAATAAAACAGCCAAAAGAACTATTACCGAACTCCAAAATTGTAGAAAAAGAACACAAGCTTAAATAATCAAGAATTAACTTTCGATCAGCGTAATAAAAGTAGTATGTTACTTCATTTTTATCATCATAGACATTATTTTCTAAATTTATTTCTAAGAGTTACTCATTATATCTTAAATCGGTGTTCTTTGTTAATCAAATGATTATAATAATTATTAGGTGACATACTGTTGTGTTCATATATTATGACGATAACACTTCGTCCACATCATTCAGCAGTTATAATTTGACAAATATAATTCTCACTACGCTGACCAAGTTACAAAGTTTATTACAATTTGACAGACTTCAGTTCTCGACTCTTTCATTTAGTTTAATTACATTATTAGAATTTATGGATCAGTTACTGTTGGTTTCACTTCCAATGTACCTCCAACTGTGAAGTGGTCACTTCATCTTGAATGATCTTCAAATAGATATGAGCTTTGCTGTACCTGTACAAAATGATCAATTACTTTACTTTCATTCTCGTCAATATCTCTTAAACTTATGAGTTTGATTTTGGTTATCTATCAATTATATCTGAAAAGTAAACTTTTCCTGAAGTAATCAATATTTATTCGTTTAAGAAAAACCTGGTATACTTCTTTAGAAAGTTGATTAGAAAATCTAAAGTGACAGTTTTGATTTTTTGACAGGCTTTGAATATATTATACATTAAAAGAAATGAAAGGTTAATGAAGCGTTAAAAAAGATGTTTTGTTGCTTTCTTCTTATTAAAAGATACATTATTACTATGTAAGATTGTACAAGCTGACTTGTTTGTGTATGTCTGGTTTCGAAATTGCAAAATTCTCAATCATATTTTACGCTACTACTTAAGTAATTATTATAGACAGTTTTATTTTTAAAAAATTTGGAAACAATCACGAGTTTCATATGTGAATTACTTCAGTAGTCTAAGTGAAATAAAATATATTAGACAAACATTTTGAAATAGACGATAAAACTTAGATTAGCATGTCAAGATGACAGTATGTATGAGACAAATATGCTGCACAATCTCGTAACCAAGATTTGAATTGATACATAACTTTCAAGTTTATTATAATGTAGTTTTGTTATTCACTTGATGGGTTAAAATACGATTTTGGTAATTTTTATTAAAGATGAAAGAAGAAAACGGAATAAATTATGATTTAGTCTGTTTTAGCACAAAAATACACTTTTGTTGTTTGATTAAATCTATTTGTTATATAGAAAAACCAAGAAAGATAATCATAACCAAATAAAATGAAATCAGATTTGTCAATCATTCCAATCGGCTGATCTACAACCATCAGTGAAAAGTATAAAATATTCAGTAGCATAATATTTGTATTTCCATAGTTAACGTAAAAGCCCCCTCGTTAATTAGGAATAACAAAACGAAGCACTAAATGTGAATGACACAGAAGAGGTGTTCATATGTCTGAATATTTTTACTGCTAAATAATACGAACATTCTAAAAGCAGGGTATTTCATTATAACTCATGAAAACCGTCGAAATATCAATAGTGAAATATAACGCAATACAACTACGGTAACCGGTTGATTTAAAGAACTAAAGTGTGTAGAGTTCAGATAAGACACATGATTAAGCAGAAAAAGTGTATCATTTGTGAGCAAGAAATGAAACGCTACATAAATATTTATTATAAAAGTAGGATGTGCTTAATAAGCATATACTATTGGATAGAAATATCTGGTGTAAATTTTAGATGGCTGTAGAGTTGGCTAATAGCATTAAGTTTGAAGTTGTTTGTTAACTGCTAACTTCCAACTATTTAGAAATATCTACATCATGTCCACTGTTGAGCAGATGTTGTTAACATTCTATTTTCAGCTTTAGTGAAATGTCCTCTGAAATACAAAGAGAAACTCTCTTTTCAGCTTTCTTAATATAGGTTCGTATACATATATCTGTAAACTGGTGAATGCGGTTGATGATAACGTAAACCAGTTATTTGTCTGCTTTCAAATAATTTGTTTGATAATGTGAGACTAGTTGTGCAGATGGATAAATAGTTTCATTAAAAACCTAAGTTTAAAGTCTATTTCTCATGAAATTTCTTCACTGTTGAAACTCAGTCGCATGAAGATAGACTTTCTTTCACCAGATGAAACTGTGATTCCATTATATTTATATTATCCCATATTTACTGATGAACTTCCTTGAGAATGATTATCCAGCGATTGAAGTAAGTGGAAAAATATTTGCTATTGAACGTCAAATATGATCGGAAATTTGTTTTATGAATGCAAGCTAGTGATATAATATACATATGAAATGATGTGGTATCGTAAAGATTGGTTTCTATATGTTACAATTCTAAATCCTCAATACTTGTTGTATAGTCTCTTTGCAGGCACCAATTTCTAGGGTATTTCTAAGAATCATCATAATAATACATACATATACATTACCAATAGCATAGGCTGTCATTGAAAGTAGATGTCACCGATCACTTTTTTCACAGTAAGGTCATGATACCTCCAACTATAGTTGTTCCTAAACATACATTCTGTACAACACAGTTCACTAAACTTTTTTTTCGGTATAGCGAAACTAAGAACTGAAGTTCGATAATTGTTTAAAAAGTCAGTTTCTCTTACCGAAATCACCAGCCACTTCGATCAGTATGTATATGTACAAACATATTGAACATTTAAATGAAGCACTTAATTTTATAACTGGATATTGACAATAAAACATTTATCAACAAGTTGCAAAGAGCCACGGTTAACTTTCAGTTATAAAACCCTAAGTTTTTATTTAGTTCAACAGCTTAAAACCTTTTTAAGTTGAGTGATCGTATATGTAGTTTACATAGTAACTTTTTTTAATTCATAGATTTCAATTAGTAATTATTCACCTATTGGATACTAAAATATTTTTATGATAGTTGAAATATCAAACTTCAGTTTATATGATGTCACGGTAACTAATAGTAACATTCAGTATAATTAATATATAAAGAATAAATAGATGGACTCATGCTAAGATATCGAATTTATGCAATGGTGATAACTCTGGAAAGTTTAATGTAAAGGATTCATAGGGTCTACTAAAGTTTACAAAATCATTACACCATAATATTTGCCAGTAATGATTTGTGAGTTTTGTTTTTCTAAACATCAAACCGCTTCTAACTGGGGTTGCGGATGTAAACAAAAATGTTGATTAGTCCATTTCACTGTGCATTATTTATACACAGCGTCTGGGATATTCTCATCATACTTTGCACAGCATCAATGCTATAATGTAATTTCCATTGCCGGTCAGTCGTATTTAATGCCATTACCGAAATGTATCTTCATAGAGACAGAGCAAATGAAATGAAAGCAGTTTTCTAATCAACATACAATACCACTATACTGAAAATGTTTCTCGTTATTTCTTTAGTAGTAGCCTATTTGTGTCATTCATAGTAAGCGGAAATAACAGCATATTCTCTAAAAACTTATTAATATTATCTAATTCTAATAATGTGTTTTATTACTCGATAAGGAGTATCTTAATATCAGAAAACCTAAATAAGTCTAATTTTAGTATAAATGATATATAACACTGAAAATCAGGAGAGAAAAAATCTTTTTCAGACATCTATTATCTACATTGACAGAAAATGATGAATTTATCAATAAAATATGAAATAGATGATCCTGAAGAAACAGATAATGCACTTTTTTCTTGATATAAGTATATTTTAGATATAAAGTTTTTAACAATGTAGCTATAGGCTAAACCAACTAATCAGTAATGAATACTTTCTTATGATTCAACACTGTAAGAAATACATTTCAATCAATGAGTACCATGTAGTAGGAGTGTCGATATACTAGATAACATTCTGTATTTCTATTCAAAGATGAACACAAATATGCATTGTTAAACAGCATATTTTGAGTTTCGTTTAATGAATTACATAAAAAAGTTACCTATTAGTTTAATTCATACGGTTAATTTAATGTCCTTGTTGGTAACTATACTTAGTGAAGACTAGATCATAATTAATCATAATTATGAGCTCTAACTTCCAGGTATATAAATTTGTATACGCTAATAATCACTACACTTATATGATTTCAAATAAACAGTCAACAAAATAAACAAACAAAATGCGATCCGTCTTTACGTGACTTTTGGTAGATACCATACTGTCACACTTAAGAAACTAAAGAAATGCTTTAAATCTTCTCAAAACACTTATTTTTGACCTGACAAGTACGTCTAAAGTAATGGTACGTAATGCCTTGCTTAACTGACAAACATATCAATAAAAATAACGAACCGTCTAAAAAGAGTCATTTTTCTTGACGTCGTATATGATGAAGTTATGTATCATATAAAATCAGTGAAATAGTGATATATGTCTTATGTACTATCAGTGGTTCTTAGCATTAATTGTAACTTTAAGTTAGAAAAATTAAAAGATGATTTTTAAAATGAAAATTTTTCACTATAAATATGATGTATACATGTTCTTTCAGATACAATATACAGAATTGTTTACATGTAATATGAATTTGAGTGACACCTGGAACAACAGACTTATCACACATCAAATACTAACCTGACATTGTTTTATGGCGTTATTACAGTCGTTGGTCACGTCAAAAAAATAACACTTTTGTATTCAAGAAAGTAGTAAGTAGATTTAAGTTAACTATGTATCATCCTAGAATCGCTTTGTAGTTACGAATAAATTCCCAAATAGACGTGAACATTTGCTTGCTAGTGTTATTTGTCATATACATAATTTAACAATTCAACATAATGTTGTCCATTCCGCACACTGAGAGCAGTTACTGCAAATACGAATATACTTTGCAGTACACTTTAATATTTGTTTTCATGTATATAATTTTGAAGAGATATAAAAATAATAACTACCAAATATCTCTAAATAAAAACACGACACAAATAAATATGTAATTAGTTTACATCATACTACTTTGTTCCAGCATGTTGTAGAAACAGTTACTTGTGCATTTAACGCCTGCTATCGAAACAATGTACTATTCAATGAAGTCAATACTCTTGATTACATTTTAATGTCTACGAATATAGAGTAGATTTTAGTGAGATCGGTAGTCAGTCAGTTAGTTACAACGTAGAACTTGGTACATGAGTGCATCAGTTCAAATTTCCATGCCTCAATAAGCTGTTAGAGATTAAATTGTCAGACCAAATACCAGAATAGGGGAGGTAGTAACAGAGTAAGTACTAACGGGATGGTATAGAGATCAGAGATGAGATTTGAAACACAGAAGTGATTTAGTAAAAAGAAAATTATTATAAGCTCAAAAACTAGGATTTGGAGGAAGACAAGGAGTGGATGCACCTGCGCCATTGCAATCGATTTTGAGCCATATCGCCTACAGTCTCTAACCATTTGTTACGCTCATCATGTGGGCCCCAACCAGGTAGTCTACACCTATTAACATGGCTCAGCCCAATTGTCAATGACTTCAAAGATTGGTGCCATGTTTTCGTTTGGCCACCCCTAGCTTTCTTCCAGCCTACTCCCACACCAGACAACGTTGCTCGTCGAGGTAGACGGTGGTCAGGCATACGCAACACATGTCCTAACCACCTCAGCTGGTGGAGATTCACTACTTCATCGGTAGACTTACCGTATTTACCTAGTACTCTACTCCTAACCCACGCACTGCTTACTCGGTTGTCCCAGCAAACACGAGCAATGTTTCCCAGACATGCATGATCAAATACTAGGAGCCTATGAATGTCCTCTATCCTTAAAGGCCATGTTTCACATCCATAAAGTAAAACGGATCTGACTGCTGCGCAGTAAACGCTTTCTTTCGTCAGTAAATGAATGTCTCGCCTACGCCACAAGTGACGCAAGTTGGCAAAAGCCAATCTGGCCCTAAGTTTACGAGCTGAGATTTCATCAGACACCAGACTGTTAGGACTGATGAGGCTCCCGAGATAAGTGAAACGGACAACACATTCAATAGTTTCACTCCCTATCACTAACTTTGGTGCCGAATTAAGCCAGTCCTGAAGTAACATTTTACATTTGGATGGGGAGAATCGCATCCCAAACATGCTTACGTTCATGTTTAAGGTTGTCGAAAAATTCTGCATTTTGTCGGCATCTCCCCTCAGTAGAACTATATCATCGGCATATTCTAAGTCAGTAAGTTTATCTCCTGGAAGGAGGTCATCCCACAGAGAAATCAAACGATGACAATGTTAACTCTAAGAGTATGCGCATAGAATAACAGAACTTTATGATTTTACAGTAGCTGATTTTGTTCAGTCTGTTCACTGTAATAGCATTCTGTTTAAATATTGCATTCCTGTAGGGTCGATTAAATAGTTACTAAAAACGTTGGCGCATTTTCATCGCTTGAATGGTATTGCATTAAATTACTTGACACTAGAAATTTTTACATGTATATATATATATATATATATATATATATATATATATATATATATGTCAAACTGATAAAGTGACGTTGTTACAACTTATGCCTGAATTCAAACATAAAAGAATAGGGAGCCAAATAAGATATGTCATTCTTTCTTCAAATTTTTTTTATTCACTTATGTAACCATGTGCTTATTATAACATTTGGCATAATATTTATTTAGAAGGATTCATTTTGTTTTGAAAAACACGAATTCCTTTGTGATATATAGCTCACCGATCATCCATTGTCATTGATGATAACTGTCTCACTCCCAACAACTATGAACTCTACCAGTCATGACTTTTCAACAGAGATTCAGGAACATCCTAAAGTTGGTCACTAGTGGGCTGATTATTACAAATCAATTAAGATGGTTATTTTTCTTAAAACTGGTATTTTAATTGATTGAATATGTCACGCTACATATCACAAATTGATGATAGTTGGAATTCTGCGAATGAATGCCGATTCAACCTTCAACCCCTGGTGCGGAATCTGCAGTGTACACTGCCACTGAGTTTCGCATTAGAAGAAAGCAGCTGTTCAGTACTACCTGGTTTTAAATGGCCCCCTGCCAACATCAATCTATGATGTATTTAATCAATTAAAATACCAGTTTTAAGAAAAACAACCATCTTGATTGAATTATAATAATCAGCTCACTAGTGGCTAACTTTAGGATGTTTCTGAAGCTCTATTGAAAAGTCATGACTGGTAGAGTTCATAGTTGTTGGGAGTGAGACAGTTATCACCAATCAGAATGGATGATCGTCGCGCTATATATTACAGATTGATGGAAGTAGGAATTCCACGATTGGATACAGACCCAGTGGTGCAGAGGGTGTACTAAATACTAACCTCAGTCAGATGAAAAATAAGAATGCAAAGTGGAGAATAACTATGTGATGACTGAAAAGAGTTAAAAATAACTGTAAAGTGAGATTTAAGTAACCGAAACAAAGCACAGCTGATTCCTTTTTAATTAAATAAATCAGGTTTCAAATATTTGATAGCCAGAAAATTTTATAATGCTTAAACAGTATTATTTATTTTTGTGTTGTACATGTGCTCAATCAAGAATGTTTCATGCTACGCCTAGGCATTATGTCTTGATGACATTCTAGAGAGATATTATATCTAGACTATTTTAGCTAAACTGGTATCAAGTTATTTAACGTAAATGTTGTGCAGTAAGAGACTATTCTTTTTCCAAATTAGAGTGAACAACATTCATCCCAACTGTGGTAAAAAATGAGGATAAGTGGCATGTGTAGATAAGACTAAGTACAGTCACTAACCGTGTGTGTAGTAGATTGTTCGGTGCCATCGTACTGAAGATTTTCATGGTACACTACACTGATGTGTTTGACAACCATGTGTTAGTCCTCAATGATTAATAGCCTATGTGTAACTGTTACGGGCAATACTCTAGCAGCCGTGATTATTTGAAATTAAAGGATATATGTTCATTGTGACGGATGATTTGATTACAGATGCAGTCTTTCTGTTGAGTGTTAACACTTGATCTTATAATGATACCACAGACGACTTTATTTGTTTGGTCACAACCACTTCTGTTCATTACAAAATGGTTGACGGAAATTTTTTAAAGGTTTATAGAAGCTTTAAAAAAGCTGACATAATTGCATTTAATCTCTTCCTAATGAAATCACCGATCAGGACGATTGTTTTATTTAACATGATTTTCTGTATTCGGCTATTTCATTTTCAAAGCAGTACAATCGAAGGTAAATATAATTTCAATAATGTAGTTACAGTTGGTATATTTGGTAAGAAAATGAGCTGTACAACAATTATTACCAGTTCTTTAAAGTTTTAATCAAAGTTGTAAAGTGAATGTCACAAAAACTGGACAAAAAATATGCACTTCGTTAGCAAGAAGTGGCATCATGAGATTTTGAAATGAATTATACTTCATGTGTTAATGTAAAAAAGAATGACTTCAATATGATTGGATCAATTTGGTTAAATCATGTGGAAGATAAAAGAAGAATGAATAATGAAAATTTGTAAATTTCTCAGAAAATTAAGAAGAGAATAAGACTAACAAATTAAATGGTTATTTCATATTCAAACTTAGGCTCCATAAGAAAATAAGAAGAATAGTTGTCTTTTGAATAAATAGTTCTGTTTTCTGTTTGTGCATAGTGAATACCTCAGCGACACATTACAGACAGAAATATGATGGTTTGTGATTGTTATGTTCAACCATATAAATAACCCTGAAATATGTATCTCTTCTAATCTGATGGTTGGGGGTAAACCGGCCTTCTATTATTTTGTTCATTAGATCTTCCCATAATCAGTATAAATTGTACTCTTTAAATCTCTTAGACATGCGATGTATTGAACCATAAATATATTTTCTGCATCTTTAAAATATTGGTTAGTTCATAACATTTTAAAGTCAACATTTAAATAAAAAAGATTCTTGAATGCTAAAATTATCAGTTCTGATAAAAGTTTTAAACAGTTGCTTTTATCAACAAATCTTGATATAAAAAGATTTTATTAGGATGAATTTGTATATTCCCATTGATTTGTTATAGACTAAAGTTGGTCAGTCTCTATTGCTATATGTGCATTCTGAACAGAATGCTTCAATATAGCGATTATTCACAAGTATTATTTAATTTAGACGGCAAGTCCCAAATAGGACGAAACGCACATTCTGGATTCCACTTGCCAGTCACAATTCAACTTAAATAAAAAGATTTTAGTCGATGTTCTTTTAGGGAGAGTTAACATGTCATCTACAGTGAAAATTTTACCCGCCGTTGTGGATATCATTATACATAATGTTAGTTCCCCCCCATGACAAAGTAAAATTACTATCTTACACTGAATTTCAAAATTCTAAAGTATATTCATTACTATAAAAAATTATAGTAGCAGTTAATCTCAAGTGTGTTAATAAAAACAAGGAGTTAAATTACTATTTTTATCTTGATCACTCTCCACAAATGTAAAATGTTAACAAAATGTTTAATCTACAGGTCTTCTTTGAAGTCATGGAATTCAAAGGACATTTTTTCTCTGTGTTCTGGTTTTTAATTCTTATTACTTAGTTACATAGTCAGAGGTTCTGACAGTAAGTTACTTGACGGCAACTGACCTCCTGTTAGGTTAAACTCTTAATTAATTTCAGTATTAATTGAAATGTAGAACAACTATACGTTAGTTGTCTATAAAGTTGAAAATATTTATCTCTTTACGACAAGAAGTAACTTAGTTGGGACATAGCAAATGCAGTTGAATAAATAATTGGTGAGTGTTCTGTATAGTGCTACAACTAATGCTTAAATACATAAATGGTGGTGAGGGATCAGATTATGTTCTACACAACATTATTACTAATGCCTGAAAATGGTTTATATCGAAGCCCTACGCACTAAAAGTTGTGACCTGGGATAGAACTTGTTGTGACATAATTTTACATCTTTGTCCTTTCATGTCAATATTTTAACATGAATAGTTTCTTTATGAAAATACGGTAATCCTAATAATACCTTATAATATAGATGAATGAAATTAAACCATATGTCTCCAAGAAGCAAACAATACAAAACAATTTTAATTGACAAACGGAAAATGTTGTTCGGCATCAAGTTTATAAAGTGTGATTTTCCAGGTAATTTATTATGCTAAATTAGATTCTGCTAAGCAACTTGATATGACTTCTCTTTTCACTTTAAAAAATTGGTGTTTAGAATTGGTAAAAGACATAAAACAGGGTTCATGCCAGTTGCCACTTGTCAGAAAGATGAAGCTTCAAGCAGTAGGGAATTGAAGTTTACTGCAAGTGCTAAGTGTTATAGCCATAATTTACATAATTTTATAATTAACACCTCAAAAGATTTATTTTAATTGCTGAAATTCCATGAAAATTCTTTATTTAGAGGAAACTAATACATTTTCTCATTTAATTCATTCTAAAATTTCATCAACTCACTATACATCATAGCATAATTATTGTCAGCAATGAACATGAATAAAGTTGGTTGCATGAAAAATTGATGGAAATCATCCACCATTTCTGTAACAGAAAGGCGTACCTAAGTTGTTATCGCTTCATAAATAATCAGGTATATATTCTAAGTGTGGCTTTATCAAAACTCACGTTAAATCTTTATCTTCGTTTTACGCATAACATCATGATTCCTATGGATGATGACAGTAAGTGATTAATATTTACCTGCTAGTTTGTATATATACGACAGTTATACATAGTGAAGTGAGCTACTACATAGGATATATACATATTTTGACATTATAGTATCTCAGGTTTGGCTTACACTAAATGATTATTTTAGATGCCATACTTTGTGTTAATTTAAAATATTGAATTACCTTAAAATTATCAAAGTGATTTTCTAAATGTCTGTAACTATATGAATGGACATAAATAAACTAAAATTCAACCAAAGTGGAAAAAATATAAAGTAATACCGCTTGACAGAAAGCAAAACAGAAAGAAAATCATCATTTCGCATTTTTCATTAAATACTTCTTTCCTGTTATTTTAAATCAAATTAATTTTCTATATGTTATTAGAGTTACTGTGAATTGGTTTATACCCTCGAAGACATTTTTTCATTATGTTCACCAAAGAAATCTGAATCTTCTATGCCTTAGAGAAAATGTCAGTAAACTAATTATACTACTTTTATGAGCCCTCGTTTGATTTGTAAATATTTTAATTTTTACAATAGCTTTTTCCAGTTATTCATAAAACATAGAATCACATAGAAATGGTCTGCTACTTCTCATTAATGTAGACTTCTCTTTAATTCATCAAAACAAGTAATGCACTGCATTAACCAAGGCTTTCTGCAACATTCTCAATGTTTAACGGATTTTCTATATCCAACGTTTTCGATCTATTTTTTGTTTCATTTTGTAGCTGATAATATACATTAATGTAACTTTTACTATCGATTTCAGATCAGACTTCTATAAATGTCTCTAAGCGTCTACTTTAAAAATACCAATATAGAGTAGTTCATGTTGTCAAGAAGAAAAATATACATTACATATTAGGGGTTCAAATTAACTTGCTAATAAAAACTATACCCTTATACTAAACGCTTACCGCTATGTGAATAAAAATTTAACTAAATTACCTGAATGTAGCATATTAAGTGGACATCCAGAAAGTTGTGGATAATCTTACTTCATTCATACTGTACAACTAAATGACTTAAAACGTAAATAACATTAAATCTCCCGTCTTCTAGATACCATCTAGTCACACACATCATTACAATTCAATAGTTTTTTTACAAATCATGATATTTCCATTTATAAGCTTTTGTGAAAATGTTTCTTCTCATTAGACTATTTTGAAAAAAATAAACACCACTATTAAAATTGTCAGTTTTCCTAAAAGGAAAGTAGATTTCTCACTTAGAAAATAAAAGTTTAAAAGTAATAAAAGTGCGAAATTGTATGTTGAATGTTGTTCTGGTATTCTTAGTCATCAGTTATAAAATGCATTTTGTTACTTTAACTTCAATAATACTGATAATAATTAATTAACTTATTCAACATTTATTCTGTAGTAAATTGGCTAATAACAATATTTTCAGTAAACAAAATTAAAACAGTAGAAATAAACAATAAAATTGCATATATAGAATTTTTATTTTATTATGTGAATACAAATGTCAAAGTTTATTATTGAACTAACTGAATGACCATGGCCGACGCAAGATCCACTAAACCAATCACTATCTTAATCATGTGACGATTTAATGTGATTAATGCATATTTATTCTCCCTCTGAATGTGCATTTTCCATATTATTATTATTTTATTTATTTATTTATTATTATTATTAATCAAAGTACACATTAAATTTAAATATCACATTTTAAGATTAAACAAATCAACTGATTGTAATTATGTCTATTATTGTTATTGTCACTCCATTTTACAAACTCTTACCCATTCGGTTTCATTTTAAATAGGATTTGACCTTTGTCTATAAACACTTGATCTAGTTGTATTTTGCTACCACCCCATCTCCTATGTCACCCATATACAGAGATTTAACAAGTAATCTTGTTTATCTCAATTGCCGTTTACATTCCACAAGTTACATAATGATTTTTATTTCAACATAAACATTCGTATTTTATAAATAACTAGATGAGTAAAAACTTCCAATTATCCTTGATATCTAAATAATGTTTTACTTGTCTCAGAAATGGCAATTCTTGTGACTGATAATTATGAACTAATAAATGTAGAACCTGATGAGCATTTATCGACAAGAATGTTCTTGGTTCAAAAGTCTTTGCCTTTGATAAACATGGGAATTTTTAAACAATTGACTCGTTCTCGTTTGACTTTTGATTGTTCACATTTAAGTTATTGAAAAGAGTTTTACTCGCTTGTGAATTAGAATTTAATAATATGATTTTTCGTATGTTTAGTTTATCATCAAAAATTTATATTTAAGATACTTTCATCTGTTGTATTATAATTACTTGGTTAGTAATAGAAGAACTGCTTCAAATAAACAATATATTCAGATTCATACGATATCTCTTCGAAATTGTTTTTCTTCAGAACAAAATTAACCTATAAAGGCTGATGACTTGCCAACTATTATAACTAAACTCTATTATAGACAACTCATATATATATATATATATATATATATATATATATATATATATATATATAGTGTCAGAATTTGAATGAAAATAATATTAGCTCCTTCGCTGTTCAAGCTTGTGATCTTCACGATGTTTGATAAACAAATAGTGTGACAAAACACTGTCATATACTTGTCTAACAGCTGTTAAAAGTTGGTTTCAATAAATCACAGAAATCCATTTTTGTACACATATGCAGAAGTTGATGAACTTTAAATAAATAACAACTGTAAACGATAGTATTATTGAAATAATGTCAATATCGCTAAATGAATCGTCACTTCTAATAACAATCATGAAAAGGGGTTTGATCTGTTTATTATAGGAAATGAAGACAACTTTTAAAGGTGTCTTTGTTATTATCTGAGAATTTTGAAGGATTTTGCATTTTCAATGATGCAAATCCATTTATTTTGCGTTTTTATTCAAATTTTGCCTATATATGACTAGTGATATCAAAAACTGCCTATAACAAGATTGCATGTACAGAGATGAACAAAAACAATTATGTTTCAGTATCTACGGAAGGTGGGTGATCTGGAATTCACAGTTTAACCTATAAAATAAAAATGATAAACATCGTTAGTCCTTTTTTTTAATTGCCTTGCATAAACATCTTTTTTATAAATCTTATCATAATGGTTCTCGTTTGAATAACGTTTTCATAATGGATGATGAAGTATCATCCACTTTAATTCTATGACAGAATGTTTGATATGTATTCTTTTGATTTTTATCAATTTCTAAATTGGTTTTAGTTCTAATGGTTAAGCATTTTTACCTAGTTTTGTTTCTTTTTTTACTTAGAATATAAAATGCCGCGAAACTTTTTATGTAATTCTGTCCAAATGATTCAGGTTACTTATCGCCGATCAATCTGTTCTTTCCATGCTAAAATGAATTATAGTTAATTCACAAAATCCATTATATATGACTATATCAAGTCTACTAGTTTGTTTCTATATTTCTCCTTTATTTTGTTTCGAAAAAAAATTCACTCTTTTTGTTTAATTTCATAGATAAATGAGACATTTGAATAGTTTCTTCATTAGCCAATGTAATATGGATATAACAAGAATGAAATTGTAGATTAGTATATATACATGTATGTAAATAATAAACCTATACTCAGATAAGATTCTTGGCTTACAGAATAGACATTGCCTAAAGTCACTGATAAGCGATAATATTTTCATTGTGTTTAAAATCATCTAAAATCAACTTAGAAAATAAAGATTATCTCATAACACAATGAATTACTTTCTGCAGTATATTACTTACTTGCTTCTATAAAACGTGCACTTTTTTTCAAGTAAATAATTTTAAATGCAAAACTTCAAACACAAAACATTATTTCATAGTGGAAATAGCCTTCACTTTATCATACTCAATGTATTGAAACTGTATTTGAAAGAGATCTTCACTATTGATTTGGCATATTAAAGATACAATCCCAAAACTTTCTGGCGCATTATACCTACTTTGCAGAGCAATATCGTTTTTAGAAATGATATATTACAAAAGACATTTATGAAACTAGCTAAAGTGATTCCATACAAAATAAAAGTTATCCCATGACATGCTCTGCAACGCTTGCCGTCATTTATGTAAACTGTTTCGTACTGTAATACGAGGCCAAAAAAATAAACATTGTTATAATTTATGTTAGAAGCTGAATGTACATAGACTATCCTTAGAAACCATGAAGTACAAGGTAAAGGCTTTATTCTCTGAGAGTATTGCACATGCATACTACTAAGACGATCTGTACTAGAACAAATTAACATCTTGATTTCTAGTCATTGTCTTGCCCCGGACAAATAGTAATACAATTTGCAACATTTATTGATCTCTACAAGTATTCTGTCTCTTTTCGTTTTTCTTATTCAAAGATAATGTTTTATGATGTTGAAATTTAGTTTTTATCTTATTTTGAATAACTGCAGTTACAACTTTTATTTGCGCTTGTATAGATAACAATAGAATTTCCGTTTACTTTGACATCAAATCTTCAATAAAACTACATTTGCTTAACAAGGCATTTTTTCTTTGAAGTATACTGATTGTTCAATGTTTAGAAACTTCCCTTTTAATTTATACCATGTACTTATCTAAATCATACTTTATTGGTTCTAGGTAGTAATTCGTGTATAATTAGTCGTACACTTATATTAATTTACAGAAACATATCATTGCAAGTTTATCGTCTCCTCCTAAAGCGATTTTCTAAGTACGTATTTTTAAGGTATTTTAAAAAACCATTTCTTATTTCATATAAACAAAATGAGAGATGTAATAGCAACAGTATGATAAACGTTATATCATTGAGACCTTTGAATATAAATAAACTGAGAAGTAACATTTCTGAAATGTAATTAAGCCCTACACAACTTGAAAACTTAAGTTGGCAAAGAGTTTATCCATTTACTTGTGACTGGATATGTCTTCACCTGACACAGCCGGCAATAAGTTTAACAGTGACCTACGAATTGTGGTATTGCTATGCTATGTAAAATGACCCATGATTGCTGTTACGTTATTTTGTTTTCTTTTATCCATTCATTGAAGGTACTAGCACTAATGTGTAGTTAGCATAATCAAGTCACGATATTAACTCGCTATCAGTATATTTTTACACAATACTCCCTTTTCATTATAGCAAACATGCCTCTCATTTTGATGTGATCATGAAACAGTAAATATTTAATGTTCAAACAGTTTACATAGCACTTATTGAACTATGATATACGCAACTTGTCAATGCTCTCTTATTTTAAATGTATTCTTTCCAGAAGCACCATGAATGATATCATGGTTATGTTAATCATATAATGTTGCTTTTACAACAGTATCCAGCAGTTGGATTCAAGCAAGAATTTGTCACTTCTCTACTGTTAAAGAGTACCCTGATGATCGTCGTGGTCGATGAAGTTAAGACTTGTCGAGAGTGAGATAGTTATCACCAATGACAATGGATGATCGTCGCTTTACATTACAAATCGATGGAAGTAGTAGTCCTATCACCGGATGTTGCCTAAGTGGTTCAGGGGATTAGGGTTTATAGTTTACAGTTTTTAAGACCCATTCCTTTAAAGTCACATGAGATCAAAGTGCTAATCTTTTTAAAATGGGCATTACAGATAACACTGGATGATGTCTGGTAAATAACACGAATAGACTAAAGCTAGAAATATAGGCCATTGAAATCCACCCTAATGGTCTAAATGTATCGTAAAAGAACAGTGAAGTGTTCCAAATTGTGATATAAAAGTATGCATGCAGTACTACAGATATGACAGTCGTTGATATATCTATAAACGGACCTGTAAGCTGCTCTCTTGATTGTGTAGTCACAATGAATTTGTTATGTCATTACTACCATTTACGCTCATTTCCAAAGCAAATAATTGGTGAAATCTCTTTGTTTTACTTTCTAACCATAAGTTAAAAATTTTTTCATGTAAAACACTGTAAGATACTGATATTCAAAATTTTGTCTTTTGATAAAAATAAATCAGAATGGTATGATGATTGAAATATTTTAATGAATTTTTGATAAAACTGAATATTTCTAGTTCAACTGCATCCTTCAAGGACCTTAAAAGTTTAACTGTAAAAACTAATGAACTAGAATTCAGCCAGATCATAACTTTCATATAATTAAATGAATGTAGGACAAACAATCAGTTATGTTTAAAAGCCAACTAACTGATTACTATAAGGTAATTTACTTTTTATGTGAAAAGCTTGGTATGTGTTATTCGACACTAAGAAATAATGATTGATGATTGAAATCATTCAACTAGCAAACGAGTCTTTACAGTGAATATTAAACAAATGTTATTGTAATAGTTGGCAGACACAACTATATTTCATACTAAATCTCTCTAAACCGAACTTCCATTAGTAGGAAAACATAGATATTTAAATGGTAAATGACTTAATTCGTTGTGAATCATACCAGAAAACATTGGACGTATAGTCATTTTAGTAAACTACAGTGTTGTAGTAACTAGTTAAATTAAAAGTATGTCATGCTTATTCCAGAACGTATTTTCATATAAAATGTTTCCTCTACCTATTCAGATGTCCACAAATTTCAGTACTTACTAGAAGTTTACTAAAATATGTATAATAACGTAGTAAGTAAATATCGGTTTAATTAGGGAAAAAGGCAAGCATAAGTGATACAATAATAGTTATATTATATACAACATGATCCTATACAAATGTTAACATAGTCGAAATACCACATAAGATTTCCAAAATAAAATGAACCTGAAGCATTTCTTGGAATCTCCTAAGTCACAAATGGCTGTAATAATAACTACGCATTTTTGTCTCGAAAAATGTATGTAATGTATAACGAAAAAATTCAATTAATAGTACCAGAAATATTTGTTTAGCTGACAAAATTGTGGAGGATTAGCATATATTAATAGGTGTCTTCCAAAAATTGCTATGAAGTAAGGAAAAAAGCATACAAACGGTTCCAAAAGTTCAGCTGATGAGATGTAACCTGTTTTCATAATTCGTTAATTCAAAAAGGATGAAATTTTCAGTAGAACGGGTAAAAAATGTAAAGAAGCACTAAGAAAAGCATCTTTGTTACTCAAAATGTTTTCTATATGTAATACCAAATGCTCTGTAAATTAATCATAAGTGCATCATTTCATCTTTGAAGTCCCCTCCAAATGTGTCCGTGAATTTAATGTACTTTTAACAGGAAAACTGAAAAATGGCCATCTAAAATTTTAGAAACACCCGACATATTGTGGACCAATTAGAATGATATATTATGTTATATTTATTTTCAATAGAAATCCTGCCATGAGGTCTGCATTAGTAACTTTAAGATTTACTTGCTTTGACTTACTTACTAATGTAATAGTCAAATCACAACAAAATTCATTATTAGTAATAGATAATGAATAATTGAAATTACGTTTGTTCAGGATTGTTTTCGACGCAATATTTTTATAGACTTCTAACATTATATCTGATAAAAGATGATTGAATTTTAGAATGACATTAGAAGTAAAATCTTTTAGTTTGAGACGCACTCTATGTATTCGTTTCTTTGACGCTTTTGTATTCAACCCAAAGTCTACTTCCTTGATAATCACTAGGAATAAATCTTACAGAGAACCAGATATTTACAATCAGTTTGGCGTTGGTTATTGTTTTCTGCTTAACTTGAATGGTTTTTCATAGTACAATTTTACCTAAGTAAATTGATACTAAATAATGTTTGTATACTTTATAGTATTTCTGTCCAATAATTACATGAGAGAATAATTGCTAACCCTCTTCAATCACGTTGATGAAATTAACTTTTAAAAATGGCTATAGGAAGGTCGCATACAAGTTGAAAATTGACCAGTGAATTATATCTGTTCATAGAATTTTATTCATCCAGTAGACATTATAATCCAGCAGATTGTTTTCTTATAACTCATCTTTAACGCATTCAAATTAGTCTGCTAGCCAACTGCAGAATAAGGACTGAACTGGAGAATGTTTATCAATGTACTAAACTGGTCACACTGCATGAAGAAAGCTGTCTCCTACAAAAAGTAAGATCAGTCAAGTTCCTTCTTTTTCAACTGTATACTCCAGTTCGTACTTGAGTATTAAATATGTGCAAATGTTCACTTGACAGTGAACGCCACGACTTGCAATTCAGACGTCTAACAATTCTAAATAGAGCAATTTTTCAACGGTGGTCATGTTGCTTATTGTTGAAGTCGTTCAAAATAAAAAGCGAGTTCAAAAAGATGATTGTATTATGTTGTACTGGATCAGTTGCTATTACAAACCCGAGACCCAAGTTATGCATTCTAAAAAAAGCAAATGCTATCAAATACTGAGATTTCAGGATACGCCAGTTAATATTATTAGCTGTAGTTCATATTTCTGATTGAGTGTTTAAGTGAATAACAATTCTTTTGCGTCAATAGAACATTCGCTTGGATTGTGTGGTTTTTACTAACATGTTCACAAAACTCCTGTAAATACCTGAAGAAATTTGAATCTGTTTTCAGGTAAAAAGTCGAATTTATTTAATTATTTTCGGTCGCTAAACTTTTTCAAGTGTAATTTACTCTTGATGTTCTCTATACATGCCACTTTTCCAAAGACTCTAACTTGTTTTACTCTTTCCTTGTAATATAGGAGTCAGTTTGACGATTATACATAAACTTAGTCTTCACTTCAGGATAAGTTTAGATTTGCTGATTTAATAGCCCGGAAATAAAAGTCAAGTATATCATTCAAGGCCTATAATGATTAATGTAGTGAAAAGTACTTTTATGTTTAGAAAGCAAGCATCTAAGACCCCTTACTATGTTCTCTATAATGTTACACATATATGTTCCTTGTATCACTGTCACCGCTTTGACATTATCTGTTACAGATCTTGAGTTTTAATTAGCTTTACAAAGTATAAATAATAACCTGTTTACCAAGACTGTAATTTAGCCTATGAGAATTATGAAAATTATTTCTGTAAATTGACAGAGAAAAATGAAGTTGATATTAAGCTTCAGTGAGTTTTCCTATTTGCAGATACTAGAGACCGTGATATGTTACAACTTGGGATACTTTCCAATAATTGTATTACTCTCATTACACTTCATTACTCCTTCACCTTTATGATTCTAAGTGTATGTAGTGCTTTGAGGTGTTTAAATGTGGGTAGTAACTAGGTGATTTTTGATTACTCGACTGGTGTTTCATGAAGTCTCAATAGTCCATTCTTTCCTAAAGAGTGAGAGACTTATTTCATGAATTTTCTGTCTGACATTTTTCTAACTCAGTAATTGGAACATGGGCAGTCAAGAAAAAAAGCTGCTTCTAACCTTTGTTCCACTAAATCAGTGCAGAAATCATAAATGCTTTGTGAGAGATTTAATACAAAACTAGCTGGTATCTTCCTTTACCAAGAATATTTTAGCATGCAGTTCATCAATTCCATCAATAAATTCGTCAGTGATTTATGAATGCAATTCGAGATTTGACTGCAATGTAAAGGTGAGTTTTAATTAAGACTTAATACTTACTTACGCCCGTTACTCCTTTCAAAGGATCATAGGTTTAATAAACAGATTTTATTTAAATTAAGGAGTGGATTTCAAATAATCAATTGGAATCTCTAATTTCAAACTTTGACCTTTAGCATTGTAAGAAAGTAAATATCATGAGTTGTGTAGTCAGTTACAAGATTACAACCAAGTAAATCGATTGCTTGGTTTGACTGTAGTTAAGTGATAACTACTCACAAATATAGATTGGTGACTCAAGTCCACAGTGTAAGAATATGAGAAGATAGAATAACTGATTAAGAAATATAAGTCCTTTATATGTACAAAATATTTTGTACAAAATTAACGTAAATGAAATTAACTTAATATATAATAATTAACCGATTCTGTATTTGTTGGTCATTTACCAACCAATCATACCAAGGTCTACGAGGCATTACTTATCAATCGTTGTGTGACATTGCTAATAAAACAGCATTTCTATGGAGTTTTTGTTCATTGAACCGTAGAAATAGAAATAAAATTGATTTTACGTTTCCTCGTTTTATATTTACTGATCTTTCTATTCTTTTGAATGCTTAAATGTAAAGTATGGATACTAACAGTCATTGACAGTTTGAACTAATTTTATCTATCGGTCACATTATAGTGAGTAATTAGAATGTTTATCAACTCAATAATTGTTTTACGATTTCATCAGTTATTTAACTGTACTTTATCTTAAACAGTGAATTGGTTTTTAGTAGGATGAATTTGTATATTCCCATTGATTTGTTATAGACTGAAGCTGGTTAGTATCTATTGTTATATGTGCATCCTGAGCGGATTGCCTCGATATAGCGATTATTCACAAGTAAACTGGTTTACTTAACTTTAAAATAAGAGAATTCATGAAATGCTTTAATCGTGCAAGCTAGATAATAACTAATTTTTTTAGATTTAACATTATTATAGTCTATTTATTATTTGTGATACTATTGTATGTACAACAGTGTGGAAGAATGCATTCTTTGTATTCACTTTTATCTTTATATTCAAGACATTTTACTCACTACATATTCTGAATTAAGCAAAAATCCAATTCATTTTACTGAACTACTTGATTTATGCTTCAGATTTATGTTTCAACTAATGGTTTTTTAAATATTTAAACAATTTTTCCTATTCAAAATGTAACGTTTAATTTATTTGAAAACTTTATAAATGCAAGTCATATAACATCTTAAGCATCTTAAGTATTGACTGGCGGCAATAGGATCTAATGCTTCTAATGTAAAGTTAGTAGATTGAATAATACAAAATTCATTGAAGAAATAGAAATAAATTGTCACCATTTACAAATGAAAAAAAAAGAAATAGTACAAAAATTAATGATACTAAAGAAAATACGTTACAACTCAATGAATTTTGATGCATAAATACTCTTCAGAGAAAAATTTTTCTTCAAATGTTTAGTAGTTATTTCCTAGACATTAGTGCACAAATACTTTGTAGACATTCGAATTAATGGAAGCGTTGATGATTAATGGTGATTTTCAATAAGCAAATAAAACAGCATAGGACTATGCTTATTAGTTTTCCTTTGTGATCGAAAACATTTTACATTTCTTATACTCTACATTCGAAGTGATTTATACAAGTAAGTAATATATTAATAATCCAATGAGTAGAAATAAAAATTTCTAACATTCTGCGACTTAAAGTAAGCCCGTTCTTCACAAAATAAATAGATGACCCAATCAACACACGTTTACATAATATAGAAAACTGGATCCTAATATTTGGTAGAATAGGGAAGTAAGTTTGATCGTATTTAAGTTTATCCATTTAGGCTAATTGGATTAAGATATCACTGTGTGTGTTTATGAATAATGTATTGCTACGAAAGGTGAGGTTTATGTGAGGAAACGGCGATAGTCTGTAAGCATGCGTGTTAAACATGTATGATATTTGATGCTGTTTATCATGGCTTCTTAAATCGGTATTCTATGTTAGATGAATTGTAAAGCTTTTCTTCTATTAAGCTTGGTAGGGTTTAATAATATGTGCAAAGCCTCAGCTACTCTCCTTTCTTATCAAATAGAAAAATTTATATGAATAATCTGAATACGTTTTATGTCGATTTCGGGGCTGTTGCATATAGTATGTACTCCTGTTGGTAATTTGATTACCGATATTTTAAGTTCAACTTGGTTATTAAGAGGATTGTTTTGTGTAGCTCTTATGCCCTTTGGGATATAACAAGATTTCTTAAAAAGACTTTTCCATATGGGAGTTATCACAGTCGATAAAACATGACCTGTAGACACAGTTCTGTACTGATGCGAAGGAAATCATGCCTTTCGTTTGAAATAAAGCCCTTCGCAGCGTGCTAATCGTTTTGTAGCATACTTGAACTTTATATCATTTTATAATCTTATGATAATACATTATACATATATTTTTAATCTATATAAATTATCTACTCAATGCTCAGTTTATATAAAACCATCAAGTCTGATCTTGTAAATGCAATTTATCTAAAATGATTGTTTAATACAGTAACGATGTGGCTTCCATTATAAAGTAGTGATCAGACAAGAAATTACATGTTCTTTTTTAATAATTCAAAATTTGCGTAACTTGCACATGTCTACAAATACATTGATATGTTTCAGTATTTTGTTTTAACATTATTTAAACAGCATACTTTTTCATATTATAAATTCCTTAGAGTAGTGCCTGAGTATGCTCAAACCCTAGCTCCTACTTCATTACTTCCAGGATATTTTTATTCTGTTATGTGCTATCTGCCTTTGTTTTCACCTAGTTAGCTATAGATGGCTATTTATAAAATATGTGCTACACCTCTTATTTTTCCACCTAGTAAACATGGCATCTTAGTTACCTCACCAATAAAATATTAGCTCAATAATGCTGCATCCTATGTGACAGTGACGGTGCATTACAGCCACTTTTGATGTGGATTTCAACACCTTTAAACCATTTATGTATACTCTTACTTACCTATGAGATTACTTTCTATAGTAACGATTTCACTAATATACCATCACCTATGAGTACTTTATTATTCGCAGTCCTTAACAACCTCGAATGAAACATTCAATTAAAATGATTAAAAAAGACGTCGTTTACAATAATGTACTTTTATGTCTAGTGACAACTTTAACACGCATCTTAAGTAGTGGAATATTCTTACAATTTTTTTCAGGATATATAATGTTATGCTATATATATATATTCCGTAAGGTTTTCACATTACTACAGTTTAGTTTCTACATTTTATAAAGCTTTTCTTATCCTCGAAGAGCTTAAATTCTACTTCCCAGCTTGTAGCAATTGGTTCAGCTTGGTTTAATTCCTACCACATTTTGGGGAAGTGGGGCATATACTAACCCTTTTTTCGATAGTTCGATTATTTTCCTGAAAGTCAAGTTTCTAGGACTAAATTTACTAATGTTTCTCACTTAAATAATAAAGTGAAAGAATTCAAATTAAACGAAAAATACGTCATATTTAAGATCTTTTTTCACAAACCAAGTAATATTTAAATTTCTTACTTTTAATGAAGTCAGTAAACATTTGAAAACACAAAGTAATACAACTCGTTTTCTATTTTATCTTCATAAAGAAAATCAAATCTGAATAAGAATGTATTCTAGTCATTATGAATTCGTTATGATGAAAACTTTACAAACTTCTTCTAATTCATTAGATTATAATATTTTCCACTACTTTTTATCCCTAAAAATACCCATTCAACAAAAAAAAAGCAACAAGCTTAATTTATACTTAACATATTAAGTTAATAAGGGCAGAAAAAAAGCTACTTGCAGATTTTCTTGATTAAGATTTTTTTATTCAAATTACCTTGAGTTCAATTAAACATAAATCAGACAAATAATTTATTCAAAGAAGAAGTTTTCTTCCAAAAATAAACTGATAATAAGCAAAAATTCTGATGTATTCATCCATTATATAAAATGATTAGTTATAGTAATGTCTATCTCTTGATTTTTTTCTTTGGATCAAATGAAAATGAGTTTGATTAGTTAATATAAACTAGTATAATCTTTTCTTGTTAACTTATGCAATAGTCACTTAACGTTATTGAAATCAATTATTCCATACTAATAATTGGTAAGTTATTTTGTTCCTTAAATAGCACGTCGTATAGAATTCAGAAAGTCACTTTCCTAATATATAAATGTCATCGCATACAGTTTCTCCCCTTTATATGTTTTAGTAAGGCCAGAACAACAATTGTTGCAAAATCATATGAATTCATTTTATATCGTGTTTTCTCATCTGTTGCATAATACCTAGAATTAATGATAGTCATTAAAAATAAAACAGTTGTACATACTTTACATCAGTAGACATTTGAGGAATTTCACGTTGACATATTGATATAAATTAGTTAATAGTGAATAATGCAACAGTTGAATAGGTTGAACATCATTAATACAGTTAGCTAGCTATAAGAAAATTCCACAAATTAAAACTGATATGATAATAGATATAAAGTTGAGAAGATAAGTAACATAAGTTATATAGTAACAGATACAATGTCTTTCAAAATAATCAATAAACAGGTAAGTTCTCTTGCGCTTTGCTGAAGTGATTATCATGAAACGATATAAACTAAATTTATATGTGCAAAAAAGACTGTAGTAAGCCTTGCTTTACCCTGGTAGCCTCCACCTCCGTATTTTAAGATTTGCCTAAGCAACGTTCCGATGTCAATTACGAAACCACATTTGAACCTTACTCACTTAGACACTGTATTACCTATATTTATTATTACATAGCTTATATTACTTATCTTCTTAACTTTACATCCATTATCATATCAGTTTTAATTTGTGGAATTTTCTTATAGCTAACTGTATTAATGATGTTCAACCTATTCAACTGTTGCATTATTCACTATTAACTAATTTATATCAATATGTCAACGTGAAATTCCTCAAATGTCTACTGATGTAAAGTATGTACAACTGTTTTATTTTTAATGACTATCATTAATTCTAGGTATTATGCAACAGATGAGAAACAACAGAATAAAATGAATTCATATGATTTCGTTACAATTGTTGTACTTGCCTAACCGGAATATTTAAATGACACTTAAAAGTAAATACAATGAAGTACCGATGATGAATAAATACCTACATAGTATTTTTATTATTTTGTGAATCATTTTTCTATTGTTAATCTGATATTTTACCATAACAAAATTCTAATTCAGAACACTAATTCGGAACAAACAATAATCTTATCTTCTACTAAGAAATATGCGATTTGAATAAATCACTAAGAACAGCTTTCAATTATTAAAATAAACTAAATAGAAAAAATGTATCAGTTTATTTAGGTAAATGTAAATCATAATAAAGACATTCTGTAACAGTGACATTCTGTAGTGCTATTATATTAGGAATCTTTTCACTTTAACAAATCTATGAATGATTTAGCGAATCATTCAACTTCAAATGAAATTTACTGTCACTATCAGAACTAACACTACTTGTATTTATATATTTTCATGGTACATTTTTAAGCATAATTTGTTTATTGTTTGAATCGGTTGATTACATAAAAGATAGTGAATTTAAAAGTAAAGCATAGCATATAAATTTATTCAAGTAATAAAGAAAAATAATGTATGTATTGTGTTAGAACAACTAAGTAAATAGGGTACTAGTGTGACTCAATTAATCAAATTGATAATTTACCTGTTTGATAGATACCTGAATCTTAGTTCAAAAGATTACATAAACATGAGTTTATTGATTAAATGTATATACTTTTAATAGATGATAGTCAAGTTTACATAATTTTTTTACTGATCACAGAATAGTTATTGCTGGAAGAATATGGAATATCCGGTGAAGTAAACTTTCTCCTCGATAATTTACTTTACATTAGCCATATGGTTGTATATCTAAAAAAATTTCATATGTAACAATTTATGATGAAATAAAAATATTAAATTTGTCTCCTTTAAAAGAGTGAAGTTATCAAAATAAAGTTCAGAATTAATTAAGAGTCTTCAAATATCGTCTGAGTCGTGTAATAGTTATAAAAATAATAGAACTTAAGAAGTGGGTTATGTAACAACCGTTAATAATTTTCAAAATGAAGATGTAATTCTACAAAATAGTTGTTGACCTAATAAATATGAAGAAAATAATCACTGAACAACGCAACAAATGTTAATTAATATTCACCAAAAACGTTTGGAATTAGTTGAATAATAATTATGAAGAGCGAAACAAAGTATATGTCAGATTAAAATGAATGATCGACTATGTTTTTTTCCCACAAAAGTTCTTTGAGTTAGTGGATATTCATCGATTGTGAGCCAAACGTTTACCTTTACAAATGATTTAAAAGGACTATTTGAGTTGGATTGTGATTGACAGGTGGAATCCAGCAAGCGCGTTTATTTCTATTTGGGACTCGTCAGCTGAATGTGCCTGCACCCCAGTGCTGATGTTCCCATCTGAACTCAAACTCAACTAGTTTTGTTTCAAACGCCATCGCTTTCACCACTAAGCTACTAAGCCCAGACGACCAAACTTCCACATCAGGTATGTCATATATAGTTGTAATGTATTTGGATATTCCCGTTGATTTGTCATGCACTGGTATTGGTCAGTCTCCGTTGCTATATGTGCGTCCTTAGCGGATCACCTCGATATAGCGACAGTTCACGAATATTATTTGAACTGAATTGTGACTGGCGAGTTGACGAGTCCCAAATAGGACGAAACGTCCGTCCTGGATTCAGCTTGTCAGCCACAATCCAACTCAAATAATACTTGTGAACTGTCGCTATATTGAAGCAATCTGCTTAGGATGTTCACATAGCAACAGAGACTGACCAACTCCAGTCAGTAACAAATCAAGGAAAATATCTAAACACATTCCAACTAGATTTGAAAAGATGATTAAGGTGAGACAACGTTACCAGAATTTGCGGTGTTCCGGAATAAAGTTTTTGACCGATTTGCACGATTCTTTAGAAAATCAAGTAGGATAGAGTTGTGAAATATATCTTAGAAGATCACGCTAGCTTCACAGCATCAAGTGAACGTGTATATGCATATTGTATGCATATACGTATGTACAGTTTAGAACTTGACATATATGTACATCGATCCAAATTGACGAACCTTAGCAGAACAGCAGGATGAACACCAAATTAGTATAAGTGTTACATCAACAGTAGTGACAGAGCGTGGACATATAGAAATATAGCACTGGGAGGAATTACTTAATGGAAAATAGTAAAAGTTTAAATTTTATACCTTAATGGAAGATAACGAGTGAAAGCACCCCAGCCACTGGGACAAATTCTGAGCCATATCACATAGTATCCAACCATCGGTTCCGAAATTTACAGTGACTCCAACCAAGAAGTCCACATTTACCGACACAACTCACAAACAGCCAGTGACTCCATGAAGTGATGTCATGTTTCAACTTGGCCACTAATACCCTTTTCCATCCTAATCCGAAATCACTTAACATTGCAAGTAGAGACGGGCTGTGGTTTAGCATACGTAACATATGTTCTAACAACCTCAATCGATGAAAATTCAGCCGCATTAACTTATTTTCTATCTTTTCCCAATATTCAACGTCTAACCTAACTATTGCTAACTCGATGATCCCAGCAACAGTTGGTTATGTTCCGAAGACACCTTTGGTCAAATACCAATAATATACGGAAGTCGTCTTCTCAGTGTCTTCATTAAACAAGCTCATTTTATCTGAGTTTTATGAGTCAACCAGTGGACCTCTTGGTAAGAGATCAGTTTTTCGAAATTCACAAGACAATGTTGTTTCGTGCAGTATGACAAAACGTGGAAATAATGGACAGCTTTAACAGATACTACTTGGAGTTTCAAGTTCAGATGACAGGTTGTCACACGCTCTAATTTGACCAGCCGTGTTCCAGTGAAGAACCTTCATAAGGTTTATGTACCTCCAAGGTACATCTTTGAATGGTAGATACTGCCATACAACTCTGTCTACAGTGTTAAATGCTGATTCCAAGTCAAGAAAAACCACTAGTGTCAGATGTCGATCAGTAGATCTGTGTTCTAAAACCTGACGATTGGTGAATATTTGGTCGGTGAAACCTCAACCAAGTCCAAAATCACTAGTTGTAGTTAAATGTCTGATAATTACTGAAGCTAGTATTTAATACACTTTATTGGTCAAACTAATTCCTATATGGTTACCACAAGATGACATTGGTTCTTTATATACTTGAACTATCAGAGTAAATAATATGTCAGATGGGATTATATTCAACTCCTAGACTTTGGCTAAAATATTATTCAACTTAATTTCTAAAACTGGGCCATCATCCTTAAAATCCTCTGGAGTTAATTCATCCGAACTCGCTGCTCTACCTCGCTTCAGATTAGACATGGCGTTTTTGACTTCAGCAAGCACTGCAATGCTTATATTGGTCTTCCATTCGGAAGTTTAGAAATAATGGGTATGTGTTAAGTAGATAGAGGCTAACTGAATCCCTCTTTGAAATGTTCTTCCCGTCATTCTAAACGTCAGGGTTGTGAGATGATAAATGTTCCATCTTCTTTGGAGATTGTCTCACTAACGCTTGACTTTTTAATCCTGATTTCTTTCGTTGGTTTGAAGAGTTACTTGGTACTACCTATCGCTACCGTCTTTTCTATACCAGTGAGCATGGTCGTTTTATGAACTTTCTACCAGTTTACATTTGTACCTACTTAAATATCTTTTAGTCTAATTTAAGCTACCTAGTTGGGCGCTAAAATCACTTGCTATGGGTAGGGAATCTAACTAGTTACTCATATGAAGTTCAGGAAGTCTTCTGTAAAACTCATCATTCGCTTCATCCAGGATGTAGTCAGTAGGAGCATGGACAGAAACGACGAAAATGCAAAGGCGTGTATCCTATTTCTTACCAAACCATGTAATCAAACAGCATACAGACAACTTTTTGCAGTGGTCAATTCAAGAAGGGCTTGTCCTGCTCTTATGCTATACCTATACTTGTTAGCTCGGAGAGGTTTTCGTCGAGTCACCAGACAAGCAAAGGGTATATCGCGCGGGTTCTCTACATTGGCTAGGTGAGATCAAGTAAATAACCATGCTGGGATCCAATACTCGTGTCTCGGAGACACAACATATATTTAGGATACGATATTCTATCTTAACTAGAGAGGCTTGCTGCTAGATTTGGTACTTCTCTGTTCCTCACACCATGGAAGGGCTCTTCTTCTTAAGGCAAATAAAAAAGAAGTCCCACCTATAATGAACGAAACTCTTATTTTCCTAAACAGTAACTAGAAACAGAAGATTAAACTTGTCCATACCAAGAAATATCAATATTCTTCCGAAAATATTCACTTATGCATGAATTTAAACACCGTGAGTATTAGTTGCAGAATTTGTCAGTCTCAACGAACTTCATACCATATTAATAATAGTGTATAATATAATTAACAAAAAATCACATTGGATTAAGTAATATGATGAATGGTGTGCTAAAAAAAATTATACTGGAATATTTCTTAAGTCAGATGAATGAAGGTTTCTTCAAATCAACTGAATAAAGCCACATAAAAGTAATATAACATTTTAGAGTTCATTTCTTCTAAATAATTACTTACCATCCTACCCCCACCTTCCTAGTAATAACCCACTCAAATTTATCATTTTCAGTCTTCGGTAGTAACGAAAATAGATTTGATGATCTGTGTTAATCATTGCAGTATTTACTTTCAGTAAAAATTCATTTTCTCCTTGAAAGCGTACATCGACGGGACTGATACTACTAATGTGAACAGTGCTTTGCGGTCACTGATCACTAGATGAGAAAAAATGAAAACTCACGCCGTTTATCCGATCGCGTAATAAAAAAGTAATGTATTAGCTTCTATTTTTGAATGGTATCTGAAAGACTAAGATAGTTCCAGGTAAATATTAACCTTCTGACTTTAATAGAATAATAGAAACTCCTATCTAAGTTTCCTTATCAAAATCAATGAAACAGCTTCAATATGTGCAGTTTCATTAAAGTAATAATAAATACTGACTGTTATTTTTTTGCAAACTAACGAGATTTTACTTCGAAAATAAGCATAAGTAAATTAGTGTGTGTATATATGTAGGCCAAAAAGGTCGAAATCATCTGACCTATGTCCACTGCATAAAACAGATATCTCTCTTGTCTTAACTGACCACAAAAAATTCATTTCTCAGGAAAAATTTTCATCTTTGTCTATGTGATTATCAGAAACTTACCATTCTACATAAAATTAAACAATTGGAGATTATGTCGTTCATAGGGTAATGAAATCTCAAAAAAGTAATGAACCTAAACATTCTCGTTTACTAAAATTTTTATTCTAATATATAATATCATTCTAGTATCCGACGGATAGCGTTATCTTTGGCTTTAACGAAAGTCGTATATCAATAACGTACAATACAATATGTTAAACGATGATTGACGGATGCTTGCATCAAATAATATAAGGAAGATGAAATGACTTTTTCGAAACATTACTACGACATAGACGTAATTCACTTAGCATTAAGTTCTAACGTATGATCTGTAGTGAGAACATAAAGTATTTCGAAATTTGACAATTTTTCTTAAGAAAGCTAGAACATATAATTATTATATATTTCAAACACGGCATTAAAAGCAATGTTATCTTGGACAGGATTATGCATACAAACTGCTTAGAATAACCCAACTAAATTGCTATTTCATTTAGTGCATCTGCCTAATAGGTTTTGTGGGTAATCTTGAGGAATCCTACATCTCTGACCATTCGGTTTATTATTCTTCTATAGCTACTTTGACCGATACTATTCATTAAATGTGTAGATACACTTTATAAGAGGATACTTAAAACTAAAAACCAAGAAATCACTTAGCACCAAATAACTGTCAAGAGGAATATAGTTTCCACTATATTGTTAGCCATTTATGCATTCTTGAAACGAAGTGAACCGATAAAATTAAGGCTAAAAAGCAGCTTCACAACACTTCAAAACGGTTGTCTGAGTGGTTTCATAACGGAAATATTAATTAAATACGTCCCATAAATTTGGAGAAAAATAAATCTCATAAAAAGACACATTATAAGTAACGCTCTATCTATACGACGGTCAACACGAATTTTTAGAAGAATTGTGATAGTCGGGAAGAACTGTTTTCCACTCTAACACTTCCGGCTTTAATAATAAACTAACGAATTTTATTACCATGACAAGAAAGTCGTTTGTCGCATAAATTTGATTTGAGTTATGAAATAATAAATTATGAACTTCATGCCATAGTATGCTACTTTTGGACATGAATGTATCAGCTTTCTCAAAACTGATAGTATTTCTGTCTGTATAGAAAAACAAGTATTTCTGAAAAATACGACATGCAAATTCTTACTACTTAGTGACATAGAGTGAAACGTTTTAGAAAAAATAGACACATGGTATTTCGACGATCACACTTGAGTTGCATTTGAACACTGTAAGAAATACATGTTTAAATATAAGAAAACAATTAAGTGTACTGTACAAAAACTTCAAATTTACCATCATTTTTAACTACGGGCAGCAAACTACTCTCTGTAATTCAGCTTACTTGTAAGTAGTTTGTCTTAAATTGTAAAAATTATTGCACATTATATTGTTGGTCAAAGGAGTGACATTTTATGCTCTTTTCATTATTAAAAGTTTCATCTAATCACCGAACTGCATTCATTTTAACGTTGCTTAGTGGACACTGATCATAATAAGGACTCAAATAGAGTAGGTAGCTAATAAAACTAATATTTTCCAGATATACAACTCATTTCTTAATAAACGACAGTTTTAAATTGTACTCACACCTTACCATACTTTTGTTATAAAAATAATAAAATAACCAGAAAAATCTCAGAACCTAATAGCTGAAGGAATTTTGTCAAAAGATTCGGTTAAAGTTAGCCACAAAAACTCAGTCTGTGCGAACTCTGAATTACAAGCTTATTAGACAAATATGGGTAACAACAACTATAGCTGTTTATGATCACAGCACAAGATAATGTCCTGAATGTTAAACATTGATTTATCGAAATTTCAGAATTAAAATCATTAAAGTTCATAATAACCGGCTGCTTAAAATGATTAAAATTTTTTAAAGTGATACGATTTAAAATAAGCTGAATAAAATGTATACTGACAGCTGGTAAAGAAGCATCATGTAAACCAAACTCCACTGGTTTGCATAACTCAGATTTACACATACAAGCGGTTTCCAGCTCACAATAATAATCAATAGCAAAATTAGTAGATTCAGTTATAATTGAAAAAAGCTCCTATGTATTCATTAGTATCAATTTACAACTAGTTAAGGCTAGACTTTTATAACCTTTTGAAAAGAAAACATATATAGCATGAATACACAAATTCATTCTTCTGTCTTATTCGTAGACTGTTCACATTTCTGAATTGCCACCCATCTTTCTCAAGAACCCGTTCTAACTACCTTCATAATACTTCATATTTAAATATGTGTATGTATGCATGTATGATAATATAAAACCTGGCACGTGTGCATTGGTTCAAATTCCCATACCTCTATAGCACCGCAAGATTAACACCACATTAGTAGAAGCAGAAGTGACTTCAATTATAATAATAACAATAGTAACAAGGAGTGTGAACATATAGGATATGGTTCAAGGAGTGTGGAAAGAAAATTATGAAATAATTTAAAGCTCACGAATTAAGGGAGGACAATGAATGGATACATCTGCACAATTGTGACCAATTCTGAACCATCTCAATCTGTGTTTCTAGCCACTGTTTACGGTATTCGCGAGGACTCCAACCAAGTAGCCTGCAGCTACCGAAACGACTCAAACCACCAGTCGGTGACTTCATGGACTGATGCCATGTTTTAGTTTGGTCTCAACTAACTTCCTTCCATCTTGCACTTATATAAGCCAACATAGCGCATCGAGGTAGACAGTGATTCGGCATATGTAACACATGCCCCAACCACCTCAGTCGATGAAGATCCACTACCTCGTCGACCGATTTACCACCTTTGCCTAATACTCGTCGTCTAACCTCGTTATTACTTACCCGGTGATCCCAGTGAACGCAAGCGATGTTTCGAAGACATCAATGTTAAAAAAATAATAACCTTCGAGTGTCGTCTACTCTTAATGGCCATGTCTCACATTCATGCAATAAGACAGAGCGAACTGCTGGACAGTACACTCTTCCCTTCGTTTAGAGATGAATATCTCATCTACGCCATAGGTGACGTGAGTTGGTGAAAGCCAAACGAGCTTTTTCAATTCTCACTGAGATTTCGTCAGACTTCGACCAACCCAATAGGGCTAATAAGACTTTCAAGTGAGGTAGTCGACTAGCCCAACTACCTCACTCCTTATCTTTAGCTCAGGTGTTGACGAAGACCAGTCCTAGAGCAATAGTTCGTATTTAAAAGAGGAGTAATGCATCCCGAATATGGTTGCATTGGTGCTCATTGCTAACAACAGATTCTGCATCTTATCAGCGTCTTCGCTAAACAGGACTATGTCGTCTGCATATTCAATAAGTGTATCTCGTGGTAGAAGATCAATTCCTGAAAAGTCAGACGATGAGAGTGCAATTTTCAACAGTAAATCAACTATGAAATTAAACAAAAATAGAGACAGTGGGCAGCCTTGACGGCTACAAGTTTGAATGAGTTCGCCATAAGCTCTGACACGACTAAGTGTTTGAGTAAAGAGCCTTAACAAGATTTGTGTATTTCTGGAGTACTCCTTTCAATGAGAGACACTGCCATATAACTTCTCGGTCTAAAGAGTCAAATGCCGCTTTCAAGTCAAGAAAGACAACCAATGTCCGGCGCCAAAAAGTATGTCTATGTTCTAAAACCTGACGAATGATGAATATCTGGTCTATACAGCCGCGATAATAAACAAATTGATGATACTTGGAATTCGAACATATTTTTTGGCATAATCTTTATACAATCTAAAAGAGGACTTCAAAAAATGAGAATTTAATTTATATCTTATAAGTGCTTTCAAGAATGATCTGTTATAAATTAGATAGTATGAGTGACATACTGTACAGCACATGGGTCGACAATCACTGGTTACGAAGCGTTGTGACAACTACTAAACATTACATTTTCATGAAAGATAATTTCGTATTGTTTTGTTAGCCTTGGTTATGATTCATGGTGATCAGTAATCGTGTCATTGTATGGGTTGCGTTTCCATCTTAAGTAAATGATGTTACTTTAAAATTTACACTTCGGAGTCACATATTTTAAATTTTATCCGAACTTTGTTAACTAAATAGAAACCTCCTAGCGAATAATTGTTTACCTAACTGAATCAATAGCTAACTATATAAATAGTTAGTATGCTATATGTTAATCTTTTATAAACTACGAAATTTCCCCATTACTTTACAACAGGATTTGAGCAATTAGTCAACTGGTGTTTTATCCACACAGTTGAAATACTAAGTACCCATTTGGCACTCTAATATCAGTTCATCTTTTAGTACGCCTAACCAAAGGTTTTAATAAATTATAGGACACTATCTACCCATGAAACGCTGTATAACACTAAAGATAAGTTATAACCGATTCAATGAGTTAGGTGATCAGTAATTTGAAAAGGTATATTTTCGGTCTTTATTTAACGAAAAAGACAATATGACTATAACATTATCATGATTCGATAATCAATGTAACGTATGGGAAAATAAACACAAAATTTTGATGTTGGATGTATCGGAACTTCCTCAAGTCAACTCACAAGAGTCAGAGGAAAAGATGAAACCCAATTCATCCAATGATGATCTATTAGAAATTTCTAGATAATCCATGTCATATCCTGAATGGGTAATTATAAGTTTTCAGATATTGCATATGCCGATAATTTAGTTTCTGTAAGGACTAACTTTAGTTTCGAACAATTTTCATACCCTATCAATACACTCGGAGGTAAAGATACAGCTCATATTTACTGTCATTTATTATTCATTCAAGCAAGAATAATTCTGGAAAGCAAGTCAGCATTAGGAGATCTGTTGCGAAACTTTTCATCCGCTTCCACTAAATACTTTACATATTTACAAATATCAAGAAAACCATATTTTATACCACTAACAGTAGACAGAAATTGTATTCCCTTGCACATATAATTGACGAAGGGTAAATCCAATATCTTTGAAACTGTGAACACAAAGTCCACAATAATTATAACAATTTTAATCAATGCTTAATTAAAACTACAGACAAAAGTATATTATTGTACACAAATATTACACAAAACCAATTCAACCAGCATGTATATATCTAACCATACTTTTTATTTTTTTTTTCCAACAATTTAAGAATTAATTATTTTTTTATTACTATATACGGGTAAATTATTGTAAAATGTTAGACCATCTACATTATATGCAAGTTATAATAGTCTTAAAGTAATATAAACTTATAAAGATTTACAGTGTATATATATATGAAAAAGAATTATCAGTTTTCTTGCTTATTTCCTTATTCAATTGTTAAATTATTAAAGATAATTTAAAGAAATGAGACAAATGTTATCCAAAACTATATTTGTTTACCATATAATTTTTTTAAACATATGGTTTATTTTGCACCATGTTATTATATGCAAGGCTGATTATGATAAACATTCTAATGATCAAGTGGATAGTGGTTATAAAGATTCAGTAGAGCAAGAAATAATCAAAGCACCATTAAGTTTCATGCCAGGTATGAAATAATTATTACTATTTTTCAACTATTTGTAATACTACTAGTAATAAATACTGAATATATGTTGTTGTTGTAATTAAAATATTTTATGTAAAAAGGATATTTACTGCTAAAGTTTGATTAAGAGGACACAATGAATTTCCCACTTTTCTATTATGATGTTAGATTTATTTATCCGCTGTTATATTTAATCATATTTGTATACAACATTATACAGAAATCTAAAATCGTTCATATACTTCAAACTAACATGTTGAAATATTAGTACTGTAATATCCTAACTAAATACTCAGGGAAAAAAATAATTTATGAATAGAACAACATATAATTTTCATATTTTACTAATGCCAACTGTATAATTTTATATCACTTTTGTAAGGAGATTTTAAGTGAAAATTGAAATATCCGCATTACTTTAGGTACATTAATTTTAAACAACGTAAAAATATTTAAAATAATTTGATATTCTTAATGTGATATAGCAGAACAAATAGAAGATTGTTTATTATCTACTGAAAACTTCCTCAGATTCCAATTAGTTATCTAAGAATGTTATTCGATGAATATTCAGAAATGAATGAATAAATTTGTTTTTACAGTTGCTTAAACTTTTATGTATAGAAAGAATAGTCCCCATAGATATATACGGCCATTATCATTAATATTAGTTGTTTAAACTGTGACAACAAAACTAAGCTACCATAATTAATATGTGCTTGTAATTTCACATTATTTATAATTAGGACTCAAACCGATCAGTCTCTATCGTCATGTGTGAAATGTTAGTGATGAACCTTAATGTTACCTTTATTCACAAGGTTTTGCATGTTTAGTATATAACTGGTGGTGAAACCCAGGAAGCATATTTTATCCTGCTCAAGAATTGTCAGTTGAAGATACCTTTATATCAGTTTATGATATTTACAATCCCAGTTCCCTTTGAGTTAAACGGCCAACTTACTCACTGAGCTACTGAGTTCAAATAGTCACGAACTTGTTCAATTAGTAAACAGTTTGCAATTCTCTATATACCAATTATGAAGATACGAGCAAATAGTCAACTGAAAATGATCAGACATGATTTGAACCAGCCAATATCAAAATTAATTTAAAATATATGACAATTATAATAAATGATTTTACTCTGATAATTTAATGTCTATTGAACAACTAACAAGTCATATGAAAGTAACCAAATACTATTCTTCTGAGTTGTATAGTTTTTACTTTTTATGGTCTAACGGCTAGATGAAAATATATATTTTAAAGCTCCAAACCGAAATTCCAATTATCAGTGTATTTGATCAAGCAAAATTAGTTGCATAAAACAGTATAAGAAGTTAATTAAATAAAACAAAACGAATCTGTAGATTATCAAACAGAAGTCTAATCTGTTTAATAATAGTTCAACAATAGCTGAGTACAATGTAAAATATTCATGTTACAAGACTCGTTTAGAACTGCTTCCATTTAGAGTGATGAAAGGTCTATGATAAGGTTTCTAGTAGAAAATGATTGAAAACCTTATTTGAAATAATTTGTATAAGGTAACCTAATTAGTAGTAGGATTGATGGGAGTATAAAGAGAATTAGTGTGAAAGTCCAGTTTCTTAGAAGGTACACATTTTTAAAAAATCAAAGAAATAGGCCTACTTACATTTACATCAATACTCAATAAAATATTTGTAACATATAAATAATTTCAACTCATAAACCATTTATAACTTTAGGGAATTCAACAAATAGAAACAAAAAGCCACGTTCAAATTAGCCAGGCCGTTCATTGCACTTCCATATTGCCAAATGAGAGTTGACAACTAAAATCATTTTGTAAAACTAAACACAAAATTAATTATGACAACTATTCATAATGTTTAATTACTTTGTGAGATATTTGTTAAAATAAAATTATTTTTGTCTCTTTTCCAATAATTTGAAAACAAAGTTTGTAAACCTCAACAAATACATACATTTTCTCAAAAACAAATTCGTTGTGCATGTGGAATTAAATGTCGATTTTTATGTCAAACAAAGACGACAAAAGAAAAAGGTGATCAAGGGAAAACATGTAGGAGAGTATGCCGTCAAAAACCATGTTATCGGCCAGCACAGCATAAAGTTTACCATTATAGCCTAGCAGGTGGTTTATGTAGAATGTAAGTATGACCTTTATGATTGAAATGTTGTTTATTATTTCACGAATCATGCTTATAATGTAATCAACGTTTCTAATTTGAAAGCACTTCATCATCTTATAGCATTCTATCGCTAAGAGACATGAAGTTCCTAACTCCAATCCCATGTGAGATCGCTGTGAAGTCCCAAATTAGGAAAGTCGGGTTTCCCGATTTACACTAGTCCACTATCTGGTGATTTTTGCAGAGGCTAAATTTAGAAATAGTAAAAAGGACCAGGTGTTCTTTACAGTTAAGGTAGCAATGATTTGAAGAAATAAACTAGTAGGACCGTGAATGTTAGTGTAGGAAATCTGCATGAGAAAAAGTGTAAAACTAATCATCACAATCTAAAAGAAAATACGCAGACAACAAACTTTCGTCATTATAAAGCACACTTTAACATTTTTTTAATATGGAATCCAGAATTCTGGCACAGTAACGATGCTTGAATTTATGCATCTACTGATTACTATTCAAGTGATAAAAGACTAATAATAACTAGTCGCTTAAAACTAACCATCAAGCTTCTAAATTCAATTCGTCTAACAGGTTTTTCAGTAATTTATTCAATAAAGTTCAGGTCATTTCGTCAGCTGACAAGTGGTCTACTTCATAACACTCTCAAAGTTAACGTGTGGAAATCGTGACTGGTAGAGTTCGGATGAGCTGGGAATGAAATGGTTACTGCCTATGGTGTTGCGTGGCCGTTGCATTATATCGCAAATTACCCACTGAATGCAGTCCAAATGTGTTGGCGTTTAGGCATTCGCACACTGAAGGCGATTAGTCAGACTTCTAGCTAGGTTGTAGGCGCACACTGCTGAGTCCTATACTAGTACAAAACAGCTGTCTAGTGCCCCATGATTCTCAATGGTATCCAAACGAGATCAACCTGTGACGAATTGAGACGGTAAATTTAATTAATCATTATTTCGTTATTATTTATATTCACAAATTAACTATTTAATGGATCACCTACTATAACATAACTTCCAGCATTATTTTCATGTATTTAGAAAACAAGGTATTATTGATATTGTCACTTTCTTCACGATAGTTTACTTTGCATACTATTTCGAATAATATTCTTGATGTTCTGATTCTAAAAGGTGGAACGTCTGTACATATCAAGCGAAATGCGAAGGTAAAACACGCCGATGGGTACAATATCATCTTACTTCATGTCAAAGAGCAAGTGGACGACAATATAAATTTTGGTTTAAAGATATATAGTTGCTATAAAAGAAACAAACACATACAACCATGTTTATGATTAATAAGCTTATCTTTTTTGTTTGGTAGTAACACGAACAATAATAATAATAAAATCCGAATAAAAATATTCTATCCAACATATTTATTTTTAAATATGCCTGAATCTTTTTTTATGATTACTGATAAATGATATCTAGAAAATTTCACTTTCTTAATATATGGCCAAAAACATAAATAAAAACTTCCTTTAGTAAAAACAGGGTTCACCGAAGTTTTAAAGATGATAAAATAAACGTACCATAGTATTTTTTAAATACAAAATATACTTTAACAGGCTTCTTAAATATATAGTGATGAGCACTGTAAAACAGGTTTTAAAAAACGGTTTATGGAGGTTAAAGTAGCTATTCAAACTACTGGGGTCTACGCCATATACATTTTATAAAAGCAGTCAGTACATTAAGACTTAGTCTACTCCAGAAGCAAATGTTTTTGACTATTAATACTTGGTGAAATCCGTTTACGAATCCACACGCAACAATGCATAAGAAAGGCTAGCATTTAAATGGGTTGGATATAACATAGCTACGGATGGCGACACGTGATGTCAATAAAAGTAAACGAGTGGCAATTAAGCGTAGCAACTTGTTTTTAGCTCTAAGATGAAATTCTTTATAAACAGCGCTGACAACTTATAAACCGTCTTTCATTTCGGTCCAAATTAACCCAGTATTAATGCACGTTGCGAAAGCCATAAGCGCATCTAAATTTTATAATTCGTAAATTGATCTTATCTGTTACACCACCAGCATCACACACAATTACTCATTTCACGAACTTTTGACTACTTCTAGTGGTTCACCACAAACACTGAGAGCAGACACCGGCCCCTAGTATAAGACGACAAGTTTGTTGGCCAATGAAACGTATGACATTGGTGCATATCAAGAAATAATAAAAGCCTAGATACGTACCCCTAAAAAGAGTGGTATTTGTGTACACAAACATGCTAATGATAGTTGATTTCAGTGTGATCCGTCTGAGTTTAAGCCTGAGTTGTGGAAGGATAACAGGTAGCGTCGGAAGTTGGAGCTAGTCAGAAACATGCTGTTGGCTGCATAAAGCTGTAAAAGATGGTTACCGTGATCCGACCTGCACATTTATATCTCCAGCTAGCACTTTATTGAGATTATTTCTTTGGTGGTAATATACTGTTGGTTGCATTTAGATTACAATCAATTGGTACTTCGGTAGAGATTATGAAGATATGATTATCCAAGTAGATTTCTCTTCACTCTGATGGAACCACCTGACCTAACAACACATAAGCGATTGTAAATGGGGACCCAATCGATAAACGTTGCTTCAGCTCTTGTGCTCAGCGCAACATCAACGATACAGAATTCGCTGATAACCAAATGTGGAACATACTTTCAACCAACAGCAAAATGACGAATTCGCGAAACATCGTAAGAGTACACGTATAAGAAATGCTGAATAAATTGACGTGAAGACTCTCTAGAGATAAAACTAAACTTGCTTGTTGCCTGACGTATCAATGTGTAAACATTGAAGGCAGTTTCAATAGCTAACAAAGCCTCAGAAAGCTGTAATCGTTTTCGTAGTTAGAGGCAGCATTCATATAATCGACCTTCAACATTCTGATACCATGGATAGGACAGAACTTTCGACAAGGGAGGAACTGCTTGGTGGAATGAGTAGTAAGTACAAAATATGTAATGAAAACAAAACGAAATAAAAGGGTGGATAAATGTGAAATCCAACTCAGCTGATGTGTTCTTTGAGTTAATAATATAGGAAGAAAAGCAATTCAATTTCTTCGTATGTATTAAATCATCATATCTGCGTAGGCTGAAATATCACCCGGTCACCTAGGCCGAAGCAAGTGACTTTCCTAGGCGATTACTCCCGAAGTCATTGGTCTAGTGTCTAGCACACGAGAGAAAAGAGTGACGCCAAGGAATCCTGTCCCGTGATGGCCAGTGGCCACAGCAGGTTCGTATTTAAATAGTTTCTTCAGGATCCTGGAGCCTATGTACACCACTGGTTTGGAATAAGGGTATTCCCGACACCCTTAGGTAGACCCTTCCTATCCAACTATTCGACCTAAGCCCTAGACGTCTGATTTTTTCTTCTCACTTTTGTAGACAACACTCGTGTAAACCTGATGAAGACTTCTCTAACAGTCTATAAACAAATAAAACTACAGGCTAAACAAGTTTCGGAGCCAAATTATCAATTGTTGAGTAAAAATCTATGAAAATTATAGCATATATACATTAACAGAGTAAATCAAAACAAATCTTTATAATGATATTCCGCTTTTTAAATGAAAACAAAATTAGTATGAGAATTCCATATTATAACTCAATTATCAACATCGAAAACATAGAAGCTAAAAAATGATTTATTTACAGCGATGCGGATTGAATTTATAGGATACAAGAATACAAATTCCTATCTTAAAAACAAGTAAAGTTTAGAAGAAATATGTGTGCAAGTAGTTCAAAAAAAACAGACTAAAAACAAAATGTCAGTACAGTACTCACTTGAAATAATTAGTTGCTTTAGAGGAAAATGCGTATTTTAACACACTCGAATAAATGAATAAGACTTAATTTTACTTCAGTAAACAAAAACAAGTAGTGGAGTAGCATAAATTTCGAAAGATATACATTTATGTTTATAAACATTTACATTTACTCATTATTATCAAGTGAAATTACATTATCTGGTAAAAGATAATCTTCTGGATTTAAACCCATAGCTTTCCTTACTGTATATGGATGAATAAGATCTGCTGGACGAGTATGTTTCGTCAATTTAATCAATTTTTCAGTCAGTTTATGTGCAATAGACATTTCACTTGAAGTTGGTCGCAGCGTCGAACCTAGATTTGCAGCCTGAGAAGTATCACCAAGTCTCAAATATTGAGCACAATACAGAGCATTCAAATCTTTGGCAGACTCCCTTAGTATCGTGTTCAACTGCTTAACCTCATCAGAATCACCTAATAAGAATAAAACAAATATTTTTTTATGATGGAAAGTGATAATCACAAAGTATTTACATGAATATATGTAGCCGAATATGAATACAGAAACATAACATTAGCTCATTAAGTCACACACTAATATCTTCAGCAATGAAGGTGCAAGCCATTAGTTCAAAGCCCGTATAATAATCGACGCTTATGGTGAAACAACTAAAAACTGGTTAAAGTGAAGCAGTTGCATCCGCCTATAATTAATTAATTGATCGTTATCCCCACAATAAAAGTTGACCAACCACCGATTAATAATGCATAGAGCTCTTTTTAATAATTTTATCTAATTAACAATGTTCATAACGATGCACGAGATTCCGTAGTCATGTACCTGAGTGCCAGACTTTCAAGTATCCTTATTTAGTGGGGGGTACCGCTTTTAATCAGAATGGAAGAGTATATAGTGTAATTGGAGTGATAAGGAATATTTATACCACTAGTCAGTAATTCAATAAAGGAAATAAAAATTGTCTATATAATATTCAACTGATTTCACAAAAATGATAAATGTAACTAACTTTGTTCCCCACAATGTACGCGTGCACTTGAATCGATGAAGTTACTTTGAGCAGCAAAATCTAAGTCGCACGTGGCAAGAGAGTCGCTAACACCTGGAGATTTGACACTGCTCTCATCAGAATCGTCTTTCGAGCAAGGATCAACAACTGACTGTTTATCCTCCTTAATAAGATCACGTGTAAATGCATTAGCCAAACACATGCTAAATACAAACTCATCAGGTACTTCTGGACCAGGAACAATATCCTCCAATTCAGATGACAACCGGGCTAATGAACGCTGTTCACTTTCCGCAACCGCAAGAGAGACAGCCAACTGTTGATCTCCTATTTCCAAGACAGTGGATATTATTTCATCTGTGATCTCAAAGTCATTTGCACAGCCAGTTAAATCAAAACTATTTAATGAACGGTTGCCAAGTACAAATGGAGTACGTGCTGGGAGCCAAGTGGTTCCTAGTAACAACTGATTTGATTCTGGAGTACAATGAGAAGCCCCACTATCGTAAACTGGAGCAAATGAATAATAAGATCCATAGTCCAAATATGTGTACGGTATTATTTTATTCCGTCGATCTTCTCGATAGCCACCATTAGGAAGTAAACATGAACCTGAATACAAATGACCAGCCTACATAAATGAATAACGAAAAAAAGAGAAAAGCGCTGCAACAACCCATATCTTCATTATTATATAATTAAACTAATTGTGATTAAGTTCGTTTCAACCATGAGAGGATACCTCAAAGTTTCATGAATTTGAAAATATCTGGATGTGAAAGTCTAGATTGCATCCAAAGTAGAGAATATCTAATCGACAGAATACATAATTTAATCAGTCAATAGAAAAACATAGCTGACATAAATCATGTGGTAAGTCAACAGCAGACAGCACCAACAATTAAAGTAAAGCACTCACTTATTCATAACGTTCCAAATTAACATTAATAAGGACAGTGAAGCATTTACACCCACTCATTCTGGTTACAGTTAGTCGTTTAGAGTTGGGTTCTGAAGCCACTAGACCACCATCACAGAAATTGTGGTCATAGTTATTACAATACCACGCTGAATAAACACAATGAAACGATAACAATAGTCTCCCTGATTTGATATTTTATACATAAAATGCTAACTAAAATAAATCAAAAAGAGACGTCTCCACTGAGCAAATAAGATACACAGATAACCCTAACTCACTAATGATGAGAATTTTTAGTCCTGATTACTATGCAAATTGAGAAGATACTCGAAATATGGTACACTATTTCGAAACAAAAGTAGCAATCAAAACAATAAATAAGATGAATACAAACCTCGTCCCCAATACTTTGAACTCTTTCTGTCCTGCTGACAATCCCATTATTATCTGGATTCAAAATGTTTAAATGGGTTTCCCTAGATAAACAGCCATTGTTATTACTATGATATGATGTTTCAACAAGCAACTTCCTGTCAAGCGGTGGCCCATTGTCTAGTGGATAATTTAAACCATTAACATAATTTGCATTTAATGAATTAAACCAATCAGTTGTTAGATTCAGCAACCGTTGGGCTTCATTATGAGCCACTGATTCAACTTGATAAAATCGAAGAGCACCATTGAGAAGTTCAATGATATCTTTCTGAAACTCAGACAGGCTTCTATAACGTTTCTGGAAAAGGTGTTTCTCAATATCCAGTAGTCCAAATGCACATGAAGACTGTAGATAACATTAGAAAAAAATTGAACAAATATCCATACGAGTTTGAAACGCATTAAATATATTTATGGGAATGAATAAATAGCAGTAAACAAATAAGATAACCAAAACAGGTGGTGTAACAAAACCCGCCGCTGTCAACCAAGACTACACCAATGCTACCTAAACTAAATTCAAATTCACTACGCCGGTTGAGAGTTCATTTCACTAATATATAAATCGTGCTCATATTTTAGCACATTATCAGCAAAGTTGTGTTGAATACTATACATGACTACAAGAAGTTCGTCTTCTCCTATTCTGTAGTTGAGATAGTCAATAGAAATTGGAGGGGTAAAAATATTTTACATTAAAAGCATTGCTGGGATGGAATGGGATTGCCAGGAAACAAACACTAAGAATAGATTTACAGACAAGGAAAGTAAGTCCGTGAGAATTTGAACTTAAGTCATGAACCACACACACCAGGATATCGATCATTAGTTTATCTGGAGACGCGACAGTAAGTTCCACTAGCCTTGCTAGTGTAGGTGTAGCTCTACTTTTGTCAGCGGGACAGGTACTTCTCCAGTGGATCCTTGTTGATAGTCGTCAATCTAAATGGTACATTAAGGACTCAGAAGAATAGGGACAAGCCGGATATACGTCTCTCAACAAACGACTGAATGTACTGATCAACAGTCCTCTATTTTAACCTATTGGTGCGAAACACGGGCTATGAAAATAGATATGCGAAAGCGTCAGGTCTTTGACCATAAAAGTTTTCAAAGAATTGCCAGTATATCATGGAATGACGGAGTGGGAAATTCTAAAGTCAGACACAGAGCAATAGAAAAACATAGCATATTAGTGGATGAGGTTGAGGACCTTCGTAGGCTGAAGTGGTTGGAACACGCACTAAGTATGAGTAACTACCGACTGCCTTATCGTGCGGTGTTGGCTGGGGTAGAAGGGAGGAAAAAGGTTAGGGGAAGCCAAACCATAACATGGCATCAGTTCACGAAGTCCTTGATTACAAGTTCATGCTGTGTTGAAAGATGTAGAGTACCAGGTTGGGGTCAGAGTGATAATAAAGATCAGTGGCTGGAGACGCAGGGCAACATGAATCAGGATCAGTCAGTGGTGCCGGTGTATTTACTCTTTGTCTTCTCCTAGATCTACAGTCAAACTTCTTTCGCGCACGCCACTTTATTCCTACTGTTACGTTATTCTCGTAAACTTGACCCCGTCGTGCTAATGTGCTACGGCAACTCGAACCGTATGCACACATGTGCCAGGTTCCACGTGGTCCATAACTGACTGACGGAAATGTAAACACAGGAAAATACGATACTAATGCGTAAATTTTCATCAAAGCCATGTGAAGAAGCATAGGCTACTCACCAAGTCAGTTACAAGTAACGTAGAGCTCGGAACATATATGCGTTAGTTCGAGTTGTAGAATTAATTATTGAGTGTCTGTGAGATGCTAGAACTCAAGTGGCACATACTATGTAACATAAATTGACCACAGTAGTGTAAATTCAGGTCATCATTAACTTTAAACAATTAATAACCTATTAGCCCCTTCTATCTATCCACCTTATCACCTATCAATTTATACATTACAGTCGCTCTATCCATAAGACTACTTAGTGATCAAACAATAAACACAATTTATATAGGAATACATCGATGCTGTGTCAATATAAATTTGTCATGAAGAAGCTAGTGGTTCCATAATCTCTTATTCTATCATACTGCTAGGAGAAATGCATAAACGATACTTAGCTTGAAAAAGATATAGGCCTTAATATCATAATAAGACCCTGCTAATTCTAAAGGCTTATACAAAGATATTTACAATTTCTACCAGAAAGAAAAAAATTGAAAACAGGATACGGTTTACGGTGGAAACACTGCATTATTTGATGAAAACAGTAGTTTAATAGACATCCCTTTCAGCTATTTACTCATCGAAGATAGACAATTTCGAAAACAGACTTACGTCTGTACAGTTTCAACCATCAGTGACTCATCCAATCCAGTGATAAAGAAATGAAATACCATGTCTAATGGGAGGGTGAGAACAGAGATTTTACAGAATTTGCAGAAAATGAGAAATGCCACGCAAACTAGACAAATTTTTTCGACGAAAACGACTTCCTTGAAGGTATGGAGTTTATGTTTAGGAATACAACGGTCATTCAACAACTAAGCCGGTTTTGATGCTTAAGATCAACAAATAATCTAGATACTCATGTGCAGAGAACTTAATAACAGCATTGCATTTCTGGCAAAATATGGTGCACAATAAGACTGTAGCTTTTGGACAGGCTTTGCCTGCTACCTACTTTCAGCATTGCCATAATGAGCATTAGACAAAAAAAGTCACAACTTTCAGTTTCTCCAGTGTATTAAACTGTACTTAATGGAAAATAATTAAGTCTCCCTAGTCAGTAGCTCATAAATTTATACATAAACGATGAACACGAACTAAGAAAAGACCTACAAGACTAGCATTTTTAGCGTAAAACTGAGTCGCCAAATCGTGACCATAACAGAACCATAAATCGAGATAGTATGCGAGTAAATCGGACACTAGCATTTCACATGACAAACTCTAATCCGTGCATATTATGTATTAAATTCCAACAATGCAAATAAAGATTAACATTAATTACCATCCAGAATTGAGGAGCAATACATGAGAAATCTTACCTTAGAGTGTGGCAGCGGATAAAGAAAATAACCATTAACATCTTGTTCTTTCAGAAGATTAAGAAGTTCTAAGCAAATGTCCAGTAACAATGTTTGTCTTTGAGATCCGCTGATAAAAGGACTTTCCGTCAAATTGGCTGGTGTTTGCTCTGTAACGTACGAATTCGGATCGGAATAGTAACTGAGTGGTATGCAACATTTCATTGCAGGCACAGAATTCATATCCGCCAGTGAACTGTTATATGACTCAGGGAGAGGCGAATGAGATATTAGACCTGTGGAATCAAGAAGTGACTCCAAAGTTATATGACCCTGTTTGCCTAAAAACGGGGCATTTGGAATATCTGCCATAACGACTGAAACCTTGTCTCTGAGAGTTTACGTCTAACTTGAAGGAAAGATGTGTTGTAGGATGTGGACAGCAACGTGGCGATCTGGAATAGAAAATGTGAGACGATCACTTAAGTAAATGAGATGACATTACACTCATTAATCAGGCAAGTGACTAGAATAAGGAATGACAATAGTAAAACAAAGGTGATTTGGTAATTAACAGAAAAGTTTAGTAATGTATGAAAAGTGATCAACTTCAAATTTGTTAAGCAGAACATGCGAACTGTTGTTAATTGAAATCTGAGTATGTGGTAAGTGCTCTAGTTTGTGGTATCCTTTTCCAGATTAAGAGGTAATATTAGGGATGACCACGTCGTAAACGACGTAGGCAACTGCCCCTACAATATTGTCCAGAATGCCTGAACGGAATTAAATATGAATCAAGCCTCCTTTTGGAAGATTCAGGACAAGTTGTCAATAATATCTCTCCAGATAAATTTCCACAGTTCTGAGCACGGAAAGTGTGGATGACCTATATGCTAGCACGTTATGTCAGATTTTAAAAGACCAACTAAATTATTTTGTAGGTCCCAGGAAACTGACTTTAGGGATATACCTATTGTCAACAGCTTTTTTCACATCTAGTGACTAACGAGCTACCCGAACAAATGATATCAGCTCTACTGGTGAGCTCTCACAAGAAAAATCTGGATGCACACTGGAAGAAACAGTGTAAAGATTTATACAGATTACTATACCTGCTATCCTTACTACTGTAGACGCAAAAACGCGGCGAAATGTTGCCTTTTCAACAGAGTTCTGTAAATTTAGAAGGAAGAGATGATGTTTCGCGGCTCTCTCTTACAAACTGTTCACCTAATTCACAGAAGTTTTCAGATTTGAACTTAATTAAGTTGTCTTCCTTCTGAGCACCGATATATCATACATGTCTAATCAAACTCAAAAGTCCACATCACGAATACTTATATGTTTGAAGACTGTACGTTACCTTCAGGCACTCAAAATGGGATTAATGGCGATCATTCCGCCAAATGAAACACTAACACTTCGAATGTCTAAATGCACGAATGTTTAAAATGATCGCGTCGAGTGTGTGTTATAGCTATTGGATAATTTAAGGGATCATTTTCGTATTTAATACCGGTTTTCGAGTGTGTCCATTACAATGTGGCTTATCGTTTATTTTAGTCGTAAATCGGATGCATTTTCAAGTTAATATGGTAGATACGAAATATACAGCCGAACTAGAGCTACAATAAAATGACCTTGAGTGCTTCAGTCAGAGCGGACCATCTCCAATTCAATAGACTTGAATGAATGATTTTTTTTTCCGAATCAGTCTGTTCAATAATTTTAAACCAAGACTCACTACAATAATCGTTCCCACAAAAATCTTTAGTAAAAGACGAAATATGTCAACATTCAAAAAAATGTATGAGTAATATTAGGGCTTTACCTATAATACAAAATGCAATGAAAATTTCATGATGTTTAGTGAATTATTTACAGCTTGAAATCGAAATTTTATCCAGGGTGAATTATTTTTATATCCGCAGAACTTTGTGAAGTGCACCCTGCATATGACCAAGTTACGATTGTCGTATAACCAGAGTAGCTTCCAACAATTAAACACACGTACGAATAAGAGGACTTCAAAAGGTGATGGTGGATAGAGAGGAAGGATGTATTTGATTATAATTAGGGTATAAACGAGATACGAGGAGTTGCCTCTTCTAATGCGTTTTATTGTGGACCACACTGATGCACACGTTTCGTCCCATTATGTCATTTCATTTCCTCTTCAGTACTGCCTCAATGCGTAATGATTCTGTGTGTAAAACTTCCCGCGTTTGTGCAACGTCTTGCATGATGATGGCACCTTCTACCACTAAGGTGTATTCTATGTAGTTTTTAAAGTTATGGTATTAATTGTTTTATTCCTTAGCCATATTTTTAGTTATAAATACTAATCTGTTTGTTTAAGAAATTTTCTTAGCTTTTATAAAAATTCAAAGTTTCAGTAATTCAAAACATTTGCGTTTTATCCTGCATTAGTTTCGCTGTTGTCTTTGAGTTTATAGATATACATTGACATACTTTGGAGGGCCTCTCAGAGTCTACAGCTCGATAATTCATGGAAAAATTCAAAGTGCGGGATTCGTTGTCACCTAAAGCGTGATGAATGATCCGTCCTCAACAACTAGGAATAAATGGTATTGGAGGTGCTTAATAACGAATTACGAAGACTTCATAATCCATAACACTAATTTTAGTTTTCTCTTCGTTGAGGTCAAGATGAAAATCGTCTCCGTGAAGAACATTATTGTCGAGAATCTTTTGGTCGAGGTCGTTCCTGTAGATCGAGTAAACGAAAGATAGTACTGAACAATTTTATCACTCCTTTTTTGGTTGCATGAGGTTTTTGTGTCACGGAATAAATTTAATTGTGGCGAGTTTCGGTAAACTTCAGAATGAGATTAGCGAATGAAGCTAGTTCGTCCTCTGAATCTAAATTGCTTGTACTTGTTGTGGTGGTATAGACAAGAAGAGTTGATAAAAGAAACCTGCGTCAAATTGCATAGACCAATCACTTCTCTCATGCACGTAACACTTTTGTTGCTGAATCACTACCGAGCTCGATGGTGTGAAATAATTCTTCAATACGTCTGTCGGACAAGTCTTCGTGTTTGAGAATTGACCTTCTGAGTTGTTCGTAAGGTTCTATGCAGTCGATCTGAAAGACAAAGGGGTGATAAACCTGTTCAGATCACGCGGAAGGGATTTTATTGCGCCAACGAATTGAACGCTTGGCTCTGCCACACCGTGGTTTCGAAACGTGACTTCTGAGTTGCAGAACCACTGATACTATAACTAAACATAAGCCCTTGATCTCCTGTATGTGAGGAACCAAGCTATACGTTGGTTACATTGAATGCAGTCTCCTTGGTGACATTTAAAGGTGCGAAAATAGATAACCCTACATTTCCATAAATTAATTTTTTGCTCTGCTACCAATAATCCACTTTCCAGCAACAACAGGTTATTTTAAACTTTTTATGAGTCGTCATTGTATCTGATAGTTCCCCATAACTTCGCATTGTCTTACAAAATAATAAAAAAACTAGCTCAAATTTAATGGAAGACCCCTGATAGAAATGGATCAAATAGAGGACCAAAATGGAACCTTGTAACCCTTCTGCGATGACCTCAGATTTTCAAAATCTCTGTTCACCATGTGTCACATCAGCCAAGTTGATTTGTTGCAATTACAGAACTACTGGAGTTTTAAACTACTACTGTGACTCATCAGTCAACCAGATAGTTCCTTTATCGATAGAAACATTGACTATTTCTTCCAAATAGAAATAGGATAGCAACACGTTGTCGCCGAACAAATGTTTATTTAACCACTGTCGGTAAGAATACAGAAGCCTAAAATAGTACAATAAGAAGTAGTGACAAACAAAAAGAGTTATACTTCTGAACGATGTATACCCCCTCCACCCCCCCCCCGGTTATAATGCAAATCCTCCTCTGAGTCGATTTTTAAGACAGTATCTGTAAATAAATCAATTCTGTCCCTCTGCACAAATAAGCATAATCAACACTCTAGCTTCACTGACACAAGAATAAAATTCCATTCTGAAAAAGTGGCTCTGTAATTTAAATCACTGTGGACCGTTGAATACTAAGTACCTACCTTATTAGGTAGAATACAGAACTGCACCAAACACTACGAAGTCAGATGGCAGCGTTTGCGCACTGGTATTTTCATCTCTGTGAGCTGCCCACTCATTCTGCAGACGTAGTATGTTAGTGTTACTTGTGATAAAGTAACTACATATTGATGCCGCTCAAATGATGTAAATTTTTTATTATGATGAATCTATATATTCCCATTGATTCGTTATAGACTGAAGCTGGTCACTCTCAATCGCCATTTGTGCATCCTGAGAGGATCGCCTTGATATAGCGATTATTCAAAAGTATTATTTATGTCTGATTTTGATTGGGAAGCGGAATCCAGGACGCGTGAAACAGACACAAAACGGACTGAGTTCGAATCCCACTGTGGACATCAACATTGGAATGCAGGTACATCCAGTCGCTGAGTCCCTAATGAGACAAAACGCGCGTCCTGGATTCCACTTGCCATACCCAACCCAACTTAAATAAAGTAAATTTTAGTTGGATTTATGGATTTTGAATTTTATAGTTACATTTGTTGAAGGAAGATTCTTCCTAACCTTCATCTATCATGGAAGGATTCTTGTAAAACTTAACCCAATCATAATGTGCAAACATAATCGTAAAGTAACATCACACTACCATGAGTGAATTGAGATTAACTAATTTACTTAGGTCGACTGATGCTAGTATCTTGATGAATAGCATGCGGGCTAATCATACGTAACTGAGTAAACATCTACTGTTATATATTCTTTGTTCGAAAATGACTGAATTTACTGATCAGCCCAGTAATTGATAACTCATGGTTGTATTCACAGGTAGTCGTGTGCTCTACAAATGAAGATCTTGGAATAACATGCATGTTGTGTATTTTAATTGCGATTTCGGCATTAAAATAGTCCTGTTAAAAACAAGGTGTGTGCGACACCATCTGTGTTGGCTATGATTGCAAAACTATGCTTTTGGGTCGTGTAGAACATACAACTAGATATGGCTAAAAATAAATGTGTTTAATAAACGTTGTATTTACTTGAAAGGAAATGAGGGGCTACAAAATGTTATTTACTTCTCAGTCACCGTTTAGTGGGTTCATTTAAGCAAATGGTAAAATCAATTACTCAGTTACTTCTTCAATGCTGACATTATGTCTACCCCTCTTATAAATAAATTTTGTAATCAATCATTTTGTCTATGATGTCTAGTTGTCTTTCTCAGGTAACAATAATAATTTATTTCCTGATATGAGGAACAGATCATTCTTACAGACAAGATTAGCAAAAACACATCAAACCATAGCAGGGTTGAATAGTTGCACAAACAAATTTTACTACGATAAATAAACATCCAACTTTAAAGTGTATAGTAACGTAGTGACATTCGATTGTGTGGATAGTAATGGAAAGAAATGGAAAGATTTATATGCATTTGGGAACAGTTATTAAAGGTTACTGAATCTGGAATTTCAAACTCCAAAGAGCAATAAAATCATACACATGGAGTGCAGTATTTCTAAAAAAGGATATATCGGTTGATAAAGTCTGATTGTTTATTAGTGGGTGAGCATTGGTTCACGGACGTATGTTTCGCAAAATCGACCTTGGGCAGAGGTTTGGGAGAGCAAGACAAGCTTCTGCACGGCTCCTTGTGAACTTATGGGTTCTCATTTAGTCCATCCAGCCAGTTATATATTCTGAGAAACCAAACAAAAAGTGAGAAAGAAAAGACGAGAAGCAGAGGAAAACAGATTAGATACAAGGCTAGATAAGAGTTAGGATGAATTTATCATGGTATGCCAGGTAATCAAATAACCAAGCAGCCATTTTTTTCCTTGCTGGGAACTATGCCATCGCTTAAGACTATTGGACAAATAACAAGTGTAGCATATAGTGGGGGGGGGATGTTCGTTTTAGCCAGAGATTGTATTTTTTGTTTTAAAGTCATCTAATTCATTAATTGATGTATTGTCCATGTTAAAGGTAGAGATGGCAGATCACCTGTTTATATGAAAGGCAGAAAGATATATAGTAACAGTAGGAAGCTGATATTAAAATAAAAAAGACCAACAAGCTTGGGTATTAACATATGAAAAGGATATTTTGTCGGTTGTTTGGCCTAGTGACAGAAGGAAAACAACATAAATTGTACATAGCATACAGGCATGTGATGTGAGCCGTGAACTCGTACGCTAAATGTTAAGAGGTTCGTGACTTATCACACCTGAATTTTCGGATTAATCAGGAGGGAGTTGCTGGATCCTACTGGTATCTAGGTATAAGTTTATTATACGTTTAAATTTTAGTAAATTATCGCAGAAGCGATTATAAAGTGGTGATCTATTCCATAGTAGAAAACTGAGTGTTATAAAAAGGTTATATCATAATTTGTTTTTTCATTTTTCAGTATACAGTGTTCAAGCCAGATTCCTCAGGTTATATTAGGGTACTGTCTTTCAGGAGGAAGGAGAGGATGAGAAACTAAGACCGTGAATTATTTCGTAAAAAATCTTAAGGTTGGTTTTTCGATGATGTCTCCTTAGGGGTTCTAGAGAAAGCAATCTACATCTTTTTATATAAGTTATGTTGCAGTTATACTCCAGTAATCACCTGGTGAAAGTTCTCTGGAGATTTTCGGTTCGTATGGTATCTGTGTAATTCATACTAGAAAATTCAACCGAGCAGTATTCTAAAGTAGGACTCACACACATCCTGTATATTTCAAGCTTGGCTTCCTCAGTGTAAAATTTTTTGAAGAATAAAGCCGATATGTCGTCTTCACATAGATGTGATTGATGACACATGCTGAGTAAACGTAAGGCTTATGCTGTAGCATACACCTAAGTCACATACGGAGTTCAGTGTTTGAATTTTATATTCTTTCAAATAGTGTTCTTGTTGAATATCATAATTTCCGAATCGCGAAATCCCCCACTTCCTGTGATTGAATGGTAATTGCCGTTTCTGTCACCGGATCGATAAGTTATCTAGGTCATTTTGTATTTCGGATGTGCTTACATTAGATGTACTAGGCTTAAAGCCGTACACTATTTTCAGGTCATTTGCATACAGATATAGTCTGCCGAAATGTTTTACTGTACATATATTATCTATATACATGGAAAACAGAAAAGGACTTGAGACACTGTTCTGCACAACCCGACTATTAAAAAGTATGCGTGAAAGAGGTGGTCATTATATTTGATTATTTGGCCCCTTCCTGTGATAAAAGAGTTGATCAAAGAATGTAATGGGTCTTTAATTTCGAACTACCTTAGTTTGTGGATAAGTTTATTATGTGGGACATTATCAGAAGCTTTCTTGAAGTCAAGGAGAACGGTCGATTCAACCATCCCTTAGTGGCGTTGAGTGGCTATATCGTTAAGATAGTCTAATAGGCATGTATCACATGATCTAGTTTTTAAAAACCCATGTTGTAAAATGGAGATCAGATTCTGTTTCTGGAAATAATGAGATATTTCAACCTTAAAAAGTTTTTCAATCACTCCAGAGATAACAGGCGTTAAATTAATTGATTGGTAGTTTTCTACATTCGCAACCGGTCCACTTTCGATTTTGGGGATAACCGACGTAGTTTTCTAGTTTGATGGGTAGCATAGAGTAAAAAGTGATTTTGTTAACAATTTAAGAAATTGTAGATGGAGGTTCTTGTTTCTGCACTTTAACAGGCTTGCTAGGACACCGTCGGGCCCTTCGGTGTTTAAGCACTTGAGCGTCTTTATTGTCATATCAATGTTTTGTCTAGTAAAGATTGCATTTGTGAGTTCACATGATGGCGTTATGATAGATTCGTAGTCATCTCCAGAAGTTCGGGTCGTTAGTGTCATACTAAAGCGTTCACTAAATAATTCAACAACAAGTTTGAGGTTGTCGTAGGCTTAATTTTTATTAATAAACAGACCTTCACCCTTTATTTTAGAACCCTTAATTTTGTTTCTATGATATTTTAGGATAGCGGAGGGATTTTTTTACGATAGCTTGTTTCTTTTGTATGATGGCTTTTCCCATGCGCATCTCTACAGTCATTACATGTTTCTTCCATTGTGACTAGCGATGAAAAGTCTCTACATTTATGAAATTCGGAAACATGCATTTCGAGGCGCCTTCGAATATGCGCTGGTATAATCAAATCCTTGGGAATTTTTTGTTTCGGATGTCTCAGTGGTATCCTAATGGTCTTATCTAAGTCATAATTTATGTAATGGTAGAAAATATCAGTCGATTTGTTAACGTTGTTTCCATCAAAGCTGCTTTTTAGTTGAAACAATCGATGCAGTTGCAGAAGTTTTTCCAGTCAACACTTTGAAAATGTAGACTGAGTCATTTAATGCTTAGATGCTGTAGTTTTTATATTAAAGCTGCATATAATAATGCTATATTTGCTACCAGGGAATTTCTTTCTGGTATGAACAGAGAAGAAGGAAAGGCTAGGATATTTCAGAGTCTAGTGGGGTTGTGAACACACTGAGTGTAACCACCGGGTTCTGAACATTCAAAAAACAAGTTGTAGCATTTTGGTGCTTTAGGTGGGAATCATAAGATGTCAGGCATATTAAAATCTCTACAAATAAGCTTGCTAGTAAAGAGTAGAGAGGATGTTAATGTGAAAATTTCTGCTAGTAAATCTATGTTTTTTAATGAGGCGTTGGGAGGCTGACATAACCAACCAAACAGGATCGATGTAGAACTTGTAGGCTTCAGAACAATCCATACAGAGTCTCGCGCTACATTTATCCCTGGAATATCACATAGGAGCGATTTCAGCCTTCAATGGTCATATATTATACAACCTTCACAACGTCCATGTAATTTATCACTACGGCATATATTGTAACTATCAAGAGACATATTTATAACAAAGTTGTTTAAAATTTGTCCATTCCTCAGTCATCAAAATGAGCAGGGGTTTGCAGAGTGACGGTGCCGTGATTAGGTCAGCCATTTTGCTACATATCGACCTAGCATTTGCTAGATATAAGGTCAGTGCGTGACTATATATATAAAGCTGGCGAAGGGTATAAATTCATAAACGAATCATAGTTAATATCAGGGGTACAGTTTCAGTAAAATGTAGGTGGTTGTTGGTTTTTGGACAGCTTATGTTGATAGTTAGGGTCACGACTGGATTCAGTATGGGAGTTATTAAATTTATACGGACTTGTTAGCCCAGGGAATAGGGTGGAAATTTTAACTGGCTGAGGTTATATGGGATTAAGGAAATGTCAACCAGTTGATTTGCTAATGGTGCTGCTATGTCCTGAATCCTGAAAAAATGTTGATTTCCGTTTATTATGCTATGATAACGATGAAGGTTATGATTTACTTAGTTAGGGTTGAAACCGTTCTTATTTGTCTATTATGCATATGTGGATTAAAAGAACTTATATTCAGTGGTTGGGTTAATGCTTGAAGGTGTCTCGTCCCATTTTCTCAAGTGAGTTTCCTATAGTAGGCAGAGTGTTGTAATGTGTGAGGAGTGCGGGACTGTTTCTCGATATGTTGACTGTTAGATTTTAGAGGACGTGAGTAAACAAGTTATTTGTTCCATCACCTATCTTTTATGTCGTGTTTTATATCTAAAAGTTGAATGGACTAAAATTTATTGTTTTCCATATCATCTTCAGTACTCATGAGTTTGCTGCAAGCTAGTGGAGTGGATTCATTTACGGAGGCTAGTATAACCATAGAGTTTTGTCCATCTGGGGCATGATCTTTAGTCTACGTGTGGCTATTAGCCCGGACCGGAATTTGTTGTGGGTTCACTGGGAATTGTCTAGTTTTAAATCCAGGTTTAGTTATGTTATATTTTTGGATAGCCCGTTGAATATTATGCTTCGGTTGACTAAAAATATCCATATTTTAGTCGTTTGAGGGATCTGACATTAGTTTTCGCTGCGTAGGAGCATCCTAGGATAGAATCATTAGTACACATATTCTTTTAACATCTATAAGAAGCTGTTAAATCCACTTGAAAGATGTTAGCTGCTATACGATATTCCCTCTGGAGATATATCGAGGTCAAGAAACAACTGTTGCTCTTAATTTACCACTTAAGGAGGTGTCAAGTAGTGGTGAGTTTGTATCCTGAAATATGCAATACGTTTTTTACATTTTAGTAGAGGATACCTTTCGTTGATTGGCACATGTAGTGTGACTTTTACGTGTGGGTATCTAACATCTCTTTATGTGACGTTGCAAGGGGTTAGATATTAGTGACTTTTATATTTTTATAAGGAACTAATTCCTGAACCATTTTTACATGGCGTCAGGGATTTTAATTCTAATTAGGTTGGGCAACTGATCAGTCATCATTAAGGTACGTATACATGCAAATAAGAAAGTGCAGTGAAAAATATGTTAAATATTATAATACAAAATTACTTTGTAAAAACCATAAACAGGGACGGAATTACAGTTATGATTGCGCCCAAATTACGCCGGGCCCACCAATGAAGTGCAGCCGGTATATGACCACGTTACGTTTGCTGTATAACTAGAGCGATTTCTAACAATTCAACCCACAAGTACAAATAAGAATAAATTTAAGGGAAGTGAGGGGTGGAGAAGTTATATTTTTATAACGAGTTAAGCGTCAATGGGATATCAACCTCTTGGCTGAATAACTAGAGAGTGCGTTGTTTTCCACGCAGTGTCGTGTCATGACCTGGTGGTGATGCATGACTGAGCGTCCTCAACTAGTCGTGTCCGCCAAAATAAATATGACCAGCATCAATGTCAAGAGGCTATGCAACTATTTGTCTGGAGGATTATTTGCCACTACAGAGTTATAGATCTAAAACAGTGAACTGTATCGATTTTTCAAGTTTTTTTACATTATACACACTTAACAAACAGTCATTATGTCATCAGAGGAAACAAGTTAAACAGAGAAAACGTGGTGTCAAGTAAGCCGTTCAGACAACCTGATTTGTTGCTACTGTAAGCCTTCAAATACTAGTTATTCTCATCCCAGAAGCCAAATCAACAATATCAACACTTGATTGTTTGATAATACAGCGTTCATAACAACAAGATGGTCCATAGATGAAGAGTGCGCGGTAGTTTATCAAAAGTGCACTATAATGTGAAACATACCACTGATACCCTAGTACTGTAAACTTTAAAGTGTGTTGCTTTTGGCCTTATTTTAAATTAACACTAGGTTACGAAATCCTTTACCTCTGCAGGTTATACCTTAATCCCACTCACATAAACCGTAAGTAGGCCGTACACAAACAGACCTAGTGAATTTGATCCCACATAGATCTAGTTAGCCTTCACTAGTACATCCATCAGTCCAAAAAATAAGAGTTAATACAACCTCACACAAAACTCGGAGAAGAGGGGGCGGAACGACCTCAAATAACACCGACTTAGCGTAAAATTATGCGTCATAAAGACAACGTGGAGAAAAGGCTTGACAGAAATAATCCACGGTCTTCTGACGATAAGTGCAAGCCTTGCATAAAACACGTCAGTAAAAGAGATCGAGCTTACGAGTGCAACTTCAGCAAAAAATGGATACTTTGCGACCGTTACACGACAATGCTCAAGGGATATTAAAATTTTGTTGATAGACATCCCCAGCCAGTGATTATGGTATGCATATCCCGTGTACAGGCTTAACTATCCCGGACTTATGAATGCTGAAAATACTAACCTGACTTCCAAAGTTATAATCACTTTGAAGTCTGTAAGTGACAACACACAAGAGAGAAAACAGTTTATAAAACCGGGGAAAATATCTCGCACATAAACAAAGCACCTCAGCAGAGCACATCTAAAACCGTATGCTCATTTACAGGGTTCGGGGTGACAAGACAGAAAGTCCCCTAGTAGTGATTAATGGAAGCCTGTGGGACACAACAGCTTCCCCTGGAGAACTTTTTAATAAAGACGAAGTCCTACTTCCAAGCAACCACCCAGTGAGGACTTCACCTTAGGTCAATCAGTGGCGTATGGTAAAAGCCGAGAAGTAGAACTTCCCATCAGGATACCAACTGTGCTCAAAGATAACGAAGTCTGCAGACGCGTTTCACTGATCACTTTCAATATCATAAAACCAACCAGTAGCCTGATGGAAAGCTGTGACCAGTTAGGTAGGTAACACTGGCAGGAATATTTTCGACTTCTGGGATTAGAAACTGATCCTATGAGACACCGAAGGTTCTGTAAAGGAGGAACACCACACTTACTAACCCTCACTCACTTAAGGCATCCTTTAACGCACCCAAAAAGGTAAAGATAATATTTCTTACCTCTCAGAAACCATCCATCTTAAGAAATACTAGAATTAAAGTTAGACTGGACAAGCGATTTCATCGGTCGCTCGCAAGACAGCCCAGAATATGATGGTAACAGGGGATCCTAACACCTGGCTAATGAGTAGGTGATTCACAAAAGGGACATTACCACGCGACTTCTGGCTGCCATCGACGAAGTGGAAATCGAAGAACGTGGAGGTTTCAATACTAAATGTGCAATAGACAGTAAGCCCTGAAACCCGGACTATTCACTTTCCAATGACATACTATCACTGAAAAATATTGAAGCTAATACCCTAGTGGAGACCAGCGATCACAATTTGATAACATACGAAGTTATTACCAATTAAAAACTCTACTATGGAAAGAAGGTGCACCATGTTTTTATTATGCCCCGACAGATCATTAGGTCATAAATAAACATATAATCCAGGTCATTCCGCCTAAGGACTAGGTGAACTTGTCTATTAACTAGCCGTCAAAAGTTAAATCAATGAAGCAAATTCTAGATGCATTCCCGTCGTGAATGGTTAGCAAAGTAAAACGAACACATGGTTAGGACGAGGGATTGTGTACCTTCATAAAACAAAAAAGAATGCTCATTATAAATAGAGGACTCCAGGAAAGGACATCACCACGATTGGTACGTATACAAAACTAATAATAGTAACAATAATTGTAATTTATTTCCTGATATCCGAGGCAGGAAATTTTTATTGGCAAGATCAACAGAGACATATGAGAATAATAGTGTTTAATTGTTGCACAGACTGTTTATACTGTGATAAATAAAGATAATGGAATATCTAGGGAATAGGTACAACATGAGTGTCAGACGAATTGGGGAATTGCAATCCTACCTGGCCTGAAAGTTTATGGATAACCTAAAACAACTGTGTATATTTATAACCAGAAGGTCGAATACCAACCATAAAATTCTAACAATCACAGGATCTCAGGAGAAGCCCCTCACTAATTTTGAGGCATCCAAAATTTTTAATGCCTACTTCGGTACTCAGCTACTTAGCCAATAAACTTATCCAACACTCGTTGCAATCAAAGAAGCTACTAGGAGAATGAAAGCAACATTTGTGTTCTAAATTTACAGAACAGGGGGACAAAAAAGATGCCACTTTCCATAAGCCCGTGGCGATGTTCCCAATACTATCAGAGGTTTAGAGAAGAATTGTATGTGTTCATGTGCGGGAGTTCTTTGACAGTCGCAATCTGCTACTGGGAGCACAACACGACTTCCGACGAAGCGCCCTGTAATAAAGACTTACTTCTGGCTTGGGATGAACTGACGACCTATTAGGAAGCTAACACTAAGGTTCATGTAGTATTCCTGGATTTCACAAAACGTTTGATATTGAGCCCAATGGCCTGGCTAGGATGCAGAAATGAACGGGTGACAGCATCCTGACTGTTAACATAAAATAATGTCGCGTGATAAACTCAACCAAACTATTACTTAGGTGAGAGACAAATAATTATTGCCACTAAGGCATGAGAAGTAGATTTAATTTTTACCAATAGACTAGGGACTAAAGAAAACTATTAAGTGGACGCCACGAAAGCATATACTTCATTGCACCGAGTACATAGGCAGCAGGGCAACGTAACGCCAGATCTATTCATGATAATACTTAAGACATACATATGGCCACATTTTGAAAATTACAACAATCTACCCCTATCATCAAAATAGACGCTTACTTCCTGGAGAGAGTACAGAAGCAAATATCAAAATACGTAACTGGATTCACCAACACACAACACACCGGCTAGCTACACCAAATGGTGCTATTCGTTCTGAGCTACAGACAGTTAAAATGAGACGTAATTAGCGCATGCAAAATACTAAGTATGCCTGGACACTCAAATAAAAGCATACTGGCCGCTCAACACACTTATACACCCGGAAAAAATCCATGGATTATTGTCCATCAAAAAGCACTAATACAGATAAAGGTGAATTTCCTCTCAATAAGAGTCTACTCTACCTACGACACACTGCTTGAGACAGTAACCACAGCCTTCTCTTTGATTAAATTCAAGAAAATTTGGATGCTCACATGCACTTCCCTGGTGTACCTAAGGCCTTCTGAAACAGGGGCTGAGAACTTGATATTAGCTTGAAGTGCACCCGGTTTATGACCTAGTTACGTATGTCATATAACCCGAGCAATTTCTAACAACTGAACCCATTCGTACAAATAAGAATAGATCAGAAGGCAATAAAAGATGGAGAAGTTATATTTGATAGTAAGTAGTGCGTCAATGGGATAGCGATGTTTAAGCTGGCTAACTAGAGAGCGGAATGCTTCCCACGTTTTACGTTGTCATGGTCTGATGATGATGCGTGACGAAGCGCCTTCAACTAATTGTGCCCGATAAAACAAACATAGTCAGCATCAGTAACGCGAACCTATGTAACTATTTAGTTTTGGGATTATTTGCCTCTACAAATTCCAAACCTTAAATCCTACCTCACTGTACACTTATTCATTTTCCAGTAATCTTCTAAGCCTTACTCATGGACTTGACTACCTGAGACAAAACAAAAGGATGATGACTAGCGCATTAACTTTAAAGGATCAAAACAAAATGAAACGAAAATAGACAAAACAGAAAAGAAGGAGAAACAGCGGATAAACGGAACAGGAAAAATCAAAACAAGAATAAAATAGAAGCAGACCGAAACTGTCAGAGCTAGAGTAGTTGTGAAGCAGCCTATTTTCAGAGGAAACCAAATATTCAGAACCGAAATTGTGACACTCAGGCTGCGAGCATGAAGAAACCAGTCAGTTTATAATAGCTCATCGTACGGATATTAGACATTGGATGTGAGCGCTTAGTGCGAGTCAAGGCCACGATGGCAGTAAGCTCATTTTTCTTCTTTACTGAGTGTAGACTGCTCTTGGAGTTGTGTTGGATGTAGGAGTCCATATGACGCCTAATTTTACAGAAGCTATTGAGTGTGTGAAGTTGCTACTAGAAAAGAAAGTAAGTTCCAAGTGATACTGTCATTTCGCCATAATACACCCAGTTTTTTGCTGAATCAAAAGATGAAGTTGCACTCATTCTCTGTGGGTCTGAGACTACTGACAACGCCTTAGCTGACGAAGAAGGAAGTTTCCAGAATATCTGTTTGGCTTTTAACCTTGCTCCTATAAGTTGGAAGATTTTGGAATTTTTATGCCCAGATTTATTATCATCCACTACAGGAGATGGTATACACTTAAATGAATTTAATTTTTGTGAATAGTGATTGATGCACTCATGGTTGGGGCTGACCATTTGCATACTTGTTGCAAGTAATAATATTTCGTTTGAATTTGCAACTCGTAGGAATAAAAAAAACATAAAAGAAATGCACTTGCTGGTTGTCAGCAACTTATGTGGTTTGATTGATGATTCTGATGCCTCCAGAATCTCTCAAAGCCTTCGATCGACAGGCATAAAATTCAGCTTGATTGGTTGTGATTTGAAAAATGATAACATTTCGCCTTCTATCCGTCATGAACCTGGACCTTCACATATTGTCCCTCATCGAATCCATCCTCTACAGAAAATCAGGCCTTGCATTTCTTTTTTGGCCGAACTCTGGGACTTAATTGATGGCGAATCATATAGTTTTAGGTAAGTATATATAATTATCTAGTTCTCGGCATTCTCACAATGCCGTTGTGCTTGGTGTAAACACTAAATAGTAAGTGATGATTAGGTGTACACTTTTTACAAGGTGCCAGTCAATAAGATTATGAACTTGCAGGTGGTTAACTGGTACACTCATGTTAGTTATATGTAGTCACCTATTTTGACATATTTTGTTCTCCGGAGTAAGATTATATTAAAATGTAACTTACTGCGAACACCTTATGATGTGTTAATAGTAGTTAGTTGTCTGAGTTGTTCATTGTTTAGACTTCAAGCGACCTTTGAATCTATGATTGACACAACTCATATCATATTAATGCATATTTATTCACTCCAATTGTCGTACGCCTTAAATAATTGCCACTATATTCAAAGTTTCTACGTAGGATATATTTCAATTTATCCATGTCCTTCAATGCGGAAACTTAAAAACCCATTCTGTTCGAATATCACAGCTCGAATAAATTATGTGAATAGTCCATAAGTAAACACTAAAAACTACAGTAAACTGGGGATTTCCAAATCGGATAGATCAGTATAATTAGTAACAATGAAACAAAATAAGGGTTCACCAAAAACTTGGATGACGGCGGCCATCAGTGTCGAGCAGCGACAACAGTTCAAATTGTAAATGAATCTACGATTAATTGATTCTCCATTTATTCTGACCTATTAGGTAGGAAAACTCGAATGGATATTTATGAAAATTGATGTGATTTTTGTTTATTGATAAAGCAGTGTCGAAGTTCAGTCCGTATGATTTAGTTTTATTTAAATTTGTAAGCTATATAGTCTCCTCCGACTTCAATTACTTAACATAATGTTGTGAATAGCTGTATTATGATACAAGTTAACGTGAAATCTTACTACTGTTGGTACTATGATGTTAAGCTTAAGAAGTCTTGCGAAAGCAGTCACAATGTCGCAGATGTGCCAGCTTATTTTCATTACTATTTATCTGACACCTCTCTATTGAAGCCCTTATTATTTTTCATGTCTCTCCACTTCTGCTTGTTTATTCACTCTTTAGCTTCTAGATTTTAAGTTTCCTTATTCTTTCGTACATACTTTTGCCTCATTCCTTCCTATTTAATTATGTTATATTAATCTTGTAAATCTGATCCCATCGTACTGACGTGGTATGGCAACTGGGACCTCTGCGTTGAGTTCTATGTTGTTCTTGATTAACTCACTAAATGATACATTTAATTTTGTTTCCTTAAGTGATGCGGTCTCTGCGTTGAGTATATTTGAAACCCGCAGCGTTTCACAACGTGGTTGGAATGCAGATTTGCAAATTGGCGATTCGGTTTTTATTCCAGTTGTCGGTTATACACATATCAAGGAGGCTCATCCACCAACTATGGAGATAATGTACGCTCCTGATCCTTCTCTCCCATTGCGCTCCGTTACTAAGTATCACACACAAAATGGAAGTTCCTCCGATTTGCACTCTTCGGAAGTTACTCGAGGTAAGAGTTTTGAGTAAGAAAATAAATTCTGACAAGCATTATCAAGTTAAAATATTATCTATGTATACTAGATGTTCGCAGTATTTGACGGTGAATGAAATCCTGCTATAGTTTTAGCTGTACACGGATGAGTTGCCAATTTAATATGAACAGGACCTTTCTGACAGGACGATTTGTGTGTTGTAAAACAGTCAAAATATGAATATAGAGTTACTTCTTTTCACTATTCGCAGTATGAAAATATACATATTTTGATATTGTGTTAGATAAAATATTTGGATTGCTTGTAAATAAACCTATGCGATATGTAACCTTCACTATCGACCAAGCGTTAAGTTGTTGTAGCATTTGGAAATTGTTAATAGACATCAGGGTTAGTGAATTAACATAAGTGGTTATCTATTTAGCCATTTTATATTGATATGTTAAAATATTCGACAAATCTAAATCTATGTCTGTAGGAGTAGAATTCCTACACAGTTAATAATCGTAATTGTTTGACCACAGAATGAAATATAGAAGTAATCCATAGGCCTCCACTTTTTTCAGCATACTTCATACTGATTGATTCATTAAGTTGCTGAATTTCAAGATACTGATTCGTTTAGTAGTTTTAAAATAGTCACTTTAAATGTATTTTCTCTGTGTACAGCTTTTTCAATTGCTTCCTTATAACAAAGGTTACCGGTATGGTGGAACTGTAGTTCCATTTGGCCAAGAAGATTTAGCCTCTATTAAATCCCCCTCAGAAAAGTGTTTCAGTGTTGTTGGATTTACAGACGCAAATAATGTGAGTCTTTTTTACGAACTCCTTTGGACGTACTTTATAGGTTTTTTCACTATTGATTGTAGTGATTCGAATTCTATCCTTACATTTTTCCTAATGAAAGATGTATTTTTTTTGTAGACTGAGTATTCAATAATGGTGCCGTTAAAGTGTCCAGATGATGAAGTTTCAGTTCAAATTGTTGAATTGTATGTGCAATTATATGGTTATCTCTGGTAGTCTATGTGCCATTAGGTAAAAATAATGAAAGTTAGCAGCACCACTTAAGGTCGATGGTTTTAGTGACAGTTTACTCGAAGTTCGATTCACCGTTTTCGAGTAAAACGCATTGAAGTTTACACGCTTTGGCGCACACCTCAGTAACAGACACTTATAATCTCCCGATCGACGGATTCTAATCCCACCTTCAGGTCACAAAATGTGTACAAAGTAACCAGATCTGATGGAAGTATGACTTTCGTGTTCTTCACCTGGACACAATTTATGTTTAACTCACTAGTCTAAGGGGGTTTTAATGGAGATTGGTATTCATTTTGCCGCTTATATTCATAATAGTAATCTTGGTTGAGTGCCATTAGGAACCAGGGAGTACTAAACAGCTGTTCCGTCCAAGTATAACATTTCATTGGACGCCGATCCATTGGTGTTGATGACTAATCATTCCCCGCTAGAATTAGTGATCTTGGGTTCGATTCCCTTTCGGAGTCGAGTTTGCACACTGCTGATAAGTCTCATACTGGGACGATACAGTTTTCTAATGCTCCCTAGTCTTCACTGGTTCCAAACCAAGATAATGTCGATTTATTTATGGATTATGACTTAATGCTTACCGACTTTAAGCGGATACGTTTTAAGATTACATTCTTTAGAAAGTTGTATGGTTTAAAATACACGGCTGTAGATGTTGAAATTGTAATTGAACGTCTCTATTGAAAAAAAGGATTTAAAATTCTTGGTCTAAAATCTATTCATTTTGATCATCTCAACCTATTTAAGCAACTGTCATTATTATGTTTAATTTTTTAATTATGTGCGAGACGGAAATGAATATCCTTTTAAAAATATGCTTCAAAGAGGAAGAGATGATTGTTGTGCGACTACAGCTTACATATCTCCAAGCAGTCAGTTGCAATTACTATTTTAGCTGTAGCTGCAAATGAATAATTCATCTCAGTTCTCTAGATCTTACATCTTTGTCTTTAATTTCCTTCTTTGACTAACATTATGTATAACTGCCTACCCGTCAACATTAACTTAAAATCCAAGCCTGCAAAACGTCACATCCCATTTCATAACATCTTGTAATCAAGTGCTCTCAATGTATGAACATTCCATCAGACTATATAGGAAGTAAACGCTTGCTACTAAATCAATCACACTCATAATTTTCGATGATTGTGCTTAGAAAACCTCCTATCTCTCCTATCGCACTAACATTGACTTCAAATGTGAAGATAAAATCAACAAAAAAGTGGATACAAATAGTCGTTAACGTAAGTCAGTCTGCTGTATACTATACAACAGTCAATTCTCATCTCTACGGTTGTGATGTATAATTTTTATGGTGGAGGGAATCTGCATTAATTACAATCGCCAAATAATGGGTACTTTCCCAAATTTCACACACAGTAAGGGAAAGTGTGTAATTCTAGGTAGTGATACTCAGTCGATGAAACCGTGAGCATGTACCGGCTTGACTAAACTAGTTATATGGTATATACACAGAACCACGATCTAGTTTGACGTACCAAGTTTTATGAATCAAGGTGATATTATAAAAAGCTCCGGGTAAACATCGTGAGATAATTTTAGTCTATTATGCTACCGTTTATTCTGATTCATTATACTGCACAGGCCTGTTAGGTGGGACTATTGGAGACCCTTAAAAGTGACTTACTTCATAATAGACCGCAGCTCGAGTTCATTCACCCTTTGTTTTTATTATTGGCCGTTTGGTTTTTCTTCTCAACCTTGTTTTTATTTGTTTTGGTGTTTCTTTTCCATTTCCTTTGATTTTTTGTGTCCTTGATGTTGTAAAGTTTAGTAGATAAAGTCACTATACTGTTACGTGAGATTTTGTGATTACACATCTGTCTATCTACATTTATTGGGATAATTCATGCTTATGTCTACTTTTGTTTTTATTTATCCTTGGTCAGGTCCCACATAATGTTTATACTGGTGACAGTGTATTAGTTTTTGTTGCAAAAACAGCCAGACAATCTGAAGAAAATCTAATCAACTGTCCTTCTAGTTCATCAGCTTTAATAGCATTAGCTCAAGCACTTTATGAAATTGGCGGTGTTGCGCTTGTTCGGAGAGTGTATAATCAAACAAGCGCTGTCAGACTAGGAGTATTAACTCCAGAGTAAGCAATAACAGATTCTTTGTCAGTTCGTTTGCAAATTGTTTTGTTTTCTCAATAAGACATCGAATAAATAATTTTACCTTTGCGCGAGTATATTGTTAATAATGTTATTGCTTAACCTGAGCTATACTTGCTTTGGGTGTCTTAGCGTTAATATGATGATTATTCATTTATTTATTTATTATTATTTCAACAGTCAGTTCATGATGAACTTTTTATCTTAATAATATACGAAAACAAACATTAAACTATTTACAAATGTTGAAGTGGTTTCGTGATGATTGATATTTAATTTGCAGCTTGTATTCGTCACAGATAGATGTCAGTTGGGTACCATCAAAATCAGGAAACAGTGAATAATTGCTTCGTCCTTGACCCCATTAAGGAATCGAACCCCAGACTTGCGCGTCTAGTGGCGAATGTATAATCAAAAGGAGTCCTATACCAAGAAGAGACAACTTGCCAGTGTTCTTAGTTTTCAGTATTACTTAGCCAAGATCAATCTATGACAAATACAAACTATATATTCACAGATACGTCATACATTTTTGTCACCATAAGTGTATTAGTTTAAATATCCTTCTGGAATACTACCTACCGTTTGAAATATTCTGTTGACCTTTTAGGATTCGTGGTAATCAAATATCACTTATGTATACCGATATAGCATTTAGTGAAGATATTCGAAATCCAGAACTTCCAAGTTTACCACTTTCCTGTAAGCCTTCCAGTTCCACTACGGAACGCTATGAAAAGCCATCAAGTAATAATATGCTGCATAAATATTGTCCATCTGCGGAACAGTTGTCCGCCATGGATTCCTTTATTGATTCCATGATGTTGAGTTATTCAGATGCAAGTGATGATGATAACGAAACCAACAAGGAGGATGAGAATGATGTTGCGAAAAATTCATCAAAGAAAGTGTAAGTTGTTATTTATATGAATTTTTTAACTTTCATATTTTACACATTGTAAATTCCACGTATTTGTTTATGATTAATTAACAGAAATCTATTAAGAGGTTTAGGTAAGTATGACTTAATGCTATGGGTTCAATGTAGACTTAATAAAAAAAGCATTTAACAGAAATCATTTGTTCCAATCGTTAATTTACATTAAAAAGCATATTTAAAAATATATCTATTTCAGTCCTCCACAAGTTTTCTGTCGAATAAGAGTGATTTGAAAAAGCATTATCGATAGTTTTATAGTTTCATATCACAGTTTAGCAAGTGTTGTAACTAGTATAATTTATAGATGCTGAAACCACATGTATTACTAATTACAATTGGTTTTACTCAGATCTTAGTACTAAGAATTTCTACTAGATTCATTATCTATAATTGATTCTTTCACTTTTCACAGTTCCTTTCGAGATAAAGCAATTGCATATATTTTTAGTCTTTTTTAGTCCCATAATCTTTGGGTTTAATTGGGCTTTGGTTTCTACGCAACGTAATCTGTACAATTAATTTATGTTACTCACTAACAAAAATAGGAAATAAGATTCCTCCTTTTGTTCTCAACGCTCTTCATTAAGTATTTATATAATACATTCAGCTTTTTTTTTTTACAGAAAGTAACATTTATATACATCAATCCCGTCATTGCTCAGTACATTTAACAATTGTTACTAAGTGTAGTAGTATTATTTGATTCCCCCCTCCCCGACTTTTACTTTCAAGTAGTATACTTTGAAAAAATTTGTTTTTCCAGTTTCACTGTAAATAATAGTACGCAACATATAAAGCGGTCAATGACTTATTTACGATAATGTCACGTCCACTTAATTATCAACTCTAAATCATTATATTTCATCTCATTTCCATCTTTCAATTATATGCTTTGTATGCAAATGGTTGACTATTAGTCCATTTATTAAAGTTTTCTCGGGTAATAAATATTCAACAATCGAATTTATGTGTAATATAGTTAGTTGCTACAAACATTCAAAAGAGAGATTATAGGTGAAGTGATTTAAATACTCATTAATTTATATTAATTCAATGGCTTGTTCAAGTTCAAGATTGTATCTCCTTGTTTTAAAATCTTGTAAGTTTTAAATTAGGCGATACATAATCTCTACTGTCTACACCTATGCAATTTTTTCTCTTATATTCTGTTTTGCTTTAAGAAAATCGAGCATATTATTCCAGTGTAACAGGAAAAGTCTTTTTTCTATTCAATTTACAACTTTATTAACATTGCTAAATGTAGCCTAAAACTTCAACGGATATCAAACCCCTGGATCCAACGTTTCTTCGCTTGTCTTCGTAAACGGGGTCTTAATCCATCATTACCACTTCCAACTTCTAATGTTTGGCTGTCACCTGAAACATTCCCCGGTTTAGAGGAAATCATCACACAGATTGGTTCAGATTCTGAAACTGCATCTGTTATAGAGTCTCGTAATATTCTTCTTAATTCATTTCCACCCCTTCGTCCTTCAAGTGAATCGGCTGATTTGACAGAAGAATATTTAGCGAAGCGGCGGCGTTTGATGGATGAAGGACTTTGCCCTACACCTCCATTCACAAAAGAAATATGCATGGAACATGAAGCCGAGCAACCACTTTCGAGCTTGGGATTAACTAGTAACTCACTTAATCTAAACACATCAGTATCTAATTCCATTCAAATAAACTCTGTCCAAGATTTTGAAAACCTTGTCTACGAACAACAAATTGAAGTTGGTATGTTTCATCTCAAGTTTTGTATTTCGCATTATTGTGGAAATTATTTACATCATTTAAGTATTTTGTTAGGTATTAGGGGAAGTATGTGTCCTTTCTTCTCGGTTATTTGAAGGGATCGTACACATACTTCGTCACTCAAAAATCCCTTAACAAACTGATAGGAAGTGAACATATTCTAAGCCAGTGAATATTTCATGAACACTAAGGAATTCATTCCCTTCAAGCGCTACATATACTCATCCATACTGTCCCCGCTCTACTTCTCAAAGTTAAATAACAACTTACGATATTCTGCCACATTACCCAGGTTCCTACTCCATCTTCATTTATTTGAAAATATTTTAAATATCATTTTCTTCTACAATGTTCACACCTTCCAGCTTTAATCCCTTTATCATTTCCAATCGAAGTGTACTTACCAGTGCGTCACCCTGTTAGTGTTTAGGAAACTTATCCATATCGATGATACTTCTTATTTCACAGTGAAAATAACTGATCTGGCACAATCCTTTCCAATCGATTTGTTTCTAAACGCTTTGGGCTCTGACTTGAACTCTCTGACAATCACGTACCTGTAACTTGCAGGGTTAATTAGATTACTACTGTAACGATTTCAACTAAATTAATTTTTCATGGTCTGTCGGCGAACAAGCTGTCGACTTTTCGAGGATTAGTGTTGGGATGGCTCCCATAAAACTCAACGAAGCCTCCAGATCCCTTGAAGGAGCCGAAGACATTCCATCCAATCACTGATCGATAGAACCTCCCAGAATCTTGACGTGGCACGTTCTGATTAGGTAACAGTTGAGACTTCTTAATTCGGATTGGATGGATTATAATACTGATTTTTGTTGTTCAGAAAACTATAAATACACGAATATTTTGTACATAACTTACTCTCCATCTTACTGGAATAAAGTTCCTGTCTACTCGTCTTCTGTCTTCTAATTTGCGACCAGGAGGGTTCAGACGTCCGAGTGCTAAGGTAGTTCGCGGCTAGTCAAGCATCAAGTACGAGACTTAACAATTAGGATGCTTCACCTATACTCTCTGTTAGCTGTTACACTTTCTGCGCTTGCATGAAAATGGGATTGTATTATGCAGTGGCACTTCACTTATGAAACTGATTTGAACATAAAGCAGAAAATCCTATGATTTAGAAATTCATAGTTTCAGCCCTAATTCCTAAACTGTGAATAGCACAACACCCAACGTAATTAACAAAATGATAATTGAGTAATAGTATAATATCTAGATATTTTTAGAACGCTTTTATTCAGATTCAGAGTCGTTAGATGTTTTTTTTTTTAATTTTTCTGGCATTAGTATTACTGTATAGTGTCTTAGCAACATAGGGTTAAAAACTTTTACTTGGAGGTCAGAAGTTAAATGCTTATATTGAGCTGTCACAGAAAAGGCAGTAACCATCCAAAAATTGACTACAAATTCTAATTTTGAATGAACAGATAGGTATGTTGTTGAGAATAGTTGAGAAGTTTTGTGTGATAGTTTCCTTATAGAAAATTCGCATTACATGTTCAAGTAGAAGATCATAAATTAAAGGACTAAGACAGTACAGTCGGTTTATTTCGATGAAGTTGCATGTTAGGCGTAGTTTACAGTGTACTGTTGCGAATATGCTATTTTTCAATTGTGGAAACTTACATCACTTCGTAAATGTTTTGTAGAAAAAAGACTTAATTTAGTTGTAATAGGTAGTCCTAATAATTGTAGAATAAATCTACGGTATGTAAAATTTGTTGACTTCACCATAAGGTTTTCCTTTTGGTATATTTTTAAAATAAAAACTACATCGTTACGAAAAATAAGCCTTAAGACATAGTTGAAAGCTATTTATAATTATATTCACTTTAAGAATAAGCGCCCAATATGCACATAGAAGATCTACAGTTATGTTTAGCTAACACTTTAAGGAATTTTATGCCACATCACTAGTGCTTGTTTATTCTTTTCTACAAAAAATGCTGTATATTTTTGTTACCTGTTACATTCTGGAATCAAAGGGTATTTTGTGTAATTTAGCTTGTAGACTTTTGGAGAGGCAAATAATCCAACTAGTGACTGATCCTTTTACTGAAACTTTATTACGTCCAAAAGCAATTGCTTATCTGTTTGCTTATCGTAAACATGCTCAACCACACAATCAGATCAGAGATACAACATCCAACAACGGCACACATCATCTTGAAATTGCTCGAGCATACAATTCATTTATTCGCAATTGGCGCCAAGACCTTATTGATCGTAATCTTTTAGGGAGTAATGTCTTATCTCCACATGCTTCTAATGATAGTAGGCTGTCATTTTGGCTGGAAACAATCACACAAGGTATGTGGATGTATATTCTTTTCAAAAATACATTTGTTACTGTTTCATTATTTAAATATAAAGTTCGTTTACAGAATACATAACAAATTAGTATTTATACGCGTACCGTGTACCCCTAAGAAGTAACATATTTTGTAACAATAGTGTAAACTTGTAGCCCAAATGAATGCTTTACCTTATATTGCCGTTTTAGAGTTCATGGTTTAGCTACAGTTCTGTCATTACAGTTTTGGACAATCTCATCAACACTCACTAATTCGTCTGGCCTATGTGAATTGTGACTGGTCAGTGAGGGCGCAGACACAGCTGACGTATTATTTACGGCTACTTATAAGTCATCCCACGCATACATGTTAAAATCTGCAGCATGATTACTAACTGCACTAAATCTTGTAACTACTGCAGAATCATTGGGCTAATTTCTTTTCAAATTGCGATTTGCACCTTGTTCTTTTTACTAAAATATTTTGTTAAAGTTTCATTAAGAATAATGACTACGTTTTATTGTCTTTAGGAACAAACTGTAGCGTTGTAATTACGTCATCTAAGACCACCTAGGTGATCTGAATCGGGTTAACATGATTGTGATTATTTTTGCATAGTTTGTTTTATACTTTTTAGTGAATAAACAACGAACTACTGAAATAATCTGTTTACATTTTGAATCCGACAGCCATATAACTTCAATTCCCGTTCTCAGATAGCAGTCGCAAAAGTAGTTGCCAACTGATTTTGTTTCAATTACAGTGATGAAACTTATGAAGTTTCTACTAAACACAAAACTTATAAGAAATTAATGAGTGAGACTGTTGTGCGAATGATGTTGAGTGGTGAAATTATCATTAGAAGAACTGAATCATTCTTGGAACTATTTAGAGGGTTCCTGACTGAGTTGCCCACAAGTAATCGAGATGTATTAAGGGAGTACAACAAGTTGGAACTGAAGATTATTTATCCTAGGCTGTGTTAACACCTATTATCAAGTAGCATTTTATGAAGACCCATCGAACTTGGCCTTACACAGTTCAAGTTTCTCTTTGTTGAATCGCAACCAAACTTCGGTGACATATCCTTATCAAGCAGCGAATGCCATGATGTAATATTGCAGAAGCTTGAAACAGCTAACTGTATTGATTAGCAATGAAGACAGTCGAGTTATTTTTTATTGCTTAAATTTTATTAAGATTCTATGTATAATTTTACATGTTGATAAATACTTATTTTCACATATTTAAATACTTTTTGATTCAAAAGTTTCAAACCTCAATATAAGTGGAATTCATGAAATTTATAGTGCCTTCAAATGCCAATGAAACTCATTTTTCATTGATAAATATAAATTTCTCTATCTCTGCAGAAAGCTAAGTGGAGTGCTACAAATCTATTGGGACTAATGCATAGTGAATTAAACGCCGTTACTCTCTTATGTGTATTTATAATACATTCTCTTACTTACATAGGTTTTGGCCTTTTGTGTGATGACGATATTCCAGGTATCGGTGTTAGTCAGTCAGAAAATCATGAATTTTTGAACCTAAAACATGTTTCATCATCTTATCTCACAGAAACAAATACTAAATCTGTCTCTCCCACTCCCATTTTGAAAGTTAACCATTTGGTAAGTTCTATTCGTTCGTCTATATGAAAACTATTAGCTATAAGCTACGCTAGTATGAATATACTATTCGTACTTCCAATATGTTGTTCTTTATGCCTTGAATATGTGTCGTGTTTTTAGGTGGTTAGATACAATCTAAACTAGATCCTGTCAGTAAATTTCTTTTAGGTTGCCACATTCACCAAGGTACATCTGCAATCTTGAGAGAACTGATGCTTGTGATATACGAATATACATCACCCAATATCACAGTTGAGAATTGATACTGAACTATTTAGGTTGCTTCTGACTTCTTGCTTTCGAACCTCACTAGGAGCATCTGATTTTTTAAAATTGAAGATAAGCTTTGCTACTGAGTGCCAACCAGCACACAATCTATGTTCCTGGCTTTCTATTCGTATCCGACCACGTGACATCAAAACAAAGTCCATGGCGATATCAACCAATTTTACGTCATGACCACTTTGAAACTTAATTGTTGATATTCAGTCCTCACTATAAATTATACACTATAATATTGGTTACACCGCGGTGGTTAATTACTGTTGATATGCGCAATACTTACTGTATTTACCGGAATTGCTGAAATTAACAAGTGACAATTTTGGACATACTATGATTGACTTGTGTCACATATAAATAAATTTGACTCTCGGTACCTTTCTAATAAGAAGTTCATACAGGCAACAATATATATGAATTTATACCATCCTGTAGACAAGCAGATAAGTAAGTTTATTAGAATTTGAAAAGAAGGAGGATATTTATACACAATAACTAGAAAGATAATCCTCCAATAATGTTTACGTTTAAGCAAACACTTGTCTATTTTTACATACAATAACAACTTATATATTTGCTTTGTTTGTATAATTAAATTCACTATCCTAGTAAATCTTCAGGAAACTTATTTTCATAATGAAATCATTTATCATATAACAATTAACTTGTTAAATTATAAGCAATTGATAAATTATGGTAGCAATTACTGTTTAAACCTTAAATGTCTTTTATTATATCACTTATTAGGTATAGATTAGTGTTCTTACGGCTTCGAGCTATCTTGTAATTTCCCAAACTGAAACGGGTGTTGGAGCAAGACACAAACATGAGACTTAGTAGTTGATCATCTTGACTATTGAGCTCCACACAACGTTAAACGCTGAATATCATATTTTGTCTCACGACTATGCACCTCACAAACAGATTGTTGATAATAATGAGTCCTGACAGATATTCAAAATCTAATGAAGTATACATAATAGTGTTTTTATTAAATAGTACAATCTTTAGTTAATCACTCACCACATTGTTTTTTTATTTTAGATGGATGAAGCGGATTGAAATCCTACATATTGTGATGAACCTTATTTTGATTATATCAATTATATTTTGTATTTATTTCTTGAAATCAGATTTGTTTACTGATTGTATATATCATTTAACTTATTAAATATTCATATTTTTCCAAGCCAAAGTAGTCTTTGTTCCATTCGGTTAGTGAATGTAGAAATTCTGGCTTAGTTATCCGGTTATTATTAATCAATAAAGATTATCTTGTCTTACGTTATACACAGAATTCTCATTATGTAGTTTTTTAATTAAATGTACTTAGGGAATCACGTTTGTCTATCTTCTAGAAGTACTTGGGGATTATAGAGCCTATCTCATTATGAATCTGAAATGTGATATGGAACTCCTACCTATTTATATTAAACTCAATGCTTAGAGCAATTCACTTTTAGCTAGTCATGGCTTTGAACCTCTGTGCATCGAATTCCATTTAAGCAATCTAAAAGTATCATTACCCTTCATTTATACAATGTCATTGAAAATCGATTGTATTACCTCTTAATTAATTACTTGTGTTGGTAATACATTTAAAGGTTTTATAACGCGTAGTTAAATAAATTTTATTAGCCATTCAGTTTTCATATCGGATAATTGCTGCGTAAATTCTGTTACTTGGTAACAGATCATTTACTATCTGTCTTAAACCATATTACTTAGCACTATTCTGCTTAGCTTCTCCAACAGCTTTACCAACAGGTCTTTCTGTCGTTCCGTAGCCTCGTGATTCTAATTCGTCTACGTTTGTATGGATATGCATTTCGTTTGTACATTGTTAGCTAACAAAATCTCGCCATAAGCTCAAAAAGTGTTCGTTGTTTTCACTGTCTTATGCTAATAAGTGAGTATACCCAATAGTAGCTCGCTCTGTATTACAGTTCTCAAACAGTGTTAAAAAGTTAGAAGACATGGACAGTATTCAGTCATGGATGCTTTTAAAACACTTCGTTTGTGATGAAAGCACCGAGTAAATGAATAATGCTGAAGTTAAGGAGACGATTTTACTTACAGGTGCTAAATATCTTAACCAAGCTAACATAGCTTCCCGATCGATGTTTAATTTTTGAAAGTTGAAGTTAGAATTAAGTTCAATTAGTCACTCAACTTGAAGCAGTTTGGATATTTTTCTTGTAGCTCTTACATCTAACAAGCTATTACATTAGGTTCTTACTGAGTTAGAAAGTAACAGTTTTTCCATCACGTAAACTGAATACATAATATTATATACACTGCCTATCATTTGGCTGGCATTAAAATTGTTTACACTAACAAAGGACAAATATGCCATTAAGTTACCTTCAACTGGTATTAAAATAAAAAGTCACCTATAAACGTGCTTATACTTCATTTCAAAAGCCTATTAGGAGTATCTCCGTGATATAGAAATACTGAATAGAAAAATCACATTAAGGTGAGCATGACTTAAAATAAAAGGCTTCTTATAATGTGGTTCATTTGTTTACTAAATATGTGGGGAAATACCTACAGATACAGACTTACCTAGTGTACTTGTCAACATGCTGGGCAACATGAGAAGTCTGGGGTGATTTTTAAACTGACGGTTTCTATCGCGGATTGACTTCAGCAGGACAAACGAGTAACAAACTGTCCATTACGTGTACTAAATATTCAACGGTAGCCGTAAACTTGCGTTGATAATTATCGTGCGGTCATTTAAGTGGAGTTTCTGAAATCCTATTGTAAAGTTGTGACTGACGAGGCCCGGTTATATTTTACCAACAAGAATGAGTAGTGACCGTATATTAGTCAGAAATATGAGCCACTGAATATCAACTTAACGTTTTAAATGTAACGAACACTCCACAAGGCCTGGAATTTCGGGGTCATGACTCGTCGTGGTGATGTGCGAACACTGCTAAGGACTCCACATCAAGATTAAACACCTCTCCAGTGTGCCCTGACTTACTAGTTGTCTAGCCACTGTCAATCCATAGTGTAAATTACAAATTTAAAAATATTAGTTGAATTGAGTCCTACTTGCTGCCGAATTTCCCATAAAGAAAATTTAGTTCTCACTGTTGCTATTGTTACTTTTTAATTTAGACTTCTTGAGAAGTAAATGAAAATAAATGCGAAACCGTCTAATTACATATCCAATTAAAGTTTCGAACATCAGTATAAATTTCTGTTCTATTTTATAGAAAACATTCTTGATTCTGGTGTGTTAAATTTGTTCACCAATTTGCATTGTAACATCCATCTCATGTCAACTTATATAAAATATAAATTAAAGTCACATAACTAACGCCCCAACCAACTTAGATATTATGAATAATGAACTGTACGTGTACAAGAGATGGCGACTATTGACAGTGAATTAAGATAAGTTAACAAAACCATCACAAGCACACTTGGACAATAAAAGAATGAAACCAATCCCACATAGTATATCTAGTGGTGATGACATAAAGGTTCGAGTATTAGACTTCCAACTATTTGGTTGTAGGTTTATATTTCTATTTTGCACAATCTAAATAGTTAGGTAACATCAAGAGACCTCATACCAAATGTGTAGTTCATAATTTGATTACATAAATCTTTAGTAGGGGAATGAATAATATCAGCATTTGACATTCAATATGTAAATGAGTCAAGGTGCAGATAGTCCAGTTACTTCCATTGGTTTAACATTCTTATGGTATATTGCATTTATTGATGCTGGATTTCTGGAAATTTTATAATCTTCAACACAACTATAAAACAACATAGATAGTTTAAGTGCTAATTTGGGATTCCAGTTTAACTTTATTGTATGAATGAATATAAATCTTTGGTATTTCAGGTTCTTTCTTATAAATGCTAAGTGTAATGAAAATAATGTTCGAGTTTTCATATTACTCGACCTCTACACTTGTTGTCTTATTATTTCAACATGAGAAACTAAAAATAAAGGAACATGATCATTTTGGTCAAATGAAATAGATTAACGAGTCAATATTTATTTGATAGTTACTTCGGAATAGACATTTTGTATTTCACTTACTGTCAGAAACTAAATCGTATTCAGTAATTGAAAAGACCGAGTAAATATATATATGTCCTGTTCACTTAATAAGTAATTATATCAGTTTGAACAAAGATTGCTCCATACTTTATTGGATGACCAACCAAAGATTTTTCTGAAACAATAATATTCAGAAGAATTTGTTGAGCATGCAGTTTTTTTTTTACTTAATTGAGTAAATGACCAATATCCCGCGTGAACATTCGATATGCTTGAATTTTCAAAAGTCTGCATACATATCTTTTTTAAAAAATCGTTTATGAATTGAGCTATAATTTAAGCGATGACTTGCATGTCCTGAACTAAAATCATAAATGAAAATACTCCTGAAAAATACAATCATGTGCAACATTATGTACGTTATGATGGCACATGATCAAAACAATTACTGTCAATCAGGCTGTCTAAAAAAGTGATTGCGCTAAGGCCAAAAATCTATTCATGTGTATATATGTAACTTATAATATTTTTGTCATCATGGTAAAAAATATCATCCGCTGATAAATAAAGCGAAGATGATTGGTTCAGAGAACAATTCTTTTTCTGGTGAGTTTATCCCCAAACCTGTACAATCTCATATATACACTGCTTTTATAGAATGATAATGCATATGTGTCGATAACAGTAATTTAATAAACTTGGTAGCGAATACAGAATGTTGTTCTTGTAATAAGAATGACAGTGCAGTTTTTTAAGATAATGAATACTGACTGTGTATGTCACACAAGTTTATATAAATACTAGTATTTATCAAAATGAATTGAGAAATAGGATGAATTCTTAAATTTCAGTAAAATTTATTCGATAAGTTAGTGAAATGGTAACATTACAGTCGTAGGTATGGCAAGTTAAAAGTATAGACTAGAGGATGACGAACTAGTTTCTTTTAAACTCAAAGTTTTCGGCTTTAAAGTTAGACATCTAAACCAAACGGAAGTTCACTGCCTAAGCTCACGTCAGTAAATTAATTAATTAACTATTTTACTCTACCGCAACAGGACTAATCTTTTTCCATGTCTTACAGGCTAAATTTTGTTTAGATTTCGGAATTTTTCTTAACGTAATAAACAATTCGTTATTAGTCTTAGAATGAAATGTCTATCTCCATTGAGTTAAACATTCTTGCTCTATATTCTACAGGTTAACAAGAGTGAGAGGAAGGCATCTATAGTGAAGATTCCCTCTAATTTATCCTACACACTAGCATCAAATTTAAGGCTTTCATATTTGTTAACATCCACTGACAGTGCAAATTTTAGAAACTTCATACAGTTTCAGGAGTGCTCTTTAAAATTAGTCACTATTCAGTGGTAATTTCATTTTTTATTCAACGTTTTTATTATGTAAAGCCATATATCATCTAGTTTTAACATATCGCTTCGTGAAAATGCGCGTCGTTTAGATCGGAATCAGCAGAATTTAAAATAATTATTGATATGACTAATTGAGTAGTATTAGTTTTAATCACTCATTTTTCTAGTTATTGAATCATATTATCACAAGTAATTTTATGTTATGTTGAAATTGACTACTAATGCATATCTCAAAGCTTTTCATACACGTTGGAAAAGTTGAGAATTAAGGTGTATTTTGGAATATATATCACCTAACCTAACAAGCTTGGTTAGTTTGGATAAGTACTTCCTTTTCCATAGTTTATGCATTTTTGGTTTAGTCGTCAAATAATTAAAAGTAGATTGTTTGATTGACGACATATGTTTCAGCTCGTTAACATCAGAAAGTCAATTAAATAACATATATGTGGTTCTAATTCTAAGTTTATTTTTTATTTTAGGAAACTTACGATATGACCATAAATGAATGATACTCATCCCAAAAGTTCAATAGATAAATCCTTATATGGAAGGGAACCCACATTATTATGAAGCAATTAAGTTGTTCTTGCAGTTGTCAGTTAATTGATGTTCATTTATACAATAAACTGTCTTAATATCACAAAAATCTTTAAAAAGCTCAATTGATCGAACCATCAGTTTATGATATGCGTTCAATGTAATATGCCTTTATCGGCAAACAGCTGAATGACATTTAGATCAGGAATATATATGTTCAAAATCCTTTTGCAATAAAAATTCTAGTTTACATATTGATAAACATTCATAATTGTCAGCAAATTAAATTAATTCTGAAGAAGGAAGAAGTTACTTCCTACCTAGATAATCATTGAATAGTGAAAGTAACATATAGATAATTTTCCCTAATGCCTAAATAAATTTGCAAAATATGAATAACTCACATGGTTTGTTTACAAAGCAAACAGTTAATTTGTTGTCATTTAAGCTGTGTGGTTTGACAATGAAGCTTTTATTATCTTTCTAAATGACATCATCAGCAATTACGCAGTGCTGATTTGGGTTGTTTGATTATAACGCGAGTGGGAAATTAGCCAATTTAGATGACTTTGTCTGTAAATGATTGTCTTTGGAGGTTTCATCAGCTCCACTCAACTACGTGGTCTATTATGAGAGATAACTAAGATAAAAACGAAGACGAATATAACTAAGGAAAGCTTTCAAAGTCAACCAATCATAAGCACAGTTATAAGAGCAAGTATATATGGCTCTTGATTAGTAACTAAGCGGTACACTTCAGTCAGACGCTTTTACCAATGATGTTATTCAGAACGACAATAAAAGAATTGCAATCAAGCCGCACAACTTCAATAACACACCACAACTAAATACATTCAACAAATTTTCATATCCTTTCATCATTTCACAGCCAGTTAATAATAATAATGACAATATACCGAAGACAAGTATCATAATAAAACATTGCAATCTCTCAGCTTGTTAGCGAATTACTTTCTCATTTAATTGCAACCAATTTATCTTTGGAAGTATAACACTTATATAATCAGCAAGTGGAGCAACATTCTGAGATGCAACTGTTTTTTTAAGCAAGCTGATAGGGCACAAACAACCTACTGTAAATTTGGAAGATGATCAACAAGATGGATGGAAATTTTAGTTTAAACAGTACTAAAAAATTTATTTAAATGTTAATCACCTATATTTGACTCAAATTGTATCTGTTAAAATCTTCGTAAAACTACACCGTTTAGTAAAATGACAAATATTTGATAACGCATACAAATTCATGTCAAAGACTAACGGTTATTTAATAGGGAAGTAAACAAGAGAATGTTTCGCTCTAGCTCTTCATAATGCCCAATATCGATAGACTTAACCACATACTAAGAAAGTGAAACCGCAGCATAATAAGTAGTTGGAAATTATGATAACAATACTTTTACGTGTTTGCATAAAAGCTAGAAAAAAACTCTTAAATATTTGGTAAATTATGTAACAAAAGGTTCTTCACCAGCTACATTCTATATAGATCTTTTCTATCAACCGAAGAACTTTAAAAACCATAATTCCTTAAGTCACCAGTATTTAGGAATATGTGCACAAGTAACACCGTCTATGCGTAAACAATGGTGCTTTGAAACTACTAATCTAGCAACTGTTAACTACAATAATAACCAGATTGAAATTTAATACCTCTTCAAATACAGAATTATAAAATACGTTATTAATAGTGTGTAAATTTTGGAATAAATCGCAGGTTGTGACAAGCTGAATTAGACTTTACGGTAAATAAACCTAGAAAATATTGGTCTCAATAAATGTAGATAACTTGGGGCTTGAAAAAATGATATCATGATTAGTGGTCAGTTTACGTGCTTAACAATTATTGCGTAATTTATTGGCTGATATGAATAATGTAAATAGCACCGAGAATAGAAAATGAAGTAAATTCTTTATATTCATAAAAAATAAAAATAATTAATCGTTTAAGTTGGATTGTGACTGGCAAGTGGAATCCAGGAGGCGCGTTTCGTTCTATTTGGGACTCATCGGCTGGGTGTACCTGCATCCCAATGTTGATGTTCACAGTGGGATTCGAATTCAGCTCGTTTCGTGTCAAACGCCACCAAGTTCACCACTAGACTACTGAGTTCAGACAGTCACCCTTGTGTAATAGGCGCATTGGTATTACGATGAATTTGTATATTCCCATGGGAATATATAACATCAACATTAGGATGCAGGTACATTCAGCCGACGAGTCCCAAATAGAATGAAACACACGTCCTTGATTCCACTTGCCAGTCAGAATCCAACTTAATACTTGAGAATAATCCCTATATCGAGGGAATCAGCTCAGGATGCACATATAGCAACAGTGACTGCCAGCTTCAGTCTATAACGAATCAATGGGAATATACGAAATCATCGTAATAAAAGTAATTAAGTTGAATGCTCTAAAAGTGTAAGTTTGTTTATTAGGTTCATTTTGCATTACATTTTAAACGAATGCGAACTTATTTGGCCTAAATACGATAATGGTTGAAGAAAAGATTGTATATATTGTATTAGAATGACTAACTCAAGTAGGTAATATCAGTCACTTTTACCGAACCCCGGGGAATTTATAGCAAAATCACACTTGGTTGATTGCTACAATAATGGAAAGTATTGAAAACAGTCAATTTAAATCACGTGATCAGTTCTCCATTATAAATTTAAATTGATTAAAAATGTATACAAATGTTGTGAATTTGAAAAATGTTAGCTTTTTTGAAATTGTACGTTAAAGTTTTTCAATGCAAATCAAAGTTAACGCCATTCATTTTAATTCGTCCATTTTCAGCGCATTCATTCTTTGGTTCTTGTCATACTTAAATTTAACAAAATAACAAGGAAAACTATTGTGCGCATTTGATTGTTCCTGTGCGATGACTTAAACGGACTTTATCTTCATTTCCATTATTCTCCTTCATGCTTACCAAATCATGAACAGTCGAATCAGAGTTTCAACCTGAGACTGTTCAAAATGTAATACTTTAACAACGACAGTATCTAAACGATAATGTTCATGAAGGTAATCACTATGATAAAATGAACGCTTTCGCTTAAACTTATACTATTCTTAGGCTGTAATAAATGAACCAAAGTTTAGGGTGACATAAATAGATGCAAGAATCTGTTATACTTTAACAGAAATCATAAATTTCCCTGCCTGCTTTATTTCATTTAACATTGGATATAATAAAACTGTACAGTCTCATTATTATAGATAAGGTGAGAATTTATCTAATTATTTCATTCTGTATACGTTAGTTAGAAAATATTAATTAAGTATTACGTCCTTAGATTAGAAATAACTATATAACAAATATAATAATAATTATTTTCATGTGTATTGCTAAAGTATTAGTACATAAAGACGAAAATCTTACGTTAAAATTTTTGGACAGTGAATCCTTGAAATATATACATATATAGAATTTCGTTTTCTAGGCATAAAACCGGTAAAAGATTTACTGGATTAACAGGTTGGTTTCAAAAATATACTCACTTTTGAGGATGCAAATGTAAATAAAACAATGATTCACCGTCCTGGAGTTATAATTTATTAGTCAACTCTCAACCACTGGAATACCACTTCGAGTCAAGCACCATATGTTTATTTTTGAACCTACTGAACATCATATTAAACAATGTGTTTTGTAACTTAGTTTGTTAGCCTTTGGGTGTCTATCGAGTCAAAATTACTTACTGTCTATCTTTAAACACAATACTGAAGATATTCAGCTAAACATATGAACTATCTGTGAAATATGTTTATAATGATTGAAATCTATCACTAAATTTTACAATGATGCGCTTCAATGTATTTCAGATTCATTTAGCAACATATTTATTAGCCAACACTAACGATTTCTAGACTCACATAAATCTACAAATGGTATACGTTAATTGCCATTTTCATTAGTAAAGTTGTAGTTTAATCATTCATATAATAACATGATCATGGTATTCGATGAAACAAGCTACTGGATACCCTAATGAAAGAAAATAAGTATCAGACTGAATTAATAAGTTATTAGTTAAGATTTAATTATTGGCAAAGTAAAACTGTTAGTAATTGTGAGTTACACTTAGAAACTAGACTGAAAGTAATACTGAAGCTGATAGCCATTCTTTTGTTAACATCATTCATACTAATAAAATAGATGAAAGATTGCTTGCCTTCATAGAAGGTTTGTAACTTATTACGTAGTGTACGATAATATCTTCACTACATAACTAAACATATATAAAGGAATTAGGTCAAGAAGTAATGTATCTATTTAGAAAGCTTATTCAATAATGACTTTACTTTCGGCACATAGATGAGTCAACTTTGGAATGTTGTTGTCAGAGTAGTAGGTAGGAAACTAATAACTTAAGTTTTGTGCTTTTTAGAATTCATAAGAGAGGCACACCTATAATCTTTGAGGGAATTCGTGTTTCTTGGCATATTCTACCTAGAGTCACCCAGCTTCACTGTTTGTGACAATTACTACTAACCTATATGAAACGCAACTAAATGGATACTACATTCACTATATTCCTTGATTTTTAAATTGAATTTCGTGCAGTAGCAGTTACATTGGCCGAACAGAAAGAAGGGCCTACCTATGATTTAATGAACATGTCCAAAAAATCTACAACTCACAGGAATAAAGACATTTAACAGCGCAATCGCTAAGCATCTGATTGATACAGGACACCTGATTGACATTAATGAATCATTCAAAGAGTTCAATAGACAAAAATCTTCAAATCTTCTAAAACATGACAAAGCGACTGCCATTAAACGATTGAAACCAAACTTATGTATTCAAAAAGAAACTGTTATAAGCCTTTCTTCACCCTGGTAACTTAACTTTTGCGTTATTGTTTTCATCGTTCTTATTCTCTCGCTAAGTTTCTTTTAATATGTTTTCTCTTTTGATCAGATTTAACAATTCCTTTTTTGGTGACATCATCGTTTTTTAGATGGTTAAGTTCAACTTTCGTGTTTAATTAGGTCATTTAAGGTTTAATAACTAAGTTTTATTCACTTTATTCTCAAATATTTCCAACCACTTCTTATTGTGTAATCATTCGATCTCTGATTTCTATTTTGCTTTCTGGTAACCTTCTCTTGGATCATATATATATTCACAGCATTTTTTCCAGCATTTTAAGCCATGTTCACATGTTTATGTAATCTTGACTTCAACCAACTCCATCCGTTCTCATGAGTACGTTAAAACTTGTTTCAAGTATTAATCTTGTAGAATATTATTCTATGTTGTATGCAGCTGATGAGAAACCAACGAAATAAAATGAATTCATCTTATTCTGCACAAATATTTGTTCTTGCTCTCATGAAAATAATAAAGGGAAAAAAGTGTATGAAATTTCTTATAGTGTAACAGTTAGACAATAAAAGTACCAAAGTATCCACTAGATATTCACTTATATCGTAACAATATAGTTACTAAAGTTGATCAGTTTATGCATATGACTCTTAATTTAGCAATATTTTATATGCTTCTTAGTTTTATTTTTATACCAATTATGCTAACATGATGTAGGCGTTTAAGTTTTCAAAAGGATGACATAATTTGCAATCCTAAGTATCGTTAAGTAACTAGGACATTAAATCACTAAAATTATAATTCAACCGATTCACGAATTTGTACATTTAAATAGCCTAGTAATATATTAGATAACCGTAGTCCACGATATAAAAACAGAATTTTTCGACCATTGTATGTTTTATGTGTTTATGGCTTTAGATATTCGGTATGTCTCCAAATAGTTTAAATATTATTGATTCAAGATTCAGAATCACAACGTCACTCCTTTGAATAACTCTGTAGAATATCATAAAACTGCAGACAATGTTTATAGTATCATTTAAGTTGGATTGTGACTGGCAAGTGGAATCCAGAATGCGCGTTTCGTCCTATTTGGGACTCATCGGCTGGATGTACCTGCATCCCAATGTTGATGTTCATAGTGGGATTCGAACTCAGCTCGTATCGTGTCAAACGCCACCACGTTCACCACTAAACTACTGAGTCCAGACAGTCACACTTGTGTAATGGGCACATTGGTATTACGAATGAATTTGTATATTCCCATTGATTTGTTATAGACTGAAGCTGGTCAGTCACTGTTGCTATATGTGCATCCTGTGCGGATCGCCTCGATATAGCGATTATTCACAAGTATCATTTAAGTTGGAAAGTGGAATCTAGGATGCACATTTTATCCTAATTGGCGATTCACTCAGGATGCACATATAGTAACAGTGACTGACCTAGCTTTAGTCTATAACAAATCAATGGGAATATACAAATTCATCCTAATGTTTATCGTACTTTAATTTTCGATCAATATACTTTGGAATAATTTGTCATACATATTACTTTGCTATATTACTTATAGGACACATTTTTCTTTTTAGTATTACGGACATGTACATGTCTAATCTCTGAGCACAACTGTGCAAAAATGTGAATATGTTTAATGAAATTTACATTTTTTTTTTGAAGTAAGGAATTTTTATATTTAGGCAAACAATTTAATTGGTAGTTTTGTATACTCATCTCTCCCTGTAATGTTTCAATTGGTTGTCCTTAACAAAAAATTTTTTTAATTTATCATTGAATTTTATGAGGTGATTGTAGGCAAGACACATAACATTCTACACATGAAAATAAGGTACCATATACTCTAAACTTATTGATATAAATTTAAGTGCAAATATTCCTTTGATGTGTCCAACAGAAATTAAGCAATAATTATTGATCGATCACTCTAATAATTTGTTTAGTGATTGAAAATTGATCATTTTGTAGTTTGTTTCAAAGTTGTGAAATCATTTTTTTTATCCCACTGATTGTATATACTAATTGGTTTGTACAAGAATGGATAGTAGTCCAACTGAATTTGTCAAGATAAAAGCACCAATGTCAAGTGATCAGGAGAAACTGTTTTCAGTGAGCAATCGTTTTATTTGTTTGATAGTGTTGGTTTAAAAATTAATTTTTTTAATGAGGTAAAATTTTTTAATTAAAAACTTATATGAATTTTATATTACGAAATGACTTCAGTTAGATAACTATTAAGAGCCAGAGAACACTGAGCAGGCATTCTCATCGTGTACTAAACCCTTCAGCAATGCATATCTATGACCTTACCGAGGAATCAAACCCAGAACACTCAGGTTCATGGAGAAAACCAAAACGTTTGACCATTGAGCCAGCATCCAACAGTCGATCATCTCACTGGTTGCCAACATCATATACCAAACAATATTTGAGTTCCACAAATTATTTCTTCTCTCTAAAGCCACAGGAATTATCTTTCAGAATTAGTCACTATCGACAAGATGTTTGTTGCAATCACGGGGTGTTTTTCGAGACTATTGAATATGAATTTGTTATCACAGATTGACTTTGGTTAGACAACCACTAAAAATTATGAACAACTTGATAGCAATATTATCCTAGTATGAGATGGCACATCAATACACACCACTGATGACAATGAATGAGGTTCGAGCGAACTGACAGAAGTTGGAGGTATCAACCGTCGAATATCGGCTCAGTGGTCTAACAGCTAGAAATTCGCCACGAATCTGGAAGGTGCTAAACACTAATTTCCTTGTAAGATCGTGAGTAGTCACTGCTAAGGAGTTTCATAAGCGGAGAGAAAGGCAAGTCTAGTGTCTCCTAGGTTTTCAATGGATAGTTTAACCTAGATTAATTCATGACATCAAATTAATATTCCATGACCTTCACAACAGCTCATTAAAAGCATTTTTACTTTATGTAAAGCGATTTCGCAATTATCAGTTTGTCATGTTATTTTACAATATAGAAAACAACAGTTTCTGTAAGTTTAAGGATTGTTTATATACGGTTAGTATTTTGACATCAAATTTTTTATCGGCTAATTAGGAATGTAGTAACTAAATGTGTTTCATCTTTTGAAGGATTCATCATCTTTATGTACACTTGACTTTCTTAAATCAAGTAATTGTTCGCAGGTGGCATTTTGTCTTTATACTGAATTTGATCCAAATGGCTTAGATTTTAAACTCCAACTAGTTAATAATAAGATTTTCTTAACATTCAACTGTTATGATTACTGCTCCCATTCGGGTGTTCTTGATAAATATAATTTTTATCGAACAACTATGGAACATTTAATTCAGACTCATTTCTGAACAAAACAGTTTGATATTTGTGTTATACGGTCCAATGGATATTCTACTGATACATCAATACTTGTAAAATATGCTTTCCAGACAGTTGGCTTTTTTACTTTTGTAGAAAAGTTGTGGATTGTAGAAATCAAATACAATGCCAACTGTATATAAAATACGAACAACCTTTATCCTTTACATATACATCCAACAAGAAAATTCTGGACTCTAACTATAATATTAAATTGAATTCGGGTGACATATATAATGTAATAGTAAGGAATACAACACTCAAAATGAAGCCTCTAAAACAGCATTATCATTAGGGACTTACTAGTGCCTTATCATAATTTTGTGCTGTCCCTTCTCCTCTTTGATGATCATCTTTGAAATGATCATCTGTGACTAAATCCTTTACAATATATCGTATGACAAAGGAAGGAAATGAAAATTTATTCTATTTTTTATGTGTAATATGTTATTAACCACTACAAAGTAGTTCTAGGAATAATAAACAAATCATTTAGTGCAAAGTTCGTACTCAGTTCTCAACTAGTCCCTTCATGTTAGCTGTATGAATAATGTAGGACGATATAAGTGCGTATACTAATATTTATGTGCTCAAGCTACCTAATAGATTATGTGAACACATTTTATATTACTATATTCACAACGGCGGCCGGTAAGATGATGCTAGGATATTATAAAGATAACCTTAATCAGTACTTGTGAAATTAACAGACATTTTCGATATTCATTGTTATGTAATTATTTGGATAATTACAAATTCCGTTTTACGCTGAAGTCTAGAAATTTAATATACTTTAAACAAAGGACAAGTCTTTAAACTACTCAGATCTTTACCTGGTGTCTATGTACATTTTCAAAAATAAGTGGTATATTATCCAATAGCTCAACAAACAAAACCTTCCTTTTTACGATATCATTTACTTAAGCCGTACAATAGTATTTACACTGAACACTACATGATAAGTAATAGTAACACTACATCACTTTGTGAAGCAACCAAAGATCACTGAAAGTTATTATTAATTATTAATTAGAAAATAGAGTGATGTTGATTCGAAGATTAATTGAGTGTCAAGAGCGGGTTATGTAATTATTTACTGAGAAAGATGTTATAGTGAAGGTAATTCATAGAGATGGGACAATTATCTACGTTATGAATATGAGAATCTGGATAATTAAGTACTCTAACAATAGGTAATTAATGACAATGAACAGAAAAGAGCAGTGTTAACAATCAATTCTTGAATATAAAGAATAGAAGGGAACCTTGAGATTAAGGTAAAATCTTCGATTCGTCAATCTACATTTTCTACAAGCACTGGATTGTTGAGGCCTATATTGTACGTAAGTGTTTAACTTGCGCTCCTCGTGTACCAATTTTTTCAACTGCATGCATAACTTTGATAAAGGATTTCGGTGGGGTAACATAACCAGAATTTGTGAGCTGTTCTTTGGCTTAACGGTTGTTTGACTCTGAGAATCATTTTGAAAGCCAATCAATGTAGTACTTAGAGATGTGTTTCAAGTGAGCCCGCAACTTAATGATGATTGTCTTCTGCTCTACAGGAGTAAACTTGTGAGTGCAGATCAATTTGGTTAATCGTTAGATCACTACAAAACGCTTTCAATAAGGACTTTTGTTTTCTGATAAAATTACATGAATACCGAATTAACTTAAGATTATTTCGTTAAATGATACAATGTACATTTTATTATTTCTTATTACGTGCAAAACTAATAATAAATCAGACATGAATAAAATATATTTGTAAATAATCTCAGCTGATAAAATTAAAGAAAACTCCAACGTTTCGCTCGGCAAGATTATCCTACCTTCTTCAGGGAAATACCCAGGATTAAAAGTTATCGAATATAAATATAAATTAAAGGTCAAATCGATTAAGAATATCCAATCGTACACAGGGTATGAAAATGTTATATGAGTGAAATTGTAATGGATGAATAAAGGTGTACATTTCGTGTGTATTCTGTTCTGAGCTATATTCACGGAGTCGGAAAGACAATCCGAAGATTGGCTTACTATCAAATCATAGTTGGAGTAAATCAATGTTGTGATAATTATGGGTTGAAGGATGGGTATATATTTGCAAATGGTAACACGTTGAACCGGCTAATTAGATTAAATAGTTCTAAACAGAATAAATAAATAAATGGAATGCGTTGGAAGTTAGAGTAGTAGATGTTTAAATTCATTTTTTAATCATTAGTTGCCATGGTGCAGTTAACAGTACTCTATCTAGTCGGTTTATATTGTTTGGATTTATCCATATATGTAGGGCTTCAGATGTTAACCTTTCCTTGTAGAAATTTAAACCTTTCGTGAAGGACTTTCAATTCCATCAAAATTGATACTGTGCCTTGATTCTATTAAATGTAATGCTATTGCAGACTTGTTTTCGAAGTTTCCTTATATACAAATATATTCTATTCACATGTCTTACATACACTCGAATGCTTAAGTTCTGAAAATATTTTCATTCCTTTTTGGACGAAAATTCCTATATAATAATAAATAAGTTTGTATATTATTAATAAATAATATTATCAATATGAAGTACCTTTCCTGAATTATCTTTATATCTTCTTCTGTGAAACGATGAATTTCTTTCATTACTACTCTGTTATCAATCCGTTTACTTCATTATCATTATTTAAATTTGTGCCATGATATTGACAAGCATAATTATGCTACAAAGTACAATAGCACAAAATGACGCTCACTTATGTAGTTCAACATATTGAATGGTTTTATTGCTGTGTGACCTAGTATGAATGATTAACAGGTTTGATCCTTCTAATAAATTGATTGATCACTGAATATTGACTGATGTCATATCTGTTAAGACTTTTTTGTTCAAAATGACTCAACTACTGCTTCTACTAAGTTGGTGTTCATCTTACTGTGATAATGAGAAATGGTAGCTTCTACCGATAGACATATCTGGCAGGTTCTATGTTTAACATGCATACAGATATATGATTAAATTCCATTAACCAAGTTGCAATATGTACCACCAGTCGAAGTGATATTGTGTATACTGTGTTTTAGAGTTTCAGTACTTAGAGTTTATCAGAGAAAATCTATGGACCTAAGTTTCGTTCTACTCGGCACTCATCAACTAGACATATCTACAACCGTTCCGAGAAATAACGACCTCTTTGAGTTTTAAACACACTTCTCCACTATTTCGCAGTGAGAGATACCACTACTGAATTATCAAAGCTGCAAATGACCTCCTGTAGACTATAAACTAAATATTGAATTAATTGTAATCAAGTGTCGTCTGTGTAGTCCTTAATCATTATCTAATCCGGTCGACTAATAAAGCTGAATTTATTAACTCGGCACCAAACACCAACTAGGTCCACATAATATCTTACATCAGATTCGTTGTTTGGGTTAGTAAGTTTTATGACGAAAACTGAAATGATAATAAATTATGCAATCAGTCATACCTCAAATAAAACTCGCTGGCATATAAACATCAACATTTAGTAGAATAAAACTTCTATCCATCCACCTAGACAATCATTGACCTAAATTAGTTGGTGAGTTACCTACATTTCTTTAAAACTGTTTCTCACAGAATTACTTGCAGTGACCTTGCCGTTTTTACGTTGTCATACATTTTTGTACAAATAAATTTTATTTCTCAAAGTATATTAAGCTATTCATTTTTCTGCTTTCTCACAATTTGTCGTTTGTTGGTAATAAATTAATAACATTTAAGCTTATATGCTATTAATCAGTTTCTATATTACACTATATTAAACTACATTAGAATCTTAATCAGCATTTACTATATTCTGGTATACGATACATTTCGGAAATTTAACAAATAAACTCCTGAAGCTAAGTTGATTGGGAATGAGAAGGAATTAATTCCCTTCTCTTTCTCACTTATCCTATTGCATATATAAGAGGGGTACTGTTAATGGTTTAATTGACGATCAAGAATTACACTAATAAAACATTAAGCTCTAATCATTGTCGATTGTTTATGCAGATTGATAACTGAATTTGGAGCTATAGCCTGATATTATTCTGATTTTATTCTCTCTGAAAATACCCATTCCACGGTAGTGTAGGAATACATCAATTAGGTGAGGTGCTAGACAGTCTTACACTGCATTATTTCAAAATATTAAGTATCTTTGGCTATCCATTTTTGGAGATTAGATATATATTAGGTTTAGTAATAATGTGTTTTCGAAAACATATCTTTATACAATGTAGTTAGTTATTACGTCCCATATTTTTATTTCATTTGTAAGGGCTTGTGTCTGTCAAGATATGAACATCAACACTAGCACTCAGGTATACTCGGGTATCTAGTCTCATACAATACTAAACACCAGTACTCGTTTTTGCTGCAGTTAAGCATTAAGCTATTTTTACGTGCTTTATTCAACTTAGAGTGGATTTTATATATGTATACTGTGTGTATTTTCCATGGTGTTAGATACTAGCAAGGAAACTAATACCACAGAGTTCCCTTCAAATGAGCATTTTATATCACTTCATAACAAGTAATGATATGTTTTTCTTATATTTTGGAAAAGATATTAACACTGTGTTGTCGACATTGAGTAACAGACTAGCTTATTATGGGTATCTACTAGAGTAGATACATTTTAATGGAAAACAGATAAGCAGTACTAATATTATCAAAACTAAATCAGTATCATCCAAATAGTTTGGTAGACAAATTAAACAATGATGTCAAGTGTATGACTGATTAAACATGTTTCTTTCGATATCTTTGCTTTACTTTATGAATGTGAAGGCCATTAAAGGTAGGTGATATTTGTTAACTACTGGTAGTTGATTACAGATGTCTTTATGTAATCAATTACGTTAGTTGGGACTACTGAGGTTAGACTATAGGTACTAAGAAAAAGTGGTGGTGGTTAACTAGGCTATAGATTTTCATCGATTGAGGTGGTTAGAAAGTATATTACTTAAGTCCAACTACCGCTAACCTCGACAAACAATCTTGACCGTCATAAGAATATGATGGAAGAAAGCTAGGGCTACCGAACCAAAAGTGGCATTAGCTCACGAAGTCATTGACTGCTAGGTTTGTGCTGTGTCGTTAGATTCATGTTACTCAATTAGTGTCTTCACAATTGTCGTAACCAATAGTTGGAGACACTGGGTAATATGACTCAGAATCGCTGAGAGAACCTCATGTGCATTCACTATTTATTTTTCCTTTAATCATGATCTTATAACTAATTTGTATTTTTCCACGGGCTGAATCCTGATTTTTGAATCTTACTTTTTCTACGTTTAATCTTTTTTCACCTCTACTAATGTAATCAATACTCCTACTTTGTTTTTCCTCTGGCTATGATAATGAAGTGTGGCAACTGGAATAAATGCGTATATGTGCAGGGTTCTACGTTGTGATTGACTAAATCACTAACTACTAGCCCTTTCAATTATATTTCACATATATTTATTTAATCCTTAACAGAAGAAATAATTCATTCGGTCATCTAAAATACAATAAATCAATTCAATAAGTTAAGTAAATTCTTCATCTTTTAGTAGCTAAGCGGATTATCATAACTATAATGAATGTCGATATGAAGTTAAAAAATTGTTTAGACAACCTACTGTCAGTTCATCTACGAAATAATTCCATTGAAATAAGTACTTAAAAGATTATTAATAAAATATTAACTTGTGAACGGATAATATAACTTAAAACAATGACTTGAACTGATCATGTGTTTTAGGTTTAATGCGTCGTTAAAATATTGAACTAAATTTTTTACGTCACTATTGGATGATGACTTAAGCTGAATGACAAAAATTTGTTAATCAAAGGAAATATGTATATACCTATAGATTGACTACATTATACGTGATTTTTAGAACGAATAGTTATTTAAAAAGGCTTCTTGAATGTTCCTCAATGCTTTAAATTTACATTTATTCGCATCTCCTATTTCAAAGATACATGTGAATATGGTGCATATATAATTTTGTTATGCATTTTTGCACTAATCAAATCCAACATATTTAGGTTTTGTTTCGTACAATTATGTATGATTTTTTCTAATGTTTTGAATGTAACTCTGGATAATGAGCAGGTTAAATTAATTTAAACTATGCGCACATCATTCAGTGTTTCGTATATATAACAAATATAGTTTAACTGTTCTAAATTCTTTATTAAGTACTTCTATCTATAACTTATCGTGAACACACAAATAGGTAATTGGGCAACAGTATATTCATTACTGCTTTCACTTTCAAGTATAAGCTAAGGCGAGTTTTTAAATTATAGTTTGTCTTCTTTGGTAATTTTTTGATGCGAACGTAAGAGGAGACTTTCATAGTAGTAAAATGTTACATGGAACTATATTAGGCAATAAATACCATGCCTAGAAATTCCAACAACCATCCGAAAACTTATTTTTATTTACAGGCTACACATTTGTTCACATAAAATTTCTTTCGGTAAACTTACAATTCAGTAAATTTGGGATATTTTCATAAACACGTTATATAATTTTAAAAAATAAGCAGAATCATTCAGGTTTATTTAATAGCACTCAGTATTCATAGAAAGATGGTAAATAGTATACAAAGTTTAATATCTTATATAGAAGTTCGCATTAGTCGTTTAGTTTGTCTGACGCAGTTTATAAAATGTAGTATACCAGTTGTGTTATTCTAAAGAGTATTACTGTCATTTTAAAAGTGATTTAACGTTGTGCATTAAGTAATGCGTTTAATATTAATTGTTCTATTCACACTGCAATTAATTAAGATCTGCAATATTTTGCCGATACTTTCAAATCTATTCTTCAATAAGCTTACATCGAATATAATAGTCAAGAATGAATCAGTTTGTAGATGTATTTGTAGGTGTATTTTTACTAATGTTATAATTATTTAGCAACTTGAAAGCTTATTCAAAATGATTGTAAAAGAGATAGACTTCAGTCAAAACAGAAAAGCGACTAATGATGCATTCATATGAATCCCTACATTTACTTTGAGATTTTTATACCGTATGTCAATATAATGCTCCAGTTAATACGTAACCATACCTTAAAGATGAAAGTCATAAAGCAATCATTACCAGTAATTGTAAAATTAGATAGCTTTATACGATATCTGTTGTATATATGTATTTAAAAGCCAGACCGATAGGTAGCCTACTCATTTCGATCCACAACTCTTACATACTCAGTCACCAAGATTGCACACTTACCTACCCTATGATATTATCTAATTGTGAAATGACATTTATGGATTTATAAATATAGAAACTGAAGATGAATTTATTAAAAACATTCGTCCGCTACAACATTCTTGATCTCTCAATACTACATAGAGACTTTAAATTAACTGAACAAATATTTAGTTGATATGATTGTTAACTGGATCAGTAGCTGTATTTTTTCGTGAAAATCACTAGTACTGATTAGTTTATACATCAGTGAATGCATTCATAAAACAAAAAGCAAAATTTTTAATATCCATATCATTCACTTGTTTAATTATTTCGACAACTCGAATGAGTGTAGTTTAGCGACTTTGTCCGAATATCGTGACAATTTGTTGTTTTCTGTTATTTCTTCGATTCTACTCAACCGAATTTACTCAATGAATTCAATAAACCGATTATACTATATAAACTTTTTTTTCACTAATCGTTTTTTTTTATTCATTAATTTAGTTTTAGTAATTATGATATATGAAATCGAATCACATACATGAATGTGCACATTTATTTTACGGTGTTTCTTTTTTCTTAATTCAATGTTTCCATTAATACTACTGATTGTATATGCATTTTTAATTGATTTTATGTTGAACACATAAAATGAATGAATATATTTCGTTCAGATTGATTTCTGCTAATTGACAGGCGTTTACTGTAATGTATATACATATAAGCCTTCATTAGTCTATGTAAAACTAAGTGCATTCAAATTATACTATTTCTTAATAGAGCATAAAAACAGTTGTTAACTTTGTTGTTGAGTGTTGTGAAAATTGCTGAGTTTTTATTTGACATCATGAATTGACCTAAGTCAAATAATAATTAAAAACCAGTAAGCATTCGTTGGTTCTTTCCGTCCTAGTATGTAATTGCTGATCAATTGCCATTCACAACCCCACCGGAGGCGGGGTATGGATCGGGCTTAGCACCCTCATGTTCTTAGTCTACTAAACTTGGTTTTCACTAGTTATTTGATCCATATCAATTAATGATATCAAGTAGAAATATATAATTTAGTTTATGACAAGTAATGACTGATTAGAACCAACGTTCTTTCAAAGTGTTCAAAAAATGATTAGGCTAATCAGTACGACAATAGAGTAGTCTTTTATTTATATCATGATTATATTATTTACTACTAAAGAGAAAAATGTTTTCTGTCTGCTAGACAATCAACAAAAGTTTATTTTTAATTTCTTTTAGTTTATATTCAAAACTTTTAATGACATTGAATGTATATTCCAAATATCCTGTACTAGTCAATAAGCATGCACTTCAAGTCTATTTCCTTGTCAAATGAAATAAAATTAGTCATAAATACATTTAGTTTTACGTTAGTACTAACAAAATTACGATATTTATTATAGGATGTTTTTGATTAAACTTATTAGAAAAGCCATTGGAGTATTATGAGTTTCTTTTAAATTTAGGTTCAGCTTTTTGTAGTTAGTGAATGTCTGCATGAGCATATAAAGAGTTCAATCAAAAATGAATACTGCTGAAAATTCGTGGCATCACAATAAAATGTAGCAATGAAATAATACATTACTTAAATATACCTACTATTTTTATTGGGGTTGTATACAGAAATAAGAAGTAGTTATTACATGATACCGATAAGTGAAATGCAAACAAATTTTGACGTGGATGTGCATATAAAACATTCGCATAGTCATATAAAGTTGATAAAACAATGAGATTACCAAAAACAACTATGTAAAGAACTATATAACAGTAAAATTCTAACAATGAGGAAAAGTAATTCATATACATAATTAAAGGCGTTTAATTGTAACTCCTAATGTCCACTCAACTAAAAGTACAAAAGTACTCAACCAAAAGTCATTAAAAATTACCTCAAATCTCTCTATACAACATTTTGTTACTTAACTCTCCTCCTTAACCAAAAGTTTCCATCATTTCACGATTAATACCCTATTGTTAAATGCCTAGATAATATTTGTTTGTGTCTATTTCTAGCATGACGATTTCAGTTGCTACCAACCATATCAAGATATATGCATAAATATTTGAAAATAATTCTTGCTAAACATTTGCGTAAGAACCGTGACAATCAAATAGGAAATCAGAATTCCCTTCCCCATATATATATGCAAAATTTGTGAAATGTCTAATTGCATAAAAATTGCAATTAATGGCAATCCTTGTACTGAGCAATATGACTTAAATCAAAGTTGAAATAATCCAAAAAGCAGAATTATACGATGCATATCGTTAAATGGTGTTTATACAGTGTGATTTAAGACAAGTACTAATACTAACTATATGAGAATCGAAACGGCAGTTAAAGTAAAGGGCACGAAGTGCAAGCGTCGCTACATGGACCGTAAGAAGAAAATAATTACAAATCTAACCCTATTGCTTCAGATCAGCTTATTGAATAATAATTCTCATAAAAAATTTTATTACTTCAAAATCTTTGCTATCAATGCAAGGTAGAACCCGTTGAAAATTTGAAAGTTTTCCATATATATAGATAAATAATAACGCCTTAAAGTATGACGAAATTACAAGAAATGAACTGAAGTAATACATGTTGACATAAGTTAACTTGGTTGGTTTCTTGTTGTTTTAAAAAATGAAGTATGTTGTTTAAACTACTAGTTTAAGTAGTGCATTCATGTCGTTTTGCGAATAGCCTATTGAGATTTTGAATTTCGTACATTTATGATACAATTATCAGTTGAAATAAATGTAAGAACAATCGTCTACTAAACTGATATGATCAGATTTCGCGGGCACTCTGATAATTAGCCAGAAACATATTTCATCCCGTTCTAGAAATCAGAAGTAGCAATCCACTGTATATTCCGTTGTTTTTATCAACAGAGACTTTGAAACTTTATGATGAGTCTCATTTCATCTCAAACCAATTCAAATTATTTTCACAGAAAAGTGACTCACTCTTCTATGGTCTTCCCTCTTGTCACAAACAGTCCAGCAAACTAGCACAAAGATTCACTGAAATATTCAAGAAAGCTTTGCTAAAGCGGTAATGGAATACTGATCACAAAACTCGTAATTAATATATCCTATATTATAATAATGGTGGTCGGAATTAGTCATTGAAGTAATATCAATTCCATCTGATGAATTTGAATTCTCCAGATCAAATAAAATCGGTTTATGAAATCCGAATAAAGATGTCGCTCAGTCGTACTAAAACAATTAAATATTTAATTTTGCTAGCAAATCAATGGTGTGGTTAATTATGCAATTGTGTTTTTTGATGAGTTGAAAGATGCCAGACAATTTTTGAATCACAAACAAAGATGCAGAGAATTCAGTGGGCGATTCGTTTGTCACTAACTATTCAGTAGAACACTGTTCATAAGTTCTATCTAGGAAACAAAAGTAGTTGTTTTAATGACAGAGTAACAAAATATAGAAAATTTGATTGGTGAGTCCATGAGTTTTCAAAGAACTGAGGTCTGTCACATCAGAACGAAACTCTTCTTGAACTCTTGTAAGCACTCGGTAATAACCCACACTTAGGAATTTCAAGATACTGCACCCGACCAGAAGTAGAAAAATGGCAAGAAAATAAGGTGAGCTGATCTTAGTTACAAAATATCTATACCTTGACAGGAAATAAAATCAGATCTTACAGTGTCGCAGTAAATAAAGAAATATGTCTAAATTTTATTAAATATATCATCAATTCCTATTGTAGACACAAAGGGTAATGTGAGCAGAATAAACTATTTACAAATCTTCAGAAGATTCATTTTCTCCAGTTGTTGGGTTATTGTATGTTCGAAAATTATGCTCTATATAGTAGGCTATTTAGTTCTCTTCATGTGAATTATCCCTTTTATCAATGGTTATTTCTTACTTTCTTCTATTATACAGTCTGTTTATTACTTGTCTAACTCTATTTTGAATTCATTGAATTGTATGTTATTTATTTCTAAAACATCTACCAGCATTTTTTGGTGATATGCATTTAATCGAATTTGTAATTTGTTACCTTTAAATTTTTTTTCAAGTAAACATTAATATTGTTTAAATATTTCTTTTCATTTTATAGAAGAATCACGTATGTCTTTATATTTCTTGTATTCATGAAGTCTATTAAATTAATTCCTGTAGTTCTGCACACTTTAGCTACAATTGACATGATAAACCGATTAATGATTAATTATGAGAAGTGAACACTTAGTAATTTACTAATGAGGTCATTTTATCTACATTTGAACTTGATATTATTCTAATTCAAGTATTAAATAAATTTGGTAGAGAAAACATAAATGTTTTAATGCCTTGTTTCTCCTTAAATCAGTTCTAGTTATTAGGAAATATCGGTTTTATGATGTGATTAAAGTAAGATATGAAATAAGGGATTGCCTCCAGGTAATCTATATCATAAAATGCAGAGGATGATAAATTGTTTAATGAAAATTTTAAATTGTCTGTTACATTCACTTCATTTATAGTTTATTTCAATTTGTTGTGTTTTGCATAACAATCTTTTTATACATAAACGTATTTAGGATGAATCGAAATCTTGATGTTACTGTAGAATGTGCTGTAATCCAGATGTATGGTTGTTCTGTCCATTCCTTTCATGAGTGTGTAATTCGACCTTATTATCACATTGATCCGTAAGAAAAACTCTATCTTTTCATACTATAAGCTTTGAATCAAAATATTTGGTTGAACATCTAGAATAAATGTAGTACATGATTACTTTTAAAGTGAACATTCATTCTAACTCAACTCAATCAATTTGTGCTTACTTGTTCGTTCAGATCGTTAGCATATTTGTTAACTTACGTTTGTTTCTGCTTTCTGTATAATTTCGGATGTTGTATACATAAATTATTATTAGTTTTATCTTTTGAAAGTACGAGTTAACTGCTGTCATCAAATTATATTACTTCTATCAACAGATTGTTCATAACCTATATTATCTATTATATGAGCTTAAACTGGTTTCATATTATAAGAAGCCACGAAACAGTCAAATTTTTTTAAAATGACTTTCGTCTTAAATATAGTAATTGTTAGCACATGGTAAAGCAAAAATCCATTCTGATAATATTCGACTTACTAGAAATCCTGTTATCATTACGTTTGAAAACGTCATATCATTATGTGTTCTAATAAAGTATTACGTAATGAAATGTTTCTAATACTCAACAGTTTAAATGATTATGGAAAAAATCAAACATAATTATTCTATTACTGTTTATCATAATTCAAACACAAAGCTGTTAACCATCATTTATGTCCGAATTCCGATTACATTCTACAAAACATTTAAATTCAGAATTTCAGTTAAGCATAAGTCTAAACTGAAATAGTCAGTAGAATTGCCTAATCCATATTATTCAATGAAAACTAAAATAACAAGTTTAATGATTTTTCATTAGTATATTTACTTTGGGTAGGACTAATGGTTTCCTCGAATAGGTTGACAATATACAAGTATTCTGTTAATAAGAGAAAATTTCAGTGCTCTTATTAGTAATTGACTAAATCATCGTAAAAACAAATTAGATATATGCGTGGAATTTTTTATCGAACAAACTAAACTAAATAATCACATTGTTTGGAAATATAATAACCTTGTAACCGTATAGGCGATGACTCAAATGGTTCATAAGTGATAGTACATCATTCTGTACAAATCTGGGCAGTTAATACAAAAACAGGCGAAACTGTAAAACTCTAATACGAGTTGTTTAGTGAAATTTTTAGCTTCATAACTTTGTCTATTGAAAACATCAGTAATTGTTAATATAAAAACCGAATGTACTGATGCTGTTTACTGAAATACAAATCTTGTATTTGGTTAAAACTATGTTCACAGGAAAAACAATCTTATCAATTATAACTTGTGTCACTTGAAATAAATATATTCAAATATTTTTCATTTCTTCGTGGATAGGTCTATAGGATTTGGAAATATCAAATAGCCCCACTTCATCGGATTATAATTCAAACTACATTGAACTAGAATTTAAACTGTCTTATGTTGTTTTCCCAACAAGTGGTTTAACTTCACATAGTTCACATCTTACCTAAATGTTTTGATTGCAACAAGTTTTGCTTTGTGAATGTTAATAAGCTATATTTACTTTAATAGAAGAAAATATTTTAAGATTTTTCAATATTTAATACATTTTGCATTTTTTTAGTCTCCTCAAGAGAAAATGGATACAAAATTTGGGTATTATTTCAGCGATGGAAGACGAAAAATAGGTGAGTTAATGGATCATAAATTTAATTAATAAATAATGATCTTAGTAAACAATAAGTTAAGTAATGTAATTCTTTTATTATCAATAACCTAATCTATCAATCTTAGTCGTTTAGACGGAAAACCATAGGTGATTATGTGAAAATGTCTAAAATTAAGTATACAAAGTTTACATCTACGAAGTTTCATGTTATTCTTGGGAGACTCAAATCTAATTTGATATACAAGTAGAAAAATGTTGCCATATCTAACGGAAACTTTGATAAGCTAGTATCTGCTAATATTAATATTAAGTCAACTTTGAATCGGCCAATAGATAACTACAATTCTATTCCATATTTAAATTAGTAATTTCTTGATTACTAAATGAGTGTATGGCAAGACATTAAAATGAAATTATAAAAGTCTCGACATCGAAATACTGAAATCAACTCCGCTTTTCTCTCGACAGTCTAGTCCAAGAATTTTCATAGAGTTGGTCTATATTATCGAATTTAAATAGAAGGTATAAAACAACTGTGCATTCAATAATTGTCCAGTTATATTATGGTGTTAAGTACGAAACTTTTGAAGTGAGTTAACAGAAGTGAAAAGTGTTGAAAACGTTGTATGTTAAAGAACATTGTATCAACGATGAATTCCATCTGCAACGAAACAATCTCCTAGGATCACTTCAAGAATAAAGTTAAATGGTATGGTTATATTTTAAGAATAACTGGTCAAACTGTGCAGCAATCGAGAACAAATTATGATAAAACTATAGGTTAATAAATAACTACACAGATACTCCTTTATTTACCAGGTTCCAATCAATTTTCACTCATACCGATTTACTACAAAATTCATATTCAACATCTCAATATAACTAGAACAATTACCAAATATACAGCTGTTTTATACCTACTGTTTACATAATAATGATAATTTTGATTAACTCCATGAGAATGTTTGGACCAAACTGTCGAGAGAAACGTTGAAGTTGTTTTCAATTTCAGTACACTGAGATTTTCGCAATATAAACTCATTGTGACTGTCAATAAATTTATTCCTTCAATATCTAATAACATATAAGAATCAATATTTATATTTTTTACATACTAATCTTAGCTTCTATATTATTTACATTACTCAGCAACGAGTACAACCCCTGCAACAAAATTTACTGTAATCTACTTAGTATTTTGTTATCATAATGAGTAAGTGTCTTCCTAAGTGTTTTCATTGGAAAACCACAGTAAACTTTACGAGATTAGTTATAGATATCATTAATGTAGAAATTATTAAAAATCTTAGATTTCATTTATTGTACAAAGTGCCATGAATTCTGTGACAATAGACATAGAATAGTTATTTGTAAACATAAAAAGTATCGTCACCATTAAATTCTGATTTTCAGTTATATTTTTAGAGTTTTTCTTTGAAATGTTGTACTAAACTTGCCTCTATTCAAATAACAACTTCTGAACTAGCAAAGTTAAAATATTTTCATAAGATAACATTTTGAGTACATTTTTATTGAGCAATTTAATATATTACTAAATATCTTGAGTATACATCGATTAAATGAATTCATTTTATCAGATTTATTTCAATGATCCATGTAATCAAATTAAAAATGATCGGATCTGTCAAATTCCAACCTTTTTTTTCTGTGATAAACAAGTATCACGATTATGATTGAAGTTATATAATCGACTAGACAACTTAGTTTATCTGGATCTGTGAAATTGAACTTGATTTATTCTATTTTAACGCCAATACAATTTTTCAATAAAATATTCAGTTTATACAGACACATTTATGCAGTGTGAATGTATGTATGACAACATTAACAAAAATATCTAAACATAGTCAAATTACTTTACTGTAAGATGACTTTTTAGAAATTTCTTGTATCATAGAGGTAATTTTTGTCTCAAAATCAATGATGTTCATATGGTTCCAAGTACTTATTTACGAAAAAGATTCACAAAGTTTTAACACAAAGTAATGACCTACTGAATAAATAGCCTCAAACTTAAGAAATCAAATCAACAAAAATATATTAAGTTAGGCGGTTGTGTACAGATTGATAGGTATTAAGTTTAATTGTTTGTATTAACACACGTTGATGTTAATTGGATACCACTGAGTACCAAGGAGAACTAAACAGCCTATTCTTTTTTAGTATAAAGATCATCAATAGATCCCACTGTCGAATCCTCCAAGGAATCAAACCCACTACTATATTTCATGGTGAACGCTTAACGATTCGCACCACTGAGCTGTCATCCAATGGTAGAATTCTCACATCTATCAGTTTGTGGCGAGTGCAGTTAACTTCATTTTATACCTTTTCATCGCCCCTTCAGTTTAATTACAATAATGAACCTACTAGTGATTAACTTAAGGATGATTCTGGAGATATAGTGAGGAGTCATGACTAGCGAAGTTTAGAAATGTGAAGTGTACGACGGTTGTCACCAGTTGCTGGTTGCCGCACTGCATCACAAACTGAGTGATGTGGGAATTCTATCACTGGACAACGGTCCCGTAATGTAGACGTCTAGGCGTTCACAGTGAGATATGAAGATGCTAGGTTCGATTCTCCAGCAGAATTGGGAGTAGAATTGCTAGGGAGTTTTGTAACAAGCAGAAACAGCTGCCTAGTGCTCTTTTATTTTATTGGTGCTCTATGCAGATCACTCTCTGATAATAACAAACAACTAAAAGTAATATTTGATAAATATCTAATTTTATCTTAAACTAAACTCAAATTCGGAACCTTATGTTATTGGACCACGACTTACTGGTGCAGTATGATCGCACTTGTTGCTTAGCCTAAAGATTCTAGGTTTGATTCTGCAGAAAGCGGTTGATTTACACTTCATGTAAGTCATCTTGTTCCATTTTATAGATTTTCCAATGCTTCATTCTATGGTTGATTACGGTGGAATTTACATCTTCTTTATCGGAAACCACCTTAGCATCATCTAACTTAGAACTTCATTCATTTGATGAAACGAAAAATGAATATTATACTCAATACTGTTTCTTGTTATTTTGTAGAATATATTCTATTTAAATTACAATGGAACATACATATGAGATATCAGTATATCATAAACATTATCGCCCTAATAACATTGTTCATGTATAAGGTATTAGTAATAGTAGATTTAGTAACAGAAATGCATTTTCGATAAATTATTGTATGTAATCTATAGTAACCAATAAACAAGTGTTTCGAGCTAGTTAGAATTCGTAAGCAGATTTACTTGTAGACTTGACAAAGTTGGTAGCGCTTGTGAAATCTAAGGGTTATCCCTTAGTATCAGGTAGAGATGTTACAACCAGGATACACAAGCTGCAAATTACATCCTATAGGACTTGAGAATAAAATGCTAACTCACAAATGATTCTCACAATTTGATCCTATCGCAGATTACATTTTCACTACCAATTATTTGGATTCACAATATCTATAAAATTAAATTACCTACTGATTACGATTGCTCGATTATCGTTGCCTGGAAATAGTCTTAGTTTCAGCTATATCAGTATAATGAGTAGCTTCAACTAATTTACTACTAACATTAATAAGTATGTTCAAAGTAAGTTAAGGCAGTTAAATTAAAAGTTTATAGTTATTTCTCTAATTTTCAGAGTACCTCATAGATGACTCAGAGCATCTCATAGAAATAACTTGACAATACCATAAATGTATATATTTATATTTATATCTGTTTTTCTTAATTAAGATTATGTTTTGGTTTGGGATGAACCAATCAATGAAAATATAGTCAGCAAAGTAAGAATGATTAATAGTACATATAGAAAAACATTTGAAGAAAATTTATTAAAACTTGGTGTACAAATTGAGAAAGTAAGTTTTATAGACGGTTTTATTAATAAATTGAATTGTAAATCAATACATCGATTTATTGATTGAATTGTAATTTGTTTTTCATACTGTTTTATTCAGTAGTAAACGAAATTCAATTAAATTTTCTGAGTTTATATAACAGTGCATTTATGATGTTTGCTCTAAAATATCTTAATTAAACAAAAAATGAAGAAAATAACTATTTATTCACTTTTTCCTATTCTGTATAAGAAATTTTTGTCTTCGGTAATTCACTGTACACATAAATAAATGCAACATTTTTGAACACTATTAGAAAATGGATGTTCAGTTTCTTTGTGATAGTTCGATCAATATGTCACTATGATATCAATTTCTCTCTGGTGGTTAAGTGTTTGCCGGGGGAGCTGAAGTTCTTGGGTTTGATTCCCTGGGGAAGGGAGAATCGAGAGTGCACACTGTTGAGGAGTCTCATAATGAGACAAAACAATTATCCAGTCTTTCTTGGCTTCTATTAGTACTCAACTGAGATCATTTTATAATAAATACAATCAATAAAATTAAAATTCAATCTCCATAAAACTACTATAACTCAAATAAAAATAAGTCCTTTAGTTCGGCTTTCGTTTACTTTTGTTACCTTTAACTAGTTATATGGAAAGCTTCAACTAGTTCATTGGTTTACTTATAATCGCATTCGACGAAAGACAGAAAAATGTTTCAATTTAAACATACTAAGTTCCAAATATAGTAAATAACACTACTCTAACCAGTTTTAACATACCTATTTATCTACTAGACACTCCTGTAACAAGTAGACATTTCTATATACTGATAAAAAGTTTCATTACAAAGTCTCTTTCGTCAGCATATTCATTAATTACAAGTAAGTAATTTAAAGAATAATCATAAATTATCGCTACCTGAAAAATATTGATTTCTTCGGCAACACAGATAAGTTTGACTGAGAAGTATCATCACTAAATTTGTTTGAAAAATATAATTTCGACTTTAATGTATCATAATATAATATCCATTTAGCAATTCTTAAAACAATTTGATTGCCTAAAATGCAAAGAATTTCATATATGAACCCCAGTGAATCATTTTGTCATGATCAACTATCTAATAAGAACAAAACAAACAATGTTTAAATTGTTATGACACAAAGCTTTTGAGGAAATCAATTTATGACGGTTAGTGTTTTAAATGCAAACTGATGAGATCATTTTGAAACACTAAATGTAACATTATAATATCAAAAAATGCACTACATGAATCGCGTATATTTCAGAATGATTAGTTTGTATAAAAGAAACTGGTCCAAACTAGCGTTAAGTAACTATAGCTGAAATCTCGAAGTTTAAGTGAATACTTAAGACTTTTTAAGTAATCGCTAAAAATCATTAATAATGAACCTAAGAATATTATACGTTGCTTACTACAGATATAATGCATGCATATATCCGTTTCCGATTACAGTGTAAATTAATTTATGGCAAAGATATTCGATACTTATTACTCTTATTAGATGAATCTTCGTATTGAATATTTCGTTAACTTTAGAATAAGTTGACGCGTCACTAAAATGTATTTTCACTGTAATTCTATCTTGAAACTGCTGCCTTAAATTTTGTCAAGGATTTTGATAGAATGATAAGTAAACTATGTGAAAATAATTTGTTGTTTTCTTTTTTCATTCCCATATTACTTTATTTCATTCTATATTTGTCTTTCAAATAACATAATGTTTTATTTATTCTTGATATTATATTTGAGCTTTCACTTATAAATAGCAGTTTAGCAATTACTTATTGGAATTCTATTTGCAAAATCAATAATATCTTTACATATAAAGTTCCATTTCTCAACATGCTGATCACTTATATCAATGGTCTGCTTCTCCAAATTTCATTTGTTTATTAAAACTTTTGTATAGAATTCTGAAAAATAACGTTTTTCTTAGTTGAATTTCAGTAGATGCATCGATATTCAACAAGAGTTAGATGTCATAGTACATTAAAATCTGTTATTGCCAAACGGCTAGATATAATAGATGAAAAAAGTATATAACGAAGTATTTCAATTACAGCAAAAATGTTTGTTTCTCATTAAACTCTTAGTTAACCGTTTAATTAAGAAGGTTTGAAAGTCGTTTCTCAGTTAAACCAAAACTAACATGATAATTCACCTGAACAAAACATTAAATCACGTAAATTGCAAGTTTTGCTTATACATAGCTTACAAACCGGAAGTTGAAAAAACAGAATACCGATAAACATAATATACAATAAAATTAATGTACTGAATATTGATGGAATAGAGTCTCTTTTTGACCTGCAGTAACAGTTTAGGGCATACATGTTACATCGAAAACTCATCAACTAGGAATAATTTATATCAACTCATATAATCTAATTAATTTTAATTATTGATAAGCAAACCATTTTATCTTATTGATTCATGTTTAAGAGAATGCAAGTAAAAGTGTAGCATCAAAGTGATGTGATTTAGTCGTTACAGGATGCTTAATAAAGCACAATTGTTTAATTAAGCACAAATATGCTTGAATGAGTTAAACAGATATATGGACCGGGAAACTGCTTTGAGTATCATCCAGTAAAGCTGTTAGTAAACACGCAGAGCCACAATATCTATCATGGAACCAGAAGTTATGCAGAATATTTCATCATATTATAAATGAGAAATTTATCAGTTAAATAATTAATCAAGCATAGAGACGTAGGTCACAAAGTCTTAAGTAAAACCATACTTCTCTTCGTTATAGTACAGCATGAAAAGTCCAGGTTATTGAAATTTAAAATTTATTAGACAATAAATTCTCTGTTTCATATATTTGACAGTTGACACGGAAATATATTACATTAGGCAATGTTGAAATGATTTTCATGATGATTTTCGGATGCATTTGGAATGTATAAAAACCGACAGTCTTCACAATATTAATTGACATTGGTAATGTTGGGCTTTGTAGCTATAATCCTTGCATTACCATGCATCCATCAGTTTTTTTCTAGTTGCTATAATTTAAATAATAACTTTATACAAAGCTGTCCGCTATACATGAACTTGTAAACTGCTATAAGTACCATTTACCAATCAGTAATTACAGAAAAATAAAATAAATGAGAATAAATTTGTCATAATGTTTGAAGTAATTAAAATCGTTAAGTTAACGCAGGGGAAAATTGGTACTTGACTCATTTTCCAGTTCAATAAACATCCAGTTGTCATTTACTGGAATATTTTAATTGCAATACATTGCAAATCGAAACTATAGACCTCACTATAAAATCACCTTTGATTTCAACAAGTATGATATTTTGCGCGACAATGTGAATATTCACATAGATTGGAGTTTTTGAGCTGATGATGAATAAAGACTCCGCACTTTGTATTACATAGCTCTTTTCAAAGTGCTTCTTCCAATACAGTTTAAATAATGATCGGATTCAACGAAATCCACTTAGGTATATTTGAGGTCGTTCTTTAACTATGAAGCACAGGTTGAAAATCAACTATGGTCGCTTAAATAGGTTATTTAAAACATTTACCCTGAGCACTAGTTAAGGGTGACGAGATAATAAATTAAAAGGCAATCAGTTTTTGCAAAACATAATTGTGATAAATTCGTTTATCATAACTTTTAAGGTGGGATTATGAAGATGATAGAAATCAATAGTTTCAAGCTTTATCAGAAAATTACTAAGAAATTAATGAAATTAAATTCAATTATGAACTTAATAAATGGATTCCATCAAGTTTGTTTTTGAATTTATTAAATATTTTATTTAACATACGTTCTACAAAGCAATTATTAGAATCAAATTAGACCCCTCATTTTGAATGAAAAAGTAAAGGTAATTTAATTATCGATCCGCTTATTTACAATAAAGTCGGTCATCTCCTTTGCATTTTTAGGAGGACGTTAAAAGTGAAACATTGAAAACTCATTATTTGAAGTTGCATATTCCTTGGGATCTAATGTGTCATTATGCTGAATGTTTAAATCTACGAGCGCCCTTAGAAGTACGTCAAATGTGTGTACTTAACTGTTTAAATGACAGGATGGTAGTTTATTATTGTTCCTTCGAAATATTCCTAACCAAAATTCTTTATTTTATTGTTTTGTCTCATACTTCCTTCAAACAATGTTAAATGCCACAACTATTAAGCATTTGACAGTTCCACTATTTGTATCCTTAGGATTTCCAGTTTTTTATTTTTAACTGGTATCATTTTTCTCAAAAGATAATTTAAATGAGAATAATTCCCACCTGTGCACAAATCGTAAATCCAAATTCTTCGTGGTTTTCATGATCTAACAATAGGATCTTACCTTCTTGGTTAGATTTGATTATCTACTGTACAATTTCATTGTAAAAACCATTTTAAACTTACATTTAAACTACATTAAATATGCAGGTGCAAAATACAAAAATGAAAAACTGGTCTGAAGTTATTTTGAGTACAGTTGGAATTCCATCGATAATGGCACAGAATGTTCCGAACCATCCGCCAGACTATTACACTTGTCCGTTTAAGAAAAGCAAGTTAGAACGGTTAGTTCCAATGGATACCTGACAGTTAACTTTTTTCATATTTTCGTACTTTTATTTAGTCAAATTTAATTACCTATAACGTGTTTGACAGTAATATGTTTCTACAAAGGTAATTAACAGTAAGCAAGATACATTTTAAGGAACCACGGTTGATATATATTATTAACATTACAATAAATAATGTGGGAAAAATGATATATTCATTGCGTAATAACAAATTCAAAGAGTATTTTCGAAATTGTTAGAAATATTCCTCAAAACATCGTCACAGTCTCCTTTAATTAAACATGAGTAAATGTTGGCTGTGAAATTTAGGAAGTACTTTCCGTCTTCTCTAAAACTCACCAATTAAGTGTATCTTTATCTCAGTGTCGACATTCAATATAGGAAGTTGAACTCAGGCCATCCGCGTCAATCGCCATCGTGTTATCTACTGGGCTACCGAGTCCATGCAGCTACCTTTGAACAAGCACGAACTATGCATAGTTTGAATGTGTTTCGACCAAAAGAATTATTTTCAAATCCATAAGTACTTCAGTTAGTAACGTATTTGTATGACTGTGAATCGCAATGCATCGAAACAATAAATTAGTGCCTCGTAAAGTCGAGAGAATAAATAACTACTGCTCTGATTACAATAAAGATCGATTATTGTAAGAGTACAATAATCACGCGCTAATCAAAATTCATGAAGTAAGTCCTATATAGGAGAATGGTTACGCAGGTTCATACATAATTGTCAATCGTATTTCTTCTTTGTTCAGAATTGCTACCTTATTTATGCAGTACTTCAATGTTATTCGTACATTGCTTTCTCAACTTTTGTCTATTCTGTAGATAATCAATTGAATCAAACTGTTTTATTGGGGTTTAATCTCATACATTTTCTTTTTTTGTTTGTACATTAGTGAATATGAGAATGATTTAGCTTATAATAAAGTTTTAGTAATAACATATCTAGGCCTATTGTCGAAACTCTCAAAGTTTATCACATTTTTAGCGATCACTGAATAATTTTTAAAGACTGGTGTGACAATTACTGTTGTAAGAAAAATTGAACATAAAGAGAAGAGAAAGCTACTTTAACGAAATTAGACTACCATTTAAAAGATTACTTAGGTTTCCAGTGATAATCATTGCTATCTTGCTGAATCTGCAACATACTGTTAAAAAAATAAGTGAACTATCTATGGTATAAAACATCGTGAATTCACCGTTGGTAAATTGTCACTTTACAACCACATATCATAGGTGACTGATCTTGACAATTTTTACTAACGGGATGGTGATAGTTATGCAATATATACGACGTTATTAATAACCAATTAGCTTAATGCCGTTAGGGTTTTTGCTAGTAAATATTTTTATCAAAGAACACATTCAAAAGTACCAATTAAATCTAGTTAATCAACTGGATAATTGATGTTGCATAATCAATCACGTAGACTACTGTTTTCCCACTGACAGCTACAAATAAACTAGTACAAAATGCCGACGAATAACTTTATTCCTATAGCTTATGCACTTATTGAGAATTTAAAAATAGTTCACATCTCAAAATAAACTATCACAGATTCCATTGTCAGAAAATTATTCTCTTTCAGTTTGCTTGGAACCTTTTGGGATTTTTTGTGCAGCCAATTTAGAAGAATATTCTATATACGATATGATAGAAATGGTTTTGTTCATAACAGTTGAATAATAACTCAAAATGTTGTTATATAGAAACTAATGTTTACTTGAATATTTTATATGTTTAATCAATGATTATTATTTACTTACAACGTAAACTTTTCAACAAATTGATTACTCTGATGTCATAAATGCTGCAACTTCTGCTAATCGATAAAATGTTCACTAATGTTGTTTCGGTTGATTATGAGAAATTTGTCAGGAGAACTTAGAATATGACATAGTGGTTTATAGACGCTAAGCTGCGACAAAATTATGCGAAAGCCTTTATACATTGTGACTAGCATCACCACGTTATAAACAATATTTCAAGTAATAATCAGTAAAATCCAACCAATTAGCGTTTAATTTTTTCACATATTTACCAAAGTAAAGATTTTTATAAATCCACTCTGCATTAGACATAGTGATACTAACCAGTTTCAGTATTTAGAGTCCAGATAGCATGGTTCGAACATGTGAGTCGATAGTTGAAACCTGCTTGCTACAATAAGTATGCCACGTCCTTACCCTGTTCATTAGCTTGAAACATCGAAATACCACAGGTTATAAATAAATCCTGAAGAAAATTATGTTTTGAATTTCCTTAGATATCAACAAATCACTTATTTATTATTATGGCTCATTAAAATTGCTGATTACTTTATACTTAATCGGTCAAATCTATTTCCCCTTAAGATAAACATGTATGTATGTATGATGAAATATCATTTTAGATTTCTTGGACATGATAATCCAGAAGCATATTTCAGCTCTACACAAAGACATCAGGTTGCATACGATATTTTAGCTACCCAGGCGTATGGAAATCGTGAAAAGGCACAGGTTGGAATCGACCGACTCATACAAGAAGAAGTTTACAATGCCGCATACGCAATTCATGAGGTAATCGACTCTTTTAATATATTAGGTACCTATCAAATGCAATTGTTTAAATACAAATAATAAACCAAGTATTCATGCTGCCATCAGTGACGCTTTTTGTTTTATTATAATTTACAAGTTAATATACATATGTATCATGAAACCAACATTGAAAATCAGTGGTTTGAAACAAGTTTCTCCTATCAACTCTACCTAGTGCATAGTTGGCTTTTTGCGGTCAGAATAATGAAACTAATAAATTATGATTAAAAAAGTAAAAACCCAATGCTAATTTTGGAGAAAATTTCAAGTTGATAGCGATTCTGTTCAAAGCAATCTAACAACTTTATTTACTTAGCGAAATTAACTGTGATTAGTTAGGATTTTACAAGAAAGTATGTGTCTTTTCACTAATTGAAGGGTCCATATGAAGTAAACGACGAAGACTTGAAACATCCAGAGAAAATGAATCCACGCCAGGTTTTGTATTGGTACTGGGCAAGATGGGGTTGTTGGTACCGATATCAACCTCTGGACCATATCAGAAGTTATTATGGCGAGAAAATCGGTTTCTATTTTGCCTGGCTTGGTAGGTTTGTTTACATAAATACAATATGGTTTATTCATTGTATGCCAAGATCTGTATAGTAAGCAGTCTGTTTACTTTTAAAAGAATATATTTTTCGGTATCGTTAAGTTAGTATTTGGAAGTACTATTGATTGTTTGAGTTAGTGTGTAGTGGCTAATTGACGACTAATCACAAAAATTCAAATTTTCAAGATCTGACTATCATGCATAATTCTTGTTCATAATGCCGAATATAAATCATTGGATTACATTAAAAATACTTAAATTGGATCTGGCTTGAAATAATGGAAGTATCATGAATTTCTGAAAATGTTTACTGATCTGATGCATTCAAATATGATTGGTACAAAAATAAAAGTGAATCACATATTGTTACTTAAAAACCTGAATAATTAGACGAATTAAACGTAATCACTGACTTATTATTTGATTCAATAAACTTACAACATGTAATTGACATTTCTTCAATAACAGTAGGATTTTATTGTTTTAAAAAGTTAGTGATTGGTTTAGTTGTAATTCAGTGTGTCTGAGATTTAGAGATTTTTGTAGATGTAAAAGAAATCCTTTTGAGATCTGAACAGTTTTAAATCAGTTAAGCGTCATAACATCTTATTAGATGGTGAAGAAACTTGTACTTTTGTGATTGTCATTTTTGAAATGAAATTTTAACAGTTAGCTGTAAAGACAAATTTTCACACGATAAATATTTCAGTCCTAACTTGAAAGACGAATCAGTGGCATAATGTCATATAAATGCTCATCTACTTTCTTTTGATTTCTATGATTTTTGCACATATCCGTTGGCCATCACTTCTCCAAATGATGGATCTCATGTAGGGTTGGTTGTCTTTATTTACGAGATAACATGCATTTGAAACTGGAAGTAAGTAATTTACTCGTATTCCAATTGTACATCCTTCAGCGATTGTAGTGTAGAAAACTCAACCAAGAGATGTAACTATATGAAGAACGAATTTCACAACGCTACTTTTACAAGTAATATTATTCATCATTAAGAAATAACTAGATCCATACTCTTTTTTAAAACCAGTTTTTATTGTAAATGGGTGTTGTGGAGACTGATTGTACTTCGAATATTATTAATTGCATTGGGCACAATTCGATAGGGTTAGAAAAGTTTCCATTGTTTCCCAAGTTGTGAGATATTTTTGTTACTAAAAATATTGTTGTTATCTGTCATTTCCAAAGTGCAAAATTTTTTATACCCTCTTTATCTCATCCGATTGCTCGTCTGCGGACAATGGAGTAATATTTTTCATTTTTCTACTCATTAAAGTTACATCTACTTGGTTCGATTCTTATTCGTAAAACTTAGACTACTCCGACAAATGAGACAATGAGATTACCTTATTTTTATCAACAGCAATCTGTGACGTATTCAATCAGTTATTTAATCTAAATTCATTATCTGCATAGGACCTGACTAGGATTTATCAAATAAATTATTCGTCATTCATATTTACCTTATTTTATTGAATATTGCAATAATATCTGAAAATTTGTTTACTGTTCATATCTTTATCACTGAGTCAATCATGTGATTATTCTATTTAATGATTCACATGTTACTAATTTATTTATAGGATTGTATACTGCATGGTTATTACCAGCTGCTTTTGTTGGAATCTTCGTTTTCATTTATGGGCTTGCAACTATAAATGACTATGTTCCAGTGTAAGAATTAACTAAACATGCATTTTTAGTACTTTCATAGTTTATTGAAATTTGTACAGGGCTTCTGTTAACTATAGGAATGAGATTATTTTATTTAAAAAAATAAATTTAACGTTTTCTAGGATATTTCATCAACACGGAATATTTTTTACACAGCAATCTAAAATCATAAGAATTGTATTCTTATTGTAGAACTTCCCCTTGATAAACGACCATGAATTGATGTAAAAGAAATCATATTTAATTTCTGTATGTTGATATACTAGGGGTGTAGGAGGGGGGGGTGGGATATCAAGGTTTCCAACTGAAGATGCTACATTTCTAGTACCTCTTAAAAATTAGTCATTTATATTTTAGACTTGACATCAAGATTTAATGAAAGCTGCTGCATTACTAATAAGGACTTTTTTATACATTATATCAAACAGCTTTTAATCTTAACAAGCGTTAAGAATGAATATTGTAAATTGGGATTAATTTCTCGTGGACAATGTAGTACTTAATTTTTCATGTTCATATATTATCGAATGAGCAGTCATTAATTCTCAGTTAACGTGCCAAATAAGTAAATATATATGATGATGAGTGAACTTAGAGTATTGTGGATCAGACATCATATATCAAAACTTCGATTGATAAGTTCAAAGTAATAAAATAAGTAGGTTAAATAGAAAGCATATTTATAAACAGAATATTTATTTCGTATCATATATATATATATATATATATATATATACATGATATATACCTATATGATTTAGTCGGTTACCAGAATTAAGCAGTGAACCATGGGTCCCTAATGGGTTTGTGGATTGTGCACAAATGAGAAATCTTGATCTAGGTTCTAATGGTTCTTTGTTTGAAGTGAAATCTCTGTGAAAAGTATCTTTTATCTTAGTTGACAAACCACACCTTTATTTAGAGTTTATTCAATAATATGACCAAGTTTACTAAATACTAGAACATATCAACCTTAATTCTGCATACAATATTGATAGCAGAATTCGGTCAATATAGGTCTGTATTATACAAGTAGAGTAACATTAATCTCGAAAGTGTTACTGAAACAAGTATAAGTCTTTTGATAAGTGTATATATATCACTTTATAGTGGACTTACGAAAAAACAGTAAATTATGATGAAGCAGGTTTAAATTTATTGACACTGGAGAATTTAGTCAATCAGTTAATTAACATTATTATGAATGTTTACGATTCTAATTTATTTACTTAGTTGTATCCTTGGGAAACAAAGGTCTTAAATGCATAAACTTTAATCTGTATAAGTTGTTGGCTTTTTTAAACATGTCTACTATAAGAAAGAATACCAGTTTTCGCCTTATAATATCAAGTAATTCTTTCGAAACTAACACTGACAAATGGTATTTTATAAACACATATGAATGAAACAGTCTGGAATTGTAACCGACTTTTTTGGCATACTATGCGATTACATGCATTTAACAGCTTATTTCCATTACACTCCTCATCAACTAAGAAACACAGAGCAGTAGTAATTTAATTTTTTTTCTGCAGAGAAAAATAAGAAGTCGACTATTTATTTTAAGTCTCAAAAACATCGGAATCTCTGAAAACATTAGACAAGTTTTATCTTTTTAAATTGGTTTTGACAATAAAAAGCCACTCTTATAATTTTTTCAAATCAAGTTCAGTTTGCTTTCACTGTGGATACGTTGGCATTTATCCTACGAAAGCTGCAATTTATGGTGTACAATTATTATTGTTAACCAATTATTATTATTTATCAGATAAGCATACAAATTTATATAAGCCCTCTTTGTTTACATACTAACAGGAAAGAAGCTTGTGAACGAGATACAATTATGTGTCCTACATGTGATATAAAACATGGATGCCGATACTGGAACTTACGAGAATTATGTTTCTATTTAAAAATGTCTTATTTATTTGATCATCCGGGTTCTGTATTCTATGCTATTTTTATGGTAATTTGGGGTAGGTAACTCAAAATGTTTTGCATATATGCAATTTTGTGGATAACATATTGAGACAAATGTTTATAACAGGGTTTTCCATCCACAAATTCTTTTTTTGTTATTGTACAAAAAAGAAAAATTTGCTTAGGATTGCTAACCTAATTTACTTTAAGTAATCACGAATTAAGTAAGTAACTATTCAAGTAGTCGATGGATGCTAGAAAAGAGATAGATTGAATAGTGTCAGTATAATTCGTCACGTGAATACTGTGAATACGTATTTACATATTACACAATTTAATGTGTAAATAGTTGTAAATTAGAAGTGAATTTTTAAATAGCCACAAGCTGGCGAAATGGGTCAAATTCACAAGATTAGTTGATAAAGCGTTTGGATAGCTTGTTGGGATCATCAAGAAAGGTATTTTATACCCAACGCGCCTTTAAAATATATGAAGCTAAAAAGATGACTGAACAAAAAGACGAATTCCTTGATCACGGAATCGGTTGATATTCAAGATAACGCAATCGCAAATCTGCATGCTTATTCAGAGTTATATTTGTTGATATGAGATTTCCGAGGAAGTCAACTTTGTAATGAAATCAAACTATCGTATACACCGAAGTTCTATCGTTTTACTATTCTAGGCAGTCAACTATGGCTGAATTTAAGAAATTTCACAAAATCCACATTCACTATGCAAGCTTGTTTTTCCGGATACTGTGTAACTTACAGTAAATTTAAACTATATCTCATAGCTGTTAATCATTTATTTTATCAAAATTTGTATATTTCACTGTATAATAGAATGATTTGTATCACAGTTATGAAGTTCTGGTTATCATATATGAAAAAGATTATGAAAAGTCAATTTTAATGTAAAAAAAGTCTGTATGTCTCTACTTGGCCAATACAATTTCATACCTGTGGGACAAATAACCATTTTCGTAATTTGACGGATCTTTTGAATGAAATATTAAATTTATCTGTATTGTAACATAAATGTAAACAATAGGCACTATGAAGTAGTTTACATGTAGTTGAATTAAACATCAAGATTCTCCATTCCAATTATTTCTGAATCACATCAATTCACCTACTTATTTGCATAACTCGATGAAAACAGTAACTGCCTTTACTGTTATCAGCTAGCTTAAATTGTTTCATCAGTTAACAACCTAGTTAAAACAGAACTAGTTTAGCTCTTTATATGACTAATAAATCTCCGTTATTCCAGTTTTGATAAAACGTCAACACTTCAACATACCTTTTACTACTGATGAATAGAAAACAGAGAAAATACGTCTGGTTTACTTACCATATTCCATTCCCTTCTAAGTGGTTATATACTGATGTTACTTTGAGGTACATTGTAGTGTCAACACTATACTATCATAAATGTGCTCTGTAAAATATTGGACACAAATGATTATAAGCTTACTAATTATCTTGACTGAATAGTAATTTATAAATGAATAATTAGCGAGTCATAAACTGGATTTTATTGAAATTGGTATTATTCAACTATTCTCGAAACAGTGTAATTTGGATGAAATAATACTAATAATTTTGGATATTTAGCATAATTCGAAAGGGCTAAATTAATATAAACTGTTACATAATTCATGTTTTAACTTTTCCCTGACATTCATTCAATAAATTAATCTCATCTTAACTCTTTCCCATGATCCCTTAAAAACAACTTTCCGACTTCATAAACGACAAATTTTCGACGAATTCATGCAGTAATCAGCATAAAACTTCAGTACTTAATAATATATATATATATATATATATATATATATATATATATGAAGCAGTTTGGTGGAGACTGTTGTTAAAATTACATAATCATTCTCTTACTGCATAATTCACTCATTATATCTAAACATGTTTCATTTTGCGATTATATTACAATACTAATGAATCTATAACTGTAGGAGCCTGATGGTTAAGTTGTCGAAGACAGTTGTTCTTTCTAACATTTTTTATTTCTTCATTCTCCATGCTAATTTTTAACTCATCAATTATAGGGCTTGATTGTATGGTTAATTATTCTTTGTCACCTATAATCATAATTGTAAGTATCGCTGTTTATGACTGCACTTCTTTATTTTGATCATGTTTTCAGAGCATAAATAACTGTTGCATCCAACTGTACCATATTCTTGGTTTTTTTCATGTTATTTTGATCTTCTGCCCTGCTTCGGACATCTATGTCAACTTTATTATTTGAGGTATACAAATTTCATGATCGTATTAATGTAGATTCACTCTGTTTGCATCTGATGAAAGGCTTGGAAGCAAAATGAATTTATTCTATTTTCCCGAATCTGTTGTTGATACATCGTTCAAATTTGTCGAAAGATACAGTAGTGAGAAATCCTTTAATGATTCACTGAACAAAATTCAATGTAACTGTGCTCCACTGAGAAAATCGTTCCCGGTTTCCGTTACCCTGCATGTTGTCAACTAACATAATTACAATTATTGTTTACTTGAACTAAAATTTAAACACTCTGAACTCAATACATTTGATTAGTTTAGGAATATACTGGAAATCCAAAGCCATAATTCCTCCCTTTGGTGGTACGCATAAATTATATCTTATTTAAATAACAAATTCAGCAGTAGAATCAAGTGACGTTTATGTTATGAAACTGTACAAGTAACAACCGTCAAACAACTAACAAATCGATAGATAGGCTAAATTCTATGCGAAGTTATGTTTATGGAGCTGTTCTTGAAAATATGTTAATCAACAATATTCGTTAAAACGTCGGTGTTTAGACACTAAACCGCTCATTAAATCAATGCATGGACACTTGCATCTAATATACATTGGCGGTTTATTGTTTTATTATGACAATATTTAACAAAAGTCACTGTTTTCTTATTATTTAAAATGCGAACTAGGCAGTATTATGCACCGGAATACTTAGTTAAACGAAATTAAACATCTTTCTCAGTATACAGAATAATATGATGTTATTTCCAACCATTTGTACCTAATTATCATTTCATTTTGTTGTTGTAGGTGTTACTTTCTTGGAGTACTGGAAACGTAAAAATGCCAAATTAGCACATCGTTGGGATGTGTTGGACTACGAAATAGAAGAGGAACGACCACGTCCACAGTACTCTGCTCATTGTACACAATATGCAAAAAATCCCATAACTGATGTCCTCGAACCATATTTCCCTTCTCGTGCTCGTGTTGCACGTATTATCACTGGATTAATATGTGTCATGGTGATGGTAGGATACTATTTATTCCATGTTTTACAATGAAATCTTTATAAATTCCTATAGTACTACTGCAATTTTACTTACATAAAACACGTAACATTTATGTATATGTAAAAATAAGTAAGTTTAAGTCTGTCTTTGCATCGTTTCCATGTACACAACATTAGACAATAATGGAGTATTGTTACGTAGACAATCAACGAAACCTCATGTTGACGAATCTATTCACATACATTCAAACGAAAAAATGGTACTCATCTAGAATAAGCAAATATATAATTCAACTAGTCAATTATAAACGTTAGTTGGGAAGGTTCCATCTTTTAGTATTTACAATTTGTATTCACACAATAATTTAGGTGATAACCAACATCAAATGCAACTCGGTTTGATTTGTTATGCATTTGACTACTACTGACTATTAATTGAAATATGGATGAATGTATTGAGACACCTTTTTGATCTATTTTTAGTGTAGAATGAATCATTTATCTGTTGTTCTTACATTCTTATTTAAATCAAAATAAACTGTTTTGTGCTATAGTAACAGATATTTGATAAAAGTGGAATAATTAGTTAAATAAAGCTTTATGAATATCAAAGTGATATACTGATTTCATGTTATTATCAAAAAGAATGGTGACTGTGTAATTATACCTACTCCTATTCACTTGTTTTTGATTGTAATGCTTTCATTACAATTAAAAATTCACTGATTATTGCTAAACGAATATACTGAGTGAACAATTATGTTGGCTTTTACAATGCAAATATAGAAAATCATTTAGTCACTAATTAAGCAGAGTCTGACTGGGCTCAAGAGGAGGGAGGGAAGCTTAGTTTACATTATTTTAAAACTAGTAGGTGTCCTGAAAATATTAAAGGAGTTTTTGATTTAATTGGAAGATAACAGCTGTTTTTGTAATTGCTAATTCATAGATGTAGATAGTGGTAGGCAGTTAGAAGGAAAGTCTGACTTTAGGTTTCATGGTAGTGGGCAGTCTTTAGGAAGATTAAAGAAAGTGATGCTCCGCGTTATCACCTTAGTGTATAGTTTCCCATAAATAATTTCTATCTGGATTTATATTTCATTTTCTAAACTCTGGAAATAATTCGAAATAGTTTAATAAAATGTACGACTATAATTTGAAAGCGACTACAGTAATCAATAATTTCAGGAATGATATCAAGATTCACCAATACGAAATGTAATACTCAGGGAGCTTATCCGTTTAAGTCTTTGAAGGTTTCTTAATCTAAATATAAGATTACTTAACAACAGTGGCTTACAGCTAGAATAATGGACGAGTTATTAAGAAACAGATTTAATTAGCTATTATATTGGTAACATAGTAAGTCTATTGGAAGGGGAATATAAAAAATGCATCAGTGCATAAGGACGAAAATTTTCAGTAAAGTGACAAACATTGAAATCACAAGTGCCTTTCTCATGTTTCTTTGTATAATTAAAACTGATCAGATTCAAATTAGGCTTAATAAGAAGTCATGATCAGTGAAATCATCTGAAAAGGAACTGATCTTTTTGACGGCCATCTAGATTGTTAAATCTGTAGACAGAAATATCTTTAAATAGAAGTATTTTCATTTTGCAAATCAATGCATTGGATAATGAAGTTTGAATTACACATTTTATATGTACATACATAAAATGCACTCGTAAAAAACAGTTAACACCGATTGGCATTTACTATGGATCTCATTTAAAGTACATCTTTTTAACGTGATCCTCAGTTATTTTAATTTTTTAAACACAAGAGTTTATTTAAAGTTGTGAGTATTTCATTAATCCCTTTTAAGCAAAGTTCATAAGGTTCAAACGGCTTAAACTAACAATTCAAAAGTTAATTACCAGATTTAAATTCCTGCCCTTATACTTATTTTATAAGGTGTTAAAATGTAAACTACACAAAGGATTCAATACTGTTTTGTTTTCTCTTTCTGAAATTTTCAGGTAATGCTAGTATTGGTGTTTATAATAGCTGTGATTATTTATCGGTTTTTAATTAAAATTCCATTATTTCAAAATAAATTACTTCGTCCCAATGCAGAAATTTATGCAACACTTTCAGCGGCCATTGTAAATCTTATTCTAATCATGTGTTTGGGCAAAGTATATGAAACATTAGCGTATAAAATGACTCAATGGGGTAAGCTAATTTAAATAACTTTTTAACTGCTTGATGAATATGCATAACATTATCAAATTATTATACATGTTTATCAGTTGATTATTGCTTGAAAACAGAGTTTTAAGATCTGATCATGATAATGTCACATCATTTTGGCGCACAAATAAACATGTTTGTACCATCAGGAGAACTATGTATATGATTGAACTATGATTAATACCTGTAAATTAGATTGTCCACAGTATTTACTTCATTTGATGAACGCAACTGTAAAGTCAATGTTTCACAGTATATAAGCTAGTTATTCAATAAGCTGACTCTGAACCACTGGAAAAGAGCGATGAATCCCAAGGATTTTAATATTTAGCGCTATCTAAATCTCTTGTTTGTAACAAGTTGCCAAAAAATAACACCGTTTGTTAGAGAAATTGACAGTTTCACAAAATTACGATGCAGTAGTTTTTCTTAAAACAGGAAGTATCTGGTCAAATAATAGTTTTCAGTAACTCCAGATCCTATAATTATAAATCTCTAGTTAAAATTGGTTAAATGATCTCTTAATCTATGAAGAATTACACAACACGTTTTGTTTTGCATTTTACACTACTTATTAGTAAGCACAAATAGTATGGTAAATTTTTGTACTTCTGTTAACTAATGAGAATAAGCCTTGATTGAATTCTACATTAGACGCTAGTATAATGAACGCTTGCATCCATCGCGGCTTTGATGCATCCAAAACACTTCATCTAAAGGTTTGAAAGTTTATTTATCAGAAGTTTAGGAAAATCAAACTGTGTAACGTTGAGTCGTGATATAATAAAATGATTCACGTAAATATGATATATAACAAAAGATCATCAGGGAAAATGTAATAACTGAAGGTTTCTCAAAATGCATGTAACTTAACTTTCAAAAAAAACACGACAGTGGTTAAAGTTAAAAGCCACTGTTTATAATATATACCACAATGGCAGGTTTGTTTGTTTATGGGCTGAATATGGCTCATCTGGATATATATGGTTGATCTTATCTAAAGATAAGTATAGCCACGTTCACTTTGTCAGATTATCTATGACTGGATAGAAAACCCGAAAGGACTATTTTCAACTATTCTAGCACATGTTTACGAATACATAGGACTACATTTTATCAACTAAAAAAGCTCATAAAATGTATGTTTATGCAAAATATTGACTACTGAATTAATTATTACCTCAAATCATTTCCTTCTAAATAAAAAACTACACACAATTTTAAATGACGTTCAAAATGTAACTTAACTAAATATGGTGTATCACTATATTTTGGTGTACTTTCATTACTGACATCTGCTATGAAATTAATGGATTCACTGATTATTAGTTCGAAACCTAATCATTTTATTATTATTATTATTATTATTATTAGTAGTAGTAGTAGTAGTAGTAGTAGTAGTAGTAGTAGCAGCAGTAGTAGTATTATTATATACCAGAAAATAAGCTACAAGATTCAAATTAGAAATAATAACTGGGTATTTAATCCATGTAGTTTAGATCAGTACTAAACGAGTAAGCTGATTTGATTATTACCATTTTAAGTTCTAGTCAAGTCTCACGATTATTTTATTACTATCCGTAGAGACTTTAAAAAATGAGATTAGTTGAAATTGTCATTGACGAACTGACTTTGATTGAACAACGTTTTAAAACAGAAGGAACTGGAGAGCCATATAATCCTAGTACGGGACTTCTCCGAAGTGCTTACCAACTACTTGTTTGGGGGTATCGAGTATAGAATCTTCAGGTTTCGAAGCAAATGCTCGACCTTCAGACAGCAACAGTTAATGTTTCTAACGTCAGTTACTTAGCAATGTATTTGTGCTATCTCATTGATCATAATCACTGGATTACTTTCACACTCGATATGGTTGTACGTCATCTATTATTTTTCGTCACTAAAATTTCAAGCACTACCTCTGGAAGTAAGCTACTATTTAGCTAATGCTGATTGTTATTTAGCAGTTGTAGAGACTGGTGAGTTCAAGGCCACATAAACATATCATAAATTGACTGACATTAAAAGATCAACTCTTGGGTGCCGGCTCACTGTTCTAGTGGTTAAGCATTAGAGACAAAGCTTGAATTTCCTATGTACAACCACCGAATGTGATCACACATGTACATTACTGAAGAGTCCCATGCCGGGACGAAATAACTACGTAGGGTATCTAATTTAGGATAATTCATGATATACTAATTCAAGTCAAAAAATTATTGCGTAATAATCTAGAGAAAAGGCTTCTTGTTTCTATTTAGACGTGAAATTGTCCAATAGCCTAATTATCGAATTCAAGCGAATATTATCTACTTGACTTAATCAATAGCTCAGAAATAAACTTGAATTTGTTGTATTCACTTCACATGATTACCGATCACGCTTATAAATAATTAAATATTGTAGGTGTACGATCTTCACATATTAATAAAATGATTCACGAAACGTTTATGACCTTAATACTTATGGACAGACTTTTCACATCTGGTTACATGAGTAGTAGGTCAATTAACAAATGATATCTATTTTACGTAATAAAAGTATGAAAATGCCTTCGGATTTAATATACATTGATAATATTATGCCTAAAAACCTGTTTCTAGTTTTGATCACATAATTGATCAGTCATTGAAAATAAACCAATTAAACTTCCAGCATTATATTCCGAATTTAAATTAGTTCATCATATGGCGCAATTATCATCCACTGTTATTAGTGACAACTGCCTCAGCCCTGATAAGTCTGAATACCAGTCATGACTAATCATTAGAACTTTAGGAACATCTGGAAGTTAGTAATGTGTTGATATAATTTAACAATTCCCATAAAACGTTGATATCAACATGTTCATTCTACCCAATAAGCCCGTCTAAGTAAAGTATCTTTGGGTATCAGATTGTATTGACCCTATCAAGGTGGATTTTGTATAGTCTTTCGCATTCTTCATATGTACCTCAACTAAAAGTTGACTGATCAGTTTGCTTCGATATGTAGTTTAGGTGAAAGTGTACACCATCAATTATTTTTTATCCAGTTGATATTTACGTGATCAAATGAAGTTAACTAAGATGTTAGATTTCCACAATTTACCGAATTTCGCTAATTTTAATAAGCATTAATTTTTCCGGAAATACTTGATTATGATAATAATTCGTATTGTATATTGAAAGCATTCTGCGACGAATGCATTAAGGGGAGGTGTGGTAATTATTTCTTTTTAAAGGTGTGTGGTTATATTTAAGAAGGAAATGAACCTACAGTACAATTAGACAATTCATTTTTATAGCAATCCATATACCTTAGGCTTGCAGTGAACGTCAAACATAGTAATGATAACTGAAAAACCATCGTTTAAAGATTTCCATTATATCAAAAACCAAAATATGCAAACGTAGAGTACTTCTTTTCAACAAACCGATATCAGTCTTTATAGGTGTAACACTAAATTAATCATCCAATGGAACAGCTAAGTCTTTAAAAAATACAGCATATGTATTTAGAATTCTCAGTAAAATAATATTATAATAATGTCAAAATGACTAATAAATAAAGTTAATTTGAATAAGCGTGTACACGCAACTCCGGTTCTTTTATTTACGTGCTTTTATTACTTAATACATGAACCTGACCTTAAACCTATGAAGTATTTGACGTCAACAATTAACCGGGTAGTATGAAATTTTAAAACATTAACACGTGGATAAAGTGTTGATTATTTAGTGTAATTTAAAATATTCCGCAAAAATTACTATTTATACTTAAATATTAAGACGAAAATTATTAGAATCATATCTCACTGTGAACATCAATTCTATAGTGAAGATACATCCGAATTAGACGAAACACACGTCCTGATCCCACGTGCTAGTCGAAATTCAAATACACAGAAATGTAGGAATGCATATTAAAACTTACTTACTTACGCCTGTTACCCCTCTCGGAGGAGCATAGGCCGCTCACCAGTTTTCTGCATTCACCTCTGTCTCGAGCAATCCTTCCCAGCTGTCTCCAGTTACTGTTCATCCTTTTTATGTCTGCTTCCAGTTCTCGACGCAGGGTGTTCTTCGGCCTTCCTCTTTCCCGTTTCCCAACAGGATTCCAAGTTAGTGCTTGTCTCGTGATACCGTCTGATGATTTCCGATATGTATGTCCTATCCACTTCCAACGTCGTCTCCTGATTTCCTCTTCAGCTGGAAGCTGATTTGTTCTTTCCCAAAGTAGGCTGTTGCTGATGGTTTCCGGCTAACAGACATTCAATATTCTACGTAGACAGTTGTTGATAAATACCTGCATCCTCCTGAGGATGTTTGCAGTAGTTCTCCACGTTTCAACTCCATACAGAAGAACTGACTTGACGTTCGAGTTGAAGAGTCTAACTTTGAGGTTGGTAGACAGTTGTTTGGACTCCCATATATTTTTCAACTATAGGAATGCTGCTCTTGCTTTGCCAATCCTTGCCCTTACATCTGCATCGGATCCTCCTTGTTCATCGATGATGCTCCCCAGGTATGTAAAGGTATCCACTTCTTCCAGAGTTTTACCGTCAAGTTCAATTAGGTCGGTGCTCTCGGTGTTGAATTTGAGGATCTTGCTCTTTCCCTTATGTATGTTCAGGTCTATTGATGCTGAGGTTGCTGCTACTTTGGTTGTCTTCACTTGCATTTGCTGTTGTGTACGGGATAGAAGTGCTAGATCATCCGCGAAGTCCAGATCATCAAGTTGCATCCTACTTGTCCAGTGAATCTCGTGCTTCTTCCCCAGATGTAGAGGTCTTTCATGATCCAATAGACCACTAGGAGGAAGAGGAAAGGCGATAGCAGACAGCCTTGTCTGACACCGGTTCTTACTGAGAATGCATTTGTCAGCTGTCCTCCTTGCACAATTTTGCACTGTAGTCCATCGTAGGAATTCCGGATGATGTTGACGAGTTTCTGTGGTATACCGTAGTGTCGAAGAAGTTTCTATAATGATCTCCTGTCTACGCTGTCAAACGCCTTCTCATAGTCAATGAAGTTGATGTACAGTGACGAGTTCCATTCAATTGATTGTTCAACGATGATGCGTAGTGTTGCGATTTGGTCTGTGCATGACCGATTCCTTACGGAAACCAGCCTGTTGGTCTCGAAGTTGAGCATCCACTGAATCTTTCATTCTATTCAACAACACTTTGTTGAAGACTTTCCCTGGTACTGACAATAATGTGATTCCTCTGTAGTTCTCGCATTTGCTCCAATCCCCTTTCTTTGGTAGCATATTAAAACACTATAGAATTAATTTAATTCTAGTTAGATTTTTAACGTTATTCGTTTTTACTACCTAAAAATTGCACAGACATGTCAAAACCACATTTACTTTCCAAAGAAGCAGGAAAATGTAAACGTTTCACGCTAATTTTAGGTCTGATTACTAAAGATTCTTAACATCCATATATATTCATTAGTATCTAGGTTTTGACGAAATAGCTAAAACTGTCACAACTTCTAGTCATATTTACTGTAACTTGGTCATATATAAGAAATAATTGAATTACTATGAAAAAGACAGTCAATAGATTAGTTCATTTTTTTAGTTTTTGTTTGTACTACATATTTAAGTCATCCCATTTGCATATGTTATCAGGTTACATTCTTACTGTGATTATAATTCAAACCAATAAGCAATCTATTCCATGTCTATGTATTTATCAAAAAGTTCATATTCTAATATCTTCAGCTATCTTGGACATTAATTTCATACCAATAGACAAATGCATTCAATAATAACCGACCAAACGAAATGTTTTAGTATTCTGAAGGATTAAATCGTTTTTCAATAAACAAAAGATATAATATACTACGATAAAATTATTATTCAAACACTTTAATAAAAAGGATTTTTGATGTTATGTGGTAAAAATTATGAACTGATGGTAACTAGGTCAAGGTTTCACGTTACTTAGCAGTCATCAGTATAGGATAACTGAAATTTCTAGAAAACTGACACTTCCAGTGGGATTCCACAGTCGGATACCCAATGGACTTTATTGGGAACGATTGATATTCTACAGGATTAGGATATTTGAAATAAGTGACGACTGACTGGTAACGAATATTATGTTAGAGTTTATAAAATATTTTGCGAGCGTAAGCATTTTTGAAAAAATGCTATTAAATTATTGTTTCGTTGGTTTTTATTATTTGTATTATAGAAATGCATCGAACTCAAAGTGAATTTGATAATCAGCTGATTTTTAAAGTGTTCATATTTCAATTTGTGAATTTCTACTCGTCCATATTCTATGTAGCCTTTTTCAAAGGACAGTGAGTTTTAAAAAAATTGTTTGATTAAGTTATACTTCAAAAATACAGTTTATATAAAATAAGGATTTTTTTTACGAAATACTTGTTAAATCTGCCTGAATTCAATTTGTATATGAATTTGATGGAGTGCAATGAATTAATCACTAATGACGATTTCATTACTGAGATTATATAACCAGTTTAAATAAGTTCAACGTTTTTGAAATACCCAATAAGTTCATTTTCTTTAATTCAAATATCAGAAAATGTTTAAGTATGCAAATAATCTCCTATACATCGATGACACTAATTCAGTAAATAATTGACTGGATTAGAAATATCAACCGTTAGCAGCCGTCTCAGTGGTTCAATGGTAAAGCGCACGTGGCGGAGCCAGAGGGTCCTGGGTTCGATCCCCAACCAGGTCGTGGATGCACACTGCTGAAGAGTCCCATACTAGGACGAAACAGTGATTCCAGGCGATCAATGGTTGTCTGATTCAGATCAATTCGTGATATCAGCATTGACAAATTAACTATCTCCACAACAACCTTCTTAATTGTAAATAACAGTAAACATCATAAAACAAAATGCAAAGTTAAGTAACAATTAAGGTAGATTACGTAATGGTAACGTTCGAAGAACTTATTTACATAACAATTATAAAACTCAATTAATTGTTTACAATAATTGTGTAATAATAAAGAGTGAAAACATGTGAAATTCATTAACTACTCATGCTGATGTCATAAAAAATTATGGACAACAAGTAAGTTTGAAACTAACCGGTTTATTATGAGAAGTGATTACATAACAAAAAATTAGAGTGAAGAATAAGAAGTGAATACACATGTTCAAAATCAATTCGATAATCAAGACAGAGGTCGTACGGACATTTTGAATATAAAGGTTTGGTTTATTAATATGGATACTTATGTTCTTTCCCCCCTCCCGGCTGTTTGTAGGAATCTACTTCTAGAGGAGACAAGTAAATTAGTAGGGATTTTGTATTTTATTTTCAAATCTGTATTCACGTCTACGTGATAGATTGTTACAATAAGTGTTTTAGGGTCGCTTTTCTTATGGTTTTTTATTCATTAATAAACCATGATGAATAAATACATAAATTGTCAGCGAATCGTAATTAAAATTTTATTTGAAAGCCATAGAGAATCAGTTCTTAGACTTATGATTAATGATAATCTGATTATTTTTAGATCATAAAAATGTTCAGGGGTAATCCTTATGGGTAAAACTGATTATAGAAAAATAACAATAAACACACACTTAGTGACCACAATTCACTATAATGATTATCATCTAACAGAGCTCTCACAGAAGAAACTGAAGTACATCTGATACTGTCATTTAAAAGCATGAAAAATGCATATAACATCTCTCAAATAGTTTATAAAAAAATTTAAACGATAATCAGACATCCTCAGATGATCATCTGTAACAATCTATCACGTAGACGTGAATACAGATTTGAAAATAAAATACAAAATCCCTACTAATTTACTTGTCTCCTCTAGAAGTAGATTCCTACAAACAGCCGGGAGGGGGGAAAGAACATAAGTATCCATATTAATAAACCAAACCTTTATATTCAAAATGTCCGTACGACCTCTGTCTTGATTATCGAATTGATTTTGAACATGTGTATTCACTTCTTATTCTTCACTCTAATTTTTTGTTATGTAATCACTTCTCATAATAAACCGGTTAGTTTCAAACTTACTTGTTGTCCATAATTTTTTATGACATCAGCATGAGTAGTTAATGAATTTCACATGTTTTCACTCTTTATTATTACACAATTATTGTAAACAATTAATTGAGTTTTATAATTGTTATGTAAATAAGTTCTTCGAACGTTACCATTACGTAATCTACCTTAATTGTTACTTAACTTTGCATTTTGTTTTATGATGTTTACTATTATTATTTATTCACCACCATTTACTCGTAATGATCTTAAATACAAGTTTAAAAACAGTGTTAGTCCGTAATGATGAACTAAGTAAACATAAATGTTCTTATCGCACTCTATTTTTTATAGTCAGTAGATTATTGATACTACTGATTGTTGTAATTTGCATCTCATTCTTAGTGAAACAGACAACCAGCAGGAATAAGAATAAATCCAACAGTTTTTTTTCGTTTACGGTATAGAGCTTCTCACGAGTTCTTATTAATTACTTTACCACTGATCAGGCCTTTATACTTCAGGCTACTAATTCTACATTTCAAACTTTGGTAATTTTGCAATATTTAGAGATTATCATTCAGTAATTTCAATAGAGGGTAACTACTTCCCACTCGATAAGATAACTTTATTATTGTCTGTAGGTAATCTACTGTAGCTCGTGGAAGCAAAATGTTGAGAAATACATCTAAGTACAAAAAATCAGTATTTTTAAGTTACCAATAGTTTATCAATAGTCACTCTGGTTAAAACAATGTACGTCACAACATAGCCGTCATCAAAATGTTTCAAATAAGCTGTAACGTATTTCCAGTTATCTGTCGCTGTTAAATAATCATGGTATGCATTGAAAAGACCTGCTAATGTTATCCACCCCTGTTTCTTGATAAATAAATTCTGTCGAGTTTGTTGAATCTAGTAAAAATAACCTGATTTCTTCTGGTAGATCGTTAAATTAAAGTGCACGTAGTAAGATATCTAAAATCATGTGATGCCATAGAAATAATAACAATATTTCATAAAAATATTTCAATAAATTATCCATTTCACTTAATTTGTGTGCGTTCTGTACTCATCATATCTAGTGTTCCATGTAAATGGAATGGCCAAATTTAAGTCCTAAAGGATGAAATTATCTGTAAACTACTTTGTTTCGACCTATGTTCATTTTACAATTAACACGTATCACTTTGAGAAAAGAAGAAGCAGTTTATTGTTTGTTCCAAATTACACATTACTACTAGTGTTAAAGTATGATTAAATTTTCTGCATTTGTAAATTTAGAATGGTTGGTTATCCTGGTCATTATACTTCATTTTTTGGTTTACGCAATGAAGCATGTGATAATGGTGGATGTTTGATTGAATTAGCTCAACAACTACTTGTTATAATGGTCGGTAAACAAATCATTAGCAATTGTCAGGAAATTCTACTTCCGTGAGTATACATCATGGTGAAAGCAAATATTTTGGTAGTAATTCATAATTACATTTTAGATAATGTTAATTGTTTTCTAATGAGTGAATATAAATATCTGTCACTTTGAGACACAGTGCTGATTCATGTTTTTAAACTTAGTCTAAAAGGATATTAGTATTTTAAAGGAACGGACTAGTTGTAAATAAAATACGGTTAGCAGTTACAATAACTAATAGATTAAACATTCTCAGCGAAATACAATAAGATGAGTAATTCTAATAGCTAACCACATACATTAAATCATAATCCAACTCCATGATAATGTTAGAGGTCAGTTAAAAATTAGGTCACCAAAACGGACTAGAGTACCTAAGAACGTTCAGTTCTGATTAAAGCAGGCGAAGAGCAATGAAGGATTAAAAACTAAACTACCTAACTAAGGGAACCCAGCACCAACAAATACAATGCTTTCTCCATTACTAATTGATTTTAATTAATTGATGATAGCATTAATAATGACGATGAACAACGAATATGACTGCATAGTTAGTATTATAGATTTATATGAACACGTTAAAAATTTCAGCAAATGATAATCATCAGTTGTGCATATATCAATTGTTTTACTTCCATGGAGTTGCAGTAAAATGAATGACGGCTACTGATTCGTCATTGAACTTCAAGTGATACTATACCTTAATCTACCGACTAGTAACAAAACTTCTTGTTTATACTTGCATCTTTTTAATAGCAACAGTAATAGCTTTCTGTTTCTGTTGAAAAACCTTAGTTTAAATATATGAATATTATTTTAGGCTAAAATAAATAATTTTACTATCACATGAATACAATCATTATTATATCTTAACCCTCTGTTACTAAAGCCTGTAAATTCACTCCGATAAAGTTTTAACTTAAAAGTTGACAGTTTTGTTCTCTGAAAACTGCTAAGGATTACTGGGAAACCGAAAAGCTTGTAGGAACAGTGGGTAGACAACGTGTTTATTGACCAAAACTATTAATCACTCGTTGATCTCTAGAGCTTTTTACATAAGTCAATGGAGATTATATCCGTTTTCTCGTTATTTCAGTCTCATTAAAACCTGAATCTGTCGGAAATATTTAGCCAAATTGCAATAATATTTTATATTGTATACTTTCACACGTAATCGCTAAATCAAAATGATAACTTTAGTCTTTTATCTAATATTTTCTAATTTCATGTGCATGTTTGCGTTATCACAATTATTACTTAATAGTAAACTACGCTCCTGGTACCATAAATACCGAAAAGGATTAAATAAAAGAAACTCTACTTCAACTAGTGATTTGAGTTCAGCCCATATATATATTGAAGACTATAAGTTAATACCGTATGAAGGACTATTCGATGAATATCTTGAAATGGGTAAGCCATTCTTTTTACTACTTCAGTTAATAATGTTATTTAGGATTGGGGGCTGTGGAGATAGTTGTCAGTCATTTTTGATATCACGAATTGATCTGAATTAAACAACCACTGATCACCTGAAGGCACTAGATAGCTGTTTCGTCCTAGTATGGTGCTCTTCTTTTGTGCTCATCCACGACCCCATTGAGGATCGAACCAAGGACTCTGTCGCTTCGTAGCGAAAGCTCTTCCATTAGACAATAGAGTCGGATCCTAACGGTTGATATTTCTAGTTCATTCAGTTCGTGATTCGTTTGCGCCACCACATGCTTGTCACCAGCGAGTAACTGCCCCGCACTCGACACGGGTGAACTCCACCGATCACGTCTTCATACTAGAACTCTAGAAATTACCTCAAGGAGTTAGTCATTAGTGAGATAATATTGGTTATAACTGGGTGTTGTGGAGATAGTTGACTGTCGCCAGCCAAAGAGTCCTGGGTTCGATCCCCAATGCGATCGTGGATGCACATTGTTGAAGAGTACTATACTACAACAAAATAGATGTCCAGTGCTTCCAGATGATCTGTGGTTGACTAATTCAAACCAATTTGTGCTATTAAAATTGACAATTTTATTTATAAATAAATTTAACTATTATTCAGAATGGTTGGTATTGTTTGTAAGATGAAGCCAATGTCTTAGATTCCACTTTTGACCACAATCCAAGTAGACTTAATTGATAACTTCGGCATTAATTATTCCACACTTTTATTTATTCTGATAGACAATACTGTTCTTGTTTTATTTTATTCTATGATATTCTGTTATAAATGTCATCTTAACTCTATTACAATGATAATATTTCCTTGTGCATTCATTGTTTTAAAAAAAACCACTAATTAATTTCATACATTTCTAATCAGACAGAGGATTTTAATAATAAAAATTCTTTGAGACAATAGATTAAGCAGCTTCATCTCTGATGGTATATGACAACGTTGTGTGTTGAAAAAGAAACTATGTTTCTTCTTTTTTGTCGCAAACAAAATTTATTGATGTTAGAAAAAAAGTACAACATTCAGTCTACGATATCTTTCTGAATGTCGAAAGTATTTCGCAATAGTGTATGAGCATTTTTATCATTTTAAATCAAGATGAATACCACCGTAGCAATTAATTTCGGTATTAATTGCCAGTGACCGAATATCATATTCGACGATTTAAACATAGCTGATTGCATTTTATTACATTTGAGTTATATTTTAAGTTCAAATCACATTCAAAGCTAACTCAACAAAGCTTTGTTCCAAATAAGTTTACAGTACTACTTGGTAATAATACCAAGTTAATATACTTAAATTTTAAATGGTAGGTCTAACTTAAGCTTAATTATTCAATTGGATTATTCATTAGTTTACATTTATAAATGTGGAACTTGATGAGAGTTTGTTATTCACTAGTATATCTTTTACTTAGAATAAAATGGGAATAATTACAAACTTTTACGAATGTGTGTGAGTCTCATACGAATGCATGTGATAACTTTAAATTGGAAACGGAAGGTTTAGTTATTTACAGTTATCGTTATTATATATTACACTTCTTATTTATAGTGATTATCATATTTATATCAACCTAGTTTGACCTAAATTCTTGTATTTTAATCAGATTATAGGAGAAAGATCAATTAAGTATAAATAAGTATTTAGTTGGAATTTTCGAAGATAGTAAACAGGGTTTGTAGTTTGACATTAGTTATTTGGGTATCTGAATTCAAGAGCATTCAAAAACATAATATGTAATATTAAAGGTGGTTTGTGGAGATTACGTTTTAGCAAATTGCATTTGTCACAGATTGATGTTGGTAGGCTACCATCAAAAGCCAGGAAGCACTGGACGGCTGTTCTAGTATGGGGATTTTATTGTAGTACCCACCCTAGACCCTCTCCCAGGAGCTTCGCGTTAGCAAACGCCTAACCCTTTGCACTACTGGGTCGGTATCCAATGCTAGGATTTCTATCGGCATCAGTTTGTGTTATAACGAGACTATAAATGACTCAGAATCATTTGAGAAGACTAAAGTAGTATTATTGATTATACAATCCGTTAGCGAATGGAAAGTCGTCTCTTTTAGTTGAATACATTCGGTGTCTCAGTATTATTCCTATTTTCACCGCGTATATTCTAGCACAAATGAATGCATCATACAAGTGAAGTGCTGATTGAAAAAAATAGTAGGTAAAGTTGTACTGTCCATTAATAGGCAGAAAATGGATTAAATTGAAAAAATGACTCACTTTCAAATAAACTGCTGTATCATTCATGAGTAGTATTTACAGGATTCATCACCGTTTCTACTAGTCTACTATTTATGTTATTATGATGGGAAGCTTTCTCGTCAAGTACTCATTTATTTGTTAAAACAGCTTAATAAAAAAAATCAGGCTAGAATTTTAGTTAGAAGAGATTACCTGAATTTTATCAAAAGTGTTAAAAGAACGTAGAAAATAATCACGACAAGCAGATATTTTTCAGTGATGTTGCATGAAGCTAGAAAATACTTTGCTGATATTTGCTATACTCAGCTACATCTAAAAATAAAACTACAAGAGTTCTGAATGTTGTGAGAATTCATGAAATAAAGTAAATCGGTAAACAGTATGGATTATCTCATGGCTGTAAAAATATAATCCTATAAAGGAATCAGCTTAAAGTATTTTAGCATACTGTAAAGATAAACGACATCATACTGTGTAAATGTAGATAAATTTTGATAACGTGAAGAATCGACAGAAATCTAACAGAACTGCCAATAATGCGATTGCAGAAGGGATATTTAGCACCAGAAATCCCCATCCAACTATCACTTCATTGTTTACGTTACATTACAATGTAGTATGCCTCTTCCTATGTTTCTATTGAGTTTATATTGTCGTTAGTGCAATGCTACAATGATTATTCATTATGTTTATTTGTATTCACATCTTTATTTTCCTAGATGAATGTCGTGATTATAATTAAAAATTTTATGCAGAATTTTATGTATAATATCTCGGAGAGAATTCTGAATAGTTTACTAACAACATATTCATACTAACCCTTATTTCGAGTTAACTGAAGTAATTAAGAATGTTGGGATGTAACTAGCGGCGGGATTCATGCCGAGCGTTTAAGACTTATCTTCTCTAAGTATCTGGATTTCAATGGTAGATTTCATAATTACACTCGAACCAGGCATCTTCCAAGTAATGGTAATAAAAAAGTTGAAGTAATCCAACCAGAGCACATATTTACCAATATCAGCTGATCATTGCAATCTATAATGTAAACAACGAGAAGATTCCATTTTATACATGAACAGCTAATTAGGCGCATTAGCTCAATGGCTAATTTGTTGGCGTTTGAATAGACAGTGTTAGGTTTCAGTTCAAGCGTGAATTGTAGATGCGTCCAGATTAGTCGAGCTTGGAGGAAATGCAAGTTATAAATTCCACTGTAATCCACATCATAAATTCGCTGAAATCCTGTCACTAAATGCTAACACAGTGATAAACTACACATGACGCAGATATGAACAGTTATAACTCATAATATCAACATTCGGAAGATTTAAACCCTTGGCAAAGTTTTGCTTCTCGTGAGAAAGTAAACATAAGTTTAGTCTAGTCAAATTTCCAATGTGTATAGCTTCACATACATTCACAAGGTGTAAGTGTTTTTAGCTAAATAAACGCTGTATGTGATGCATATGAGTTGTAACTAATACGATGCTGTCCGATAGATCACTTCAATCAGTTCGATTAATAGTATGCTCTAATAAATCATCGTATCATCATCTGACTCAAAACACGTTCGAGGATAATAACGCACACATATAATAGAAAGTCGGTAGCGTTGGATGTGACGCTAATCCAACAAGCAATCAAATCAGTGGGCTCAAACATCAAAAGTTTGTATTTTGTAGTGCCAAGGTTCAATCACATCTTGAGCACACATACTAACATATACGGTAAGTAAATTACTATGCTCAGGAGTAAATACGGTTTTCACAAGTACATAATTCAAGTAACGAAACTCTTTGTCAGTTAGTTTTCACTAAAATAATGCACCAGGTGTAAATATACAAAGTATTTGTTCAAAATATCAACTGTGAGTGATATATAATATTGTTCTATCCAGGAAGTTAGAAATAGAGATAATATAATAAATATTCTTAATTACTATGTGACAAAGTTAAATTAATGTTTTTGATAAATAAATCGTTTGATATAATTTGATAGACGCTGATAGTAAAAAAATTACCATGATAAATTCTCTTTTATAGACTACTCAGACCTGGGTTCACATGAGTTATTTCTACCTACTGACACCACCAATTAGAGAAGTGTCACTAATCTGCACAACAAATAAATTTAGTTAGACTGAAAATTATTAAATGGATCAATGCTCACTATACACTTTGAATGAATATGTTCTCTAGTTAAACAGCAGTACATTCTGTAATATTCTGAATACTAAAAATAAAAGTATAAACTTCTAAAATAAATTCTTGTCTTTTGGTAAACTTCATTACAGTTCTTCAATTTGGATTCATTACAATCTTTGTGGCTGCTTTTCCACTAGCTCCATTTTTTGCATTACTCAACAACTGGATTGAAATTCGTCTAGATGCTAAAAAATTAGTGTGTGAAACACGCAGACCATTGGCTGAACGTGGTCAAAATATAGGTGTATGGTTTGGAATATTAGAATTTCTTGTTAGATTAGCTGTGATTTCAAATGTAAGTAAAAATTTTCATTGTAAATATTTCTGATGTATGTTTAGTGTTCAATTGTTGATTTTCCTAGTGAGACAAAATTATGTACCGGAAGAATAAAATTTAAAATATTTTATATCTGTTCTTATTTTCGTATAGATCATTTTTATTGTTACTTTAGAATCTATGAAATTAAAATATTTTCTAACTTTTGTTTCATTGATCTGTAATGTCATGCGATTCGGTTTATAATAACCATAACGACTTCTCGTTCAATAACACATAAACTTCACCTGACCGATCATTACAATAACCTCTAAAAGATGACATGATAAACTTAAAATTTAATCATCTGACCCCGCTCTTTCTAACCCTAACCACAAAATGAATACACAGAAACCCATTTCGAGACTATTAGTCCTAATCTCAAACAGTCACACAAATACATTTATAATTTACCCGACTAGACAACATCATAAATAGCGAAATAACATCAATTAAAGTTAAAGAGCATAAGAGGTATACAATGAGCGTAGACCATTTAACTAATGAGTACACAATCAAAATGTACAAGTAGCCCTAAGAAACTCATGACTCTCATACATTTGACTATTATAACAGTAAAACCATTTCAAATATTGAATTACACTGGCGAGTAGAGATAATTTCCAATCTGTGGGATGTAGTAAGAATACGTTACTAGGCCAAACTAATAAAGTCAAACGTGCATACGTGCATCACTTATTTTGTTCATTGTATTTACTAACCATGAAACTATTATCATGAAACGTTTTTAACAAGAAGCAGTTGTAGGCTGGAACTACGGTCTAATGCTTTAGGTTTCAATGTCGTTATATTACTATTTGTTATGTTATCGATTTCTTAATAAAGTTCTGTGTACAGGCTCTGAATTTGAAATGAAAATAATATTTGTACCGCCAAGCTAAAAGGTTCCTTAACTCAATTAGACGTACAATACAGCAGTATTGCTAGAATTATTTTCATTATAGATAATATTCAATTTGTTGCTAGTTGGCTTTGATTAAAGTTTAAATAAAATTTGCGTATTTCAAACATATTACTATCATGATATGGAGAAATGATTTCAGCCCGAACTGTAAATGTTCAGAAAAAAAATCAGTTTTATGAATTTTAGTACGATTCAGGCTCTAGATATTCTATAGTTTCTGTTTTTAATGAATAAATCAAACTATAGTCTACAAAACTTTGTAGAAATTAATAGATTGTGATAAAATTGTCACGTAGTTCAGAAACATAAATAGCACCAATCAACCAATTGCGTATAAGAAATTTAGCTATTCTGATATATTTTAACTTTAAGAATTGGTTTAATCTATGAAAGTGATTAAATGTATCATTTTACAGTCCGTTAAATTAGCTGAAACCTGTCGATGATAAAACTATCTTCGTGATAAATAAATCTCCACGATAAATGCATGCAGACTATAAGTATATGTTTATTATTGACTGGGTGTATTAATAGTTGATTAAAGTTTGCAAACTTGAACCATTGAATCATGACTATCTGGCTCATAATGTTAATTGAAAATCCTGAGTCCTGTCTAGTATAGTATTGTATGTTCACTGCTTAACAATCCTAAACTAGGGTTAAAAGGCCATAAGCTGCCCTACTGCTTTCAACTGTTCTTCAGCTGATGTCACTCCATTGTTTAACAATCTTCGAATCAAACAAATATTGATAGGGTCTATAATTGAAATAACAATCTCAAAAAGAGTCAGTAATTTTTATTGCATTTATGATCATCGTAGTCGATGTTACCAGTAGGAACTTTAAATGAGTATCGTCTTGAGTGACAATACATGTATCGGAATTCATTTATTTAGTCGAAAAACAAGCCTAAGATAGTTAGTCACATGCTCTCTGGGCTTCAGTTTCTTCGTTATTAGTTTCTAGAACAGTTTTATAGAACTAAAATAAATGATCGCCAAAATTAAGTTGTGATGAAAGAAAAATCATTAATTGTATCGCATTTTTGTTTTCCTGTTTGGTGAATCATCCGGTTTTGACACTGTATAATGCTTCAGCTGCATTTCCTGCACCAGATATTGAGATAAATTATCCCCGAAAAAAATGGCATATTAATTTACATATCATTTATACCAGCCCTAAAACGTGGATTAATTTGACAGAATCTGATCGAAATTATGTAACAAATGAGACATATGGTAATGCAAGTAGGAGTATAATTGAAATGGATCGTTAGTTTACGATTAGAAAAATATTAAATCTACGTGTATTGGAATGTAACTTTATTTTGATGCCTATTTTCACTTGTCCCTATTTAGTATATGGTATAGAAAACTACTTACTTAATATTACTTTTTACTCATTAGGCATCTAGATAATTTCACATTACCATGATTGACAGACTTCATTTAGTTTTGAGGATAGCATATTAACCTTAATCACTGTTGAAATGAATACTAATTAGTTGAATTGTACGACCAATAAGTTTGACTTAAAAATAGACAGTTTAAAATCTTGTAATGAAAAATAGGATAATAATCTAGAAGTCTTTAATTTCTTTGAGTTTTGTCTACTTCTGAGGAATGAAATTTCAATAAATCTGTCTAAAATGTTTATTCATTCAAGTAGATTTTAATCATTTGCAGTTTGATACTCTTTTATTTCTTTTCATCAAACTGGTATTACAGGCGTTCATTATTGCATTCAGATCAAGTTTTCTACCTGAACTCATGTATAAACATGAAGTTAGGAGTGATTTGGTGGGATTTACTAATTTTACTCTCTCATGGGCTCCTCCAAATACCACTTCACAACCATGCAGGTTAGTAAACTTTGATGAATCCATAAATATTTATTTTGCTGTAGAATAACAAATGCGCAGATATTTAGTGCCCACATATTTTAACGTCTGGACCACAGTAAGCATAAAATTTGATATTTTCTGTGGTTCCTTTGTTGATCGAATTAGTTTCTAGTATGTCCGATCTACATGACTTGTAATTTGTACAAATTCAGTAACTAGAAGAACTCAATTAAAATAGTCTCCTTTGAATAATTCGAGCATAATCGGTAAATTATTTGCATTAGTACTTATTACACCTATGATATTTTAAGACCAATCACTTGCGATGCGAATTAGGCCCACATTATTCAATAGTCAATCATTATCACATGTAATCAGCTGATACAAAGCGTGGTGATTTAAATATATTTCTAAATAATGTTAGTAATATTTGTGTAGTCATAGTTTGTTTCTTTACTGTCAAAGATAATTTGCAATCTATTATTACTGAATAGCTTGAAATCTTATCTCACTTATCTGAGTAAAAGCATCAAAGTATTTCAAAACATGGCAGAATCATTTGGAAAACACTGAACAGTTCTAAATGAAATTTGAAGAAAACGTATTTGCAAGCTGAAAATTTTTCGTGTTAACGTTCACTTTATATATTTCACAGTTCATGTTACCATCTAGGTTTATTGTAATTAACTATAATCCATTTATGCTTAAATATCATCGCTTTCGTGGATTCAGGATAATTTATTGTGTTTACTGTACAACAATTAAGTTTCCAGTTAATAAAATCAAAAATGAATTAAATCGTAATAGTAAATAATTTATCAGTTGAATTATTATGAGGTTTACATTATAATCTACAAATACGGAGAAATTACAGAATTTACCGAATTGAAAAATTCTACAATCAGTATTATCAAAGTTAATATTCTATTTGCAGAAAATTATCGATTATCAAAGTTTCTTGCTAATGCGTCTCCATGATATAATCCTTAAACTTATTTGTATAATAAAAGTAATGATTATAAGCGGTAATTGAAATTAGCTACAAAGTTGCGACATTTTGTCGGAGTGGTTTACAGACGTTTAGACACATTTTGTCAAAATCAACAAAAACTGAATAAGATAACTTCAACTACTCATAGATTTATTAACTGGATTCCACTTTAGGCTGGCCAGTTTCAGTTTGTGATAAATCAACGGAAAGTTCCAAGTACATCCTAATTATAGATTCTACGTTTTTCTGTTAGTGACAACCTAAAACTGAAGAAATATATCATTAATGTTAAAAGTTTTAAACTAATTTTGCAATGTTCAGTAAAATTACAGTCATTGTTCGCATCAGCCTTTGATTGAGTTTTGTAATCCACATTTAGACAAACTTGTTTGTTACATGTGAATAAACGTTATTCCATATAACCTATAGTTTAAAATAATAATCACACCACAGATACATTACTGTTGCCAACTACCGGTAGTAAACTATCTCATTTGACAATCACTTCAGTGTTCCTTATAAATTATACGAATAAAGTATGCTTCAAAGTTTAAGGAGAATTATGACATCAGCCGCTTGGTAAAAAATAAATGTCACTCTACATAAGTGGCTGTTTTTTCTAAAATAAACATTTAACTATCAAGTAGTTAATATAATGATCCAATAATCTCAATTTCTACTGAATTACAACAGTAGTATGAAAGGATTTGCTAGATTTCTAATAAACACGAATGAATATTACTGTTAATTAAATTTCTGTCAGCAGCATTATTAAAGATAGTAAATCATGATCTCCACCATGTTTACTGATATAATCTGATCTGTAGAAAAGTACTCATCGACATTTACAAAACCATCACTCAATTAGATAAGATTGATTGAACAAACCGTCTAGAAATGCCAATTAATCATATTATTTATTAACATACTTTATAGATATAAAGCCTTTAGAGATAATAATGGAGAATATTCGATGTTCTTTTGGAGACTTTTGGCTTTTCGTCTAGCATTCGTTATTGTTTTTGAGGTAACTTAATAATGTATATACGTATGAATTGCTAGGATGTATTTTCTTGACGACAAATTAGCCTACTTTGTATTATAGTCAAACATGTAGATTTTAGTAAATTGCTTTTATGAAATGTTCTGTTTACTTGGTATGCATGTAGAAATAAGCAGGGACAACTCCAGTAATGTAGTATTAATTGCATTTGGTGCCTTTTGTAAGCTAATTTCCACTTGGAAATTTCCTGCTATAGTATCTATCATAGTATTTATAATATTTTACATAAAGTTCTTTATGAACTTTTAACTAAACAGATAATGAACTTATTCTAAATAAAACTTTAAGCTTTCCCCTAAAGGATTTATATGAAATTTGATCTAATAATCAACTGGTAGATTCACAAAATTTCGTCTCCAATCGTAGTAACACATCTGAGTACATAGTTTTAAACAATTTTGATAAATAAAATTAATAAAATACCTAAAGTTTTACACGACAGACTGGTTCGAGCTTCATTAGGAAAAAAAACCGAAAATCAAAAGTATCGAATATAAATGTAAATAAGAGGTAAAATGTTACTACGAATGTCTAATCTTATGAAGAACATGAGTATATTACATGAGTCGTTATAGGTGATTCAGTGTAAAGAACGTTATGGATAAAAGACAGTTTGCTTGGATGTGTAGTTTACTTGTTGCTAAAACATTTCTGCAAATACTTTGGAATTTTGTTAACACGTATAATTTATTCAAATGTTTTCCTTAAACATATCAATAATATTTTTTTAAAACACATTACCACACTTAAAAAAATGATATTTTCGAAGTAAACAACTTTTTTGATTACGTAGTAACATTAAAATAGAAGATAAATCAAACCTTCAGTTCTATTCGCTGCAGGTTATCGTTAATGAATAAAATTTTGAAAAATTTTTACTATTCATTGACTAATTAGTTCGTATAAGGAACATATTAATTGCTGTCTTATGCAGAATTTCGTGTTACAAAATTGTTTATGTATATAAAACATAACCTACACGTTCATCAAAGTAGATGTTTTGAACACCAGTGTCATATGAGAAACACCTTTTTTACTCAAGCAGTCATCATGACTTAATGTAACTAATATTCCGAAAGATAGTAAATTTTAAAGATGATAAATGTTTGGTTACACATATACTTAACACGGATTGTTTTTGATATTAACAAATAGTTGTTATTTGACTTCATTACTGACGACAGACTTTGTTTTGTAGCATGTGGCATTCGTTTTAGCAAATGCCCTAGACTTCTTCATCCCTGACGTACCAAGTAGTTTAAAAGAACGTATTCAAAGAGAAAGATTTCTGGCTAAACAAGCGCTTTTGGATATTAGTTTGGTAAATCTAACTTAAATTTGTTTTATCTTTCTACTTATTAAATTATCATCAGTACTGCAATAATGGTCTACATTATGTGTTTCCTGTGGCTTTATTAGAAATTTTTGATTCGGCAGTTTATTCGAAATTTAGCTGAAGTTACAGGAATATCTCCTTAAATATAATTTAGCCAAATAACATTCGCTTGATAGGTTTTCAGTGTAAACTGGGTAAACAAGTATTTCCCTTTGTGATGATGTTTCTTCCTAACACAATTTACCATAACCAGGTTAGTTAACAAGTCTAACTGTTCATATATCATCATTCGAATAGTTTCATCCAGTTTTTCAAAAGAAAACTCGGGGTTTTCTCAGGATTTTTCTGAACTGATATTGGTACAATATTGAATATCTGGTGACGCAGTAATTAAAATTGTTTTTTTGTGATTTCTACGTGAATAATAACAACCAGTATCTGTAGATATTTGTCACTAACAAAAATTTTAGTATAAGAGAAATGTGTTTGAACATAACATGTAATCACAATTTTATTCAGCGTTACAGTCTATTTGTGTTTACAAGTGATCTTTACCTAAGCTTTAAGACTGTTCCCTTTAACAATAGCACTAATAAATGTGTCACTTTGGATAAATTCAGTCACTATCAGCAAAGTATGCTCATTCATCATATTTGCTGCAATCAGTAAGAGTGTAAATTGATTCCTGTAAGCAAATATCACTTTGTATTTACAAAGTTTGCACTTCATAGATCTGCTAAGCTCTGCGCAATGAAATACTCAAGTCCAGTCAAAAGGTTTCATGATGGCTGTCATGAATGTTGTTTGTCCACCTTTAATCCATTAAAAATTCGATTGGTCTTATAAGCACTAGGAGTTTGTAAATTCAATAGATATCAGTTTTAGCCTGCTTATTTAAAGCGTTCTAGAAAATAAACTAAATACATTTTAAAGTTCATGAATAATTATTGAAATATTAACTTGAGTTTAGTTCGTGGTTCACTAGCCAGTTTATTATGTTCAATGAAGTCTTAGCATAACTTTATCAAGCCATCTATAAACCTAGACTTTTGTTTGTTTATCTGATTCACCATATAACTAATTACATATCGTTGGTGCGTTCTGTTTATATATTACTTACATATACTTTTCTGTGTTTCTAAATTACATTTATTAGACATCAAGTAAGTGAACCTTCATTACTTTTCAAAAAAGTTATTGAGGAAAATTAAAAGAAATTTAATGAAATTTTGTAGAACACATGCACTCCGTTGTCAACCTTCAATAAATAAATTACTTAAATGGGTTTCAGTTTTTTGTTAAATAATAATGTAGACAATTATTTTGAAAAAATAATTTGATTTGGTTATGTCTCTGATAACCTAGGAATTGTGGCTATGATTGATTATACTACCAAAGCGTTATTAAAAGAAGATGCACAAACGTAGACGTACAATTCAGCAAAAATAAAACGACATTCGACTCAGAATATAATCAATTCACTTTATTTTGTTAGATTTCATCACCTACAATACAGTAGTAATCTTTAGTAAATAATCCCATCATAATAATTAATTATGCGTAATGGTAATTGAATACAGAACTCCGTAGTGATATGAGATATCTTTATATATATATACATATATATATATATACATATATACATATATATTGAAATGTATACTTAGGGTCATTTAAAAGATAGATATTTGAAAAGTTGAAATACGATGAGTATGACTATCTGAATTTCGGAAGACGATAATATAGAGCGTTTAATAGTTATGGAAAATTCAAAAAGTTGGTAGAAGTTTTGAAGAATTGGATCAATGAAAATCATGGACAACTGAAAGGAAGATTATGAGAAGGTAGTAAATACTAAGCCTGATTTAATACAAACAAATATAACACTAATGTGAGTAGTAATATTAACAACAAAAATAATAACTGGTGAAGATTTAATCACAATAATAATAAATGGAAACACAGAATTAGCCATATTTACCATGAAAACGGTAGATTGACAACTCTCTCTCGGAACTGATATTTGGTTTTGAATTATCATATGCAACTTCTTCATTGAATCATAATAAAGTTACGTCTACTTGCTGTTGTTATGTTACAGGATAGAGAAATTTTTTCATTATGTTAACTTTTAATTTTACCTTACTATTTAGGGGCCATACTTTCAACATTCTTCAAACCTTCAATACACTTAACACCAATGAGACTTAATTTCATTATAATTCAAATGAAGTAGCTGACATCAGAAACCCCTAACCCAAATACGTGTTCAAAAAGCGACAGCTGCGAATCCATCACCGTTTTCATAAATGTGATTAAATATGCACCATCACTTACTATTCTTAGTAGTAGTAATAAATCTTTACTAGTTAACAGTATTAATACTACTTTCCTCGGTATTATCATTAAATTCTCTAAAGCACTCTCTACGTATTGTTGCTTCATCGGACATATAATTGTACCACTCACTATAAAATTTCCCAGTGTACTCCCGATATCTTAGTGATTCATTCACTATTTACAGACAACAGACTAATAATTCTGTAATTCTCAATCAGTCTAATGTAGTTCATCCGACTATTAAGTTCACAATTGCAGAAGAAAATAAAGGCGAAATAGTATTTTTTTTCTTACAAATAGAATAGATGCATCACCAGTAAGGAACATGAACAAGGCAAAAACTTAGGACAGTACACAAATTCTTTTAAACTTTCTCTTCTGTATTATAAAAGATATCTATTTAAAAGCATCCATTATCTAATAATAAGCACGAGCACTTTTGAAACAGTTGATGATAGACGAAACCTTTTCATAAGACTCTTAGAATAAATACATACCTCAATAAGATTATTTACAATGATACACCTAAGAAAGTAAATAGAGAGCAGATTCACACAGTAGATAAAAAATCCCACCCAGCAAAATATTTATGCTTAGATTACACAGTGCTATCCAAAGAACATACAACAAAAGATAACCGCAATTATGCCTTCTACCCAATTCTTGGTGACACCATGATTAAAAAGATAAATTGATTAGGTTTGTCCCCTGCATTCCGCGTATAATAAACACTATCATTATTATTAATCGCGTAAACACGTAATGAATCTGAATATCACACACTCCAATCCTATATTTCTCACATAATTCGCTTCATTTTCATATATTGCTCAATTTTCCGGACATTTGATCTGGTTATAATACTTTCTATGATTATTATTATTACTAATCTTGCGCGAATGTGACGAGTCTGATTGTCACTTACCTCATAATTATTTTATCGATATCATTTTATATGTTTCTAGGGGTTTAACATTTGATAGGATTGTCGTTTTGTTACCCAATGTCACTTCTATACATCCTGATTAATAATCTTATTACTATAATTGTCCTTAAGACTTACGCATGATGTATATTACATGATCACTGTTTCTATATTAATTACTGTAATGTGTTAGCGACCTCAAATTAATACTCAGGGATTTTTAGAAAATAAATTTGCCACAAATTTGGCTATTTATTTGTATCCGTTGATTTTAAACTTATCATTGTCAAAGCTAAAGCTAATGTATCGAGAAAAATATTCTTCGTTTAAACATCTTTGTATTTATTATTGTTTTAACTATCCGAAAGTACCAATGATTCAATTCTTCAAAACTCCTACCAAATATTCAAATTTTCCATGGCTATTAAACACTCTATATTATCGCCTTCTAAAGTCCAGATAGTCATACTCATCGTAATACAACTTTTCAAATATCTACCATCTAAATGACCTTAAGCACACATCTCAATATATATATATATAATAAAAATATCTCATATCACTTCGGAGTTCTGTATTCAATTACCAATACCCATAATTACTTATTATGATGGCATTATTTACTAAAGATTACTTCTGTAATGTAGGTGATGAAACCCAACAAAATAAAGTGAATTTATTTTAGTTTGAGACCAATATTTTGTTAGTTTTATTATAATTTACAAAACGAACTAATTGCATGATGTTTTATTATTCACATACTTTAAAACAAAATCTTCTGAATTGTGATTATTAAGGTGCTGGATTATATTCATTTACATATTGACATTGTTTTTTTTAAAATTGTTTTTATTACGTACAATAATCGAAAGTTTACAGAAATGGTCATTTTATTATTTGGTTTACAGTGCCGAATTACATTCCGTATCTTGACATTAATTATTTGTTAATATAACTATACTTTCAAGTTTGTTGTGTTATATTTTAGGAGTCAAGACAACCGGAAGTAACGAAAGATGATTGTGAAGAATAATGAAATGAATAAGCTTTCAAGGCACTTATCCAAAAAATTCTATTATTTTAAACATATCTTCAATATTTGCCATCAATGTTTCGGTTTAGCGAACTTTCTTAATTCTAAAATATCTTTAGAAAAATATACGCTTCATCTCATACAGACTCTACAATATTAGAATGTAGTTAAATAATATAATCAAGAACAATATTTCCAGTACTAATGTTTATACTTATTTTTCATTAAATATGCGAAATTTATGGATTGTAAATTTGTGTATATTAAATGTTTTTTGGATGTTAGTTTATCATTTTTACATTTAACTGTGCTACTGTATTCTCTTTGATAGGAGCGTGCTAATCAACTGGTTTATCATGGACAGAATAATTATGTATTATCAAAAAATAAAAAACCTAACACTATATTAACCTTTGTTACACGGTATATTGATTTTTCAATAGATTGAATAATTTTATTACTGTATTTCTAAGAAGCATTAAATTCTACAACAAAACAACTAAATAATCAAGTTTCATTTGTATCCATCGTATTTAGAAAATATTAAGCATAAACAAAAGGTACTTTTCAACTTTATACACTTAATTGTTTTTAAAAGCTCTTCATTATTCAACAATAAAATTGAATCCTTTTGGGTGGTAATACAATAATCATACAATAATGGGTATCATAATTCAGTTGAATAACTTAACCGTGTACGAAGATTGAAATCATAAGTAGCTGGTATACATCACGCTTGGTAATTTTTACTAGTTCAACTTCTACAGTAATAGCTTATTTTTAAGTAGCATATTATTCAGTAATTCTTGAAGTTAATTATTAAATGCATAAAATGTTAGTCGAAAAGCTTCTATAAGCTACATTAATACACATGTAAATGCAAATGAATTAAGATTTTTCCAAACGTATTCATGTTGACAAGTTAATACCGATTAATGAAAAAAATTTATGGATATTTAACTATTTAGTTCTATTTTGTTTATCTGCAGATTGGATGCTCTGATAGTATTTAAGCATATGATCTGTATAAAAATAATAGAATGAAACAAGCCATACATCATGGAAAGAATGTACCCGCGGACATTTATAATACAGCTTAAAACTTAACAAAAGTGCGAATTGATTGAATTCATTTATTTTATTTGACTGAGATACTAAACTGAAAACCACAAGTCGTTAAATTTTTCAACTATTCACAAGATCATTAAATGTGATATTACGTTTCTAATTTTTAACGGCATCCAACTAATCATTGTCAATTAATAAATCAGCAAAATAATCAAAGTCAAACACTAAGAAAAATAATTATATTATAAAATGTAATCTTATTAAATTGACTTGTAGCTTTTTTTTTTCGCAAAATCTTGTAATACAGATGGTATCAAATACAATATCGCCAAGATGGAGGGAAGTGTATGCATTTTAGAAAAATAATGTAATTACAAGGCGTTTCGTTTATTTTTCAGCATCTCGATGAATGATTTTCGTGCTATTTGAGCCAATTTACTGGATTCTTCATTGCCGCATTGTTTAACTAAATTTGACAGAGGGCCATTACCGCTTATTTTAATTCCACCAGCATTTGGTAAGCAATTTGCATCGATGGTGTGATCTGTTTTGTCAGCTTCAGCAAGATCAGGATTAAGAAGTACATGAGGATGGCCACATTCTACAACTTCTCCATTCTCCATAACCACCACCATTTCATTACCTATCACATTATGCAGTCTGTGTGCAACGGTTAAAACTGTAAAATCCTTAAAAATACTTCTGAGAGTTCTCTGAATGATAACGTCAGTACTGAAATCAACAAAATACGAGAAAAGAATAACAGCATTACTTATGCACGAGAAATCCAAAATTAACAATATAACCTTAAATTAGTCAGAAATTACCTTGGATCAACATTGGATGTTGCTTCATCTACCACCAATATGTGGCTTCCACTCAAAATTGCTCGACTTAGTGCTAGTAATTGTCTCTGACCAGTACTAAAGTTAGAACCGCCTTCACTGATTAACGAATTTAAACCGCCCCCGAGTTTTTTAACTGTCTTGTCTAACTGCACCTACAGACAGTAAAATATAATTATATTCATTTAGCAACTCGGCAGAAACTAACTTCATTGAAACTTTAGAACACGTTGTTAAACAATTTAACTATCTTAGTTGGGTAATGTGAAGATTTTTAAATTTAATAATACAGGTCAGCTTCACATATCAAAATTATTCATCATAATACCACAGCACAGTCTTTTCACGAAAAAAAAGATATTTACAATTAGTCTATATAAATGTTTTAGAGCATTTATTTTGATGTTTTCTTTTCAGCCTGATAAAATCATACTGATTTGATAACAAGCTTTTGTAGGTTGTAACTTTATCCTAAAAATATGAAGATACTAAACAGTAACGTTTTCTCAGCTAAAGATAGTACCAAAATGCATAATATAAAAACAGTGTAATTAATTAATTAAAAAAATTAATTTTGCTAACTGAAGTTTTCCCAGTCTATGACTTAGAGCTTAGTATGTTCGCATTAGTTTAATTCTTTCACACCACATCAACACAAGAAAAAATACCAAAGTACTGAAATTAGTAATAGCGTCAGTGGTCAAAAGAATTACTTGTCGCAAAGAATTTAACTCAAGAGCATCTAACTTTTTGAAATAAATGAGAAATCTTTCCGCAAAATTTGTTGTTCTAGCTTAAGTCAACTTCCAGCGCAAACATAGAATAGAGATGTGATTAATTTGCTTTTAAAGTTAGTCCTTTGTGTACTCTGACCAGACTATGGAAGTTGCCATTTGATAACTTGACAAGTAGAGGGTATATTTTTGTTAGCTCTTCATACTCCACAGTCTAGAACATGTTTCAAAGGCACAGCTACTTTAGTGTCAAGAGATTTCATAGTCTTAGCTACCAAAACTTTACTCTAAACCAACATATGGTTTACAGTGAAGTTTTAGAGCACTTTGGATAGCATTGTGCGAAATAAAATCCTCAGCGTTAGTTGACGCCTGTGGAGGGAATCAACGATAGGTAAAGCTTAAAAACTCTGCTTCTATTTCCCAATCTATGAATTTTAGTGAACACGTATTAACATGTTATCTGAACTACCGACAAAAGAGATAATAATACTGAAAATGTATTCAGTTAATAAAACTTTATGCACACTTAACGTAAAAGCCACGATTATTGAGCTTCATGAATATACCAATTTTCAGAATTTAATCCCTAGAACAAACAATCAAATCTCATCAAATGATGAATTTGAAATTTTTAAGGCCGCTGTGGGAACTTACCACTAATAAAGACTTGACTACTAGAATCGTTTTCTAAGAAAAGCCACCAAAGTTACCAAAAGAACTACATTTGCACCGGTACATGGCACTACTAAATATATATAGAACCACTTGAAGCAAACCACCTATTTTTTAAGACGAATGAAATCTATTAGTGTATTAAAGTTATAAGGATATCGGTGTGCATATATAGATTATAGTGCTCACAAATAAAAATAAACTAAAATGAACATTTATATTCTTTCAGACAAATTCAGCTTTAACTTTGTAAGATATATAGGCTAGTTAAATAACTTACAGGAAAAAATTCATGAGGGTAAATTTATTTTAAAAGGACTTACACTTTCCAAAGCCTTCCAGATTTCCTCATCGGTTTTCTCGTCTAAAGGATCCATATTCATTCGAACCGTCCCCGTGAACAGTGTTGGGTCCTAATTTGTTAAAATATTTATTAGATAATCCTCTGTAAACATGTTTGTTCACTGGTCAACTGGGAATAATGTTATAATGCCACATACGCTTCCAATGTATCTTAATAAGATGAAGTAAATAATCACATTCACTGTAATCAAAGTTACTAATTTGCTATTATAAACTCAGAGGTGCATGTATTAGATTTCGGACTACCTCCATCCCTCCAAAATAAGTGAAAAAAGACACACTGAACAGTTACTGGCAAGATTTCTCATATCTTTTACGATGAGTAGACTTGTACATATATTGAACAATCATAGCTTAAGTAGATTAATGCCTAATTAGCTAATGAAATAAAGCTATTCAAGGAACCTTAAAAGTTTAAACAAATTTAGTATAGATAAATGAGATTAAAAAATCTTCATGTAAGTGGAAAGACCATAATCCACAATAATTATTTAAATTAAACACTATCTGACTAAGTTCTAGACAGTAGAAATGCTTATTTGAGTACTTACGTAAATTACTAATTTTGTAATACTAACATACAAGACTACGAAATCTAATTTATGGAACAAATCCTGTCGAATGTGATTAACTCTGTATACAGGAATCCTCTTACGGAATGTTGGTTGTTTCCGAAGAATATCTAAATACACAGAAGTGTAATACATCTGTTTAACATAAAAATCTACAGATGAAATCAAAAATGACAATACATTATATATTCAATAACAATCAGACTGATATTTAAATTGATAAGACACAAAAAAGGGTTCTACTGTCTATAAAAGTGGAAGAGCAAACAAAAAACGTTTCTCCAGTACTAAATAATGTATACATCCAATAATATTTTCTTACTTGAGAAATTATTGCTATTCTTTTTCGCAAGTAGTCTAACCGTAAGTATTTGATATTCACATCATCAATTAATATACATCCTCTCTCACCTTCAACAAGCCGAAATAAAGCAGAAATTAGGGTGCTTTTACCGGCACCGGTTCGTCCCACTATACCCACCTAATAAAAGAGATTCGTAAATTGAAAATATGTTTTACAAATTCAGTCTTTTGCAAACCTGCTTCGATAAGATATTTGTTTTCTGAATTTCAGGTATTATTTCATTTTTTTGATATCTAATGGAGTAGGAAATTAACTTATACTATTTGGCATGCATTCTGTCCATTAGTGTGAGAATTTTAAGTGTAAGGTGTTGGTTAAAATGATTAGCATAAACATAAATTAAGAAAGATCAACTTTGTAAAAAGTGCCAGTGAAAAATATGAACAACCCTGTCTTTTAAACTACATTCATTTTTGCAATGAATGTTAATGTTGATGATCAATTAATCATTTTTGTAATTTATTCTACCCACAGCTTTAAAAAAATTTAGAAGAGTGAAGGCTGTTTGTTTACTAAACAGTTTGAGTATCTACATGGCGTTCAGTGTAGATATGCTGTTTGGAAGTAATACTGTTTAGTGTTTTCATCACTTTAAATTATAAACTTAATAGGAAATGTCTGCGCCGAAACTATAACTGTTCAACGCTGGCAAGTTAGAACACGTATACTACAGGAATCAGTCATCAATCTGTCCCTTACTTTGGTAACCTATTACTAATTTAATTACACTAACGTTATCACTTTTCAAATCTAATTTATTTTTCGCCATTATATCATCTTTAATTGTTTAAAAATTCTCATGTTTATCAAAAACAAAGACGTTTGAACGAAGAATATTCTTTTCGATAAATGCTCATCAGGTTCTACATTTATTAGTTCAAAATTATTAGTCACATGAATAGCCAGTTCTGAGGCAAGTAAAACATTGTTTAGATATCAAGGAGAATTGGTTAATTGGAAGTTTTTCTCATCGTGTAACTTGTGAAACGTAAAAAACAATTGAGATAAACAAGATTATTAGTCAAATATATATAGGTATTTCTGTATATGGGTGACATATGAGATGGGGTGGTGATTTGACCTTTGTCTACAAATACTTGATCTAATCGTATTTTGTTACCACCCTATCTCCTATGTCACCCATATACAGAGATACCTATATATATTTGACTAATAATCTTGTTTATCTCAATTGTCTTTTACGTTTCACAAGTTACACGATGATGAGTATTTCAACATTAAAATTCGTATTTCATAAATAACTCGATGAGAAAAACTTCCAATTAACCAATTCTCCTTGATATCTAAACAATGTTTTACTTGCCTCAGAACTGGCTATTCATGTGACTAATAATTTTGAACTAATAAATGTAGAACCTGATGAGCATTTATCGAAAAGAATATTCTTCGTTCAAACGTCTTTGTTCTTGATATCATCTTTAATTTTTAAACTTATCTAAGTGACTGAGATTAATTCTTATCCCTAACACATACACTTAAGTTTTTTTCACCAGCTTTTCACGTAATAAAGTGGTCACTTTCTACTACGCTATTGTATATTATATTATATTCAAACGTTCGAGATTCTTCAAACATTCATTATATTGATGGATCCACGTTTTCAACTAGCTTTGTCTTTGATTAAGAATGTTAAACTTAGTTGTTTGAATTCGCCACAGGTTGATCTTAATGAAGTGCCACTTGTTATGTCGAACCACTATAGATGAGTGAAAAACTTCCAGAACTGTGTTTTACAGAACTAATCCAATCATTCTGGTCGTGAGTAGTGTTAACATTGCATTTCTATTGTTGTTACGTTCCTCTTACCCTATCCTCTCGTTTAGCATATTTACTGTTATTATATTGTCTCTTATTATGGACTACAGTTAATCAGTTGTGTACAAGTTGTGCCTATTCACTACCACTATTTCCTTAGTTCTGTATTAATGTTAGTTTCTTAATTGGTTCACTGTGTGGTCTGATTTTGTGTACATATAAAGGCATGATTGAAATACAATTCAATCCTATCTGATCCGATTCTGTCTGTTAGGTTTGTCAATTGTTGTTTTCTCTATTCCGACTTGGGGGACTGATAGTCGCAGGGCAGACGTGTCTGTACAGTGATTAGCAATCATCAAGGACATTTGTATTTTAAAATACATAACATTTGTCGAGGAGGCTTAAAGTTAATACAACCTACGCAGTCACTGGTCATAAGTCGTAAAACATAACACCACTGAAAACCAAAAAACACTGTACAGCTATTTCATCTTAGTGCAAGGCTCCTTCGAAGTGTGAAACCCACTACTCTACATGAAAATCGGACTTAGGACCTTGACGTCTTGTACCAAACACTCAATCTTCAGTACTACTGGGTTGGTTTTCTGCGGTGAATTTCCACTTCGCACTATTTGTGATAAAATTTACTTAAATTATTTTGAAATATTAAAGGTTGCATGTAGCCGGCAGAAACCCAATGAAGTAAAATTAATTGCCCCTATTCTGCTCCCTTGTTGTCAATGATCGTTTCAAATACACTTCAAGTTCAATTTGCTTTGTAAAAAATATGCTTTAATTACATTGGCATTGCACTACTGAAGACACTTTTATAATATTAAGATATGTCGATACTATATACCTTGCATCCTGGTTTTATGTCTAGATTTATGTCTTTTAGTGCCCATGTATCCGATGAGGCATAACGCAGTCCAAAGTTTTGAAACTTAATATGGCCGTGTGATGGCCAATCATGATCTAATCGTAGTGTATCTAGCTCTTCAGATATTTCTGGTTCCAGTTCCACATATTCAATAGCACGTTCTACGGACACCATCTGTAAATTATAAAATGAAAATGACATCACCAAATAGTTTGAAATAAATGAATACATTTCAGCATACAGTCTTGTGAAGAGAAAAAATGTTCCAAAACTATTTAAATAAAACTTAGATAAATACGAATTTAACACGTTTAACTTACTCAGCAAGTTTTAATTTTCTACAGATATAAAAATTACTATGAAATTTAGAGTTGATAAGAGTTTAGTAAGTCGTCTGGATAGCTTATGTTATTGGGTAATACAGCCTTCACATTTAAAGACCTTTCAGTAAAAATGTTTGCCGCCACCTTGATATGGGCGACGGGCTTGCCAATAGTGGTAAAGCAGTCAGAATATACTGACTGAAACATTCGTTCCTTGAAATTCTGACATACGATATAGGTCAGTTGAAGAGCGGTAAGATGACAGGTAGAAAAACTGATGTCTGAGAACGAAGTTCCAGTGAAGATTATACAAAGGTGTCACTGTAGTAGTGTATTTCCCTTAAACAATCAGTTTAACTGATATGCTGCATTACCACAGATAAAGTGTAGAGTAAGAAAATGTCGTCAACCACAAATGAATGAAAAATAGGCTGGTTCCAGATCTGATTGTAGTTGTATCTACCAAATATTTGGCATTTGTCAGGTTTTATTACAAAGACATAGTTTTCGGCTTCGAACAATAGTGGTCTGCCTTGACTTGAATGGAGCATTTGCTCTGAAGACGGAATGGTGTAATGGCAGTGTCTGTCATTAAAAGGATTATCTCAAGCATACATTAACTTTACTAAGGACTTTTACTTAAGCACTATAAGTCGAGTCAGAACGTATAGTGAACTGTTATCTGAACTTGTAACCTCAAATGGTGTCTGTCAAGTCTCTTCACAGTTAGTAGTTCTGTTTAATTTCACAATAGACATACTTCTGAAAATAACGATGTCATTGTCAAAGATTTTATGAATTGATACACTACAAGGAGGTTCATTACTTGACTGAGAATGTGCATATAACATAGTATTGTATGATGAAGACTCCGGTAAAATGCAGTCTTTTGATAGAATCGATCAACAGTGCAAACATGATCGGGATGCCTTTCACCACTTCTAAATGTAAACTATTGCTTCAGGATTGATCTGTGCCAACACCTGAATTTAAAATAGAGAGTGAAGTAGTTGAGCACATTGATCACTTCACTTACACTGGAAATCTAATTAACCGTGATAGGTTGGTGTCTGGCGAAATATTGGCCCGGATTCATAAAGTTAGTCTGAATCTTGTCAAACTTATATCACTTATATCTTGAGTCAGATATCCGTCTATCAACGAAAGGGGGTAGAGTATCTCGCTCAGCAGTTTGTTATATCTTACTGTATGGATGTGAAACATGGTCATTAAGTGTAGATGACATTCGTAGGTAGTTGATCGTCGATGGCTTCTCAACATCACCCACGTTTGCTGTGATCACTGGGTAAATAATAATGGAGTTAGACGGTTAGTATTGGAGAGAAAAGGTAATTTAGTTGACAAGGTTGTGAATCTTCATCGACTGAGGTGGTTAGGACATTAGTTATGCATTCATAACCATCGTCTACCGCGACGCACGATGTTGATTCACGTTGTAGAAGGAGTGGAAGCCAAATTAAAATATAGCATCAGTCCATGAAGTTACTTTCTGCTGGTCTGCGTTGTGTTGGTAGATTATGACTATTGGAACAATGTCCTCTCAAATACAGAAACCAGTAGTTGTTGGGTCTAGATGACATGGTTCAGAATTAGTAACAGTAGTACAAGTGTGTCCACTCCTTCTCCTCCCTTAAATCATGGGCTTAAAACTACTCTACACCTTTCTTTTCATAAACTGTTTCTATCTCCCTGCATTATATTCTATGTCTACTCTGTTTTTTTGTTATTATCATTGAAGTAACTGTTAGTTCTATTAATTTGAGGTTATTCTTGTTTTGCTACTGAGAAATGACAAATTGGACTAATGCACACATATCATGTTCCATGTTGTACTTACACGCATTCACATGCACAATATATCTATATGAGCTTTAAAGCATGTATTACTTGTTGAAATACATAACAGGTCCATATAATTTGCTTGTAGAATGTATTAGGGTCAACAAACGAAATGACAATTACAGACTCCGTGAATCTATGAATAAAAAGTTGACATTAATAAATTGCTCATTTTAAGCTCACAGTGCTTTGAAGAAATTGCGAAACTTGAAAGTTACTGACCTACATCCACTCTACTTTGTTTACTTATTTTATGAATAGGTCTGGGAGCAAGCTTGTGTTGTTTTCAATATAAAGCGTAATTCGAGCAAATAAGAAATTAACAGAAGTGGTCAGTACTGTAATCTGTACAATACTATTTCAAAATTGTAAAATTAAATGACTTACAAGATTTTCTACTTCAGCACTTTGTCGTACACTCCATTGGAACAGTCCAATCAAACTATTTGAATAAGTGAACATCAAACCTACATCAGCTCCTGGTATTTCTGTGATTCGAGAAACAAATTAAAATAGTAATACTGGATCCATACTGAATGTTTTTAAATTGAAAACTTAATTTATACATTTAAATGCTTAACCAAGTTTAATACCAATAGTCTGTTACAATCAGTACATTGCTACATGTTAAACTTGACCATTTTTGCTATTTACCGTATTGCTACTATAAAAATCCAGCCAAGTAAATATAGTATGAAATTAAATGTTACTATTATTTTTGGTGTTTGCTAGTATCAAAATATTTATAGTACCAATACATTGCTGAATATTATAAACAGAATTATATTTTAATTCAGAATAGGCTTGTATCTTCCCGTTGATTTGTAATGGACTGAAACTGGTCAGCCTCTGTTGCCATATGTGCATCCTCAGCGGATTGCCTCTATATAGCGGTATTACACAAGTTATATTTAAGTTGGATTGTGACTGGATTCCACTTGCCAGTCACAATCCAACTTAAATATAACTTGTGTAATACCGCTATATAGAGGCAATCCGCTCAGGATGCACATATGGCAACAGAGGCTGACCAGTTTCAGTCCATTACAAATCAACGGGAAGATACAAGCCTATTCTGAATTAGATATGTACCCGTTGCAAAAGTGTGACTGTCTGGACACAGTAGCCTAGTGGTGAACGCGGTGGCGTTTGACACGAAGCGGACTGAGTTCGAATCCCAGTGTGAACATCAACATTGGGATGCAGGTACATCCAGCCGACGAGTCCCAAATAGGACGAAACGCGCGTCCTGGATTCCACTTGCCAGTCACAATCCAACTTAAATAGAATTATATTTTGCTACGTAAAGCATTATAAGCTTATGTAAATTTCACACGATCTCGAGACCCAGTGAATTTCAAAATCACAACAGTACATCTTTTATACATATAAAATCTATAGATCAACATTTAATTAAAATATCATCAAGTTGAATTGAAACATTTAATTAGATAACTAAAATACTTGCACCTAGACATTAAAAATATTTAAAAACAAACAATTTAAGAGAAATGACTATTTTCAGTCAACTGTTACTCATGATAATGAATGTTAACAGATTGTAGAAAAATAAAATGATCATAACAAGTTTGATGATATCTCTCCAATATCGTATTTAAACAATGATTATCTACTGATACAATTACATAGAGCAACATGATGTGCATAATTTTGTTAAAAATCTGTCGAAATATCATAAATTTACAATAGAAAACAAAAAAGCTTAAAATGATTGATTTAATTCAATTAAATATTTTATTCAAATTAAGAAAACGTAAATGACGACAATTTAAATCTGTGTGTATATACACAATTCTTACCTGAGTATATTCCTAATATTAAACAGATAACTGAAATAAAGGCAATAAATGTTACACACAAAATATCCAAACGTATGGCTAACCAAATTTTTGCAGCTAAATTAATGTAGAAGACATTTGTATAATCGTTTGTCACTTCATAAAATTTGTTTAGATATAATGATTCATTTCCAGAGGCTCGAATACACGGTAAACCTTGTAATGTAATATTTACCCATGAAAGTACTGGACTGCGCGCTGAACAAAATGTAATGAATGCATATTTTACACAAACATAGTTACAGATTCATGGTTTTATATTTATAATAAGAATTAGTTAAAACTTAACAGGACTCATTTTTCATCAAATTTTAGAAAGAAATGAGCCTACTGATATAAAAACTACTTTGCATACCACTTTGTATACAGTAAAAAATTAATAATACGACAACGTTGTCGCAGATGCATCTGTGAAAATATTATCCCTTAAACGAAGAGGGCTTAATAATGAAGGTACTTCCAACCTCTTTTCTTCAGAAAAGCTACTATAAAACAATAATGGTAGCTAATATTTATATTATAAATTTCTTATCTTAACAGGTTAGCTATATATATATATATATATATATATATATATATATATATATATATATATATATAAATTGCAGGATGCCAGCAACAGTGAAAATAAGAGGGTTAAAAAAGTTGAATCTAAACAAAAATGAATTGCATACAGTATTAAGCATGCATCGCAAATGAGTCTATTAATCATTTATTTGTGATAGCTTCTGTAGGATTTTGTATATCATGTTTGCATTGAAAGACACAAAATATTAAGTATAGACAGATTAAGCATTTAAGATACTTTGTACGACTAAACAATGTCAATGAGGCTAGTACTAGCGTTATAAAAGTAATCCTCATGTTAATATCATGTATATCCGTCTCCACATTCAATAAATAGGTGAGGTTGATGTAACCATATTAAAACACTTCACCTTAAACTGTTCTCAATGAATGTAATTTGGATTTCTGAAAGCACTCTTCACGATATGCAACAATAATAGCTCACTTATGAGTAACTTCTCGAAGTAATTCCCGGAGTTCTAGTGAGATGTGACTAGTGGAGTTCGACAGTGTTGGGATTGAGGCAGTTACCCACCTGATATCAAAGATGAGGTCGCAAAAATGTGCCATGAATTGAGTGAATTTGAAATATCAACAGTTGGGAGCCGACTCTGTGGTCTAATGGTAAAGCGTTCGCCGTAGAGCCATAGGGTCCTAGGTTCGATCTTACTTACTTACTTACGCCTGTTACCTCTCTCGGAGGATCATAGGCCACTCACCAGTATTCTCCATTCAACTCTGTCCTGAGCAATCCTTCCCAGCTGTCTCCAGTTACTGTTCATCCTTTTTATGTCTGCTTCCAGTTCTCGACGCAGGGTGTTCTTCGGCCTTCCTCTTTCCCGTTTTTCAACAGGATTCCAAGTTAGTGCTTGTCTCGTGATGCAGTCTGATGATTTCCGCAGTGTATGTCCTATCCACTTCCAACGTCGTTTCCTGATTTCCTCTTCAGCTGGAAGCTGATTTGTTCTTTCCCAAAGTAGGCTGTTGCTGATGGTTTCCGGCTAACAGACATTCAATATTCTACGTAGACAGTTGTTGATAAATACCTGCATCCTCCTGAGGATGTTTGCAGTAGTTCTCCACGTTTCAACTCCATACAGAAGAACTGTCTTGACGTTCAAATTGAAGAGTCTGACTTTGAGGTTGGTAGACAGTTGTTTGGACTCCCATATATTTTTCAACTATAGGAATGCTGCTCTTGCTTTGCCAATCCTTGCCCTTACATCTGCATCGGATCCTCCTTGTTCATCGATGATGCTCCCCAGGTATGTGAAGGTATCCACTTCTTCCAGAGTTTCACCATCAAGTTCAATTAGGTCGGTGCTCTCGGTGTTGAATTTAAGGATCTTGCTCTTTCCCTTATGTATGTTCAGGCCTATTGATGCTGAGGTTGCTGCTACTTTGGTTGTCTTCACTTGCATTTGCTGTTGTGTATGGGATAGAAGTGCTAGATCATCCGCGAAGTTCAGATCATCAAGTTGCATCCTACTTTTCCAGTGAATCCCGTGCTTCTTCCCAGATGTTGAGGTCTTCATGATCCAATCGACCACTAGGAGGAAGAGGAAGGGCGAGAGCAGACAGCGTTGTCTGACACCGGTTCTTACTGAGAATGCATTTGTCAGCTGTCCTCCATGCACAATTTTGCACTGTAGTCCGTCGTAAGAATTCTGGATGATGTTGACGAGTTTCTCTGGTATACCGTAGTGTCGAAGAAGTTTCCATAATGATCTCCTGTCTACGCTGTCATACGCCTTCTCATAGTCGATGAAGTTGATGTACAGTGACGAGTTCCATTCAATTGATTGTTCAACGATGATGCGTAGTGTTGAATTTGGTCTGTGCATGACCGATCCCTACGGAAACCTAGCCTGTTGGTCTCGAAGTTGAGCATCCACTGAATCTTTCATTCTGTTCAACAACACTCTGTTGAAGACTACCCCTGGTACTGACAACAATGTGATTTCTCTGTAGTTTTCACATGTGCTCAAATCTACTTTCAGTGGTATCTAGATTAGGTGTTCTTCATTCCAGTCTGCCGGCACCTTGTTCTTCCTCGCAGATCCTCCTGAATAAAACGTGGAGCATCCTTGCTGTTATGTCTATGTCTGACTTGAGTGCTTCGGCTGGTATATTGTCAGGTCCTGCTGCTTTACCACTTTTGATCTGTCTGATGGCTATCTTGATTTCTTCCATCGTTGGTAGATTGACATCAATCGGGAGGTCTGTATATGCTGCTTCGATTTCTGGTGGGTTCGGTGGAGCTGGTCTAGTCAAGAGTTACTCAAAATGTTCTACCCATCTGTCTCTTTGTTCTTGAATCTCGGTGATTAGCTTGCCTTCCTTTGTTCCTGACCGGTCGCTCTGGTTTACTATATTTACCTGCCAGTTTCTTCGTTGTGTCGCATAGCTGCTTCATATATCCTTCTCTTGCAGCTTTCTCCGCTGTCGTTGCAAGGCCTTCAATATACTTTCGTTTGTCGGCTCTAATGCTCTTCTTTACTTGTTTACTTGCTTCTGTGTATTTAGTTTGTGCCTTGTCTTTCTCTGCTGTATGTTTAGCTGTTGTTGATTTCTGCCTTCTTGTTCCTCCTTTGTTGAATTTCGCTCAGGGTCTCTGTGGAAATTCCATTCCTTATGATGGTAGTTCTTGCAGCCCAGAGCCTCTTGACAAGTTGAAGTTAGTGCCTCTTTGATTCTTTTGCAGTTGTCCTCCATAGTGCTTTCTTCCTCGTTCAGCAGATCTTGTAAGGCTTGAAACCTGTTGTTGAGAAGTATTTCGATTTCCTGGAGTTTGTCAGTATCCCGAAGAGGGGCTTTATTGAACCGTTTTAATGCTGTTGCTCCAGTTATCCATTGCTTCTTTAGCTTCAGTTTCATTTTGGCAACCACTAGGTGATGATGTGAAGCTATGTCAGTTCCTTTCCTGGTTCTCACATCTTCCACTGATCTGAATTTTTAATTGATGCATATATGAACGATTTGATTCTCTGTAGTATGATTCGGTGAGACCCATGTAGCCTTATGTATGCATTTGTGGGGGAATATTGTACCACCTATGATCATTTTGTTGAAAGCCCACAGATATTGTAAATCACCATTCTCATTTCTTTCTCCTAGTCGTTGTCGTCCCATGATTTCTTCATATCTGGTGTTGTCCATTCCGACTTTATCGTTTAGAAACCTCATCAGGATTGTCAGTTACTTTCGTGGACACTTTGCTATGATTGATTGCAGCCTATCATAAAACTGATCTTTGTCCTCGTCGTTGCCGCCGTTGGTGGGTGCATAACACTGGATGATGTTCATTGTAATCCCCTTCTTCATTGTCTTGAAAGATGCTTTGATGATCCTGGGTCCATGTGGTTCCCTATGCTACATATGCATTGCGCGCTTTCTTAGACAGCATCAGAGCAACTCATTGGGTGTGTGGGGCATTTTCCTCTTCGTGCCCGGAATATAGTAGCACCTCTCCCGTGGCTAATGTTTTCTGTCCAGTTTGATTCCAATGTGTTTCGCTGATCCCGAGCACAGTTAAATTGTATCTCTTCATTTCTGCTGCTATCTGATTGATCTTCCCTGTCTCCCACATTGTCCGAACATTCCATGTACCTATAAAAACTTTTGCTCTGGTCGTTAGAAGGGGTGGCATCAGCCTCAATGACTTCCGAAGAATCTCGGACTTTCATCATGAAGCGTCATATAGACCCCTTCCACTCCCAGGGGCAGAGTTTAAATGGTTAAGTTTGTTTAATCTGGTTAGCTTTTTTTTAGCAAACTTGTGTTTTACGGGAATAGAGGTGCTAGCCCTATGCCCAAACCTCCTCCTTTACCCGGGCTTGGGACCGGCAACAACCCTAGAAGAGCTGCGGGCGGAGTTCCTAGGTTCGATCGCTTGATAGAATTATGGATGCGCACCACTGAAGAGTCCCATACAAGGACAAAACAGCTATCCAGTGCTTCCTGGTGACCAACGGTTGTCTAATTCAGACCAATTCGTAATATTAGACTTACATGTAACAAATTAATTAAGAAGAACAATTTAATTGATAGAAAACTCTCAAAACATGTCTTCTTATGATGAGTAGTATAGTACATTGATAATTTTAAAAAAATGGAAATCATAATTGTAATTCATTTTTGCGAAGATTGTTGAATCAGAATTTGATATCACAAACTGGTCAGAGTTAGATAACCACTGAAAACCATGAAGCACTAAACAGATGTTCCGTCCTAATATGGAAATCTTCAGCAGTGCAGATTCACGACCGACCCCATGGACCTCCGGGCTTCCAGGTGAAATTTGAGGTGAACACTTAACCGTTAAACCACTGGACTGATCAACTTGCACTGGCTGATATTTCTAACATAGTCAACTGGCAACAGAATTGCTCGACCTCATTTATTTGTCATCAGTGAGGTAGCTGATTCACACGTGAAGTGGTTGAACTCCATCAATCATATCGCACAAAAACTCTGGAAATCACTCCTCAGTAGTTGGTCACTAATAGATTAATTCCGACTGTAAATGTGTGTTGTGGAAATTGTTGAAGTGATAGGTTGAGTTGGGTGTAAAGTACGCACCGAAAGCAATGGATGAGGTTGAGCGATTCTGTTGTCAGTTGACTATGTTAAAAATATCAGCCAATCGAAGTTGATCAGTCCAGTGGTTTAACGGGTTAAGTGTTCACCTCAAATTTCACTTGGAAGCCCGGAGGTCCTGGGGTCGGTCGTGAATCTGCACTGCTGAAGATTTCCATATTAGGACGGAACATCTGTTTAGTGCTTCATGGTTTTCAGTGGTTATCTAACTCAGACCAATTCGTGATATCCAATTTGAAAATACAATGTTTTTTTTTAATGCACTGGATACAATAACACAAGTACTGGTAAATATTACACTATTCTATAGAATCAAATAACTTTATTCCTACCAGTTGCTTCGATTCTTTTCAAAGCTCTCGATAAACGCATATAACTTCTACGGATTATCCAAAAGAAAATCGAAAGTATAATGACAGGAATAATTGCCCAATAACTAGCAATCACTGTAACAACACAAAAATTCACCACAAGCGTTAAACACTAGAATAAAAAAAACATGAAAACACTATAAAACAATTTGTGTTCAGCTTTCATAATAATTATTATATAACTAATAGGTTTCTCATATATAAGTCAGAAATAATAGGAAACACTTTTCTGTTAACTACGTGTCAATTAAATGACATGTACTGAAATTCCATTTTCTCATTAAACGTTAAAAAATAATATATAAATAATACGGTACACAAATATTATAAAATAAATATATTTGGGGGGAAGGCCGAATGAAAATACATCATTTTAGCCTAAAGAAAAAGGATTTCACAATAGATACTACTTTAAAACATTCCCAGTTCATTATGATTTATATTGCTAAAGCTGTAAACTGATTATGAATAATAAACATAAAGGCAAAAAGAGAAATAAAACAAGAGTTACAAAAATATGTTTGGGAAACGGAGACCGCTATTTCTGGAGAATCTCAGTACGTGTATCAAAGAACTTTATATTAAATGGCTTTAAACTATCTAGTGGTGCCATAGGAAAACACGTCGCGGAAACAGGTTACTAATTGAATCTCAATATCGACTTCCAAATAATATTCAGGCAGAATGACTCCAGATTTCTAAAATTAAGCGATGGCAGCCACTTTTCACCTTATTTACCAGAATCACTGTACGCAAAAGAAATTTGTGATTCATCTAGCATCAATATGATTAGCGATTCACTTGCTATCTTTCCAACGTCATCCCCTTTTCATTTTCTTCCTCCATTATTTCTTATTTAAATAATCCTTCCAAAATCAATGTATTTCATCTCGTCTGTTCCGATTAACATTTTTCGTAAACACTTTTCATCTTTCATTTCAGCTGTTAAGTATTCATAAAAAAGCCTCAGTGTTTAACATAGTCATGTATTTCCTACATTATTCAATAAAACATTTGACCTATTAATTTAGCAATCTATCTAACCAGTGTTTTTCATATCACCTTAAACTAATATTACCATCACTCACTATTAGAACCAAATCGCTATGTGAATGTCACATTCAGTCATTACACTTGTGAAATACTTTACTTATTTACATGATTTTATGAGCATGTGAATGAGAGCATGTTAAATGAAGTGGAATAGTTTCATCTTACAATGTTTATTATTCTTGTTTTCCAATAATTTATTAACCCAACGAATTTCACGAAAAGTATATTTCATTAATGAAAAATTTCCCACTTAGCCATTAAGAAAAAACGAAAGGAGCGAAGGAATTTCTTTTTAATTGGTTTTTCATCAGAGCTCTACATTATATATATATATATATATATATATATATATATATATATTTACAGTAAGGTTTAAAATCATTTACAATCACCTGGTAGTGTATTACATTATAATTTTAAAAGTTCAAAGGTGTTTTTAATATAATTACAACTAAGTAACAAAGTAATTAAGACATGAAGGTGAATAACGTAATTTCGTATTGAAAGTGTGCAAATGATAAGTCGATTACATAATATCTATTGAGAAGAAACCTATAAAGTAGTTACAAGAAATCTTAAGATCAAGACTGTTACGTAAGAGTTAAATTGCAACTGAGAGGTGACGGTTTTTTGAAATTATGAAAAGAATTGTGTGTCGTAATAACAATAATAATAATAATATTTTACTAAAAGTCAACAACATCCTAGTTTGACTGAAGCGACACAAGTAAATCATGTGTAACCATTTAGTAAACATCTTAGAAATCGACAGTTTTAAAAAATCCATCAATAAAGAATATGTAAAAAATGAATATATATCTGAACACATTACAAGAACTTCGACTGTCCAATACTAAAAGGTTATGGAGGTCAGATGGTTATTAACCGTTAACGTTAATTTGAATCTCGAAAAATCAAATTATATTCGCCACGAATGCATAAATAAATTGTTTTTCTTTGGTGTATATAACAATTTGATGTCTTAATGTGAACATTTAACAAGTCCACAATTCACTGTGTAAAGCATAAATGATAATGATTACTAGTTTTATTGCAACATATGTTTATGGTGATTGCTATATGCTTTGTATTCATAATGGTACCAAGGTAATTTAGTTACAAAACGTCAACTGTTTCTCCTCAGCAAATTCATGTTAACAGAAGATTACAGACGAATACAATCTTAAATTAGAGACGTAATTATCTTACTTGTAGGAAATCATGTATACTGGTCAACAGGTCATCGTCAATAACTCCAATGTCTTTCGAAAATCTGTTTAATATCCATCCTTAATATTTTATCAAAAAATAAAAGAGCAAATTTTAAGTAGTATTACATATGCAGATAGGGGTTATATTTCAAACGAACTACGTAAACTTAAAAGCTTCTTAAACGGAGACTGATATGAATCAAAACACTCTCAAACACAAGGAAATAATGAGTCGATTCTCACTCAACTCTGTTTGGAACCTTATCAGCGAAAACTACCACGACGCTAAGATCAGAAAAAAAATAGGCTGTATTTCGTGCACATCATTTTTAGACTCAATAAAACATTATGGTGATTGGCGTTTACAATCATAGTATCACTTAAAACTATTCAAGTAACCATTACAACACCACCAATTTTTTGTCATGATGTACAATATTTCGAGGGAGTTTGGAAAATATGATTAGTCAGTTATAAGTTAATACTATGATTTAAATTCCAAGCCACAAGTTGTAACCTTAATTTCCTACTTTGGTAAATTGTGAGCTGTACAGGCTGTCAGAATAAGTAGGGAGTAAATACGTGAAAATCATATGGCATATTTCATCTTAATGAGGAAACTTTATAATGAAAAATGGGATTTGCGAATTGTTTTAATTGAACTTTCATTACAAAGCCGTTAAAGTTACAACAGATAAACCTTAACAAAATTTGTAATCTTGTTGTTTGATTTCCCGAATACATGACTGTTTTGGGGATCATGATCCCACTTCAACAGAAGCATAGAGCGTAGAACTGCAGTAAAAATATCCTAAGATAAATGCAGTGAATGACGCGAGAAAGGCTGAGCTTGAGCTCAATCAGGCAATACTTAGGGGAGTTTATAATATAATCTTGCAAAAAATCAAACGGACAAAATATTATTATGAAACAAAGTTAAATGAATCTACTCATTAATAAGTATTCATGAATTTAGAGTCCCTATAATTCCATCAGCAGAATAAGATATAGTCGTCGGTGTAATCATTTTTGTTTACTACCGGAAGAAAGAAAATTACTTGTGTGTTTTACTAAAAATGGAAGTTAGTCCGTGTTACAGATAGATTGTGCTTACAGGAATTCAAAGCAATTCAGGTGGAAAGTCGGTTTAGAATAGGCATTTTTACTTTTGAACTGAGCTACGAAGACCATAGAACAGTGATTCTATAAATTGGATCTCGTTAATCGATGTTACAAAATTTTTTATCTTGTATAATAATATTAGATTGAATTTGAACTGTAGCTTCCTTTAGGGATCGAGTCCTTAGGTTATCACATCAAGTTCTGTAGTTTTACAGGTAATATCTCAAATCCTTACAAAGTGTAAGGGGACTATGGACAGATTCTGATCTACGTTTATCTTTAACGAGAACATCACCTGGAGTGAAAGTACAGTATTCTACTAATGGTCTAATACATATTTTGTTAGGTAGAATACGAGGATCATTGTCTCGGTAACTACATAATGTGTAATCTAGAAGTATATGTGACTTCGACATCACCTACTTTGAGAACTACAAATTGTAAGTATATTGATGCTCTTAGTACAGAGCAGAATGAAATCTAGGTAATTTATTGCTATTTAAAAAGGAATCAAAATTGAGGTATGCCTCACCAAAATGTTTATCCACATTTAGGGACACTGAGTTTTAATTCTCAATTCAATAAACACGTTGGAAATTAACAACAACCTATTTAGAAAGCTGATAATTCAACATTTCATGTCAAGTAATTTTTTCTATTATTCTGTTGATGATAACATTTATAGTCCAACAATTTTGAAGGTTTGTCCTATTTCTGAATTTGAAGTTAGTACAACCAATTTCAGTTGGAGGAAATGAATACAGAGCCTACCTTATAATTAAATGGGTGTCATCCTGTCTACTCTAAAAATTCCTAAGACCTTATGAGAGATTATGATCTTACTAACATGAAGATTAATGATGGAAGCAAAATCCATGTGATTATTGGTCATGTTCACGACTTTGAATTCCGTAGGTCTACAACCAATTACAAGAATATTTCAGAAGAAGTTAACGACAGTTGTAGAATCACTAATAACCGACCAGGAGATATCGGGATTCCTCAGTAGCCTAAGATGATTCGAAATAGGTACATGCTGTATTGTGCTTTAAAATCACTACCTAATGATAAAATTTTTTTCTGATAGTCCATATTTAAACATTTTAAAAGTGTTTTCAGGAGGTTCCAGTTCGCATTTTACTAATTGAGATTGTTTATTTTTGTGATATAAGACTATTAAAGAGATAATAGTTAAAACGAAGAGCACTCAGAACTGTTTAGTGATCACTGCCTACAAATTCCTTGTTAACACTAGCTAACCAGCGCAATTCGTGTTATACTGGCAGTCTGTCATGACAGTTGTATACTCGTATTACCAGAAGATCATGTTGGGATGTTGATCGATGTTAGCGAGTGACATACACTAGTAGTGTTCTGTAGAACACCATTTTATTCTGTGGCCTCAAGTTTTTACGCCTTTGAATAAAAGTTTTGTCCATGAGCACACAAGTACTCTTATATCTAGTGGATTCAGTAGTTAACTGCTCATATTTTTTCAGTTGGTCAGCTACTGATTGAGAATCGAATCGGAAGAGTATAGAGTATGAGTAAGTCTAATGATTTTGGTATAAACAGAGGTACTAGTAGGCTCTAATTAAAGATTCAGCTACTTTCAATACAGAATGCCCAATAAAATTCAGTAACACATTTTCTAGAGTGACACAGATTACCACTTTTTTTAAACCACTCTGTTACTTTCTTCAAAAGCGATAAAATCTATGACCGTTATTACGTTACTAACATCGTTGCACTTGTGATAGATTTGATTTTCGATAACAACAACTTAAGAGAAAATAGAGGCATACGTTTTAGCTTGACAACATAAGTTTGACTGTAGAAGTCTTCGTTTAGGAGTCCATAACGTTTGGTTGCCTATATAACTAGTCTATTTCATACTTTAGATTCTCTATGCCACTATTTCATTGTGCAGATAGTATGTAGTATTTAGCCAGTACTTATGGCAGTCGAATGAGCTGTATAAAACCGAGCGTTATGGTGCAGTGCTGTAAACTTGGAGCTAACAGTTTTGAAATCTGCCTAGTGGCACAGTTGTTATTATCTGGAATATTAGGGCTCTTATTAACTTCTTTCTATAGATAGACGACTCACTACTGATGCAACAGTTTTAATATACTAGTGTCCACAATAAGGTATGTTATAACAGACCAGGTACGTTCAATACTAACTTTTGTGATCATGTAGTAAAAAACAAGCTAACTTGTACTGTACGTTTTGAATAATTTGACGACACACTGTGTATCCAAAAAATAGAAATAACACCGACCAAATCAAAAAAAAATTAGGAAAAATAACGATAAAAACAAAACAATATACATTGTATTATGATGGATGCTAAGATTAAATCAATATCATAGGTCTGTTAAAGTGTTGGTCCAACGACTAATGTTATATGTCCATTTTTCTTCATTACCAAACACATAGTATAGGGTTAATGCTTAGCACTTCTCTATTCATGCCTTCTCTGCACATTTAAAGCAGTTCGTACTCACATTAAACGTTCCATGATAGTACTGATGAGGAGCTCTATACTAAAACGAAACGGTTGTCCAGTGCTCCCTGGTTTTCATTGGTACCCTACCAACAAAAATCTGCAATGAATTCAATCAACTAAACCTAATATCATTCTCAATAAAGCCATCTCAACTCAATACTGATTCCACTTATATATCCTGAGTCATATATTTCATACTGTTTTTCATATTATATTTATTTTTTCTAGTTTGACTATTATATAACCATTTTAACAAGTTATTGTGTAATCATAATGTTCAGACGTTTACTGCGCTATAATATAATATGTTTGCAATAAGCTGGTCGATATGAGTGAATGTGGTTCAAATTATCTTACATAAACCCAGAACTTTGTTTTTAAGCATTACGACATGGCTTAATCAAAGTTCGCCTAGTATGAAGGCTGAACTTTATGTAAGTTAAAAAAAAACAGTTCACACAGCTAAACATTAGTGCAATATTATTTAAAATATATGAATGACATACCGCTCTTGTTATAAAAGTGATTAAAATAAGTTATCTTTGAATCTATATTTATAAACGAAAAATCAGCTTACAGTGTTGTCTTTGTAGACATAAATATCTAACATTTCAAAGGGCTGTTTAAAAGATGTAATAGTGGATCGGTTAGGTAGTTCAAACTTAATCCTATGAGTATAAACTAAAAAATAGTTTTCAATGTAACAGTCTAATACAACATAATTTAAGATGTCATTAACAGGACAAGAAGGATTAAACATTAATCAGCACTTTCCACGAAGAAGCCAAAAAGACAGATTTATGACAGTTTCATTAATTTCACAAAGACACGAACAGTTATATTTTGAACTTCATTGGTTGTATCACGCAAGGATATTAGAAACAAATCCTTTCAAAGGTAATTTTTGTAAATTAAAGGTATTCAAACTGCAAAATTATTTCTCACCTGATGGGTTCGATTCAAAAAACAGTATTCTGGTGGATAAACATGCTTTGAGCATTAATTCATGTAAACGTTTGGCAACATATGTTGTTTGCTATCAGAAAGAATAATAAAAACTGCCTATTTTAATTTACAAATATCTAAAATCCACTTAATTAAAAAATCGTGTGTACTAGGCATTGTTTGCAGAACAAGTAAAAGATACACTAGGTATTTAACCTTTGTATGAGTTATTTTGATGTATAAAATGATTTTTATTTGCTGAGAATTTATTTTGTATTCTGATATTCAATCCATTAGCGGTGGAGTGGAAAAAAAACGTAAATAGTTTTCAGTGACTTCAGCTACATATCTCGTAATCAATACGATTCACATGTCGATTATGACATGTGCCACTGATTAAGCATTAAAACCTCAATAAAATTACCAAACATTAATGTAATTAATGTTTCTTACTTTGAAAAATAAAAGCGTACGTATCGTACCAGAAAATACTAAGATTATAGTAAGTGCTATAGTTATGTACATATTTACAAGATTGTTGTTCCATTTCCACGTTTCATTAACTAGCAATGAAACATTAACAAGTGAGCTATTTATTTCATTACGACTATCCACAATACGAATCCTGCGAATAAGAAAATTAAAAAACATAAAAAAGCACCATCGTAACACTTTGAAAATCAATTAGATTAAAACTATGAAAACAGAACTAGAAATTAAAGGCTTTAAACTAACAAACAGAGTTTATAGATAGCTTTAGTCATGGATTGACTTCAGGTAGAGAACCACTGAAAACCCGAAAGTAATGTACAAAATGTTCGTCTTAGTTTGTGATATTTCAGTAATATTTATAGATGACTCTATAAGTAACCAAGCACTCAGTAGTAGTCGCCATTAGTGACACAAACCTTGCCTTCAAATAAAACTAATCTTAATAATATGTCGACAAAAAGTTCCATTTTTGCATACTAAAGACGAACGTTCAGTGGTAACTAACTTCATAATTTATGACATGATTTACAAAGAAGTAAGTCAGAAAATAGAAGGTATATATTTATAATTTTCAGTACTAAGCTTATTAGACACTTAAAGGTAAGACTAAGTGGAGAAATGGAAGCAATTACTTGCACTAGCGCACAATTTTAAGAATCAAATACACAAAAAATAAAAGTAAAATTAAAATTACCATCGCGCTATCCACATGTCGATTGCTGCATAAATAACGATTGTGAAGATAAACATAAAAGGAATAAGTATCAAACAACAAAATCTGCCCATTATTCGCCCAAAAAGTAAATAGCATTTCCATCCAACCTTTCCATGATTAAAATTTTCCGATGGAATGCATTCTTTACTTTCACAATGTGCTGAAATATCCCCATTACTAATTGTTCTATTATTTAATTCAGTTTTATCATGATCATTAATTTCATATCCACCTGATTTGGGTGTTTGAAGAGATTTAATAGGATCCAGTGACGTTGATTGTTGTGATACTCTAGAAAGATAATATCCAAAATTATGATTATTATCTATCCATGGTAATCATCACGTTATAATGTAATAGAAGACTAAAAGATTAATTACTTTTTATGGAATTATTGCCTATAAAATATTTACAAGTTCAAACTAATCAAAAAGTGATTTGAGTGTCATAATCAAACATAGTGCTGAATGTGACATTGAGTCTTTAATCAAGAGATAAAACGCTCAAATATCTAAGCTTCATGAGGCTAGAAACGAAGACTGACATTTATTTACAACAGGTGTGAAGGAAAGATAATGCTTATAATGAGTAATTAATTAAGAACCACAATGAAATCACCAAACAGTCGACGAAACAAAACTTTTGGCCACTGCGATAATATCCGGTAAATATTATCATTAGAAAGAAACTGAGTGGAGGATTTGTAAAAACATGGTGCCAGTATATTCAGTACTTTTAATATTGATAGTTTTTACGTTACTAAGCATTCACTGTTTAAAAAATCGTGATTGAAACAAGTACAGGTTTTGCACTAAGTTATACAGTACTCTTAGCAAAGAAGAAATCATGTTGTATAATTAGACAGTATATATTTGACTTTAATGATTAAAACATAACATACGAGTGTTTAATTAGACACAGAGTAAACCGCTAGTCATTGTTGCATGTTAATAAAAATGATTTAAACTGTATGCAACAAATGAAAATTTTCTAACTATGGATATTTAAGTAATATTATGCTAATAATTATTACATCTTATTAAAAATTATCACGGTTCGCAGGTGGAACACGTTTGCTGCTGTAACTTTATATACAGTAAATTAAGTAGCCACTAGTCTCAACATTTTTATTATTTCAGTTTAGACCGACATAATCATTTTTATTGTAATCTACAGAATATTCCACATATCTATAAATAGTTACTAATTCAAGATTGCATCACGCGACTAGCGTCACATTTAACTAAGACGACGTCATGAACATGTGTATAAAAATTAGACGGGAGACTGCATATTGTGTTTAACTCTTATTCAGACATTGCGTCAATATAACTATTTATACACGATCTGAATTGCAGCCTCGTTTAAGATTAATGTAAATACAACTGCTTATACTACATCGAAATAATCTCGTTAATTAAAACTAGCTAATTTGTATTCTTATGGAACTAACTAATAAAAAAATGCAATAAATATATGAAACTCTTCTGACATTTGTGAGACACAACTAAATCCAGCTTTCAGTAAAACTGGTTACATCAAACAAAGTAAGCTCTGCGATTGGCACTAAACAGTAGATAAAACTTTATCAAACCAACTGTTAACTGGGAACAAGAACAAAATTTCAGGGGTGAGATCACAGAGGAAAGTTTATTAAATGCACAATTTTAAGGTGACAGCGAATACCAAGAAAAACAAGAAAGCTCGTAGATAAAGTTTTCTAATAATTACCTACTTTCAAGACTTAGATTACAGGATCACTCAATTTACTTCTGGTCAATAAACTCCATATTTGATACACAGACCTGTACCTAACATATTGCTTGATGTCTTCGTCGCTTGTAGACGGTGAAAAGAAGACATTGGTCAAATACACATAATCTTTTAGTGTTAAATGACTTCAATGTTTGTATCACATAGGTGAATAGCTAAAATAAACATCATTCTAGTAAATATCTTATAGGAATCTATAGAGCAATCATGTAACGTCTGCCGTAAATTTGAAAATCAGAATTCAAGTACTAATACAATAAATCATATCTTCTTACTTTTTCCTCAGGAAGTGCGACCAAAGAAGTTTGAAGACATTGATCATTGTCAAATGGAGAATCCTCTACATAATGTTTTCGATATATAGGTAATGGTGAAGACGTCATCCCATCTGTCAATAAATCTTCCAACTCAAGCGGCGATTGTGCAGTTGTATCACAACTATCCTGTTTGTCATATCTAAAACTTCGATAAATATTTAACTGTCTACGGAATCCTTTAATTGACATTTTAGTTTCACTTTCATTTTCGCTGTCGTCTGATATCCCAAATACTACCCCATCTTCCGAATGATTAGATGAATCACAAATATAGTCATCCAGTTGTAATTTTTTTGATTGTAACTCTAGGTATGTACCGAAAAACTCAATTTCTCCCTAGAAAAAGTCAAGTATGTTCCCATTTTTAAGTCATATTGAGTGTTGTATATAAAAATAAAAATGCGTTCAAATCCTGAACAAAGTTTCCCTAGAACTAACTAAAAATATACGTAATTCATCGTCGTATTTATAAGTTTCAGGAATTCCAACTGTTTATGAAATATGTGTTTTTATCCAATTATTGTAGAAATACTAACCTGAAACACTTTCGTTGGCATAAACACATATTTTACCTTATTCTAAACATACAAGAGCATTCTGTCTTTATGTCCTGTCTTCGGACTACAGCAGATAATTTCATTAAAGCAACATCAATAAAATTATTAACAGTGTAATGAATGAATTATTAAAAATAAGGAAATAAGGAAACATGGGTTTAATTATGTACCAAACTAGCTATATGTTAATATAAAGAAGATGAATCAATGAAACGACTAATACTATTTATTTTTTAATAGATGAAAAGTTCATATTGCTTTCAATGATTTCTTTAATAAACAATCAGGATCTTAATTTAGTAAAAAACTGGATGATTTTATGTAATACGCTGTTACTGCAATACTATTAACTAAAAGTAACATATTGTGTGACCACTCTAAATTAGTAAATTTCTTAAAATTCAAGAGATTTGAGGAGTAAACAGATAAGTGCTTACAAAATAAACTGAACTGTAGACTTTGCCGTAAAACTAGATTGGTAAATTTTCAAACTACCAATAAATTACATGACAGTTTCCATCTCATTATTACTAAGACGTTGGTCATTCGAAAATGTTTTGTTTATTATACATTTTTTTAAGACTGTCGATTATGCAAAGACCAATAGCCTACTGTACTGATAGTTTATATAAATCTTGCTTAATAAACTGTCTACCTAAATCTTCATAAATATAAAAATTCAGTGACAAGCATTGGACCCATTATAGGAAGAGCTAAGATACAAAGATTTATTATTCAAATACGAACCAGTAGATTACATCATAGTTTTATTAAACTCTTTTGTACAAATCTATTTGTATAAAACCAAATGAGTACCACAGAATAATTAAATAATTATGATCTCCCCTCTTCATTTATCATAATAAATTACTCCTAAATGAATACATTTTATGAATTATCATAATTCTTTAATCATTTGCAACATTTATATAAGTACCAAGCGATCGCTTTCAACTACTAGTCTTGTATTTATTAAAACAGAAAGGGGTTGTTTTATCCATGATGGTAAATAAAAATGTGTTTGAATTTACCGAAACTCCAACTGTTTTGAAAATTGTGGGCATTTCTAGTTCAGGCTAGTAAATTATGCATCAAAATTTATGAATATCTCAAAGAATGCAAACCAGGTTATTGCTTACAGTCAAAAAATGAAACTAAAGTTATTTCATATAAAATGTATATGCGGTAAATAATGCAGCAAAATATATAAATAGTTGGTAATAGGTTTGGCAAATACTTAAATGAATAAATGGCATAGTTATACCTCTTTTAAAATCAGGATTCTATCCATATAAGGTAGGAGTTGGTGTTGATGAGTAACAAGTAGACGAAGTCTGTCTGACAAAAATCTACAAATGCATTGTTGAAACAAGTGATTTGATACACGGACATCAACCGCCGCTAAAGGGTCATCTAAAAGTAAAATTTCTTGACGGGAATAAGCTACTCGTGCCAAAGCTATTCTGGCTTTTTGACCACCACTTAATCCAGAGCCCCTCTCACCAACACACGTTTTATCGCCATCAGGAAATCTGGATAAATCCTAAAGATAAATATTTAAATATGTTTTTCACCTGTATAGAACAACTATCAATAATATTGTATGAAAAACAATGCTTATGCAGGAAAATGGTTTTTTGGCAGTGATGTAGTTTAAAATCTTTCGAAAATAGGCTTTTACGAATTTTCATAAATTACATATGAAATTTCTGTTAAAATAATTTCACTGAATTTGACATATTATTTAACATATTACAATCAACTATCTTGTTGTTTCGTAAAACACTTTTATGGAATATACCGAACTACAGAAATATTCCCATGACTTATGATCATGATAAAAGCCAAATTTATAAAACTACCTCATTACCGAATTTTCGTAAACATCAATTATTTGCAATCTTAGTATGCCTATCATATTTTAAGAGATATATTGCTATGAAAACCAGATATTTTAATAGATGAATAATACAGAGGTAAATATAGAAAATATACACATGTTCAAATGCTAAGTCGGCTGAAGTTATTACACTTTGCGCCAAAACAGAACAAACAAAAAACATGCTTAGAGTATTGAAACTAAATAACTAAAAGCCAAATTTAGACTGGAAGATGTTTAAGACACAGACTACTTTCAATAAATCACTGTCAGTGAGATGCTAAACTTTTAGACACTTAAAAAACGTCAGAACTGACTAATGAACATGGTTGTTAACATTACAATTTATATAATCTACTTACTAATTTGTTAAAGGGTGAGAACAAAGCATGTTACAAGTGATACAGGTTTAAATGACGCAGGTAATTATATATAAAATATTTCGGGTAAGTTTTTCATCAATAAGTGAGTTTAAAAAAAGAAGAAATGGAAAAACAAGAATGTAAACCTTCACTTGTTTGATTTATTTCAGGTTGATTCAGAAGTGAAACCCACAAAGCTGTAAATCAGATATACGATTATAATCCACGGTGCTAGTATTTGAGAAATATATCAGTCAGTCAGTTACAACATTAAACTTGGTACATGCGTACGTCAGTTCAAGTTGCCATGCCCCAATTAGCAGATAGAGATTAAATTGTCGGACAAAATCCCTGAGTACGGGAGGTAGTAACAGAGTAAGTACTCACGGAAAGGTATAGAAATCAGAGATAAGATTTAAAACACAGAAGTGATTTAGTAAAGAGAAAATTATGAAAAGCTCAAAAACTAGAATTTGGAGGAAGACAAGGAGTGAATGCACCTGCGCCATCGACAACGATTTTGAGCCATATCACCTGATGTCTCTAACCATTTGTTACGATCATCGTGTGGGCCCCAACCAGGTAGTCTGCATCTATCAACATGGCTCAGCCCAATTGTCAATGACTTCATGGATTGGTGCCTTGTTTTCGTTTGACCATGGTTTAAATAAATAACCACAGTTAAGTTAATAGTAAGTTTATTTAAAATTAATAGTTTTAATCAAGTACTACTGAAAAAGTGAATGCCGATCGAATTCCAATAAATAATGAAATTATTCGATGTTACAATAAATAATACTTTCAAAAATATTCTATGCTTTTAAAGACATTTTTTATAATGAAATTATGATTACATTAATAAGCAAACACTATCAGAAGAATTTAATTAGCTAATGAGAAGTCTGTTAGAGATATATGATATATTAAAGCTGACAATTTTTGAATATTATGATCACACAATTACTTGTCAAAATGATTATATAACAGTCAAACTAAACAAATTAGAAGATAGGATAAAATAAAGATATGAGAAATAATATGAAATGCATGATTTAGGATGTCGAAGTGGAATCAATATTACCAAGGAAGGTTTGGTGTGAGTACGAATCACTTTAAATACACAGAAGGCACAGGTCGTATGCAGAATACCGGAGTCTTGATTGAGATCACTTTTTACTCTTATTCAATTATGTGCTTTGTAATTGGAAGGGGGGGGGTGAATGTTCGTCATCTACTGTAACTGGGTTATTGGAATGCAGTTGATTATAGAAACTTTCAAGAGTTGGAGTTAATCGTTCACATATCCGTTCAAAAACACTCATACATAAATTAGTAAATATATTGTTTTTATAAAATTCTCACTAAATAATTTAAATTAAGCTCTTATAAACTAATTCGAGGGTGAAGACAATATACTTCACCACGTACACAGCTTGTTCGTTATTTGCAAACAAACAGTTGCTATTATTACACACATAAATACTTCGAATTAAGAGATGAAATACTCAGCTAATATTTTGAATTATGTGCTACTAATTGATAAACCTCTAAAAACCAAAAACTAAACTAAAAATCCTCTTTGATCCATTTTTCACTGCTGTTGTGTCATCAGCAAGGTGATATTTTGCCAATCCAACATTTCATTTGACCTTCGGATATCTGCCATGTTCTCATGGTATTAAAATATAATTAGGGTTTACGTGAACTAAAATTTAGACATTCATGATTCGATACATTTGTACAGTTAGACAAAATATCGGATACCCAAAGAGTCTTATTCATTTTATAAATTTTGTCCATTTTGACTCCAAATATGATTTTAAACCCTTCGCTTGGTAGTAGTTTGCTTAAATTTCCTTACAGTCAGAAATGGAGTTTATTATTCCAGTTAACTTTTTAGTCGTACACTTTCCTGAATAATTCTCTAAAAGTCATGGGCATGGTTTAATGCAATTAGAAATTTTAACTAACTTATATATATATATATATATTAGTGGGAATCGTTGCATTAATATGAATTATGAATTTATAGAAAACATTGTAATTCAGTATATGAACTTACGATATTTAAGTTGGTCGCCTTTAGTACAGAAGCATACCGTTCAGAATCAAAAGGAAGATGGCAAAGAATATTTTGACGTATTGTTCCTGGAAATATCCAAGCGACTTGCGGAAGATATGCTATACTAGGTGATCTGTAAACTTTTCCACTTAAAAATGGTAGTTCTCCCAATATGGTTTGCAAGAGAGAAGACTGAAGATAGAATTAGATAAACAATGAAGATTATTAGTTTGTAGAAAAAAAATTAATCACTAATATAAATGTGCAGGGCATAAGAGATTTAGAGTTATATAATACCTGTATGCTAGTCTTTATGCTGCTTGCAATTACACTGTTACAATATTTAGAATAGTGGCTAGCAGCATAGAGAACCTCTTGCGTTTATCCACATATATAATTCACTAATTTAGAAGCACATGAATCCCAGCGTCGATCTCTAAATTGCGATTCCAACAATAAAGCCGACGTTTGAAAGCTAATGCTTTTTACGCAAGCTACTGAGCCAAAATAGTCACTGAATCGTTTAATCTTTCTGTTGTTCGTTGGTAGTAACAGTTTCAGTGGTTAATAGTGGAAACTAGACTGACCATTCTGTAATTAGTTTTAAGATGGACATTTTTATTAATGTTGCCCAGTTTTTTTTAATATCTATTGATATTCAATCAGAATCTGACTATTTAGTGACATGACAACAATCAAACAAACAAAATTAGTGGTAAAAGATGAAATCGGCATAGCTGCAATTAAAAATTAAACCGTTAATCCATCAGCTAGTTTGCTGTGATACTTGTCCAGACAATTTTTTATGCAAGTACACCACTTTCAATCACTTAGTTATGAATTTAAACCTTTTGTTCTAATCGCAGTCTGAACAGTGGCGAAACACTTTTATTACCTTTCAAATATAAAAATGATTAATAGCATAATCAATGAACATGTAGGTAATATACGAGCGAGAAAAATAATAATAACATTGGACAGGCATGATTTTAGAAGGATTCCATACGTTATTTTATATATGAAGGTATTAATTTATTTTAGAAGTAGTGTCAGCACCTACCTTACCACTGCCGACAGAACCAATGATACCAATCAGTTCTTGACCAGAAGTCTTGAAGTTAATATTATTCAATGTAAACGGTTTCATATGCTTTTAAAATAAATAGACCAAAAGTAAGTTGTGATAATATTTCATAAATACTTAGGATAGATATAGCTTAAAGTCTATGTTCAAAGATAATACAGATAATGTTTATTTAAGGTACTGTTATTTCCATGCTATGCTAGTATAATATAGGGTTTACTCTAATTAGAATAACTCCTTCTGTAGCTCTTCTGGGGTTACTGCCGGTCCCAAGCCCGGATAAAGGAGGAGGGTTGGGCATAGGGCTAGCACCTCTATCCCGTAAAACACAAGTTTGCTAAAAAAACGCTAACCAGAATAAACAAACTTAACCATTTAAACTCTACCCTGGGAGTGGAGGAATGATAATGACGTCTCATGGTGAATGCCAAAATTCTTCGAAATTCATGAGGCCAATCAACCTTTTCAGCCACCACAGCAAAGAGTTTTATAGGTACATGGAATGTTTGAATAATGTGGGAAATCGGGAAGACCAAGCAAATAGCTGCAGAAATAAAAAGGTACGACTTGACAGTGCTCGAAATCACCAAAACCCATTGGACTCAAACTGGATAGAAAACATTGGCTACGGGAGAGATGGTACTATACTTCAGTCACGAAAACGAAAATGCTCCGCACATCCAAAGAGTTGCTCTGATGCAGTCTAAGAAAGCGCGCGATGCAGTTCGTAGGATAGGAACTACATGGACCCAGCATCATCAAAGCATCTTTCACACACAAATGAAGAAGGGAATTACAATGAATATTATTCAATGCTACGCAACAGCCAACGACATGAGCAAAAATCAGTTTTATGATAGGCTGCAATCATTTATAGCGAAGTGTCCAGGAAAGGAACTGACAATCCTGATGAGGTATCTAAACGATAAAGTCGGAATGGACAACATCAGATATGAAGAAATCATGGGACGACAACGACTAGGAGAAAGAAATGAGAATGGTGATTTAAATATCTGTGGGCTTTCGACAAAATGATCATAGGTGGTACAATATTCCCCCACAAACGCATACATAAGGCTACATGGGTCTCACCGAATCATACTACAGAGAATCAAATCGTTCATATATGCATCAATTAAAAATTCAGAAAATGAATAGAAGGGGTGAGAACCAGGAGAGGAGCTGACATAGCTTCACATCATCACCTGGTGGTTGCCAAAATGAAACTGAAGCTAAAGAAGCGATAGATAGCTAGAGTAACAGCGTTACAACAGCTCAGCATAGCCTTTCTTTGAGATACTGACAAACTCCAGGAAATCGAAATACTTCTCAACAACACGTTCCAAGTCTTGCGAGATCGACCGAAAGAAGAAGAAACTACTATAGAAAACAACTAAAAAGAAATCAAAGATGCACTAACTTTAACGTGTCAGGAGGTTCTAGGTCACAAAAAGCACCATTATAAGAAATGAATCTCCACTGAGATCCAGAGCAAAATTTAACAAGGGAAGAACAAGAAGACAGAAATTAACAACAGCCGAACAAATGAAGAGAAAATCAATGCACAAACTGAATACACAGAAGCGAATAAGTAAGTAAAGAAGAGCATTAGAGCCGACAAACGGTAATGCATCAAAGCCCTTGCAATGACAGCTGAAAAAGCTGTAAGAGAAGGAAATATGAAACAGCTATATGACACAACGAAGAAACTGACTGTTAAATGTATAAGACCAGAGTGATCGGTCTAGAACAAAAAGGCAAGCTAATCACCAAGATTCGAAAACAAAGGGAAAACAGATGGGTTAAACACTTTGAGGAACTCTTGACTAGACCAGCTCCTCTGAAACCACCAGACATCGGAGCAGCATCTACAGACTCCCCGATTGATGTCAATCTACCAACGATGGAAGAAATCAAGATAGCCATCAGACAGATCAAAAGTGGGAAAGCATCAGGACTTGACAATATACCAGCCGAAGCACTCAAGTCAGACATAGACATAACGGCAAGGATGCTCCACGTTTTATTCAAGGAGGATCTGCGAGGAAGAACAAGTGCCGGCAGACTGGAATGAAGAACACCTAATCTAGATACCACTGAAAGTAGATTTGAGCACATGTGAAAACTACAGAGAAATCACACTGTTGTCTGTACCAGTGAGAGTCTTCAACAAAGTGTTGTTGAACAGAATGAACGACTCAGTGGATGCTCAACTTTGAGACCAACAGGCTGATTTTCGTACAGATCAGTCGTGCACAGATCGAATCGCAACACTACGGATGATCGTTGAACAATCAATTGAATGGAACTCGTCACTGTTACATCAACTTTATTGACTATTTGAAGACGTTTGACAATGTAGACAAGAGAACACTATGGAAACTTCTCCGACACTACGAAGTACCAGAAAAACTCATCAACATCATCCGGAATTCTTATGACAAACTACAGTGCAAAACCATGCATGAAGAACAGCTGACAGGTGCATTCCCAGTGAGGACTGGTGTTAGGTAAGGCTGCCTACTCTCACCTCTTTCATTCCTTCTAGTGGTTAACTTGATCATGAAGACCTCCACATCTGTGAGTAGCAGGGAATTCAACGGACAGGAAGGATACAACTAGATGATTTAAACTTCCCAAATGATTTAGTTCTTCTAGCCCATACACACCAACAAATGCAAGTGAAGACAACCAACATAGCAGCAACCTCAGCATCAATAGGCCTGAATATACATAAGGGGAAGAGCAAGATCCTCAAAAACAACTCAGGGAGCACCGACCTAATTGGACTTGATGTAGAAACTCTGGATGAAGGGGATACTTACACGTACCTGGTAGGCATCATCGACGAACAAGGAGGATCCGATGCAGATGTAAAGGCAAGGATTGGCATAGTAACGGCAGCATTCCTGCAGTTGAAGAGCATATGGGACTCAAAACAACTGTCAACCAACCTCAAAGTTAGACTCTTCAATTCGAAAGTCAAGACAGTTCTGCAGTATGGAGCTGAAACGTGGAGAACTACTTCAAACATCCTCAGTAAGGTACAAGTACTTATCAACAATTGTTTACGCAAGGTACTAAATATCCATTGGCCGGAAACCATCAGCAACAGTCTACTATGGGAGAGAACGAATCAACTTTCAGCTGAAGAGAATATCAGGAAAGACGTTGTAAATGGGTAGGACATACATTGCGAAAATCATCATACCGCATCACGAGGCAAGTATTAACTTGAGATCCTGTTGGGAAACGGAAAAGAGGAAGGCTAAATAACACACTGCGTCGAGATTTGGAAGCAGATATTTCAAGGATGAACTCCAACTGGAAACAGCTGAAAGTGATTGATCAAAACAGAGTTCAATGGAGAATACTGGTGAGCGACCTATGCTCCTCTGTGAGGCGTAACAGGCGTAAGTTAGTAAGTATTTAGAATAAACCGTTAAGTTAGCTGAAATTTGTTGGTTTTAATTCAGTACTTTATTTACTGTATCATTTAGCCTTAAAATCTTATTTAGTTTGAATGAAAACACTTCACTGATACAAACATAAAACAATCTTCAAAAAATCGAATTTACAATAACTGGTGCACAAATGATGCATTCTGATTATGTTGAGTAACTTTATGCTACAATATAATGCCATATGATTATATTTACACTAAAGTAATATTTAATAATTTAAAAATTCAACACAAATTATTTTATAAAATGAGTAATATATATTTGTAAAATTCCAATGAGTAGAAATTAAAATTTCTGACGTTTCGCGGCTTAGTGTAAGTCGCTTCTTCAGAGAAATTAATAACCGAATCGAATTAGCACAAGGTTAAATAATACAATGGAACAAATCAGAATCAAAATAAGTTCGTACAATCAAAATTGTGAGTTTTGATCATGTCATGTCAAGTCATTCGGGTCAAGGTAGTTTGATGTGAGACGTGTGTGCATGCATATGTTAGTGTGATGTGAATTGAGATTATGTGAAGATAAAATTGTATGTATGTTCATGTGAATGTAATTTATTTGTGATCGGTTGGATACAAAGTCCATGTTGGGTGGATAGAAAGGCCTTCCCTTTTGTTAAGTGCAGTTGGATTTAACAAAATGTGAAGTGCTTCGGCTATTCGTCTTTCTTTATAATTGGAAAAACCTTTTTGAATAATTTGGATATTTTTAATATCGATTTTATGGTTATGATAGATAGCATGTACTGCTATTGCTGATTTGATTTGTAATTTTTCAAGTTCAACAGGATTATTAGGAGGTCGTTTAGTGTAGCTTTCATGTTCTTTGGCACGAGTTCTGATTTCTCGAGAAGACTCTCCAATATAGAAAGCATCACAATCAACACAACCTAGTCTGTATACACAATTCTGTGTAGAGGTGAAGGGAATTTTGTCCTTTATTTTAACTAATGCACCTCGTATAGTGTTGGTGGTCTTGTAGAATATTTTGATTCCATATTGTTTTAGAATTCTTTGTAATTCTTCTGTTGTGTCATGGCGGTAAGGTAGAACGGCTGTACCGATCCATGATGTTTTAATTGATTTATTATTAGTTAATAATAAATCGTTACGTTTTTGCAAATTTTTAATAATATTCATTGGAAAATTATTAAGTTGTAAGATACTAATTACATTTTTGTATTCAGATTTCTTGTCATCTTCTGATGTAATTAGTTTATTGGCTCTTCTGAATAAGTTTAGAGCTAGAGATATTTTTGCACTAAATGGATGTGCTGAGTTGAAATCGATATATCGATTTGAGTGAGTCGGTTTACGATAAATTCTCAGATTAAGAGTTCCATTTAAATTCCTTTTGACTAGGCAGTCTAAAAATGGTAACTCATTGTGTTCATTTTCACTTTCACAAGTGAATTTGATGTGCTGAGAGACGGTGTTTATTTGAAATTATCAAAATTAACCTTGGTAATGATGTATACAAATTATTTTAGTAAAAATATGCATGAATTTTCTGACAAAATATATAACTTCTAGAAGACCTAATGTTTTAGTACAATCCAGTTATAAAAGTTAATTTTGTTTGTAGCATACGAAAACTTAATATTTAACAAGAGATTAATATATTATAGTCCCAAAAATGCTGATTGTTCTTATGCATATATTTACTGAGAACCTGTATAGGTTTTACTGGTATTTTGACCGATACACACACTGTCATTGTTTCGCATAAACCTGTTCTATTAAATTTTTTTCTCAGTTTGGCCAAATAAAATATGATATGTTCGACCGATATATATATATATATATATATATATATATATATATATATACATCATTAATCACTTGCTCAAAATTAAATACCGAAGTAGATTTAAATTCTGTAATACAGTATTGAAACCTATTTATGCAAAATGTATGTGGTTCAGACATAAGCATGGACATTAATTTGTTAATCCAGCCTGCTCATTCTGCCTAGTTCATGGAAAACAATTAAACATTTTAACCAATTACAGATTTTTTGACTCAGTAGAGAACCAAACTGTTCGGTGTGAAGGCTGGTAATGCTCTCAAGTTGTTAAAACATAACTGGTGAATGATAGTTGAAACTTGCAACCCAGTGACTGAGTGTTGAGTATGTTAGCAGTCACGCCAAAATGTCTAAGACGTCGACACCTAAATAACTGAACACAAGAATTTGTTCTTATTTAAGAGGGTAGATTGTCCCTGTTTCGTACAACTACGGATTATCTATTGGAGTTGTGCATTTTGAGTTATATAGTTCTATGATTGTCGATTCACTTATGTATTTAAAACATCGTCATTTAACGCTTCAAGTAAAAGTGTAGTTAATTATTTAATTATTAATGGTCCCACGCAGTTCCGTGAGAACCTGAGTTAATTATTCTCCGAAAATGATTTGGTTGGTGGATAGTTGAATATTACTATTATCATCATCGTTACTTTTATAATTACTAAGTAGTTTGTTTAGATGTGAATATCGACCTCAATTTTCACTTACAAGTAACAAATATATGCAATCCATTTGAGAAATATTAACAAAATAAAAAAATTTTAGTGAAGAGCATAATGTTCTGAATTTTAAACGCCCCGTTTCTTGAATCGCGGAAAGACGATTCAATCCGACGTAATTAACTATAGTTATTACTTAAATAAATAGTCGACAGATGTACACAAATGATAACCAAACCGATTTATTTCCTTAGAGCAACTGTATCCTACTCCTTAATGAATAAAACAGCTAATTCCACAGGAAATTAACTATCCGTTTTTGGAATAATCTTACTAAAACACGTATCTAATAAAATAAGTAAAATACTGTGTCAGATGCATGGGTAACACACAAGAACTAACCTACAGATGCTATCCTTCTATCAACCAAACTAAAAAACAATGTCGAAATATTATGTGTTGGCTTCACATGCCTCTGTAATTAATATTTTTGTGAAAATAATTCAAGAAATGTCATGTGCAATATGATCTCTTTTGAATTTTCAGAAAGCTGTTAAATAACCGATGGAAACTTATTTTAGAAGACAGGAGAAGGTTGTAAAATGGTTTCAAACCATTATAATCATATTCGGTTTACCAGTATCAAACCTACCTCTTGCCATTGTGAGCATACATTTGTGCATACTAAGGCTTCTTTTAATTTGGTCATTTGAGGATAATGATTATTTCCTACTTCAGGTAATAAAAGAAACTGCTGAAAAAATAAAAATAAGTAGAATAATTGTTAGTATTGTTAATGGCGTTTTGAATTTTATACATTAATGGAATGCATCACGTGTATAATTTTGTGATTTCTCGTTTACAAAATAAATTAAACTGTGTCATGTATGAATCCTCCTTAACAACGGTGTCTTCCCAAAAAGTGCCACAAAACAACTTCCTAAACTTGAAAATCTACAAATCAAACCAGCAATCGCAGTATAGGATAAATACAACAGCCCCAAACAGATATTTAAAATATATAACTACCATGTGTTTCTAATTTTAGAAAAAAGTGACTAACTGAATCTAGTCCCTACTGTATTTACTAAATAGAAAGACGATAACATTCATTCGGTATGAACTATTCTTTCAAACAGTTACAATTAACCTTGATCAAATTTCCCATTTTCAACACACAAACTATCTCCATTCCTTGATATTAAAAACATATCACATTTTACCCACTCAGAATTTCACGAAGCTTACAATTATACTTCAATTAGAATCACCTTGATGTAAACGACATAACTTCAGCACGATCAAACTTGGCTTTGTTGTCTTAGATCGTGCTATGTATTTTAACGTCTCTCAATATTATTTAGACGTCAGTAAGTTTAATTCAGTGACTTATTTACTGCGGAAGTGGGGTAAACTAACACGTGGAACATCAAAATCTTCAATGTCTACTCATAAAAATATCAAAAATACATTATTTATTTGAAATTTAATAGTTAAACATTGGAAAGGAGTGCGAAGTGTGCCAGTCAGCAAACAGTGATAGAGCTTGTTATTTCTAAGTGCACTTGTAGTTGACTCATCATTCGTTAGTTAAAAAATCCAATAATCCAGTTTATAGTTGCTGATCCCAGTTGTCAGGTTTCGCCAAGACCTATAACCTTGAATACGTTTCAGTTTATCGATTTTTTACACCATAAAAGTTAGTCTTACCTAGGTATTCCGAAGTAGCATTTATGACTAATCAAAGTAGCAAACAAGCTACTCTAGAACTCTGGATTTAATTTTCCTGAATCATGAGTTCTTGTTTTTAAGTAGTACTAAGACATAGCCTGTAATGTAAAACGTCATTCTGTATTTTCAATTATGATATATTCAGACTTCTCTTAAAATTAACGAATTCAATACTGAATTGAAAGTTTTTCAAAATTTGGGTCGGTAGATAACCGAAAGCAATAATTATATATAAAAGGGATATTCGGTGTTAAACTCAATGATCTAAAAATAAACGTTTTTTAAATCACTTAATGTAGAATAAGCTGAAAGCTTACATAGAATGTCGAGTTGATTTGGCAGTAGCACAGGCATATTTTGCTCTAATAAGTTTGAAAAGTTACTATCCATTAAGTTTACTTCAAACAAGTAGTGTTATAATAAATAAAGCCATAAATTTGCAACAGTAGTAAACCATTTAAAAAATATTAATGTTATTACAATTTTCATCAAGTTTAAGCTTTTTATACCCAGATCATAAAAATATTGATAATGTGAATATTATGTTGCAGCTATGCATTCAATAATAAACATGTTTTCTTTTAGTTTATGTTGGAGGATAATTTTACGGAATGAGACGTGGCGTTTTAGATTTAATTTTCTATCTTAAAAAGGCTTCAGTCGTTTAACAATTCTACTGTCATGCACATAATTTCAGTACACTGGAATCCTACTAGCGTTCAATTAATTATTTGCCACAAACAAAACTTACAGATATCCGTTTACCAACAGCGCGAGCTAAATTCACTTGCTCTATTGCTATAGGCATGAATAATATAACTGAAGTGAAAAGTGATGTGATAAAATTCATTAAAGTGAACAACTGATAACTTTTGAGAGCTTCCGGATCACCAGGTCCTTTATGTAAAAGCAAAATCGCCACTATCAAGATCATCACTGTAAATTTTACTTGATAAATTATCTGACTGCTTCTGAAAGCTTGAAAACACCGACCACGCATAAAAAGTTTAATTTCTTTACTAAAAGAAAATGTCAGAATACATTTAAAAAAAATTAAATTCATTTGTTTAAACTAATTTACGCTATGACAAGGATAAAAGTGGTGGTTTAATTTTAGATAAATCGGTTGTTTGTATGGATAAAGTAAATAATTAGTTGTCGTTTGTATTCAACATAGCTTGATCTCACTTCAGTTTACCTGAAAATCAAAGATTAGTAGACATCTGCTTTCTGCCAGTGTGAGACTCCTCGGCGATGCATACCCGCTACTCTTTCATAGCCCAAACTCAAAACCTTCATGTCGCACAACGCATGCTTAACTATTAACGCAACAGCGCCTTTTGTCATCTAATGATATGATCCTTACATCAATCAGTGTGCTAAGATGATTAGATAATTTGAGCCCTAATTATGTGGATAAAAGTAACGACACATTAAAGCGCAACGACTAATAATGTTATGTTACTAAACAATACTAGTTGGATTCGATGGCTACTCGTACTCGGAAAAAACACTGATTTAGAACAACTTTGAAATGATATTACTACTAAATGCAATCTGCTGCATAAAACCACTTAGTAATTAAACTGTTTGTGACAAATATATATGTGCAAATATTGACCGAACAATAATCATTTGTTATAAAAGAAAGTGCGCTACATTCATTTTCTCGGCTCATGCTCTGTATTTTTGTTATATTAGGAAAATGTTTGTCATATAAAAGATTTCCACATTATTTCATTTATTTATGGTTAAGGTATATAACTAACCTTCTCAACTTATTAGCCAATTTCATAAACACCTTTTCCCATACATGAACTTTAATGACATATATACCTGTTATAATATCTGAAAGAATGCGAATACGTTGATCAGTTACATGGGCAGTTCTAAATCTAAAGTTGAAAACAATAGGCATTAGATACAAGATTTTAATTGGAGAAATATTAAGGAATAAAAATAAATTGTAGAAATTGTTTATTCAACAGTCAGTTCCTAGGTTATTTATGGTAACAATAAAAATCAATCATGAACTAAACAGTAATGAATTCATAAAATACTATACAAAAGTTAAAAAAAAATGTAAATTTATCAAAACCAATTTAAACTTTTAATGGGTAGTATATAGAATATGCTAAAAGAAGTTTATTTTGTTTGGTAATCCAGTAGTAACAAGTAAACATTTTTATTCGTATTTGTTAGTTTTTTTTAGAAATAATAAAGTTCTATATCTCGAAAGTACCTCATGTTAGAAAGTTTTAAGCTGAACCTTAAAGACTACTTTATAGAATACTACACGTTTACTGTTCGTAAAAAGGCAAAGAATTCCATTGATACTGAAGTTGACTTCACACTAATACCGTAATACATTTTCACATGAGGTTATGATGCATAATCAATACATTTGCGGGAAAACATACACTTGGTTTCACGAACATAGTAAAATCGATAACATCCAAGCGATAGTGTATTTCACTATAATATAATGAGTGCTAAATTGTTCATGAAAATAATTGCGAATGATCAGCGAAGTGATTACTGTATGTGTCATCAATAATAGGTGGATGCATTAGAAGATATAGGTATAAAATTGATCGATTCCATGATATCATGTAAGAGGACTAATTTAAAACGATTTTATACAAAACCAAATGTTAATACTGAATGCATCTGAATTCTTTCACAGATTATTTATTACTTATAGATTTCCATCTCAATATAAATATTCTATTATAAGTAGTCGTCACTCTAGATTTGGTTTAGTTCACAACTCATCAGCTACTTTGACCACTTTTATTGAGAATGTTCATTAGTTGATATTAGGCATTGATTTTGACCTTCCTCTCCATTCATGGCAAATTTTGTGGACGAAAAAAGTAATATGTTTAACATTTTACACTTGACTAGAGCAGAGTGCGACACTCCATTTTATACACAGTTATTTATGTTATCACATATCTGAAACTAAATCTACTGTAATATGAACACAGTTTTCAAATATCCTGCAACTAAAAGTAAGATATTGAAATGCTAGAATAACATTTACATAGACGTATGCTTTAGTAGAGTAAATGCACTTTATTTTCAGAAAATCAAAACAAAGTTGGGGTCAGAAATAAAGACATTAAAAACCACTAAAAATCAATCAGCAGTGAACTGGTATTGTGTTTGATTTGAGTTAGTATGGAAATGAGCATTCTATTAAGACTTTCACAGTTTGGTGTAAGAATGGTACAACATAGTCACCGAGTAAGAAATTCACGCTTCATTCTTCTTAACTTTAGCCAGCTCACTGCAAAATTCAGTTCTTACCAAATGTTACAGGCGGGAAATCATTCGATTTAAATCTTACAAAATACCTAGAAGGGAAATCCACGAAATTCAATCAAAGTCAAGTCACTAATTAGTGTTATATATTCTGTGTCATTAACAATTGATAAACCAAACTCACTAACGTATTTTTTCTACAATCGTCACAGAATAGCCAACATTCGGTCATAACAGAAGTAGGTAAGATGGTTGGTCACACGTGGTATAATTTGGGGTCATAGCCAGCTTGTCAAGAAATTCAAGGTCAAAGTGGAAGATGTACCAAATTTTTAGTTATTTAATTAATATTTTTGCACCACATAAAATATGGCGATAACTAGTAGATTAATAAAAGGCTTACATTTAAAACCTTACAAAAATACTACAAGCCATTCTTCTAGCAGATGGTCATATAAATTTAAAAAGTAATTAAGTAAAAACAAGGACCACAGTTTCAAGTTTGTCTTGCTCTCCAAGACACTTTGAACCGCTGAAAATTTTAGTTTTTTGTGGATGTGCAATACTACATGCCTAACTTATTGTCCAATTCTTCTTACATGTTAGCCTCTTTTGAAATGTAAGGCCGTCATGATAAATTATTCATATGACCGTGTAGTGATTGAGATAATTTGTGAAGTTGAGTGGAGGATAGATTTTCAAATATAAGCACACTGGGTTTCTTTATATTCCTGCAATATATTTAGGGGTATATTTTATGTACCTAGATACAACCACTCATCTGACATACTAGAATAATATTTATGTAGTAAACGGGTTTATTGACGGGAGGTCAAACATTATGAAAACTTATCTTTAAAGACCCATGTATGGGGAAAGTTCTGAGACATATAGTTATTAGTAATTAGATTACTCATATTTTAGAAAGATAGTATATCACACGTATGAATATCAAAAGCTTTACAAATATTTTAACTGACAAAAAACGTTTCTGAGTAGATAGATCTTAGCTTTATTTAGCAGTGCTTTCATATTAATATATTTTTATACATATAAATATTTCAAATAACGAATGGCTACTGCATGAAGTGCAATCAATACATGAATGACTATCTTTGAAAACCATTGATTAAAACAAGTTAATTCATACCTTATCTTTCCATATGCCCGATTAAAGGCCGACTGAATAGGAATGATTAAGAGGATGACTCCAATTGTAATTAAACTTGGGATAAAAGTGATCCGGCTCATCAAGGCGAGAGTTATGAATGTCTCAAGAGGTCCAGACCATAAGTAATGTATAAACAAAAATGTCTAAAAATGTTATTTACAAAACAAAGTGATCAATCATGTAAATCTGTGGCCATGATTCCATATCATCATAGACTCCAAATTTATTCAAACATATTAATATGAGCAATTAGGAATAAACACATAACTTAAAATCACTGTCACAGTCTTCTTCTATAATTAACAGCGTTAATAATTTGTTGATTCGCCTCAACCTAATGATTTAATTTAAATAAACGTACTTAATGGTATGTCACTTACTTTTGCGCGAAGGTTAGTGTTTAAAATTACAACGCAGTTGTTTAGAATTGGATATTATGATTATCAAGACATCAACACATGCAGTTAAAACTTGTTGCTAATTCAACTAATTCTAGTAGTACAGACCTCTAAGTAATTCATCTTTAGCAGTAAAATGCATTTTAAACACATTTTTTATGATTAGTAGATAACTATTCACTGTTTGTTTATTCAGATCCAGAAATCTGTATTTACCAAGTGGAGGTGAATAAATTAGGTGAATATTCTTAAGGCAAAATATAGATAATAGACGGCCAAATGAATACTGGAACTGATATAAAACTAAGTCAAACAAAATATGCTAATGCTTAAGTTGAAGTGTATAGGTTATCGCAATTGCAAATGTCTCAAAAAGTACAACATGTTGCCATCAGAAGAACGGACAAAAAAACATGAATAGCTAATTACATCTGATGGCTTAATGAAAAATAAAATAATGATAAATAGTTATTTTATCACTGCTCAACAAGAACTAGAAGGAATAAGCTATCTAACTGCTTTACATTACAATTCATAATCAATTCTAGAGTTGTATTTAGTAAATAACCAGGCATCCTTTGTTTATAATTATGATGGTAACCTGATAGCTGCCGAAAGTTTATGAGTTAGCCTACGTCTATCATTTACATATCGTTGTTTACTTACTTAAACGCTAATAATAACATTTTCAAATGAATTCAAATAAAAGTAATAGAATAATATCATTGAATGAAAGTGTTTAAAGACTCAACTTATAAACGTTTTGAAGAAATTAACTAAAATTGATCATAAACTGGGCATGATTATTAAGATTAACTCAGTCCCGCTATATATCATACTGAAACAAACTTCTTCAAGAAAGCACTTAAAAAGCACCATATAAAGAGTATTTAATTTTAATTTGATTAAAATGAAAGGCTGGATGGCTTGTGTTAGTCCTGTTGATCAAGACCACTCGATTGATCTGAATTCTTTCATAATGTGTTGATAATTAAAATTACAACTGTGTTACGGGGAAGAGTTACGGTAGTTAGCCGTTTCGTAAACAAGTCGGTATTTAGTTGAAAAATATTTAGTTCTAGGCTTATGGACATGCTTAGAGTGCACTTAAAATATTTTTGCCCACCTAACAATTCCTTTAAATACCAAGTTCTAAACAACACTCGATGTATTAAACATTCAACTTAATATATTTGTGAAGTATTTGTAACGATACCATAAATTTTATACTCACATATTCAAAATATTGAGTATCAGTTGACAATAAATTAATAATCTGACCAGTTGTCGAATTCGCCAATGATTTCTGGTTGAGCCGAAGTAACTACTATATAAATTTAGAGAAGAAAACAAACAACCTTTTTGTAAATCAGACCGCAGGTTGCTAACCGTGCACGTCCTCCTAGACGATACGTAATCCAGTATAAGCTGTTAAGAACAATTACCGACAAAGTAGTGTTCAAAATAAATGCAATGCTAAAGAAAATAGTCATAACTACATTCTTCATGATCCTTTAGATTACCAAACCCCAAAAGAATTTGTTGAAGAATAACAGGTTTAGATATATCAGTAACCACCTGAAGTTAGATAAATTTAAATATTTTAAGTACAAACTTCAATAGCCATAAATACACCTGAAATCAACAACTCCCTTTTGAAAGCCTTGATCACCGATAATAATAAGTTAGGACACTTCTCGGTTACATTGCCGCTCCCATTCTCTGTTAAAATTATCACTGTCTCATCTAGGAACAGTTCTTACCTTTCTATTTTTTCTGTATTCAAATCAGACATTTCACTTTCAGGACACACATATAAGTCATCGTTTGTCAGATGTTTGCGTAATGAAAGTGAAAATAAGGGATTAAGCCAGGTAAAAAATAATTTTGAGAAGATATTTGCTCTATTATAAGGCGCTATCAGATCTTTATTCTTTCCCATGTCGTTTGAGGGTTTTAATGCACGCGCTACACAAAAGCGAAAATTACTGAGCAAAAGTTAAGTTAATTTGTTAGTTATAACAAACATGCCATTAAACCATACCAGTGTAAATATTTATCGTAAACGCAAGAAACTATTTATTTATTAACTTCTGCAATTAATTTTTAACAGAATGATTTAACAGTTTGCCCAATGCAACTTTTACAGGAGTTTGATTATGCATCAGGAATCTGTATCAGGAAAATGGCACAGATTTTACGTTGTTTGTGTGAGTACATATATAGTGGAAAACCTTTTGTTTTAAATTTGATATCTCACCGTAAAACAAAGTACGAAGTTTTAAAATATGTCCTGCCATTCAGAAATGGCTAGATTAAAACTATCGCCCTTTTCGTCATGCTTATTGGTCAGCAACACTACACTTATTCCTAAAATTATCTAAACCAGGCTCATTGGTTATCCGAGTACATAACTCTTTAAACACTGAGCCATATGTTGTACACTTTATCTCTACAAATAACGTCACGAGAAAGTAAGACGCCCAAAGTTTCAGGAATGGGGGTCAAGTACAGAGTGCGTAACAAATGACCTATATAACGGGAGCCATAAGTAGTGATTAATATGCTGGTAAACAGACTGGCTAGCTTATATTATATGAAATAGAGCGTTTTTAAATATATGTAAGAAGTTCTTCACTACAAGGACCCCCTTCCATTCGTTCTCATGCTGATTAATCCAATTTTCGTATACAAAATCATTTTCGGTTAACAAGTTGAGAATACTTCTTAAGTGTAGGGCATTTTACCATTGTAAGTAAACTTTAAAGAATATGTATTCATATCATACAACTTTTCTGAAATATTTGATTCCCTATCTGTGACGTCGTGACAGTATATTCGTCGGATTCATGTCACCGGGGATTTGATTCACTTTCTCCTTCAGATCCAAAGCTTTAAGTCTAACTATCTAATAAAAGTATTCTTCAGATAGACTTTATTTAAATTTCACTGTTTTACGTTTCACCATGGAGAACACAAGAGTCTGTTATCTAGTACAAACGTGAAATTCATTACAAAGTGTGAGATTTCGTGCAAATACTAAACATTCACCGTTGAAAAATTTAATAACGTGTTATGTGTTTAGGACACTGTTTTAGAATTAACAATAACTTACAGGCATGATCACTGACACTGTCGAAATCCTTAGAATTCTGGTCCAAGCATATTTATCTAAGGATGACTATCATAATCCCACCCAGGAATCTTCGTCCCCCCCGTAGTGTATTATTGATAAAGCGACTCGTAGAAGCTAAAGGAAAAAAAGCATAATATTATTGTTTTATTATATATTATAAAAATTCATACAGGATTCTCGTAAGTCTACAGGCATGATCAACATGACACAAAAAGGCTAGCTCTCACAGAAACAATTCCAAATTTAGCGGAGTTAAGTGCAAGGATAACAATAATGTATGCTTTATACATAATGCCAGCGCACAGTTAATACACGGAAGTATGTAAATGTTTGTCTTTAGCCCGAAGATACTTTATAATTGCGTGAATTTAAGAATACACGCGCTAAAAAATACTTATTAATAGAAGTAATCAGTCGAAGAGAGAAATAAAATAAGCGTAGAACAAAGACCATTTGATATTCAAAAGTTGTTTCATACTATTTCATATTGTAATGTTTAGTAAACAGATGACGTATTGCCAACAGTAACTCGCAAGAAAATGACGGGAATCCAAAGGTTCGTGTTGATGTATTGTATTGAGCTAGTTAATACCCATTTCTCTTTCGAGTATATACGCCTGGTACGAATCCTAATACGACGAAACATTTGGGTAATGAAATGAAAAAGATTAAAAACCAGAAAGTGTAAAGGCATAAGGGAACAGCGAAATATACCAGTGTTAGGTGAGAACTAAAATATATCGTTCGCGTCAATTGGAGCATATAGTTTATTTGCTTTTTAAGTTCGTTCACACTAAAGTTTGAATATTTAAAGTTCGCAAAAGCGAAGATTGTCAAGAAGTTTATTCGAAAATAGAGACTCTTGCAGGTATTTATAGAAAAATAGGGCGGCTAGTAATTAACTTTATATTTTAGTACTGAATGTAATAAATTTCGCCTGCAGCTCATTTTAAGTTGCTACTGGTCCAAAGCCCGGGTAAAGGAGGAGGGTCGGGCATTGGGCTAGCATTCCCATCCCGTAAAACCCAAGCTTGCTAAAAATACGCTAACCAGATTAACAAACTAAGCCATTTAAACTCTGCCCTAGTAGTTGAAGATATGTTTATGACGCTTCATGATGAAAGCTGAGATTCTTCGGAAGTCATCAGGCCGATACCCCTCCCCCTCCTTCTAACGACCAGAGCCAAAATTTTACAGGTACATGGAATGTTCGGACAATGTGGTAGACCGGGAAGATCAATCAGATAGCAGCAGAAATGAAGAGATACAACTTGACAGTCCTCAGAATCAGCGAAACCCGTCGGACTCAAACTGGACAGAAAACGGTAGCTACGGAAGATATGGCACCATACTCCGAACACGACGATAGAAATGCTTCACACGCCCAAGGAGTTGCTCTGATGCAGTCTAAGAAAGCGCGCGATGCACTCGTAGGATAGGAACTACATGGACCCAGCATCATCAAAGCATCTTTCACACACAAATGAAGAAGGGGATTACAATGAATATTATTCAATGCTACGCAACAGCCAACGACATGAGCAAAAATCAGTTTTATGATAGGCTGCAATCATTTATAGCGAAGTGTCCAGGAAAGGAACTGACAATCCTGATGAGGTATCTAAACGATAAAGTCGGAATGGACAACATCAGATATGAAGAAATCATGGGACGACAACGACTAGGAGAAAGAAATGAGAATGGTGATTTAAAAATCTGTGGGCTTTCGACAAAATGATCATAGGTGGTACAATATTACCCCCACAAACGCATACAGATGGCTACATTGCGCGAACAGTTATCATCATTTCTGTTGCCTTACACAAACATCATATTTTCAAACAAGTATTGCGAAAAAACATATCTGGTTTCGTCTACAAGTAGTAATAATTTCGAATGAATTATCGGGTAGTGGAATTATTTAAGTCAACATATGCGTAATTTTACACATGAAGTGCACCCCGTATATTACCAAGTTACTGTTGTCGTATAACTAAAGCAGCCTCTGGTGATTGAATACACACGTATGAATAAGAATAAATAAGAAGGCAGTAAGGGATGAAGGGAGGAGTTATATTTGATTGTAAGTAGAGTGCTAACAGGATAGCGACGTCCTAGGCTGGCTAACTAGAGAGTGAGTTGATTCCCACGTCGTACCATGTTGTATCGTGATTTAGTGGTGATGCTTGACCAAGTGCCTTCGACTAATCGTGTCAAATAAAACACATTTGATCAGCATCAATGATCAGGGCCTACGCAACTATTTATTTAGGTGATTAGTTACCACTCCATACATATTAGAAGATTAGAAGGTGTAATCAAACTTTGAGTGTTAAATAAATTACCAAAGAGTGTGGATTATTATTTAAGACCAAATCAAAAATAAGTGATACATAATTGCACACATTATTATCAATTCAATGGCCTTTAAAAGACGGCAAAACGATTGTCAAGGAGGTGAAAGTTCTATTGTCTCCTAAACTGAGATATGGATTTGCTGCAGTGTAGGCTTTTGAAAATCTGATGCATTAAATACTGTAAAAATAGTAAAGAAGTAGTGGTACAACTTTTACACGATCGTGGGGTCAAAATAGTGTTTTTCTTACTGCTAACGTGATGGGAAGATAGGATAGATTTAGCGGGCGGAGAGGTCGAAAATTATGAAGCACTGCTTAAAAGTCGGTAAACGATGGTTAGCCTTCATTCAATGGTCCTAACCCAATGAATTTCTAGTTGTAGAAAGTGACATACTTTTATATATCGTAATATTAACATTAGCTTGCGTTTTACGGTGGACACAACTTTGTAGCCTATCTGTATAATTTGTCGATGTTCTGATGTCGCAATTTTATCTTTATCAGTGGTAGGTGAGAGTAAATAGGCTACTTTGAAATTACCAGCAAATCGAAAGGGTTTATCGTATAGAGAATGTGGGCACACATCCCATGGCTTGGAATAAAATTATTTTGATTAAGGCATGTGGTGAATGTAAATTAGACTTGAACGGGGAGTTACAATGTGCAAAAGAGTAAGAGTCCATGGGTTTCGCTATCAATGGTTAAACAAATACACTAAGATATCACATTCCATCATCATAGGAGTAATGTTAGAAATAGTTGGCATAGTTAAAACAGGCCGCGTGATTTGTTAATGAGTGTTTAGGTTTGGTAAATACCAACACTATCGGGGAGAGATACCCTGTTTTCATGAAGTATTTATACGTGTACAAGACTTGCTAGTAAATTCCACTTTCTTTTGATGCTTCCAGCTAGAATTAACTTATTTGAATTAGTCGTGACGCGTTTGGGGTGATGAAACTATAAAATCTACTCGACAAGGAAAAATGCCACCGTCGTATTTTGAATTGTGCGGAATACAAGATATATCCTATTCCATCGTGGCTTTTAAACAAGATAGTTTAAGCCGTCTCCAAAATAAACTGATAATTTGGTTTACTTAATCTTTGTTGCTAGTAATCAGTTGACTGTTGTTCATAAATAGCTAACGAACAGAAAAGTAACCCCGGCATTGAGAATTGAGAAGATTTGGATCAATTTCAAAAGTGTTGTTAATCTTAGTGATGGATACAGGTGGGTTCGAAGGCCCGTTTTGTGATGACTGGAATGAGATTGAGGTGGTTCCGCTTATTTCATATCTATGTAGCTCTGTAGTTTCGAACTTTCAGAGCGTGATACACTCACCAATTTTCATATTAGTTTTCTCAGCAAACGGATACTCATTCTACCAAATAACGTCACTTTTCACCGATCTTTTAAAGTGTTGAGGATGAAATGAAGTCATTATCTGAATCTATGGACTAATTATGTTAGCGAATTATGTTTATTGTCGATAATAACCATAATTTTGTAAACTCCGTTTTTTAAGATTCGCCAACTTCCAATACCAACCTCCTGACTATCTGTTTAACTTATCTTGACCTGTCAATGCCACCGCGTGTTATCCTTTCCCCCACCCCGAAAGGTTTGTTTCTGTTGTGATTAGTGAATGTTTGCAGGCAGTCCAAAGAGTTGACTCTAATTTGATTCATATTTTCAAGAGCAGAAGGAGAGCATTCTCTGTTAGTCCTCAGCTGGTAAACTCCCGTGAGTGTCTAACATCCTCCTGAATGGATCTGTTAGAGGTGCAGGGACCAATTTTTTTTTGGCAGCATGCTCTAGAAGTTGATTGCTCTGTGAGGAAACTTGAATGTTATAGGGATTCTACTAATTCTGGTTTTTAAACTCGTCTCTCCTTTGTAACTCAGGATTATCTATGGAGTCAGAATTAGGAGAATATTCGGAATCAACAAGAGTTATCATAAATGGAACTAGGATCAGCCACTTTATTAATCCCCACTTGATTCACATGTCTATTATGAACTGAATGGTCATCTAGATCATGAATCCTCACAGTTATACCACCAATTCATGAAAGTATTGTCCCTGTAGACAGTCGATAATCATCTCATCGGTGATATTGTACTTGGCATTAAATCTTGCTCACAAGATGAGTTTAGAGTATACAGGTTTTGAAAAGTTTAGTTTGACTTTTATGGGTTCTCGAAGATTCTACATTACGATACTGAAACAGCAAATTATCATGGCATTTTTCTGGTTCGTCAAAACTTTTAGATTAACTTATGTAATAGCGCTACTTAACATTCAAACAGGATTTTCTGCTAAAACATTCAACTAAGGGTGGTGTGCTGCCGTGAACAAGTGATAACAATCAACATAATTCAGCTAATTGCCAAGGTATCCCTGTGAAAGGGTTTCCTTGTCAGTTACCAGTACACTAGGTATCACTTCACGACTACATACTCTTATTATTGCATTCTAAGTGAATTTTATACTAGGAATACTTGTCAGTGCCACTTATGACCACCTGGGATTTGCGTAAATAATAATTAAAGAGCAAAGTGATTATAAAAGTAGGCCACAATAATCAGCGTGGATCTGCTGCCACAATTACTAGGCTTCAGATCAAGGGTTCCATGTAAACTTATTTAATTATAGTTTGTGTAAGTACGCGCAGGACAATTTTTTGATCTGTTTATGTCAGCATCAATTTCAAATCATCGACTTGGTTGTTGTACGAGTGATTTTATCTTTTCCATACCTAGATGAGCAGTATAGTGATCGTTTACAGATCTAAGTGTTGGAGGGATAATAATTTTATCATTCACACATAAAAAACCTTCCAAATGTGGTGATATTTCTTTTGTAATTTCAAAAATGGGGGAAATCTATGCTTACATTAAGCATTCCAGATTCCTTTTATTTATGATGCTTCCGAAATACTTTCGAGTGTCTGCTACCGGCTGGGCTCTATCAATACGCAATGGTTAAACTAAAGAACTAATTCTCACTAGGTGACTTTCCAATATATGAATAACGTGACAGAAAGTCATGTTGTATTCGCTTGGCTTTTCTGTACTCAATAGTTAAGTCATAGGCATTCACTTCTTAATTCTACCTTTGAACCGTTGCTGCAGACGACCGATAAAGCAACGTAGTTGGGTGGTAACTAAATTCAAGTGCTTCGTGGCCAGACACAATATGAAATTTCAAAACAAATAAGTACTTACGCAGTCTTTTTACTGCTCAAATGACGACTAAGGCTTATTTCGAGGTTTGTGAATATCCTTGTTCACTTTTACTCAGTCGTCTAAACATGAAGAGTTCAAGCTTCCGATTTTGCTTTAAAACTCCATTTATTTCCAATGGAGATGTGTTCGTAGTTAAAACAATTATCTCCGTTGGTGAAAATGGTTTTAGAAAAGCCTCGTTATTTAAAATCAGTGTTTCTTGATATTTTCTTATATCTTTACTCCCATACAAACTGTTTACTAGAAACCAAATCAGAGTGTAACTAATAACTGTTAAAGTCAATGAATGTTACGTTGACAAGCAAACTAGTGTCTTGGGCTACAACTTAGTTCATTCTTACGATGAGATTTGTCAAGTAGGAATGTCGAATACATATTCTGCTTGTCCAGAACTGTTTACCTATGCCCTTGACAGATACCTTAGTCAAAAGGGTCGATAAGTATGAGCTGTCTATTTACACTCTAGGAAATAAGGTCAGTTGGAACACCTTCCTGCTCTTGAGAAAGAAGCATATTAAATAGATCCATGAATGGTCTTGAAATATCTGCGTAAAATTAAAGTAATCGATGTAATTTATCAAGGCTTAATCTACTCAAGGTAATCGAGTAGCCCATTACTATTAAATCACCCTTTTAAGGTTGAGCTCCGTCCAGCTAACATGTACTGCGATTAAGTCACTGGCGATAAGGCACCTACAAGTCCTAAACATGAAAATATGGTGTAAAACAAATTCATCTGCCAGATAAACCAGACTCTGGTATAATAACATGATGATCACCAAACTATACTGTGACTTAGAGCCGGGTATAACACACGTAGTTTACATATTTGCAATACGAGTGAACTCTTTTGCGATTTTATGCTTTTTGTACTCGATTTTTCAGCTAGGCAGTGGACGTTTGTTAACAAACGCAAAGCATCCAATCTCTGGTCTGCAAGCTATTTTTACGTTCTCTTTTTAGGCTTCTAATTTTTGTTGTTATAATCTATAAGAGTTTATGTCTCATTCAAAACATTTAAGTTGCTTGTCAGTAAAATGTAAACCTCTTATTTTATTCACAGGGCTTGTGGATAATATTAGACGACGGAAAAGGCGAGAACTTACACCAGAACAGAAACAAGAAATCGTTGAAGCCTTTGATCTTTTCGATACAGATAAAGATCAGGAAATCAGTTATTATGAATTTAAGGTTGAATAGTGTTTGTATCATGATTGTATATACAGGTTGCACTTCGTGCACTCGGATTTGAGTTGAAAAAGCAAGAGGTACTAAAAACCTTGGAGGATTATAATATCAAAGAAGATTCTGGGAAACTGCGATTCGAAGATTTTAATGAAATAGGTAAGAGCAATTCTTTTACTTTTGTTTACTCAACTACAATCCTATTTACGCGGTCGACTAAAGATATTAAACTTGTTCTGTTCATATATCAAATGATATATTCCTAGTAATCACGGTTGACTATATTTTTCTTCTGGTGTCCTTAAACAATAAAGTTGGGGACATAATTCATAATATGGCTTACATGAATAGAAGAATTTTCGGCACTTATTTATCATCTAAAATGACAAAATTGGCTTCGAAACTAGTTTACATTAGTATTATGTCTAACGATAAAGAGTAGAGTAGACAAACAAGTCACTGTTTTTCTGGAAATTTCACTAAACTTGAATATATGGTTGGCGAAACTCCGGAGGAGGTTCAGAAAGTTTACCTAATTTTGTCTATCTATAGCGTAGGCAAAGTTCTCGTGTAATGTCCAGTTGTTTGCTCTATATTGCTATGTGACAATGAAAGAACGTTTAAAAGTGCGTGTCTAGGTTGTAGTATGTAAGCATGTTTTTAATATTTTTTCAAGCCGAACATCGGTCGAATCATTTATGCCCTTCAGCATTTTGATGGAGGGAGTGCAAAAATCAGTTGGAACTTGTCATTTTCGTTTCGATACTTAAACAAAGCATGTAGGTAAAGTAAGAAATTATTGTATTCATTTTTCTGTTGAATCAGTGTTATCATCTTTTACACACATCATTCTTGAAATTTAATACGACCTATATCTCTTTTTTAGCACGTTGGGGTGTTTTATTACCTTCTATTTGAACTTTACAATTGGTGTTGAGTCTAGGATTACAGATTTATATACTACTTTGAATTAAGCTGTAGTAAATTTACGGGTCAATTTATTAAGTGAAATTTATGAACAAAGTTTTCATTTCTTAACCAAGTCCTTTGTGGTGCATAAAGTATTGGTTAGTACTCCTTTTTGACCCCAGTAGTTTGACCATGTAGACGATTTTGAAGGAGTCTTCTAGTAAGGTATAGTGACCAGTGACGAACAGATGTCCCATAATCAAACTATTTATTGCCCTCCATTCTTCATCTGATGGCCAAACTCTAAAGTGTTGGGAAGCACTCTCTTTGTGAGACGTATGTACTTTACTCCACACCTGCAAGTTAACTTATAGATACACATAGATTTAACCTAAATCAGGTATATATCCCTTTCAAATTATGAATCATAGGCCAGGTAGGGAAGACAATGCTTAGATTGGCAGCATAAACCGTTTTTCTCAAAGATTTTGATATTTGATGTCTCAAATTCTGCTGTATTATCACCTTTAACTCATGGTTCTTACAGAGAGTTTTCCTTTTGATCTTGGTATTCATTGTTGTAATTTTGATTTCAGGTTCCCACTGATAATACTAGATAATTGTTTGTACAAGCTGGATTAATTCGTCGTCTATTGTGTTGTTTGGGCATATTCATTCGGTCTCTGAGGACAGTTTCTCTTTCCACTCAATAGGATCCAGCACTGTCGATCCATATATTGACTATTCCAAGCTGACCTCCTGTATACATTTTTCTTTGTTTTTCAACACATTTTTATTGAGTTGTTTGAGTTCACATATACATCCTTAGGTCAGGTTTTTTATCCTAATACGATCGTTTTTTTACTCCGTTTATTGTCCCAGACAAACTTGGATTTAATTTTCTGACTTACCAGAAAACGTTGACAAACCAATAGTTACTGTTTGCAGATTAAATAATCTTACCTATGATAACTTGATCTAATTGTATCTCACGAAAGTCTTTCAGCGTGAAATGCGGAAAATATTGATTATGTGTTTGCAGACTAATCGTTTATCTAAGTTTTACAGCTGTTATCAGTCATTATTAATTCATATATGTAACATTAAATAAACTTAGCTTTTGTGGGAGATTTGAAACTGATTGGTTTACTTATATTAAAAATGATAGATTTCTAATTTTTAAAATAGTAGAAAATGGGATTTCTGACATTCAACAATCTGGTATGCATTATTTTTTAGGGAACAAATAAAATATTAAATTTAACATAAGTTTTTTTAGTAGAAAGAATAACTCAGTTTATATACTTCATTATGTTCTGTTTATTTTCATAAATCTAAACAAAGCGATAACGATTGCACAATGCAGTGAATTTGAGGTATTTCATTTCTTTTTCTTAAGCTATATGCAGGCTAATAGTTTTAATCACTTAAGATAATGACATACTTAAAAATTAAGTAGTAAGTCGTTCATTTGTATAAAGTGAACTTAAACCCTGTAAAAACTGCATTACATGTGTATCTTTCAAACAACTTTATTATCGTAAGTACCCCTATTTAGTTTGGATAATTCTTTTTATTTTAATAACCGTATCTCTCATAACTCTGTGTAATTTTGCACTGTAATTAAGCTTTACTATTATGTCCTTAGTAGTTGTAACACTCTTTGCAAAAAGTTATGTTCTTATGTATTCCATACAATTTATCTCTTTCCTCTACGTTATCTTTATATGTGTTTGCTTTTTAGTAACAGATATGATTTTGGACAGGGATCCGGTCACTGAAATGATAAGAGCCTTTAAATTATTTGATGAAGATGATTCTGGGAAAATCACTTATCGTAATCTTAAAAAGGTCTCCAAGTAAGTATTTCACAATTAGTCCTTTGCATGATTACTACCATTTTATTTCCCATGTATTTATTTGAATTAATCACTTATTAAGTATTTCTTACTTAATTTTTCATGGATAAAAGATGATAAAAGATAGGAAAATTCTGCTTCGATCGAGTTAATTTTAACTTTAGTAGTAACTGGCAGTATTCATAGTCTCCTAAACACCTTGAGTAACAATGCAAGCATGTTTGGGATATATATTTCTTCCGTTAAATATAAAATGTTACTTTAGGACTGGTCTGCATTATCATAGAGAGTGATCACTTCACTCATCAGCTCTGGGTCAGCTTCTGACAAAATCTCAACCTGGATGCAGAAAGCTCACTCTGCTTTTGCCAACTTGCACCTTTTGTGGCGTAGGTAAGATATCGATCTCAACGAAAGAGTGAGTGTACTGGACATCATTCCTCTCCGTTCCAGCCTCTGAATGCGAAACAGGGGGTATGAAAGTAGAATATATACACAGGCTTCAGATCTTTGATCATAAAAGTCTTTGAAGCATCGCCCGTTTATCATGGAATGACGAAGTAAACAATATTGATGTTAAACGCAGAGTACTAGTAAAAATTGGCTAATCAGTGGATAAGGTTGTGAACGTTTATAGACAGAGATTGTTAGGACATTTATTGCAGATGCCCACCCACTGCTTGACTTGTGGCACGATATTGCCTGGTATAGGATTAGGATAGAAGAAAATTTGATGTGACAGAATCAAAATGTGGCATCAGTCCACAAAGTCGTCGACTGTTGGTTTGTGCTCTACTGATAGATGTAGACTACTTGACTGGGATCCTTTTATAATCACGATTGGTCGCTGGAGACTGACTCAAGATCGGTCACAGTGGTGCACGTGTATTCACTCTTTATTTTATTCTGGATTGTAAGTTTCATTACTCTTGCACCACCACTCCTTTTCGAACTGCATTCCAATATTAATCTTATGGATTTGATCTTGTCGTGCTAATGTTCGTATGTTAACTGCCAGGTTCTACGTTGTCAATGACTGATGGACACTGATTTAGCCTATGTAGTTAACTTTTATATTGTCGCATCAAATTTTTTTAAAACTTGGGAACTTGGTCAGTATCATCACCTGTTGGGCATTAAGCGTCCCACGTAAACATCTGGAATTACTGAAGTTGAATTTATTTTTATTCAGCTGATGTAACGGCAGTTGACTGAACAAATAGTAGTATTCTGAGTGAATCCATCCACAGTTATATGCTTCTTACTAATTGGATATCACCACAAGCATGTATCGTTTGAGAAAATGGATAGTCACTGTCCAATTTTCTGAGGTATCCTATTTAGCATAAGCGAGCGTGATATTTTCCCAAGGCATCTTAGCAAGTCTATGAAAGCTTGCTACTTGTAAGTAGTTAAAGTCGACCTATTAAATTTTTCCTATTTAATGCTTCGGTTTGTCAGTTAACAATTTCATTTACACCCATTTACCTCACATTTCAATAGTTATCTACCATTTATAATCATGATTTATTCTGTGACCTAGACCACGCATTACAGTAAAACAAATTTTAGACGCTTTACTATTGGTTGTCAAAATTTGATACTTCTTTAATATGCTTAAATGATGTATGGACGCTTGTATGATTGCAATTTTAAAAACTTACATTAACAGATATCATATCATCTTTTAAGCCTTCTGACTTCATAATATAGTGTATTTTATTTTTCTGTTATGACCTATTGACATTCCTTAGTAATCCGATGTTATTAATGCTAATGAGAATATCAATAATTGAAAAGTTATAATAATTAACCTTTATATGATGGAAAGTTACATATTAGTAGCATCTAAATATAATCCATTTTTCTTATCTCACAACTATTATATCTCATGTTACACTGCCAACCCACCTCATTTTTTAACATCTAAACTGTATTTTTAATTCTCATATAATAAATATGCTTCAAAAAGTGGTCATCACTAATATATAGGTAGAGTGAATTAATACTTGTATATACAGAGATAAAGAAATGTGAGTAGCAGGCGAACATTCTGTCACAATCCCTATTAGGTTAGCTGCATTAATTGAGTTTCAGTCATCTAGTCCAATCAAATTAATGAAAAACGAAATGCTCTCGGCATTTCATTAAATTGATTACTCAATCCAGCTGCTTCATTTCTATTTAAATAAAATAGAGTTTTTTAGGATAACCAACTCACTGTTTATTGAGTAAATCGTCTACGTTCATTCAAGTAAGTAAATTCCATTATTTTATTATTGGTAAACAAGACAGTGGGTACCCTACGGGAAACCCAGAAGCAGGTATCAGTGGGCTTTCGTAAATTTTAGGCCGTCACTGGTTTATTTCCGCATTATATTATGATTGCTCTAAATTGTAAATATTTGCGAAACAATTGTGTTATATCTTAAAAAACTGGGCAATCATATTATGTGGAGAACATTGACCTCGATAATACCAATCAATCCACTCATACGTCTGCCCAGTGACTACTAGTCGCCAAGCTGGAATAGAGAACGCAAGATAACAAAGCCAACCATCAGAAAGTCAGATTATATTCCACTCATCAATTTATATCCATGCAAATCCTGACTGCACAGCGTACCAAGAGGAAGAAATTTAATAAAAACGGGGACAATTATGACTAGAGACTAGGAGGGGGTATAGATACACAATTAATTGACTACAGTTCCTAAATGACAAAAGATACGATAACAGTTTATAAGTCTAATGGGAGGTTAGGGCGATGGAAACATGACAATAACAGAAGTAAAATAATCGATATACATATACTAAAAATGAATAAAACAGTCTTCTGAAGAACTTTTCGGAAAGTTAGTTGCATTTCTTGAATCGACCGATATGACACATTATTCCTCAGATGCCCAAGCTAATCACAATTATTTCATCCATTACTTGAGTCTATCTGTTTATTTTGCCTCTACACATGTCGCCGACATTTATTCATCATTTTCTCTATGGCTGTTTAGGAGTATCTATCTTGATAAGCACACTTGTTTATTCTACCGAATAATTAATTACTACTGAGTGTAATTACTGTAGAAATCAACTTTGCTGGAAATTCCATCTTACATATTTTGCCCACTGCTTATGATTATGAAGAAATTATTATTTATCTTTAGGTATTTGTTTACTTATTTATTACTTTCCATCTCTTTTTATGTTCATTCAAATAAGATTTGGGAGGTTGAAATGATTTTTCATCACTCTGAAATTCACTACACTCGGCAATTGTGTAAAATTGTTTCACTTATTTCATAGGATTCACCTTAACATTAAGGCTCAGCTTTTTGAATTGAAATAATTGACTTTGGCTTCATGCAACTAAGTATGATGCAATCACATCGCTATGAATGATGTTGTCGACTGTCTATTGCCAATTTTTATTGATATACTAGAAATCCAATCCTAATCGTTCATAAGGTTCAATTTTAAGAATTATAGGCTTCTTAAATGATGGCGATATTTTTTTCGTATATTTTATCCATCACCTTTCCACCAATTCTTTGTCGCTCAAAGTAAATTGTTAACGTTCAGGCAGCAGGTTTCAAAGGGAAAACAGATATAAATTAATCTATGCGTAGTGGTAAATGTTGCCGTTGGTTAATCAGATATTGAGGCCAATAAACTTTAAGCATGTGCCACAATGTTTTGTCAGCTTGAAATGTTGCAAATCAATATCTCAAGAGGAGCATAAATCTCCGCATGATTTCGGATATGTATTCATCTGTAGTGGTTAAGCCGTATGGTATATTTGTCAAGTGTTGCCTACCCAACTGCTTCAACCATTCTACATGCTAACAACATTACAATATCAACCTAAGCTTGTTTATCGAGTCATAAAATTTTATCATTGTGTTGTGGAAAGTATTCACTAAATGATTAACGTAAATGAAGTTTTCTATCTATCCTATTTTATTTATGGATACATTTCTTTTCACTTTGCAATACTAAATACAATTGTACTTATACAAATCTATAACCGACTATTAATTAATTGATGTGAAATGGAAATTAAGCTTTCAGCTTGCGGTCGCTATATTTTTTACATGTTTATGTAATCATCTTCTGTCTAGTTAGCTAGTATGATCATTGTATATCTGATATACGATGTTCAAGCAGCAAAATTTTTTCACACTGTATCACTTAAAATTCTCATGAAATGAAGTTCATATTTTTTAACACCAACTTTTGTTATTTAGCACAAAATCGCTGATAGATATTTTCATATTGTTTCAAATCCTCTGAAAATATTAGCGGTTCAAGAAGTGTTTAGATAAAAGCATACTGTTGGTTAAATTTACATTGAAGTCATTAGTAACCAGTCTATCAGTAAACACGGTACCATCAGCAATCTTAGATCATAATGTATTTCAATCTGACCACATGACTGTTTTTACTAGGTACTCATATATGTATATATGAACGTGGATATACTTATTCCAAATGCAGAATAGTTAAACTGATCACATGAAATTCACTAAACAGCTAACTTACGTAACTGAGATCGTTAATATAGCAAGCATTTGTTTCTCAATGCATCCGAAGTCATATCTATGATATAATGTACCAATTCTAAATTGGTTTACAAATAAAGGGAACTAGAGAATTAAATTTTGAAATAAAATTATAAGCTTTCGTTATGCATCGTTTGTTTTTCATCCAAAGAAAAAGCATATCATATAATGGATTTATCAAGAATTTTTCATTAAACTGTTTACGGAAAAGTGCCGTGCAGGCTTTGCGCAAAATATATAGTGCCCGAAAGTTGGCTGCTAATAATAATTTTTTAAATAATTCTAGAGTATTGTCAACAAAGCGGTGTGAACTTTGTAATTACATCCCGTTTTTGAGATTATCTGTTGCACCAAACAAGTAACGGGGAATTTAAATCATATACCTATGTAGAACGTTAAAGTGTATACTTTAATTTAAAATCATACCTGTAAATGAGTGTTTTTAAAATTCCCTGCTCAGAGTATACAGCTGAACAAAAGGGTTCATAACACGTGTTCATGTGCGAACATAACTATCTGACTTTCAGTAGTCTGATGGACGATTGAATGGCAAATAGTCTTGACATGTTTGAGAAACTAGTCGGGTAAAAATTCCTTGTGGAAACTTTTAAAAGATTCTACAGTTGCAAGGTGATCAAATAAAATGCGTTGGAGCTCCGTGAAATCATGGTCTCATCTCACCCACCAAATATTTTGCCGATACTTATGGTGAAATCGAAGACTGCGATATTAAAATCAATACTGGGCAGTTGTAGTTTTACAGCAGAACATTATATTGAAACAGTCATTTCCCCACATTGATATTACATGTCGTCACATCAAATGTGCACCAAATGAACAATCAATAAGTTTGCAGCATTTTCAAGGAACTTTCATGAATAACAACAAACTTGCTCATTCCTGGGATGCAAATGTTAAGTCGAATGCAGGTTGCATTTCAAACAAATATAATGACCGATTGTTTTAACAACTTATAATTCTACCTACACATTCTGTCTATATAACAGAAACCATGTATTTCTTATGTTTACACAAGATTCTATGCTTGTAGACAATTCGAATAGTAATTAAGTATTATAATTTGTGCACTGCTCACAAACTTGGATAGTCATAAAAATGGAGTCATGAAATTTACAAACTTTTGTTTCGTATTACAGCCTTTAGCATTCTTATAGACAACTAATGTTAAGATTTAAGCCAATGAATCTCCATATAAAACAATTATTAATAGTCATGTTACCTAAGGTTAAGAGAACACGTGCGCTTTGGAAGTTATTGTTTATTGTTCAGGGCCATGTAGAGAACTACAAACTTCGTAGTCAGGTTATTAGAGCTGTTAGAACCATTCGTTGGAGACCCTAGATTAAAAACTTAAAGGTCATTTATCATGACTTAAATATACTTATGACTTAGGCTTTTGGCAGTCCTAGATATTTCATTAGTTTGTATTTATTATTTCCAATCTTATTGCATTTATCACATAACGTTAATGCTTTTTTCTCCATCTTGTAACAACCTGAACTGATTTACTTTTTTGTAATGTGTTATGTCGTATTCTCATGATCGTTTTCACCATAAATGTATTATCAACTGAATAATCATTTATTACCAAGATGCTTATTTCACCTTAATCTGAAACTATTCAGTGGTTCGTGCCTACTTGATGCCACCCGCCAAGTATAGATTCGTATAGTTAGCTTTGAGCTACATTTTATATGTTAGGCCTATTTATGCTACCTGGTTGGATAAATCGAAGTAGACGGAGCGGGGTTCTAACCTTTGACTCAATGAGTGGATGTCAAACGCTTTAACTACTATGACATTTCGCTTGCAACCTCACACAGGAGTTAGTACAGTAGTCAACTAATATCAATCTAAAAGTCATCAATTTTTCTAAAATTCTATATTTTTCATCATCTATGAAGCGATTCACTTTGGTTTAGTATTAAATAAAAATTCAATCAGTAATATACTTATAACATTTTAACATCTCATTTGATTAATACTACATGTTAAATTATTTTACTAGATTATCTATTTATTTATATCGATTGTGATTACACTTGTAAAAAGTACTATGATTGTTATATTGATAATAGTACTAGTGTTCTACAATAAAATTAAAGAAAGTAACAACAAGCTATTTATTTTCATAATAATTTATTTCAATGCTTATAGGATTGTGAGAATTTTCTGTTTTATTGTAACATTATTTTGTAATTGGGCTAGTACAACCATCCACTGTTTGTAATTTTAATTATAAAGTTTTGAATAAAATTTGCTTTTATTTTAATGGATCTTCGAAATTTATTCGTTAAAATCACTGAAGTCTTAAGCAGTTAACTTTATTGCTTCTTAACCTTCCTTTAACCGTTTTCAAATAGTGGAAGTATGTTAACTACATTAGTTTTGTATAGACAAGCCAAACAATTATTTATAAGGGCAAGCATTGTCTGGGCCATCTGTCAATGAGAAATCAATACTTCCGTTGTACCTCACTACAACGGTCATTGTAACATCACCTTCGAACTTACAATGAGTTTGTTCAATCCTCCAACCAAATTCAAAGAAAAAGCATTCTAATCAACATAGTTCGATTATTAGTTATCAAAATCAACCATCATGTTAATAAAAATATTCCGAGTCAAGAAAAGCGATAATTACGATCCATATTTAACCACCGAATTTATAAGTCAAAGCTAACTAGTACTCATGAATTCGTAAACTATCGATTTCGGTTGTTTAAAAATTGATGTAGTACAAATAGAAGCACAATCGTAAATGTATAAGATATGATTGTAGCTCATCAACATTTGGTTGAAATCTTACGAGAATCAATATTTCCTGTTCATTATTAGTTTTCTTACACTACAGAACTACTACATCTGGAAGTGTTGAGAAAACTTAGTTTGAATTTAGATAGTAATATCATTCCTCAATAACTGAGTAAACTTTAAGTTACAAATCTTCATCGATTTAGGTGATTGAAACATGTACTACGTATCCCAAACCACCACCTACTTCGATGCACAATACTGACTGATGTCAAAAAAGGATTAAATCAATCTGGGAGTGACCAAACCAAGGGTGTCATTAGTCCATATGGTCATTCATTATTGGTCTGAGTTGTGTTGGTGAATCCAGATTACCTAGTTAAAACCCACTCAACTGTCGTAACCATTGTTTGGATATTGAGCCACATGACTCAGAATCGATCATAATCGTACAAGTGCATTCACTCTATCTTCTTGTAAATCATGAGCTTCAAATTACTTTTTATGCCTTTCTACGAACTAATTCTTCTTTCCGTATCATATTCTACATATTGACACTTTTTTCTTACAACCACTAATGTAAATCCTACCTCTACAACTTTGCTTTTCATCTTAATATTCGATTGAAGTGTCTCAAATTGAACCGCTGCACATATATCCCTAGTTCTACTTTATGCATGCCCGACTGACTAGAGAATGAAAAAATTATCGAAAGTGCTAGATATAGTACATCATTTTAGCATTAAAAATGCTTTGGATGACCCCAGATCACACTCTGAATTATCATAATTTCACACAGTACTAGTGTGAATGGTGCATTTATAGTAATGTTATATTTTATACTAAATTGAAACATATCAATATTTAAGTCTCTTTTTGTCACACATATATGATTGTTTTTCTTAAATGATGCCCTAGGAATAATTTCTTACTCATTTACATTTATCCAGTCACTTAACTCTTCCTGTGATTTCACCCAGATCGTAGACATTATTGTTTTTGTCTGATTAGTTTAATCATTAATTTTCCAAAAACAGTTGTCTGTTTCATTATTTTATTCAACCTAGTTTAGGAAGGCTGTCATTTCCGCATATTTTATAAACTTTTCGAAAGAACTAGACAGTTTTAGTATAACATACAAATATTCCTTTTAGTCTGTTGATATACGTAGCCTTCGTACACCAAGTATTGCTTAAAGAGTGGATTAATTCGCATTAAGCTACTAAGTTAGATTAATTTGCTGTGTAGAAAAACTATTGAATTGTATCATTTTGCATGTCTTACGATTCACGTTGATGCATGACTAGTTGGTGTAAAAGGATTATAAATAAAACTCTAGAGTTCAGGAGAAATATAACATCAGCTCATGATGCTATTGACTGTAACATTGAGCGTAATCAGTTGTAGGTATCTTGATAATCTAAACAGAAGTCATTGTTTGATGAAATCTGCAATTGTATCAGCTGTCAAAAATTTAACCCTGAACTTAATAAGACAATAGGTAAGACGTGTTCAAAGTTAGTTTATTTAGGTAAATCTAGTTTAATTTGTATAGTTCATAGTATTTTTTTATTTTTCCATATGGAATCTCACTTCTTTTTGTTATTTGTTTTATCTTAGAGAACTTGGTGAAAATTTATCCGATCAGGAACTTCGTGCCATGATAGAAGAATTCGATCAAGATGGTGATGGTGCGCGTAAGTGTTGATATTAGCATGTTTATTGTAATACAAACTCATTTAGCTTTATCTCCACGCGTCCAGTCTTAATAAAAAACAACATTCTTACTTAAATAGCTCCCCAACGATTACTATGATTTATTATTTATTTCGGTTGAATTATCCATGAGCCTACTTCCACGTTGCATTCAAGCCACACATTTTTGTCAAACAATAAAGAATAAGTCACCCTAGCTGATTCAATTAGTAGAGTCTAATTGTTGATTACAATACTCTGTTTGAAATTAGGCTTTTGATTACCTAGAATGTTGGGTTGTTTTTGATTGTTTTGTTTGATGAAAGTGTCCTATGCACTAATTTTTGTAGCTGCTTTACAATAAATACTGTAAATGATTTCTGTTTGGTTGCTTCATCAATAATTTACTTAGATAAACATATAATTTATTTCTCAGTATGTAGTGCTAAGAATTGTGGTAATCATCGCTTTCTCAAGCTACTACATTGCACATTAAATTTTAGTTATAATTCTCGACATTAAATAAATGTAATGCAATGGTAGCTGATTATTTGGAACTGAGTAAACCAGTTATTGTTAATTGATTAATTGATATATTAGTAGAATTTTTCAACACTGACTATCTTCAGAATCATTTCAGGCTAGTTAAAATGTTAAATTCCTCTAAACAATTAACACTCGTTCATATACCTCAGTAACGTAACATTTGTAATTGATTATTGATTTATTCTTGATTCACGTCATAGTTGGAAAGTAAATGTTAATGCATATATATTCGAGTGAAAAGTTCTTACTATGCTAAGACTGGATTTCACTAACTACTATCAAATATAGTAATGATGCAATTATTGACGATTTTGAGCCACTCATGCGACATGATCATATACTGTTAGAAGTTACTGATTGTTGGTCTGAATTGTGCTAGTAGACACAAGCTACTTGATCGGAGTCCACACTACTGTCGTGACCAATGATTGTAGACGCTGTGTAGACGTAGTTTAAAATCGATCATAGTGGAGCAAGTGTGTTCACTCTTTATCTCTCACTAGATCTTAAATTCTATTATCCTTCCATACACACTTATGTTTCATTCCTAACTGGTATTGATTGTTAATTTGATCTTATCGTGTTATTGTGCTATGGTAATTTAAACCTAAATGCACATGTGCTAGTTTCTGTTTCTTGAATAACTAACTAAAGTAACAGACGACGATCATTTCAGTTTTATAAACTAATAATCAAAAGTTCAAACGTCAGTCATTATTATTATTTGTGTTATTATTATTATTATTATTATTATTATTATTATTATTATTATTATTAGTGTGATTTTCAGCACATTTAATGGCTAGTGAGTGATTATTTATGAAAACTGTTAAAATCCTGAATTGTTTGCTTACTCAATAGCCTCTTGATTTGAATCAGATAACCTTTGAATATTGTCTTTGGTTTCCTTTATGAATAACTTGAACTACATCTTACAGTCGGTCGAAATTTCTTCTGATTCGTCTAATACCATTCGAGTCATTGATGATACTCAGTGAATCGGTTTGATTCTAGTCACCTTATAACTATTTACATATTAAATTAAAAAGAAAGGCAATCTTAAAGTTATGTATTTCGTGAGCATTTTAGTCTAACAGTCGACTTATACTTTGTGAAAAGTTGAGTATCAGTATATTTTAGTGTACTATAGACATCCCTCTGTTATTCATTTTTTGTGTTAAATATATCATACTCTATAAATATATAGTGTAAACTACAAATTTGTTATTTCTGCTTTATACGTTCACTTTAGGTTTGTCTTATTTTCTCATATCATTTCTGACTTAAACTTTCTATCTGAATGTATGAATTATTACTTGATAACCGGCATCTAATTAACGTTTTTTTTTAATCTTAGTAATAATTACATGCGTACACACTATTTTCCATTATCTTTTGGATAGTGTGTTGTCATAGATGGAAAACCTCTAACACAATACACATCCTAAATTATCATAATGATAACCATTTATAATGTATTCTGGTTTGATATATCTGTTTATACTTGCCGTTGGTGTCCTTATTGCATATACCCATTATATATATATATATATATATATATATATATATATATATATATATATATATATCCCCTACGTCTTTATTTATCATCTACATCGTTCACTTGATTCACCTAACTTATACCACCTCAGGCATGATTGTGCACACTTGTTTTCAGATAATAACTTTAACCTTCAACTAACTAGCTGTGTCCCTTTTTTGACTCATTAAAATGCGAAACTGGATTTGTTTAGACTACAATCTGGACAGATCCCATTACACTTTTAATGCCCTGGTTATATGCTATGTTGTCAAGTCACTTAAGCAATACGAATTCACGTTAACTAGAATTTAGACACTGACAATTAAGTTCCTTTGAATAGCTTCACAACATGCCATTGGACCAAAACACATATCTAAATGTGCGAACCATATATCGTTTAACCATACGTTTATAAATTTCTCATTTTAGTCTCACGTTTTTCCTCACTTTGATACAAGAGACAGAGATAGGGAAAAGTAATAAACTTGAGAGAAAAATTGGTTACTTTGTTATTCTTCGCATATTTCGTTGTCATCACAGTAGGTAAATAAGCTTATTTTTTATTTACATAAAACATAAATATAGCTTTTTCGCACTCCACTTTAATGAAATATTTAGTTAGTTAAAAACATATGACATAGAAAGCCGATATAGGGTAGCCATCCACGACTAATATACGTGAACCATGTAACCCCAACATATGCATTTTTTTATCACTTTGCATGAGACATGTGCCTTAGATCGATTTTTAATGGATCGTGACGAAACAATACATCTCTAACTAATATCTGTCCTATTTTGAGGTACAACTGTATATCTCATTCTTGTTTCAATTTCCCACTTACCACTGAGGTGTTATGCATTCAAGTTTTGTATCACTGTCTCAGCTTTAAGCAGCTAAATCGCTTATTAGACATGTTCATGAATATGTACTCAATTTCTGAACTGTCTAATAGTAGTGTGCTCATCACAGCATGCTAAGTGAATGCAGTTTAAATAACTTGAACCTTAGTATATATTTACTGTTTGTTTCAAGTTCCTACTGTTTTTATGAATTTTAAGAAGTTTATTTGACTTCTACTTCTGTTATATGTACATCATTTTCTATCACAGGCAGATTTTTTAATCATATAACCCGTAAAACAATTTTAGGTTCGTCGAAAAATGGCTGCTATTTATGTATAAAATATTAATCCTAGTACACTTCGAACTTTGTATGCGAGCTCGATAGCGGTTTGGAAAATTGATGTTATAGATCAACAAGTTGTAACTTCATACATTTTTACTGATAAAATAAACATTTAGATAGCTTCATATAACTTTGTTGTTATGTAACATACAACTAACCTACTTCCTATTCGAGCCATTTGAGGTGGTGTTACAGTTTCTTCAGTGGAGTCAGTTGGATATTGCAAGTCAGTGACTACACATATCATTTAAAATGGTACACTTCCTTCCACATCTTACATTTCATTGAATTGTAAACACTTGATTTGAGTTACACAAGTTTATTTACAGTTTGATTATGTTCTTTTATTTTACTTTACTATTTTTATTTACTTAATTTCAGCTTCTTTTTATGCTTTAGTAAAGCGAAACGGGTGCATTTTCATATTACCTTTACCCTCTTTTTCCGCCATACCGAGACTATTCAATCACTTTGTTTGAACATTCCTCCCCCTCTAAATGTAAACTATTGCTTCAGGATTGATCTGTGCCAACACCTGAATTTAAAATAGAGAGTGAAGTAGTTGAGCAGATTGATCACTTCACTTACACTGGAAATCTAATTAACCGTGATAGGTTGGTGTCTGGCGAAATATGGGCACGGATTCATAAAGTTAGTCTGGATCTTGTCAAACTTACGTCATATATATATATATATATATATATATATATATATATATATATGTTGAGTGAGATATCCGTCTATCAGCGAAAGGGGGGAGAGTATGCTCTATGTTCTATCTTACTGTATGAATGTGAAACGTGGTCATAAAGTGTAGATGACATTCGTAGGTAGTTGATCGTCGATGGCTTCTCAACATCACCCACGTTTGCTGTGATCACTGGGTAAATAATAATGGAGTTAGACGGTTAGTATTGGAGAGAAAAGGTAATTTAGTTGACAAGGTTGGGAATCTTCATCGACTGAGGTGGTTAGGACATTTGTTATGCATTCATAACCATCGTCTACCGCGACGCACGATGTTGATTCACGTTGTAGATGGAGAGGAAGCCAAATTAAAACATACCATCAGTCCATCAAGTCACTTTCTGCTGGTCTGTGTTGTGTTGGTAGATTCTGACTACTGGAACAATGTCCTCACAAATATAGAAACCAGTAGTTGTTGGGTCTAGATGACATGGTTCAGAATTAGTAACAGTAGTACAAGTGTATCCACTCTTTCTCCTCCCTTAAATCATGGGCTTAAAATTAGTTTACACCTTTCTTATAAATTATCGCTATCTTCCTGTATTATATTCTATATGTTTATTGTGTTTTTTTATTATTATCACTGACGTAGCTACCACTTCTACTAATTTAATGTTAACCTTGCTGTGCTACTGCGGTATGGTAACTTAGACCACTGCACGTATGTCAGGTTTTGTGTTGTGCATACATACATATACGTACATCATATGTATATATAATATGCATCATATTTTTTAACGTGTATGTACAGTCAACAGTAATATACATATTTTTTATTGCTTGTCCATCCGTGCTAAAACCGTCGTTAAATGTCACATCAATAGTACAACTGACTACTGTTTGTATATTAAAATTATTGCAAATAATATACATTTTGTTAGCTTTAAGCGGTAGATTGTATAACAAAAATCAGCAACCTAGCAGCTGTTTTGTTATTGTGCTGTTTTACATTTCTGTTCATCTACTACTATCCGTTCTTGTGTGTTTCAGCGGATTATTATTTGCTTTCAAAAGCTTGTATGATTGAATGCATACAAATGTACACACGGTGTTTGGCTCTTGTAATCAGATTCTTGGAGCTATCTAATTATTATATTAATTTCATAATTTGGATCACTACAACGTTTATTATATCTATCGTTATCGATTATTTTACACATATATTTCATTTTATGTTTCATGGTAACTTGTTGATATGCCTGTAGTGATAAATATAAATATACTGATTAGATTTGTATGGCCTATATGAGTAATTAAGTACTTTAGAAGTATATTTATACCTACAGTGTTTAGTTCTGCATACTGATTTATGATTAAAGCTAAGTCAGACAGACAGACAGATACAACGTAGGACCAGGCACATAAGTGCATCGGTCCAAGTTGCCACACCTCAACAGCATAGCAAGATGATCACCGAATTCATAGAATCAGTTACTTTAATGGTAGTAATATATAAAAGGAAGATTGCATGTAAGGATATAATATGTAGGGAGAGAAAAAAAATTAGTTTGTAGAATGAAAGGTAGAGTAATTTTAGTCTCAAGGTGTACGTGAAGACAAAGAATGTATACACCTACGCCACTGTGATTGATTCTGAGCCATGTCACCAAGAGTCTCCAACCACTGGGTACGACAGTCACGCGGACCCCAACCAGGTAGTCGACATCTACCAATGTGGCTCAGACCAGAAGTTAGTGACTTCAACGACTGATGCCACGTTTTGGTTTGGCCGCCCCTAACCCTTTTCCAACCCACTCCAATACTAGTCATCATTGAGCGACGTGGTAACCGGTGTTCAGACATACGTAACACATGCCCCAACCATCTCAGTCGATGAAGTTTCATAACCTCATCAACAGATTTACCATTATTCCCTAGTACCCTTCGTCTAACCTCATTATTAGTTACCCGGAGATCCCAGCAGATACGAGATATATTTCTAAGACATCTGTGATCAAATGCTAGTAACCTACGAGTGTCTTCTACCCTTAATGGCCATGTTTCACAGCCGTAAAGTAGAACAGGACGAACTGCTGTGCAATATACTCGTCCTTTAGTTGATAGACGGATATCACGCCTACGCCATAGATGACGTAAGTTGGCAAAAGCCAAACGAGCCTTTCGAATTCGTGCAGAAATTTCGTCAGACACCAACCCATTAGGGCTGATCAGACTTCCAAGATAAGTGAAGTTATCAACGCATTCAACTTCTTCACTCCCTATCCTTAGTTCAGGGGTTGACGCAGGCCAGTCCTGAAGTAACAATTTACACTTAGAGGGGGAGAAACGCATCCCAAACATCCTGGCATTGTTGCTCAGTGCGACCAGAAGACTCTGCATCTTATCAGTGTCTTCACCAAACAGGACTATGTCGTCTGCGTATTCTAAGTCGATGAGTGGACCTCCTGGAAGGAGATCAATCCCAGAAAATTCAGCCGAAGAAAGCGTTACTTCCAGTAGCACGTCTATGATAAAATTAAACAAAAACGGAGATAGTGGGCAGCCTTGACGGACACCACTTGAAGTCGCAAATTCAGATGACAGTTCGCCATAAGCTCTGACTCGACTGGTAGTGTTCGAGTAAAGAGCCTTCACAAGGTTTATGTACTTCTGAGGTACACCTTTTAATGACAGACACTGCCACAAAACCTCATGGTCAACTGAGTCGAATGCTGCCTTTAAGTCGAGGAAAACCACCATTGTAGGACGCCGGTAGGCGTGCCTGTGTTCTAAAACCTGACGAATGGTGAATATGTAGTCGATGCAACCACGACCAGGTCTGAGGCCAGCCTGGTTTTCTCGTGTTTGTAGTTCACGAGTCTTTGTTAAACGTCCGATAATTATTGAGGCTAGTATTTTAGATGCTATATTAGTCAAACTAATCCCTCTATGGTTATCACAAGATGATTTTGGTCGTTTCTTATATATTGGGACTATTAGTGATTTAGACCAGTCGGATGGAATTTTATCTAGTTCCCAAACTCTAGCTAAAATACTAGTCAACCTAATCGCCAAGACTGGACCACCATCTTTGAAAACCTCTGGGGTTAGCCCATCTGGACCAGCTGCTCTTCCTCGTTTCAGGTTAGATATAGCTTTTTGAACTTCAGCTAGTGTCGGAGGGCCTACTTCAATGTTCCATTTAGCTTGAGTGGAAATGCTGGGTAGTTGTAGAGTAGCTGAAGGCCAGCTAAACTGTTCCTTGAAGTGTTCGGCCCATCGTTCTAAACGTCTGGGTTGAGAGCAGATTACAGTATCATCTTTCTCGGAGATAGTTTCACTTATCCTTGACTTCTTAATTCCGGTTTCCCTGATTAGTCTATAAAGCTGCCTAGTGTTGCCTAAAGCCGCTGCCTTTTCCATCTCTTTTGCTTTCGTTGCCCACCACTGCTCACGATCGTTTCGTAAACTTCTACTTAATTTAGACTTGATTTGTTTTCGCTCTTCATCGTGTTCAGAGCCTGACGGGATTAGTTGGCGAGAGCCCATCAGTGCCATAGATGTCGCAGAAATCCACTGGTTTTTCGTGCTCCTTCTGTTCAAATTACTAGTAGATGACGCTGCTGTTTCTACAGCTGTTTTTATATCATTCCAGGCAACATCAGGATCAGCCTGGTTTCCAGAGTTACCTAATTGTGACCCTAACTGTTCTTGAAATTTACTTTTGACCTTCTCGTCGCTCAGATCAATTCTAATGGGTTTTCCTAATGTGGCCTTTCTACGTCCAGTGAGGTGCAAGCAAATGCGTGCTCGTACTAGAGCATGATCAGAGTCTAAACATGTACTCCAGAACGAGCGGCAATCTTCTATCGAGCCTCTCCAACGATGACTGATGGCAATATGGTCTATTTGAGTCCATCGTTGTCTTGGTGAAGGAGATCGCCACGTTAGGCGATGTCTCTCCTTATGCCTAAAATTAGTATTCGCTAAGAATAAACGATTGTCTGAGCAAAGTTGCAGCAGACGGTCACCATTATCTGTTCTCTGAGCTGGAACACTAAAGTACCCGCCTAAATGTCTTTCTGTTTGGTCTAAACTACCTACTTGGGCATTAAAGTCACTTGCGACGACTACTATGTCTGACTGCTTGGCTTTTTGAAGAAGTTCACAAAGGTTTCTGTAAAATTCATCCTTCAGTTCGTCTGGGCTGCAGTCAGTGGGAGCGTAGGCAGAAACGACGAAAAGACAACGACGAGTGTCCCTATTCCTCCGAGTCCTTACAGAGCCGTTTAGGCGAACAGCATATAGGCGACCATTAACAGGGATCCATTCTAATAGTGCTTGTTCTGCTCTCATGCTTAGCGCTATGCCCACACCCGCCAGTCCACGAGAGCTGGCTATCGAGTCGCCAGATAAACAGAGAGTGTATCTTGTCGCCTCGCCGTTTTGGCGAGGTGAGGTCAAGTGAATGACCACGCTAGGATCTTGTATGCGTGTTTCGGAGACACAGCACACATCAATCATACGAGATTCCAGGGTTTTAGCTAAGGAGGCCTGCTGACCGATTTGACATAGGGTGTGTACGTTGAAAGCTCCAATGTGTAGTTTGGAGCGGGGTTTCAGTAGACCTGGGACATTACTTCGAGTGCTAGAATCGTCGGACGTGGTGGTACTTGAAGAGAAAGTTAGAAGAGGAAGTTCAGAGTTGATAGTCAAGGTAGGAGCAATGATAGAGATTGAAGAGAGTAAATGATTTTGAATACGGTGGTCTTGAGTGCTGTCAGAGGTATGAGGGCAGTTATCACTTCCCGGTTGCCCACACCGTGGAAGGGTTCTTCTGGAGGTACCTAAAAAGGAAATTGGATTAGAGCGTGACTGCAGTGTCCAACGGATAACCGCTTGAGGCCGGTCACACACGACCTTTTGGTGAGTTTAAGTGTTGGCTCCGTACTTGTTGAAGACCTTATCGCCGGAGACGGAAATCCGTAGGATAAGGCGAGGTGTGCATTTTTAGGGTCAACCTTTTCTAACCCCACCCCTCCTTGTGGGAAGGCAGCGTCGCTGTTATGCTGGTTGTCCGAGGGAAACACCTTACTGCTGTCACACCTCTGTACAGTCGGCAGCACGACTTCGCCCTCAGATCTTGGATCTGCTGCTTCTAGTCTTACCGCTCTTCAACCGACCTGCCTGGCATGGTAGGACCTTGAGGAACTATTGTTCCAGCCAGTATAGCTCGATTGGTTCATCACGATAGGCAAGCCCGACCACCACGTCAAGGTAGCAGCAACGGCCGGGATTAAAGCTAAGTAATATGAGGCTGTCAATTTAGAATCATGTTTAGTTCGTTGCGTCCATTGTTACTACGGGATGTATTTGTTTCATCAACACTGATAGTTTTATGTCAACAACTATTAGAAATGTACATTCATTCCAGAAAAACAGCTAAGTAACTTCATGTATAAGTGATATGTCTCTGGCTAACGTCTACCTTAATGACTGTCACATCGATAATTGATTAAATTGTTTGTAATTCGCTTGAATAATCTTGAAATTAATCATACTTCGGTCATTTTTCATATGCTCAATGTATTCAGTTAACTAAAAATCCGCATTAATATAATCGGTGAATTCCTCATATCGATCGTGATAGTTTATAACAGTCGTTGGTGTTTGCAATTAATCCGATAAAACAACCTTAACTATCATTATAAACGAAAACTAATATCCTAGTTAAATAGTTAACATTTACTACGTATCACTTTTCTTGAAATCCATTTTTCCTTATCTACAGTACCACCATTGTTTTAAATATTACATAAACACTACTGTTTTATACAACTAGCTCATGGAATGGGAAATATGTAAACAAACATAGTCAACCAAATAAAAGTAGTACAACTACTTATGTGAATTGGACGTGTTTCTTTTATTTTAACCGGGATAACCTTAATGACATACTAAAGGATTTATAGAAACCTATCTGTAATAAGATATTGAACAAAATACATTTTGATAATGAACACTACTCCTGTAGTTCTGTAAAATATATTTAAGAATGTTCAGAATATACTGACAGCTTTACTTCTGCTTAGTTATTCAACGATTGTCTAAATCAGGTCAATTCGTAACATGAAACCTCGAATCTGATCATCGACACGATACTCAATAATAATGTGAAAATATATTGCGAATATGTGTTCCAGTGGCCATTTAAATTGTAAAGAAATACCTACTTTGCTGTTCTTTTGATGATATCTACAAAATATGATTTATTTAAAATATATGGGGCGTCAATTAAATAGATAATTAAGTTATTTTTTTACCGTTACTTTCATATTTGGCTATTTATTTGTGTTGTGTTAAGAAACATTTATAATCACGTTGTCTTATTTAAATAAGCTTTATTTCATTATGAGGAGATTAAATCATTTTATCAGTTATCCTACTTAATGATAAGTGGTTTGGTTGAAATCCCACTGGTCAGAATTCATTTGCATGCATACTAAGAATCTATAAAATTTCTTAATTGTTGGAAACGAAGACTGATTTCAGGTTGAGGTTTATGTTAACTGTTTGGTTTAGTGAGACCATCAAGGCTTCATGACCGAACCCTTCATCTTAGAGAACTTAATTCTATTAGAATCGTCTTCCTAAGCTACAAAAGTTTTTTCCACAATCTCAAGAAAAGGTCCTGGACTTATTGCTTATGTGTAATTTGCATTCCGTTTAGTATTTTCAATTATTGTGATTGTTTAATTTGTCATATATCTTTTCAGTTAACTTGGAGGAATTTATGGCACTGATGACAAAGGAAATATAATGCAACAGTTGTATATTGAGCGAAACCATTACATAATCAACTTTATCATTCTCTATTATGTCGGTGAACATATATTCATTTTCTAACATTTTGGACCATTGTTTGAATGTCTTTCTTTGAAATTGGTTTTTTTCTTTCGTATTTGGGAATGAGCCACTGATTGTACCGGCGGCGGTTGGTTGATTTGTATTAAATAGCTTTTTTTTATCTTTTATGTTTTGTCTCATCTATATTACCATTTCGTTTAATACTTTAATGCACATCAACATTCCACTCTGTTATTATCGTCTCATTATTCGAAATTTACTTGCATCAGCATGAACGATATTCATCGATTGTGTTGTTGTTTTGTTAACTGCATATTCACTAATTACTCTTAATACCCGCCTATATAAGGATAAAGGACATAGTTTAAAGTTGTTTTTTTGTATAGTAAGAAGAGATCAGCATACCTCGTCTATTTGCTAATCAGGCACAAGAATCATTGAAATAAGGTGTAAGTTGTTTAGCATCCCAGATTACATAATCAGACGTTAATGTACTGAAATATATAATTTAGTAGTGGTTATTGATAAGTATCTTCTTTTTCAGTAATACCATCAAAAATTCCACTAGTTGTTCGCTTAACAGTAGCTTGCGCTGTTTATTCTGAATAGTGCTGATTGCATTTTATTAAGTCGCAATGCGACTATTAGTCGAAACAACTTGATATTGCAGTACACTTTGTTTGGTATTTAATATTTGAAAATGTTCTACAGAATATCCTAAGTAATTTAAGTTTTCTGTTTGTTGAAACATTAGTGAGGTGTCTACAATCTCGAGAAATATGGTATCCTCCATGGTGTTCGAAATTATGTCACCAGGTATCATTAGTCTACGATAAGAGCCAGAACAGCTTTCTTCTGGTTTCTTCGGACACCTAAAACCATGTTCTCGACAAAATAGACATGAACATTAGTAACTTCAGCCGAACGATCTTGTTAAATATATGATACATGTATTCCCACTTCACTACATGGAAGTCGTAATCCAAATGAATAAATTAGCAGTATGTTGTGAGATTATCAGAGCCTTCAAAAGGAATTGGCTAATGTTTGAAGTAATGAAGGTTAGGTCCAAGTTTCGTGAAGATCATTCGTCTACTGAAATCCTATTATGTATGGTGAAGGAAGGTAATTTTAGATTCCATAGTTTAAGGGTTTATATTTCTCCAAGAAGTAACAAAAAACGAATAGTGTATATGTACTTCGTTTCCGAATAATCAGAAACTAAAATATGTTATTCTTAGGCTTATTTTCTAGATACATAAATTACTAATGAATAAATATAGCTTGTTTTATGTCCACAAACATATATAATTTTTCGAAGCCCTGCATCCAAATCTGTTCAGTCGTGTTAAGCTATTCAACGTCCAGTTCGCCTACAAGCTAATGAATATGATTTGTGGGTTAGTTGGAATAATACCAATCAATGCCTGTTACCCTATGTGGAGCATAGGTTGCCGATTAGCATTCTCCAACCAACTTTGTCCTTTACAGATCCTCCCAAAGAATGATATAGCAGTCAATTATTTTTGTGCTACAAACATGTTGTTAATAACCGAAATCCCCTTCATTTAGGATTCTTATTTCTGGCAAAAATGACGAAATTCGTCTGATGTTCCATATAGTTACTTAATCACCGTGTTTTGAAGGTAACGATTCAATGATCTGATGGTTATTTTTCAGGTGTTAAGTCACTTAAAAATAGACCTTGAAATATATCATATTCTAAAAAGGTTAACTAGGCAAGACCAGGACAAGTTTGGCAGTAAGATTATTAGTGATGTAGACTAGAATCTTTGAGGAATAGATAGATTTAAAAACCGCTTTTCCATCGAGATGATGAATTTTGGAGAACATGAATGTGTTTAGTAGGTTCACTTATTGATTCACAAGCTTCAGTAAGAGTAGTTTAGAGGTACTATATACTACGACACACAAGCTTAAAAACCCTAAGATGCATTTTTCTCAGTAAATTAAGACGAAACATTAATTATTGTTTTATCATTAGATACAAATAGAACAGAGAAATCGCAAAGCATTTCCTAGTGGTTATGGGTTTTGTATCATTACATGTACTCAGCTATCCATGACTTTCTTCAAGGATGAGAGTTTATATTACTGAAATTCTTTACTGAATGTTTCTTTTGTAAATTGGTTCGACTTATTCGAATCACAACATAGTGGTCAAATTTCAACTTGTAATCTAGTCGGAACGCTGTTGATAATGTCATCTTCAGTTGTATGTGAAAGGATATTACTAAATTTATTCAGTTCATTAGGGAAATTCTGGAGATAAATCTGACTAAGATCCAAAAATATACGATGCAAAGGCCAAATAAGACCAGGGGATCTCTTTAGTTTATCACTCATCAAGAGTAGTGACAGATTAATAATAAGAGAATTCAACGATTGTTGACTTAACTCTGTCAGATATATAACGATCAGAATCTGCTTGCAATTGAATGACACCAAAAGTGTAAGCAACGTTCATTCCATTTCAGTTTGGCAAGTGTAAGCTAATTACAAGGACTCTCATATTGTTCAGAAATTACGTTAAGGTTGAGGGGACATAGTACCACATTCTTCATGTTGAAATTCATCCCATGTATACTGTGTGACGATATATGTATAAAGTAAAAAGATGCTGAATCTTTAGCTTATTCCCATATTACATGTTGGAAATTTGTGATTAGGTTGAGGGCAGTATAGGCTTGTATCTTCCCGTTGATTTGTAATGGACTGAAACTGGTCAGCCTCTGTTGCCATATGTGCATCCTGAGCGGATTGCTTCTATATAGCGGACTGAGTTCGATTCTCAGTGTGAATATCAACATTGGGATGCAGGTACATCCAGCCGATGAGTCCCAAATAAGACGAAACGCGCGTGTTATATATATATATATATATATATATATATATATATATATATATATATATGAAATCAGATCACACAGCGAACCAATCAAGAAAGTGACATGAATACAGAACAAAGGAAATAGTGGTAGTGAATAGGAACAACTTGTACACAACTAATTAACTATGGTCCATAATAAGAAACAATATAATAACAGTAATTATGCTAAACTGGAGGACAGAGTAAGAGGAACGTAACAACGATAGAAATGAAATGTTTACATTTCATACGTTTAGAATAAATGAAATAGTGTTCTTAAAATGCAGTTCTGAATGTTTGTTACACTTCTTTGTGGTCCGGCGTAACAAAGAGACATTCATCAGTTACATTGAAATCCTTTGTCTATTCAATGTAGTCAATTCAAGAAACAAAAAACGAACAAAAAAGCAAAACTAAACAAACAATTTTCAATGTTTCAATGATGATTCATTTTTATTATCCATTGAATTTTTATTCATTGAAACCTTTCACAATTGAAAGTTTCTTCTTTATTCATTTTATCATTTTATTAGTTCGATTGCTTATCTTCTTCTTTGTCTTCCCCTTCGTCTTTGTCTTTTTCTACTTCCTCAAGGTGATCATAATAATAAGTGATGGAAGTAATTTGAAAATCAATTACATCATTACAATATTTAGCATATTTCATGAATTACATTGATGAATTACGTAATAAATAAACACAAAACTAATGCGAAAAATTTTGTTAATTTTTGTTTGAAGAAAATTTGTTTTTGATGGATCAATGAAAATGATGAAAAGTAATCGATTAAAACTGTTGCTGTTTTTATTGTAACCGTTATTACTGTAACTATGACTACTGTAAACACTACTACTACTACTTTATTTAAACTGTCACGCTGAATTAATAAATTTAATAAGATAACATTCACAAGGCAAAAAGATGCATTTTGTTGTTGTTCTTACATCATCTGCATTTGTTTGGAATATTCAACATTTACAAAATAATTTCATCTTTGATCAATCAGAGGGCATCCTAACGCAAAAGGTTTCCATATTACTCAGTGGAATATTGTTTCGATGATCTTAAGACTACTGTTATTTAACTGTCCCACAGTCATAAACAACCTGAAGTAGTGACAATTTTACCTGATCACTTCCATGTAAGACTTTGAATTCATTTGGTATTGTGAGGCGCGTTATATTTTTTGACTAGGTTTCTATATTAAAATGTTTAAGAATACAACTCAGTTTGATTGAAAGAAGTGGCAGTGGATCAACAGAAAGCTCAACTACTCAGTTCCTTGTAAACACAAGGTTACTGATCAAAACAGACTTTTGTTTCAAGTCATTTATGAAATCAACAAAAGTCTACCAACGACATTAATATTTCGCCTGCTTTCAATTACTGAAGCCAGAATCGTTCATCAAAATTAAACTTGTTCAATCTTTACCCTGGTTCGAATCTTAAAACAAGCAAACAATTATTTGTCAAAGAATATTACTACTTTCCTCTACTTCACTATTTACCCTTTACTCTTAACAGACATATTTTCACCTTTGAACACATTTCGCCTCATCTCAGCATATTGCGTAACTTTTATTCACTTTTGTTCACGTTTAATAATCTATATCTAACTTCTACGACATTTTTATGAATGCCCAACTACATTTTCAGACTCCTCATTGACATAACGTTTCTTTAACCGCTGATATGCTCACTTATTTCTTTTGAGGAATGAACGCTACTGATTATTGTTATGGAAGATGCATATATTACTGATTGCACAGTATGGAGGGTATGGATTCACTCAAAGGCGAACCCTTCATTGAGAAACATATTTTTGTTATTTCCATGATACAACGGGTATATTTCATTCATATAAATATACATTCCAGGACCTTAGAAAGTGAATTAATGAATCTAGCACAATTGGATTAATTACGTAGTTTAAAGAAAATTAATTAAGTATAGATGATAATCAAAATAATGGGGCAGCGGAGGGGTCAGAGATGAACACAACAAACTATGATCACAACAATGAATGTCAAGTAAACGAAGGTTAGAATACACTCAGTTATTGTTACCAAGACTAATGAGAGTTGAATACTCATTCCTACTAAATACAAATGTCTAATTACTAGAGCCTTCATAGTACACCAGTATGACGACATGATGTCAGTTTACTTATAATTTGAATGTAATCATTTCATTAATTTAATATCTTGAAACCGTTTAATTGAACTAATAAAATTTATTGAGCCTTTAAAATGTAGTTTCAAATATGCATTCAAAACAACATGCTGATACCCGTCAGTCATTTAAAATGCATCATTTATATCTGACATTTCGAATTTGTTGCATTCTTAATAAGCCTGTATCCGATTACGTAATCAACTTATCAGTAGTATATTCTAACATTATCACTTTATGTATCTACAAATTCTTGGTTTAAAATTACTACATTTTAACTTAATCACAATGTAAATTTCTGATCCCTGATGAAATATTCATTCTGAATTAATAGTGAATTCATACATTGAACTGTCTACAATTGATAACACACAGTAACTGGATGTTGTGAAGATTGTCAAATGTATAATTGATATCAAAAATTGATCTGAATTAGGTATCAAAGTGACATTTGACAATCCTCACAATACTTAGTTGCGATCAATATCACCTCACTAATGATTGACTCCCCAAGGTGATTCCTGAAGTTCTAGTGAGAAGATGTATACAGCGGAGTTCACCTGTGTCGAATGTAAGGCAATTATCCACTGATGACATTGGATGCTGCCGCGTAAACATCTCACGATTTGACTGGATTAGGAATATCTACCGCTGGGAGCCGACTATGTGGTCTAGTGATAAAGCGTTTCCCATGTAGTCAGAAAGTCATGGGCTAAATCCTTGGAAGGGTTGTGGTCGCGCACTGTTAAAGAGTCCTGTACTAGGATGAAACAGTTGTCCAGTTCCATTTCCTGGCAATCACTGGTTGTCTGATTCAGACCAATTCGTGATATTAAATTAATAATAGTACAGCTTATGAAAAGACGAAGAAACACTGTGAATTCATTCTAGTATAGAAAAATGTCATCATTCTTACTTTACTTAAATTAATTTTGGTAGTAGTTTGTTTAAATATCTCTGTAAATTTTTCAATAAACATTCAAAATATTCTATAAAAGAAGAAATGTTTTCATTCGACATTTATGATGGATACTACCCACAAGAATAGTATATAAATAGTATAACATAGGAATGTCGTATATAGTGGCAATAGTGTACAGTTGACGAAAAAAGAGGCAAAGCGTAGACTGAGTAGGTTAACGATAAGATGAGGAAAAATAAAAAGCAGTATGAAAACAACCTGGTGTGCCTATAGATGTGTAAATGTAATGGAAGCATCATTTGTTTCGCTCTGTAATTTTACAAAATAATTATTTCCTACTGTCCATTCGGTTGTCAGTTGCATATTCTTTTAATTACTTAACAATGGAATTGGTTGGAGCTCAACAGCGCGACGGAAGTTCAACATCTAATTGTTAACTTACAAACATTTTAAGATGTTTTACTCAATCCATGTCGATTGATTTTGCTTAGCCAGTTTGTCAAATACAATAAATTTAAGCTTCATTCAATTAAATTGAGCAAATTAAAACCAGCGATAAACAATGTAACTAGTTTGAGAAGTCTGAAAGTAAAAGGTAATAAACATTTAACTAACAGTCAATTAGTTAGTCATGAACAGTGTAGAACCTGGCACATATACGCATATGTACTCGTTACCGTACCACATTAGCACGATGAGATCGAATTTAAGAGATTAACACCACAGTGTTATTCAGTATAGAGAAGTTAAGTAAATGTCGGTGCGAAAGTATAATGGGACCTCAGATTTAGAAAAACTCAAAAACAGAATCCATTTGCACCAATGCGGTGGATACTGAACTATGTCACCCAGTGTCACCAGTTAGTGTTGGTGACTATCACGTAGATAATAAGCAATTAGTATCCCTCTATCAACATGACCCAGATCAACAATCAAAGACAACCTTAACTATTGCGAGAGATAAGAAAAATTGTATATTACCACACTTCCCAATAGTATATATAGTAATATTTCACTCAACTTGTTGGTCATTAAAGTTGTGAGTAGTATGTGTGATAACTGTCTTCTAGTCATCTTACAAACTTGTGAGTATTTTCAGTTTTGCGCTGATCAGTTTTCTTCTAAATCTCTTTGTATAGGACCGGTTTACTGTGGTTCTGTATTGAAGTTTATTCTATTGGAACGGTTTATTGTTATACGTGGCTAGTAGAAAGAATGTATATACAAGTACAGTGGAACAAGTATTTGATTTCTTAATATTTATATTGATGCTATGAATAATTTTCTTCATGATTTCAATAGTTATAAGAAAATGCAAACTCTACAATGGTATTCGGCTTTCATTAGTACGCAGTTACAAAATGGACAAGTATTTGTTGACAAGACATTAAATTAGTTACATTATGAAAACCCTCTTCAAGGCATGGTTATACGTGAATCAACTTCCTTAAAGTGTCATCTCTTCAAAATACATTACACGTTGTAAAACATTTTCGTGTAAAAATGACTCTAGATCCTACATTCAACAAAATGCATTCACAAGTAACTTTGTTGATGAATGAGGAAAATCTTTTAGATTGTTTTACGTAGTTTTAAATAAAATTTCAACTAATTTTCTTATATTACCTAAATCATCCTCATACATTACTAACTGGAGAACTTTAAGATTAGAATGCATCGCATTTAAATGGCAACTTTATCCAAAACTCTAAACAAAGAAAGTCACAGTATTTCATACTGTATTACCCAACAGTATTTGCAAACCAGAAAATTGACATTTACTACAACGGAATTTGAATGTTTATAGAAAGATAACCAAATGCTGAGAAAAAAAAAGAAGAGAAAACTTTATCGAAAGTAACTTGAAAAACTTTAAATTATATCATCCAAGCAAATGACTTTTAGCATTAAAATACTTCTACGTAGACTTTGTACTGTTTATTAAACAATCTGAATCGATAGTTACACTTTTCCTCATCCATTAGCTCATAAAATGCGTTAAGTAAAATATGAATGCAATCCATTTCTGATATCCACTTGGTGCAATAAACTGTTTGTATAAACTTAACATCATAATGACAATCCGTTATTTTCATGGCATGTTCATCATACAACTGGACAGACATGGATTGCAAAATGCGGTACTTATTTGACTATTATTGTATTGGAAGTTATTGTCGAAAAATACATTACAGCTACATAAGAAATCGCTCTTCAACCTATTTAAGATAATCTTGTGTAGGAAGAACAACAAACCTTTCACTTTATCCAATAAAAACCAAGTAAATGTAAGTGGTCGAATTGAACCTCTAAACACTTCCAACGATAGTTTCTTTTTAAGAAGTGTAACTATGGCAAAATTAGATAAATTTACTTTATTCGTCGTTTGGCTGCTCTCCAGTTGCAAGCAATGAAATCTGCCATTAAAACCAAGTTTATATTCATTGTATCACATTCAAAAACAGTTTGCACTAAAGTCATGTGTGTTATAAAAGTATGTCAATAAAAAAAGGATAAACGTTTGTTGGGTTATATAAACTACATATAAATTTAGCCTTATACAGATTAACAACATAAACATTCCAGGAAAACGTAGAGATGCGTATTTTCATCAACGAAGAACCTTTAAAAAAGTTTTAAATGCATCAGTGTAAAACACAAAGTGTAATAATTTGAGGGACTCTCACAGGGTAAATAAATGAGCGACTATTCTACGGGCAGTTACTTGTGACATTACAAATAACTTAATACGTAAATAAATGACTTAAAACGATTAATTGAAGTACTTGATTTTCTTTAACTATTTGCGTATTTCAAGTCAGAATACATCCTACCTAAGTCTTATGTATTAGAAAGTCGAGTGAGATTAAAAAAACATTAAGATGAAGCGAAAAAATTATTCAACGTGACTGAAGTCCAACTCGTTAGGCTTAATCTTCATATTGAGTTAATAAATAGTTTCACTGAGCTCAATGACAGAAAACAATGAAATGCAATTTGCATGATATTTTGGCAAAAGTCTGATTTATTTATGGATAGTGACAAGCATTTATCTCAGAATGTGGAGCGATTGGCACTGTACATTAAAACCTGTCAGGTATTTTAAATGCTTTTGATAATTATCTAAATATAGATTCTATTCCGTTTAGTTAAAATAGAAATGTTTAATTTAAAAACCTGATACATGAAGACGAAAAACTGGTTATTCGGTAATGAAAGCTAAGAATAAAAAGAATTTAAGTTGTTTATTAGTAATTTTAAATGTCAACCTACAAAGTTAGACTTCATTACACCTTATAGTATCATTTTACTTTCAGAGTTCGTCATGAGGCGATAAAATCTAGATAGCAAAAAGCATCATCACAAAACACTGGTTGTATGTTGCGTTAGCATGTAACAATAACAGCATTTTACATATTTTCAGATAGCTGTTTAAATTGTAAATTATTTGCTACCCTTATCTGTGTTTAAGGTGTTTTGATTTGTGCCTAATCTGGTTTGTTGATTTCCATTCGAAATTCTCCGAAGTATCATACTATATCTGATTCGGTGGTCGAAAACAACCTTTATTTACGCTAAAACTTTAGCCTCAGTTAAACAGAATAAAATCTAACATCAGTTACCAAATAAAACTCTACATTTAAGATTAATAGAATGAATTTGTTAAAAAACAAATCAACACAGTACATATTTGCATCGGTTTAATCATTGTCTCAACTACATAAGTCTTTTTAAAACGAATGAACAATTAGCAACATCAAACCTTCAATCTGTATTGAGCATGAAGAAGGCTGTGCATAACAACTATTTACAACTTTTCTTTTAATTGTCGGATATAGAAATGATTAACTTGACATACGTCAAAGTAAAAGAAGTTAGATCGAAAATAAACATTTCCCGTTCACTGAAACCTGCTTTGTTAGCACAATATTTGGAAATAATACAAGAGTTTTATCCATTTGCAATCAGTTTGATCATGTATTCCAAATGTTTGTATCAGTGTGATTAAAAAGGTAATTTACAAAATTGTAAGATACAAAAAACTTAAGTTAACCTGCAGGATTTTTAATGCGAAATTTTTCATAAAAATCAAGATTCATTTGTCTTGCCCAAAACTCCATGAACACTTTCATAGTGTTGATAACTAATTACGCTTTTGAAAAGTGTACAACCAATTTGTTAATTTAAAAATTACAAATGTTAATATACAGCTGTCTGCGTGAGATTATTCAGATCCGTTTGCCAAATACCATCAATAACAACCTTCTGTAACAGAGAACAAATCAAATTCCAGCAGAGGAAGTGATTAGGAAAAGATACTAGAGGTGAATACAATACACATTGAAGAAATCAACAAACTATAGCACAAGACAAGCACTAAATAAGAATCTTGAAGACTTAAAAAAGACGAAGGCTTGGTAACAAACATTGCGTCGGGAATCGGAAACAGACATGAAGGGAATGAACAACACTTGGGAAGAGCTGAAAAGAAAAGCTTAGGACAGAGTTGTTTGGAGAATACAGTTCGGCGACCTATGTTTCACATATGGCTACAAGCACTAATATATATATATATATGTATATATATATATATATATGCATTTGTTACACAAGTATGGCTGTCTGAAATAAGTAGCCTAGTAGTGAAATATTTTGCATACTGTATTTTCGTTCAGTGTTACACATCTCATTTTATAGTTAGCACAATGAGAATTCTTGCTTTGTAAGCCCAAAATGACTGCCTACTTTTTGATGCCTTAGCAAATTCAGTACTCAAGCTCAACGTTATGTCGTGCAATGCAAATCAAAGCAAAAATATCTAGCAAACAGTTAGTAATAGCTGCTGCTGCCGTCCAAGAAACCTATACAATCCGATTGTTTCATATTACAGTAACTACTACAATGAAAATTTAAAGACACCTGACTGCTGAGTAATGCTCAACGAGGCTAATAAATTACCAATAACAACTTGAGAAAGTTCGCTTTTTGAATAACGACATTCACCTCTGACTATTCATTTGTTACCAGCACACTCACATTATTCGATCCATACCTTGTGTATAACAAAATATCCACAACGGAGAATAGTGAGAGCGTTTATTGAATGATCACAACTGATATAAATTTGAAAGTTAACAGTGTACAGCAGTGTGTAGCAAGTGCAATTTGCTGAGGATTCGCGAATTAAGGTGATACCTTGACACCTGATAACGAATGTAAGACCAGTGACACAATAACAAGAAGCTAAGCTATTCCGCAGCGCCATAGTTTAGTTAACTGGAGTAAGAAGTCCAGAGTCAGCAAGAAGGGTTTAATTCCATAGGCAGCTTGTCAGACGATATCAACTCACACAACTCATGTGTCTACATACAAAAAAAAGAGAGCATCCTTGGAATGCCACAAATAGCGTACTAAAATAAACAATGAACCAATGAGATTTAGCGTCATACCAAGTGGGGAACACTAACTGAATGTTCATAAGGAACTTTTTGGCGCGAAAACAGGAAATTTAAATTTACACAATAAAATCACAAAAATACCAGGTTTTCTAAGAGAATTCTGGGGATCTAACATCCATAACACAATTAACACAACCAAACAACGCCTAATGTCAAACTATTTAATAATGTTTATACAGCACATGCAAAATAATCTATTGTATTACATAAATCATTAGAGGTGGTTTGTTTGAAATCTCAGGCTGAAATATTTTACCAATATCTCAACAAGTAACTTTTCCCTTTCTGTTTCGTTTTAATTTTCTAATCATGTCCAAAAATCAGATTGTGTACTCAGGAGCATTTATAAATAGCTAACGGTCTACCATGTGTGATTGTTGGTTGAAGTACATTTCTGAAATGTAAAATATTGTGTTGTAACGTATGTAGATATTACAGTTTAGAAAGACAGTATGTGATCTATTCTAAAAGAATGCAATAATACTCTTGTTTGTTTCTTGAAAGTAGATTGATTATTATAATGTAAAAATCACATTTTGGTTGAATAATTGGTGGTAATACTTGTTTAGTAGATAATGTACATTAACATAAATGATTGTATTCAAAACTGTTCATTATCCATCCATTTATTCTGAATGTCGATTAGGTAAAGTCACCCACATCTAGAACATCATTGACAGTTATTCTTCATTGTAAACTGCTTCAGTTCGGCAACTACAATGATCACCTCAGTGATTTGTATTATTATTATTATTATTATTTCAATGTAGAGTAGACAACACTTTCACTTTATCATTCTAATTAGATAAATTAAAACAAAAGAAAGTTTTTTATCTTGTAAAAAGAAGTTCATCAGACAGGTCGGTGAAACTGATAAGATTGTTCTGGATGAAAATCTCTCGGTCAACTCTCTTATCATCTGAATGAATTTAAATGTGTGTTGTGTACACGTTTTTCACATATTTCAATGTCTTCTTACTTTTATCTACAGAAAAATTGAAAGTAGAAAAATAAATTAAACTTCTAGATTTCTATTGAATATGTTCTCTGTCAATAGCTTATTTCATGCGTTTCTCAACAGTGCAGTCATTCTCTCTCGCGCACACATTGAACATGATGAGATTCGTCAGCTTGCTAGATGATACAATAAGACGAACAGAGTGAAGTTCGATGTAGACTGATTACTTTGTGAATGAATAAATTGAATGTCATCTGATTGCGTAATAAACAATAAAGATGAATAGAATGAAGGCAGGAAATTAAAGAATGACTAGTGTCCATTCTAACTCTGTTCTGTAATTATATGATTTCAAACTGTCTATAGTTCACAGTGTACTATCGTGACTTATACACATTAACAATTCATAGAATGAGTGCATATATTCGAAGTCAGTAACGATGTATATGGGAGAATATTATGTGGAATAGACTTGTCCTACTTTTGATATAGTTGATAACATGGATTTTAAAGAAACTTTCATCCTATGCGATTAGTGATCCACTTCTTACTTGGTTGAACTCTCTTGTCAATCATCGATACCAAACTTTTAAATTTATATCGAGTCGGTATACATATATAAGTTAGTGTTACAAACCCGATTATTAATTTTATTAAAAGGCAAGTTGGGCATATACCTTCAGACCTCCCGGAGTATTTATGGAACAGAATAATGAAGATACATCAATTGAGTATTCACTTTTCTAGCATTATGAGCTCAAACTTCACTGGTAACGAATCTCGTACTGACGATAGCGTTGGTTTAACGGCAATGCGTAGTGTCGTAACGAAGCAAGAAAACTTATTCTTGACTATGCTATTCTTAGTCGCATTTCCATCACTAGATGCACTGAAAAATGCAGTCAGTGAATTTGAAAAAGCGATATATTGTCCCTTAACGAGTTGTGATTCTTGTTTACATCGGAATCAGAGACCCGATATTAAGTTTCAGAGCTGGAGAAGTGACTAGCGCCATCGAAATGCGATTCATGGTCATCCGCAAAGGAGGAAGTATGCTGCTTACTTTTTTAACAAATTCCTCGCCGGGCGTCATCAAAATGTGGATGCCCGTCATTCATATTCGCTAAACAGGTCCATGATTGCTAGACTGTCGTACGTAGAAATCTGCAGCACAACCACGAATGTAACTCCCTAGCGTACAACAACAACACGTGGATGAGGATGTCGTCTGACAGAGAGTTTGCAACGATTCAACCTCTGCTGTTTTCAGACAAACCGTCTTTAATGTTATTGATTTTGCATACGCTACTTTCCGTGAGCGTCTGCAGCCGCAAGACGTATTCGACATGCGTCGCAAGGTATTCTCGCAGTCCAATTTTCCTAGTAAATACTTAAAACTTCTTCATGTCAATCTGCAGGTTATTTTTAAAAAAATGAAATCACATAGCTTCTCTTGGCGGTGTATAAAATTACCAATTAAATGGAGAATCCACCTTGAAATCGTTTTATTTTCGCGACTACCGATCAGTTGAATCTAAGTTCACGCCTCCTTGAAGTTAATAAATTGGATGGCATGTAAAAAACAAACTGCGAAAATATTTTTATTATCTTTTATCGAAGAAGGCAAAGTGGGCAGCGTCCTTCAGACCTACAAGAGTACTTATGGGGCAGAATAATAAAAATTTTATCGAAACCACCCACAGAATAAGGAAACTACATAAATTATCAAAACGAGTGCTAATCATGCGGCCAATATTTTACCTTTTACTTCGAGTTAATTATCACATGCAAGCCCGAGTACAGACTTACATGCAGAAATCGAGAAATAAGTTCAACATCTGTGAAATGGGATTCTTTTCGGTGTTTCGAAAACGACTGACTCCGGATGCATGCCGGCTGATTAAACGGGAACTACGTCTGCCTGCTACTGAGATGATTGCAACAACAGATTGTTTGAGGTTACTATAAAAGTTGGTGAATTATGTAGTTTATTTGTAATCACATATAACGAACACGATTCTTATTTACTATCTTAAAATGTTTCATCCGAGTAACGCTGAGAATAATTCAAACAACTCCATGAAGTGGAAATCGGTAAATTAATGTAAAGTTATTTATACTTATTTCCAGACGATGACAAATCAACAGGTTATTTGAAAGTGAAAACAGTCAGTAGAATGAAGCTGATTCACAATTATGTACTTACTTGAAATCTTATTATATTTTTACCGTTAACGTCTCTCAATCTTCTTTCGTCATCGATAAGTTTCCACTAAATATGTACACAAAACTAGTTAACTCGATTACTCAATTAACGTTATTAGTGCTAGTAGGAAACAACTGAAATGTTATTCGGGTAATTTTAATACACCATGCGTGATTAGTGAGAATAATATTATTCGGTTGAACAAATTTCTGAAAATATACCATGTATACACTCATTGTTACATCCCGTTCTGATTAACGGAGTAAACCAGATCATTAAGGAATAGGTCTTTATTTATCCCAGTCATAAAACCACACAATGCTTCTCAACATTCAATATAAGGTAATAGGAAATATAATCCCTATGAAGAATAGGGTAGAAAAAATGTATACTTGAGCTTCATTGTTTTAGCGTATGCTCAAGGTTTGAAGTCAACTCTTAACTAGTCAACTTAAATTGCTACATTAGCTGCCGCCTAGAATCGACTTCCGTAGGAACGTCGGTTCGATCAACATATCAAACCAAATCATCCCACTTCTGCTTCCGTAGCTCGATGGAGAATTACTAGTTCATCCAGCACCAGACATTCGATCAATGGCAGTCAGTCTGTTAGTATTCGACGATACTACGTGGATAACAATTCCTTTTGGAACTTGTTATTCAATCTTGTAGCGTTTACATTCTCCCACAAATGATGGTTAGCTACTTGGTGAACTCAACCTCCCAACGGCAACCAGAGCTTGAAAAGTAACAGAGGGTAAGAGACCGAAGCTAGAATTTCTGAGGAAGTACCGTTAGCAGGCTACCCAGCACCGTATTGGTGAGGTACAAGTTTGCCATTCTCAGTCCGGCTATCAGGTGTTAACTTACCTGCCTCTTGAGTCGCCCTCAAGTCAAAATGAAAGAGGAATCTACTTCAAAAAAAATTGATGAGACTCCACCACACCTAAAGAATTGCTCCATCGTTTGTATTGAAGGTTAAAGTACAAAACGAAAATGTACAACTTTAATTGATGTGTTCATTCCCATGTGAGTGTTGGGTTTCCAGAACAGCCTGTTAATCTGGAAGGGAATAGACATAGTGTGGATATCTTGTGCACGCAAATGCATTAAAAATCAATTTCATTAAATATAGATATAAGCTCTTGAACATGTGACGATCGTCTTTTATGACTGGGTTCGTAATGGTGGGCAATGATAGTACCTGTCATGACTGAAAAACACAGTAAATGCTTAGGAAGGAAAATGAATTACTGAGAACATAAGTGTGCATAGGCTTATTAGGATTAAAGATATAATCTGCGCCTTGCAGATTGTTCGCTCGATAAGTGGTAGGTATGCAAGTCATTGTGAAGCTGTATCTCCTTAATTCAATTAACAAATCAGTTGATTCCAATCTTATAAGTGTGAAAGTCCTATTAGTCATGAGTATCGGTAACAATCGACCAACGTAAGGTACAGTGCAGTGGTTCAAATCCGTGTGGGTGTAGTGTATTTGTAGTTGTGAGCATTAGGTCAAACGAAGATATAAATCAATAAAAATTATATGGACAATCTAGTAAGCTTACCGCTAAAGTACTGGACAATATCTGCAGTTAATGAAGTGTTCGAATGTCAATAAAGTGAATGCAAACTATGTGGTTATCCGAGAGAACACAGGTTTAAGCTAAATGAAGTATCATTCCTAATTCATGTCTATAATAATAAAAACACTACAACATGTGTCTTGTTTGTAGTGATCGTATAACTTTCTCATCACTATCACCTCAAAATAATAAACAATCAGCTGAAACATTTAATTAATGTTGTATGCATTGACACTTCGTCATGACGTTTGAATAAATTTTTAATTCAATAATAAACAAGAAGGTTGCATTAGGCGATTCCCTGAATTCATGATCCAAATGTAAAACATACAATCTTCGTATGTAGAAAGGGCATACAGAATACTGTCACATAATTTAATCTGCTGCATAACCCACGTCTTAACGTTTCTTAATTGGGCAGTCTTTGGAAGTACTATCCACATCTACGTAGATGCAAAGCACTCAGATAATATTTTATGGAATTCTCCTAATTATCTTATTCCTCTTGTTATGTATGAAATGAGGATTGAATATTAAGTGAGAATAAACAAATTGGTGTTATCAGTTGCGTTATGTTTGATGAATGACAGCTTCCAGTTTATATGTGTGTATGTATGTGTATTCACTGAATCAGAATTGAGTTGCAAAATCACAGTGTTTAGGCACTCCATTATTCATAATCTAGTTAGATTTGTATCAGTGATTGACATGATGTTGTAGTTGTTGATGTCGACTACAATGATTTCGACGATGATGATACTTACTGTATTGCCTTTGATGATTGTGACCTTGATTAAGATAGTGAAGAATGTGGACCAGGTGATGCTAGTTCTAATGATGAAGATGATGATTTTACTGAGTAAAATAAATTTTATCTGATTGAATTAGCCAGTATTCAGAGTAACATATTTATACCGTAGATACAATAAAAATCTCCATACTTTATACGGAGGAAATGTGATGTAATTTCTGTTCAACAATAAGTGTACTGTCGAATGGACAGTGTGGTTATAAGAAGAAATTATGACCAATTTTACTAGATATATTTGTATTCAATTTAGAAATATCAAGGCCAATACCTATCATCAATCAGATCCCAGACATATGTGCTTGAAAGGGATCAGTGATGAACCGTCAACTACCTTCGTAAATGTTACGACCAGTAATTGTTATCATTATTCTTATTCACTCATTTATTGGTTTTTGTGGACACTAGTCATTCTTTAATTTCCTGCCTTCATTCTATTCATCTTTATTGTTTATTACGCAATCAGATGACATTCAATTTATTCATTCACAAAGTAATCAGTCTACATCGAACTTCACTCTGTTCGTCTTATTGTATCATCTAGCAAGCTGACGAATCTCATCATGTTCAATGTGTGCGCGAGAGAGAATGACTGCACTGTTGAGAAACGCATGAAATAAGCTATTGACAGAGAACATATTCAATAGAAATCTAGAAGTTTAATTTATTTTTCTACTTTCAATTTTTCTGTAGATAAAAGTAAGAAGACATTGAAATATGTGAAAAACGTGTACACAACACACATTTAAATTCATTCAGATGATAAGAGAGTTGACCGAGAGATTTTCATCCAGAACAATCTTATCAGTTTCACCGACCTGTCTGATGAACTTCTTTTTACAAGATAAAAAACTTTCTTTTGTTTTAATTTATCTAATTAGAATGATAAAGTGAAAGTGTTGTCTACTCTACATTGAAATAATAATAATAATAATAATACAAATCACTGAGGTGATCATTGTAGTTGCCGAACTGAAGCAGTTTACAATGAAGAATAACTGTCAATGATGTTCTAGATGTGGGTGACTTTACCTAATCGACATTCAGAATAAATGGATGGGTAATGAACAGTTTTGAATACAATCATCTATGTGAGTGTACAACAGACTTATCACAGTCAACAAGATCATGCCATTTTAATCATAACTAGAATCAGTGTCGGCCAGATTCATATGATTTCCATCATAAGACTGACTATACTGACTAGATTGAATGAATGAGTAGAACTAGTGAGATGATAGGGACGGCTGTTTGTCTAGGTGTAGATAAACTAACATTCATTGATATACACTTTGTATACTAATAATGGTTAATTGAAACAAGTCAAGTAAACGTGGCATGATACCTGAACGTGTCTACAAATATGTTGAATCTGTTCAATCACTTTCCGTACAAAGTGTTGGTGATGAGTATGCTTTATTTGATTGCTTTGATGATAATCAGGAGGAAAATGCTGACGATTCTGCTGCTGCTTCTGATGATGGTGATGATGTCCTGAGATACACAAATCATTTATTTCACACCACCACACTACTATCATAATCCTGTTGACCAGTACTTGACTTTTATCAGGTTCACATTTTGAAATTCATGCTTTTACTGATATTGTATGACACTGGTTTGAGTTTGGAGGTTATGCTTTCGGAATAATATCTGTGTTTTAGCTGAAATCTCCAGATAGCAACTAAAACGACTTCTACTAGAGTGAAACAGTTGGCCAGTACTTTATCCTTGTAAAATGATGTCAAACTTAAAGTCAGTTAACTTGATAACTGCTAATAGATGTAATTAATGCTAAACTTAGGTGTAGGATAATAGACAACGATGGTAAATTATGAATAAGCTTGTAAATCTTCATCAAAGACTAGTGAATGTGTTAAGTGTATTCGAATGCAGTCAACATTAACAGGCATTATGTCTGGGACTAGAGAACATTTAAACGATGTATACCAACATAATATGCGTCTATAAATTTGACTAATGTTGCATTCAATCATATTCATAAATGTAGACTAGTTAGTTCGAGTCCGTTCAATAATTTTAAACAATGGATAAGGCATCACTTTCATTGTCACAGTTATACTCATTATCAGTAGATGTTGCTTTTCAATGACTTTACATATATTTCATTTGAGTAATTCATTTATCCTCTTCTAAGAGTAATTTTCCTATTCAATCTTTCTTGTCATAATCAGTATTTGTAGTTACTGCATATACTCTTCAAGTTATATGCAGGTACTCGAAGGTGTGTGACTGATATTCCGCCTATAATCGTCTTGAAAGAATATGGATCGATTTACGGATATTTTGATCTTGGTTTGGATGCTCAACATAATCCCATTACACCTTCAAACTCATTTAAATATCGTGAGTGCTTGATGTTAAACACGAAATTATTTAGATGTTTGGAGTAGTGGTAGGGTTTTGTTTGTGGTCTTGTGTTTATCGTGGATTTACATTATGTGCTGGATGGAGATAGTGTACAATGTGTTAAATGTGAGAGTTATGTACAATCGACAACAATCATCATGTTTATTTTAAAATGTATTTAAATAAAAATGTCTGATTCAAGATCACTAAAATGGTATACTGTCAAACAGACGGTATGGCTATAGGAATCCATTCAGAACTGCTTCTGGCAAATATCGAATTTATGAAATTTAGAAATTACGAAGTTAATGCTCACCATGAATTAGTTCACTGACAAAAGGGTTTAAATTGAATTATCGATGAAACTTAAACTGCCTTGGTAAATGTTACGACTGTTCAGTATTGAGGTTACAATCTAACATTCACTATCCAATAATATTTTGGCGTAAATTAACCAATAGACCTAGAATGTTTTCCACCTCATCGTAGTTGAGTGGTTATCATGAACGTGTATTGAATCCAACAAACGACAAACACAAGCCTGACAGGTTTATTAAATTAATAATATTAATAATAAGGATTATTACAACAAAACTAACCGATATATGGCTATTCATTTAGGGAAACATCACATCACAAAGAGTCTCTAACAAAAACGAATAGTAATGGAATATAAACTATGCAGTAAGCAACAAACAAATATGACATTTGTCCCCACTCTCTAATAAAATTTTTACCCAATATGGGCAAACGCTTAACTAGATTGGAAAACATAACTCACATGGAAAGTGCAATCGATTTATTACATACAGAAGTAATTAAGCGGATGACCTTCCGTCACAACGTAATTGTCCATTCTTCTTACCCACAGCCATTTTCCGCGATTACAGCGCCACAGTCGAAAAACGCACGGATGCTTGTTGAAAGTGTTCTACAATACATAACATATCTCTAATACCCTAGCACTGCAAACTCTGAACCTTGATACAGTTGGCTTTATAACTAATTATCATTTTCAAATAAAGTGATTTCCATAACAATGACTCTATAAAATCCCTATTAAAGACAATTCATATCATTCTAATCATGCCTGTAAACTTGTATGCTCTCATGTACAAATTCTACCTGGGAATATACAAATATTATTATTAATATAAACCGGGATGTTGGTCGAAGTGTTGTGACGTGTGATTTTAATTTTCTTATCGACCGCACAATCTCTGTCGTCAACTGTTATCTTATCTATGTTAATCGTTTGATCCGGCTCCCAAGCTGTGACACGACCCACAGACTAAAACTGCACATCAATGTGAAGACGAGAAAAAAGGCAGAAAATACAGTAAGCAAAACCCACTTTACTGCAAGGTTCAATAATGTACAAAAAACTGGAGTGTTTACAGTATCACAAATGTCCTTTGCACCTATTACAAAATTCTTCATCCTACTAAACATATTAGTAGTAAGACAACTGTACACTCACAGACATCACACATTATCTCATTGTCAAAATGGTTTCCGATGAAACAAAACTAACTACGTGCTGATTGGACACAGTGTTTCCGATGGATTTCTACTCGTCTGCGAGCTTGTTACATTAGGTTTCTTATTTCTATTGAGTAAGAGATTAGTCATATGACGAAGTAAGCGTTCATGCCACCATAAAATGACATGTTTCAAATAACCTTAATTAGAATACTGAGTGTATATCAATAAATCTTGATCCCAGACATAATGCCTGTTAATGTTGACTGCATTCGAATACACTTAACACATTCACTAGTCTTTGATGAAGATTTACAAGCTTATTCATAATTTACCATCGTTGTCTATTATCCTACACCTAAGTTTAGCATTAATTACATCTATTAGCAGTTATCAAGTTAACTGACTTTAAGTTTGACATCATTTTACAAGGATAAAGTACTGGCCAACTGTTTCACTCTAGTAGAAGTCGTTTTAGTTGCTATCTGGAGATTTCAGCTAAAACACAGATATTATTCCGAAAGCATAACCTCCAAACTCAAACCAGTGTCATACAATATCAGTAAAAGCATGAATTTCAAAATGTGAACCTGATAAAAGTCAAGTACTGGTCAACAGGATTATGATAGTAGTGTGGTGGTGTGAAATAAATGATTTGTGTATCTCAGGACATCATCACCATCATCAGAAGCAGCAGCAGAATCGTCAGCATTTTCCTCCTGATTATCATCAAAGCAATCAAATAAAGCATACTCATCACCAACACTTTGTACGGAAAGTGATTGAACAGATTCAACATATTTGTAGACACGTTCAGGTATCATGCCACGTTTACTTGACTTGTTTCAATTAACCATTATTAGTATACAAAGTGTATATCAATGAATGTTAGTTTATCTACACCTAGACAAACAGCCGTCCCTATCATCTCACTAGTTCTACTCATTCATTCAATCTAGTCAGTATAGTCAGTCTTATGATGGAAATCATATGAATCTGGCCGACACTGATTCTAGTTATGATTAAAATGGCATGATCTTGTTGACTGTGATAAGTCTGTTGTACACTCACATAGATGATTGTATTCAAAACTGTTCATTACCCATCCATTTATTCTGAATGTCGATTAGGTAAAGTCACCCACATCTAGAACATCATTGACAGTTATTCTTCATTGTAAACTGCTTCAGTTCGGCAACTACAATGATCACCTCAGTGATTTGTATTATTATTATTATTATTATTATTATTATTATTATTATTATTATTATTATTTCAATGTAGAGTAGACAACACTTTCACTTTATCATTCTAATTAGATAAATTAAAACAAAAGAAAGTTTTTTATCTTGTAAAAAGAAGTTCATCAGACAGGTCGGTGAAACTGATAAGATTGTTCTGGATGAAAATCTCTCGGTCAACTCTCTTATCATCTGAATGAATTTAAATGTGTGTTGTGTACACGTTTTTCACATATTTCAATGTCTTCTTACTTTTATCTACAGAAAAATTGAAAGTAGAAAAATAAATTAAACTTCTAGATTTCTATTGAATATGTTCTCTGTCAATAGCTTATTTCATGCGTTTCTCAACAGTGCAGTCATTCTCTCTCGCGCACACATTGAACATGATGAGATTCGTCAGCTTGCTAGATGATACAATAAGACGAACAGAGTGAAGTTCGATGTAGACTGATTACTTTGTGAATGAATAAATTGAATGTCATCTGATTGCGTAATAAACAATAAAGATGAATAGAATGAAGGCAGGAAATTAAAGAATGACTAGTGTCCATTCTAACTCTGTTCTGTAATTATATGATTTCAAACTGTCTATAGTTCACAGTGTACTATCGTGACTTATACACATTAACAATTCATAGAATGAGTGCATATATTCGAAGTCAGTAACGATGTATATGGGAGAATATTATGTGGAATAGACTTGTCCTACTTTTGATATAGTTGATAACATGGATTTTAAAGAAACTTTCATCCTATGCGATTAGTGATCCACTTCTTACTTGGTTGAACTCTCTTGTCAATCATCGATACCAAACTTTTAAATTTATATCGAGTCGGTATACATATATAAGTTAGTGTTACAAACCCGATTATTAATTTTATTAAAAGGCAAGTTGGGCATATACCTTCAGACCTCCCGGAGTATTTATGGAACAGAATAATGAAGATACATCAATTGAGTATTCACTTTTCTAGCATTATGAGCTCAAACTTCACTGGTAACGAATCTCGTACTGACGATAGCGTTGGTTTAACGGCAATGCGTAGTGTCGTAACGAAGCAAGAAAACTTATTCTTGACTATGCTATTCTTAGTCGCATTTCCATCACTAGATGCACTGAAAAATGCAGTCAGTGAATTTGAAAAAGCGATATATTGTCCCTTAACGAGTTGTGATTCTTGTTTACATCGGAATCAGAGACCCGATATTAAGTTTCAGAGCTGGAGAAGTGACTAGCGCCATCGAAATGCGATTCATGGTCATCCGCAAAGGAGGAAGTATGCTGCTTACTTTTTTAACAAATTCCTCGCCGGGCGTCATCAAAATGTGGATGCCCGTCATTCATATTCGCTAAACAGGTCCATGATTGCTAGACTGTCGTACGTAGAAATCTGCAGCACAACCACGAATGTAACTCCCTAGCGTACAACAACAACACGTGGATGAGGATGTCGTCTGACAGAGAGTTTGCAACGATTCAACCTCTGCTGTTTTCAGACAAACCGTCTTTAATGTTATTGATTTTGCATACGCTACTTTCCGTGAGCGTCTGCAGCCGCAAGACGTATTCGACATGCGTCGCAAGGTATTCTCGCAGTCCAATTTTCCTAGTAAATACTTAAAACTTCTTCATGTCAATCTGCAGGTTATTTTTAAAAAAATGAAATCACATAGCTTCTCTTGGCGGTGTATAAAATTACCAATTAAATGGAGAATCCACCTTGAAATCGTTTTATTTTCGCGACTACCGATCAGTTGAATCTAAGTTCACGCCTCCTTGAAGTTAATAAATTGGATGGCATGTAAAAAACAAACTGCGAAAATATTTTTATTATCTTTTATCGAAGAAGGCAAAGTGGGCAGCGTCCTTCAGACCTACAAGAGTACTTATGGGGCAGAATAATAAAAATTTTATCGAAACCACCCACAGAATAAGGAAACTACATAAATTATCAAAACGAGTGCTAATCATGCGGCCAATATTTTACCTTTTACTTCGAGTTAATTATCACATGCAAGCCCGAGTACAGACTTACATGCAGAAATCGAGAAATAAGTTCAACATCTGTGAAATGGGATTCTTTTCGGTGTTTCGAAAACGACTGACTCCGGATGCATGCCGGCTGATTAAACGGGAACTACGTCTGCCTGCTACTGAGATGATTGCAACAACAGATTGTTTGAGGTTACTATAAAAGTTGGTGAATTATGTAGTTTATTTGTAATCACATATAACGAACACGATTCTTATTTACTATCTTAAAATGTTTCATCCGAGTAACGCTGAGAATAATTCAAACAACTCCATGAAGTGGAAATCGGTAAATTAATGTAAAGTTATTTATACTTATTTCCAGACGATGACAAATCAACAGGTTATTTGAAAGTGAAAACAGTCAGTAGAATGAAGCTGATTCACAATTATGTACTTACTTGAAATCTTATTATATTTTTACCGTTAACGTCTCTCAATCTTCTTTCGTCATCGATAAGTTTCCACTAAATATGTACACAAAACTAGTTAACTCGATTACTCAATTAACGTTATTAGTGCTAGTAGGAAACAACTGAAATGTTATTCGGGTAATTTTAATACACCATGCGTGATTAGTGAGAATAATATTATTCGGTTGAACAAATTTCTGAAAATATACCATGTATACACTCATTGTTACATCCCGTTCTGATTAACGGAGTAAACCAGATCATTAAGGAATAGGTCTTTATTTATCCCAGTCATAAAACCACACAATGCTTCTCAACATTCAATATAAGGTAATAGGAAATATAATCCCTATGAAGAATAGGGTAGAAAAAATGTATACTTGAGCTTCATTGTTTTAGCGTATGCTCAAGGTTTGAAGTCAACTCTTAACTAGTCAACTTAAATTGCTACATTAGCTGCCGCCTAGAATCGACTTCCGTAGGAACGTCGGTTCGATCAACATATCAAACCAAATCATCCCACTTCTGCTTCCGTAGCTCGATGGAGAATTACTAGTTCATCCAGCACCAGACATTCGATCAATGGCAGTCAGTCTGTTAGTATTCGACGATACTACGTGGATAACAATTCCTTTTGGAACTTGTTATTCAATCTTGTAGCGTTTACATTCTCCCACAAATGATGGTTAGCTACTTGGTGAACTCAACCTCCCAACGGCAACCAGAGCTTGAAAAGTAACAGAGGGTAAGAGACCGAAGCTAGAATTTCTGAGGAAGTACCGTTAGCAGGCTACCCAGCACCGTATTGGTGAGGTACAAGTTTGCCATTCTCAGTCCGGCTATCAGGTGTTAACTTACCTGCCTCTTGAGTCGCCCTCAAGTCAAAATGAAAGAGGAATCTACTTCAAAAAAAATTGATGAGACTCCACCACACCTAAAGAATTGCTCCATCGTTTGTATTGAAGGTTAAAGTACAAAATGAAAATGTACAACTTTAATTGATGTGTTCATTCCCATGTGAGTGTTGGGTTTCCAGAACAGCCTGTTAATCTGGAAGGGAATAGACATAGTGTGGATATCTTGTGCACGCAAATGCATTAAAAATCAATTTCATTAAATATATATATAAGCTCTTGAACATGTGACGATCGTCTTTTATGACTGGGTTCGTAATGGTGGGCAATGATAGTACCTGTCATGACTGAAAAACACAGTAAATGCTTAGGAAGGAAAATGAATTACTGAGAACATAAGTGTGCATAGGCTTATTAGGATTAAAGATATAATCTGCGTCTTGCAGATTGTTCGCTCGATAAGTGGTAGGTATGCAAGTCATTGTGAAGCTGTATCTCCTTAATTCAATTAACAAATCAGTTGATTCCAATCTTATAAGTGTGAAAGTCCTATTAGTCATGAGTATCGGTAACAATCGACCAACGTAAGGTACAGTGCAGTGGTTCAAATCCGTGTGGGTGTAGTGTATTTGTAGTTGTGAGCATTAGGTCAAACGAAGATATAAATCAATAAAAATTATATGGACAATCTAGTAAGCTTACCGCTAAAGTACTGGACAATATCTGCAGTTAATGAAGTGTTCGAATGTCAATAAAGTGAATGCAAACTATGTGGTTATCCGAGAGAACACAGGTTTAAGCTAAATGAAGTATCATTCCTAATTCATGTCTATAATAATAAAAACACTACAACATGTGTCTTGTTTGTAGTGATCGTATAACTTTCTCATCACTATCACCTCAAAATAATAAACAATCAGCTGAAACATTTAATTAATGTTGTATGCATTGACACTTCGTCATGACGTTTGAATAAATTTTTAATTCAATAATAAACAAGAAGGTTGCATTAGGCGATTCCCTGAATTCATGATCCAAATGTAAAACATACAATCTTCGTATGTAGAAAGGGCATACAGAATACTGTCACATAATTTAATCTGCTGCATAACCCACGTCTTAACGTTTCTTAATTGGGCAGTCTTTGGAAGTACTATCCACATCTACGTAGATGCAAAGCACTCAGATAATATTTTATGGAATTCTCCTAATTATCTTATTCCTCTTGTTATGTATGAAATGAGGATTGAATATTAAGTGAGAATAAACAAATTGGTGTTATCAGTTGCGTTATGTTTGATGAATGACAGCTTCCAGTTTATATGTGTGTATGTATGTGTATTCACTGAATCAGAATTGAGTTGCAAAATCACAGTGTTTAGGCACTCCATTATTCATAATCTAGTTAGATTTGTATCAGTGATTGACATGATGTTGTAGTTGTTGATGTCGACTACAATGATTTCGACGATGATGATACTTACTGTATTGCCTTTGATGATTGTGACCTTGATTAAGATAGTGAAGAATGTGGACCAGGTGATGCTAGTTCTAATGATGAAGATGATGATTTTACTGAGTAAAATAAATTTTATCTGATTGAATTAGCCAGTATTCAGAGTAACATATTTATACCGTAGATACAATAAAAATCTCCATACTTTATACGGAGGAAATGTGATGTAATTTCTGTTCAACAATAAGTGTACTGTCGAATGGACAGTGTGGTTATAAGAAGAAATTATGACCAATTTTACTAGATATATTTGTATTCAATTTAGAAATATCAAGGCCAATACCTATCATCAATCAGATCCCAGACATATGTGCTTGAAAGGGATCAGTGATGAACCGTCAACTACCTTCGTAAATGTTACGACCAGTAATTGTTATCATTATTCTTATTCACTCATTTATTGGTTTTTGTGGACACTAGTCATTCTTTAATTTCCTGCCTTCATTCTATTCATCTTTATTGTTTATTACGCAATCAGATGACATTCAATTTATTCATTCACAAAGTAATCAGTCTACATCGAACTTCACTCTGTTCGTCTTATTGTATCATCTAGCAAGCTGACGAATCTCATCATGTTCAATGTGTGCGCGAGAGAGAATGACTGCACTGTTGAGAAAGGCATGAAATAAGCTATTGACAGAGAACATATTCAATAGAAATCTAGAAGTTTAATTTATTTTTCTACTTTCAATTTTTCTGTAGATAAAAGTAAGAAGACATTGAAATATGTGAAAAACGTGTACACAACACACATTTAAATTCATTCAGATGATAAGAGAGTTGACCGAGAGATTTTCATCCAGAACAATCTTATCAGTTTCACCGACCTGTCTGATGAACTTCTTTTTACAAGATAAAAAACTTTCTTTTGTTTTAATTTATCTAATTAGAATGATAAAGTGAAAGTGTTGTCTACTCTACATTGAAATAATAATAATAATAATAATACAAATCACTGAGGTGATCATTGTAGTTGCCGAACTGAAGCAGTTTACAATGAAGAATAACTGTCAATGATGTTCTAGATGTGGGTGACTTTACCTAATCGACATTCAGAATAAATGGATGGGTAATGAACAGTTTTGAATACAATCATCTATGTGAGTGTACAACAGACTTATCACAGTCAACAAGATCATGCCATTTTAATCATAACTAGAATCAGTGTCGGCCAGATTCATATGATTTCCATCATAAGACTGACTATACTGACTAGATTGAATGAATGAGTAGAACTAGTGAGATGATAGGGACGGCTGTTTGTCTAGGTGTAGATAAACTAACATTCATTGATATACACTTTGTATACTAATAATGGTTAATTGAAACAAGTCAAGTAAACGTGGCATGATACCTGAACGTGTCTACAAATATGTTGAATCTGTTCAATCACTTTCCGTACAAAGTGTTGGTGATGAGTATGCTTTATTTGATTGCTTTGATGATAATCAGGAGGAAAATGCTGACGATTCTGCTGCTGCTTCTGATGATGGTGATGATGTCCTGAGATACACAAATCATTTATTTCACACCACCACACTACTATCATAATCCTGTTGACCAGTACTTGACTTTTATCAGGTTCACATTTTGAAATTTATGCTTTTACTGATATTGTATGACACTGGTTTGAGTTTGGAGGTTATGCTTTCGGAATAATATCTGTGTTTTAGCTGAAATCTCCAGATAGCAACTAAAACGACTTCTACTAGAGTGAAACAGTTGGCCAGTACTTTATCCTTGTAAAATGATGTCAAACTTAAAGTCAGTTAACTTGATAACTGCTAATAGATGTAATTAATGCTAAACTTAGGTGTAGGATAATAGACAACGATGGTAAATTATGAATAAGCTTGTAAATCTTCATCAAAGACTAGTGAATGTGTTAAGTGTATTTGAATGCAGTCAACATTAACAGGCATTATGTCTGGGACTAGAGAACATTTAAACGATGTATACCAACATAATATGCGTCTATAAATTTGACTAATGTTGCATTCAATCATATTCATAAATGTAGACTAGTTAGTTCGAGTCCGTTCAATAATTTTAAACAATGGATAAGGCATCACTTTCATTGTCACAGTTATACTCATTATCAGTAGATGTTGCTTTTCAATGACTTTACATATATTTCATTTGAGTAATTCATTTATCCTCTTCTAAGAGTAATTTTCCTATTCAATCTTTCTTGTCATAATCAGTATTTGTAGTTACTGCATATACTCTTCAAGTTATATGCAGGTACTCGAAGGTGTGTGACTGATATTCCGCCTATAATCGTCTTGAAAGAATATGGATCGATTTACGGATATTTTGATCTTGGTTTGGATGCTCAACATAATCCCATTACACCTTCAAACTCATTTAAATATCGTGAGTGCTTGATGTTAAACACGAAATTATTTAGATGTTTGGAGTAGTGGTAGGGTTTTGTTTGTGGTCTTGTGTTTATCGTGGATTTACATTATGTGCTGGATGGAGATAGTGTACAATGTGTTAAATGTGAGAGTTATGTACAATCGACAACAATCATCATGTTTATTTTAAAATGTATTTAAATAAAAATGTCTGATTCAAGATCACTAAAATGGTATACTGTCAAACAGACGGTATGGCTATAGGAATCCATTCAGAACTGCTTCTGGCAAATATCGAATTTATGAAATTTAGAAATTACGAAGTTAATGCTCACCATGAATTAGTTCACTGACAAAAGGGTTTAAATTGAATTATCGATGAAACTTAAACTGCCTTGGTAAATGTTACGACTGTTCAGTATTGAGGTTACAATCTAACATTCACTATCCAATAATATTTTGGCGTAAATTAACCAATAGACCTAGAATGTTTTCCACCTCATCGTAGTTGAGTGGTTATCATGAACGTGTATTGAATCCAACAAACGACAAACACAAGCCTGACAGGTTTATTAAATTAATAATATTAATAATAAGGATTATTACAACAAAACTAACCGATATATGGCTATTCATTTAGGGAAACATCACATCACAAAGAGTCTCTAACAAAAACGAATAGTAATGGAATATAAACTATGCAGTAAGCAACAAACAAATATGACATTTGTCCCCACTCTCTAATAAAATTTTTACCCAATATGGGCAAACGCTTAACTAGATTGGAAAACATAACTCACATGGAAAGTGCAATCGATTTATTACATACAGAAGTAATTAAGCGGATGACCTTCCGTCACAACGTAATTGTCCATTCTTCTTACCCACAGCCATTTTCCGCGATTACAGCGCCACAGTCGAAAAACGCACGGATGCTTGTTGAAAGTGTTCTACAATACATAACATATCTCTAATACCCTAGCACTGCAAACTCTGAACCTTGATACAGTTGGCTTTATAACTAATTATCATTTTCAAATAAAGTGATTTCCATAACAATGACTCTATAAAATCCCTATTAAAGACAATTCATATCATTCTAATCATGCCTGTAAACTTGTATGCTCTCATGTACAAATTCTACCTGGGAATATACAAATATTATTATTAATATAAACCGGGATGTTGGTCGAAGTGTTGTGACGTGTGATTTTAATTTTCTTATCGACCGCACAATCTCTGTCGTCAACTGTTATCTTATCTATGTTAATCGTTTGATCCGGCTCCCAAGCTGTGACACGACCCACAGACTAAAACTGCACATCAATGTGAAGACGAGAAAAAAGGCAGAAAATACAGTAAGCAAAACCCACTTTACTGCAAGGTTCAATAATGTACAAAAAACTGGAGTGTTTACAGTATCACAAATGTCCTTTGCACCTATTACAAAATTCTTCATCCTACTAAACATATTAGTAGTAAGACAACTGTACACTCACAGACATCACACATTATCTCATTGTCAAAATGGTTTCCGATGAAACAAAACTAACTACGTGCTGATTGGACACAGTGTTTCCGATGGATTTCTACTCGTCTGCGAGCTTGTTACATTAGGTTTCTTATTTCTATTGAGTAAGAGATTAGTCATATGACGAAGTAAGCGTTCATGCCACCATAAAATGACATGTTTCAAATAACCTTAATTAGAATACTGAGTGTATATCAATAAATCTTGATCCCAGACATAATGCCTGTTAATGTTGACTGCATTCGAATACACTTAACACATTCACTAGTCTTTGATGAAGATTTACAAGCTTATTCATAATTTACCATCGTTGTCTATTATCCTACACCTAAGTTTAGCATTAATTACATCTATTAGCAGTTATCAAGTTAACTGACTTTAAGTTTGACATCATTTTACAAGGATAAAGTACTGGCCAACTGTTTCACTCTAGTAGAAGTCGTTTTAGTTGCTATCTGGAGATTTCAGCTAAAACACAGATATTATTCCGAAAGCATAACCTCCAAACTCAAACCAGTGTCATACAATATCAGTAAAAGCATAAATTTCAAAATGTGAACCTGATAAAAGTCAAGTACTGGTCAACAGGATTATGATAGTAGTGTGGTGGTGTGAAATAAATGATTTGTGTATCTCAGGACATCATCACCATCATCAGAAGCAGCAGCAGAATCGTCAGCATTTTCCTCCTGATTATCATCAAAGCAATCAAATAAAGCATACTCATCACCAACACTTTGTACGGAAAGTGATTGAACAGATTCAACATATTTGTAGACACGTTCAGGTATCATGCCACGTTTACTTGACTTGTTTCAATTAACCATTATTAGTATACAAAGTGTATATCAATGAATGTTAGTTTATCTACACCTAGACAAACAGCCGTCCCTATCATCTCACTAGTTCTACTCATTCATTCAATCTAGTCAGTATAGTCAGTCTTATGATGGAAATCATATGAATCTGGCCGACACTGATTCTAGTTATGATTAAAATGGCATGATCTTGTTGACTGTGATAAGTCTGTTGTACACTCACATAGATGATTGTATTCAAAACTGTTCATTACCCATCCATTTATTCTGAATGTCGATTGGGTAAAGTCACCCACATCTAGAACATCATTGACAGTTATTCTTCATTGTAAACTGCTTCAGTTCGGCAACTACAATGATCACCTCAGTGATTTGTATTATTATTATTATTATTATTATTATTATTATTATTATTATTATTTCAATGTAGAGTAGACAACACTTTCACTTTATCATTCTAATTAGATAAATTAAAACAAAAGAAAGTTTTTTATCTTGTAAAAAGAAGTTCATCAGACAGGTCGGTGAAACTGATAAGATTGTTCTGGATGAAAATCTCTCGGTCAACTCTCTTATCATCTGAATGAATTTAAATGTGTGTTGTGTACACGTTTTTCACATATTTCAATGTCTTCTTACTTTTATCTACAGAAAAATTGAAAGTAGAAAAATAAATTAAACTTCTAGATTTCTATTGAATATGTTCTCTGTCAATAGCTTATTTCATGCGTTTCTCAACAGTGCAGTCATTCTCTCTCGCGCACACATTGAACATGATGAGATTCGTCAGCTTGCTAGATGATACAATAAGACGAACAGAGTGAAGTTCGATGTAGACTGATTACTTTGTGAATGAATAAATTGAATGTCATCTGATTGCGTAATAAACAATAAAGATGAATAGAATGAAGGCAGGAAATTAAAGAATGACTAGTGTCCACAAAAACCAATAAATGAGTGAATAAGAATAATGATAACAATTACTGGTCGTAACATTTACGAAGGTAGTTGACGGTTCATCACTGATCCCTTTCAAGCACATATGTCTGGGATCTGATTGATGATAGGTATTGGCCTTGATATTTCTAAATTGAATACAAATATATCTAGTAAAATTGGTCATAATTTCTTCTTATAACCACACTGTCCATTCGACAGTACACTTATTGTTGAACAGAAATTACATCACATTTCCTCCGTATAAAGTATGGAGATTTTTATTGTATCTACGGTATAAATATGTTACTCTGAATACTGGCTAATTCAATCAGATAAAATTTATTTTACTCAGTAAAATCATCATCTTCATCATTAGAACTAGCATCACCTGGTCCACATTCTTCACTATCTTAATCAAGGTCACAATCATCAAAGGCAATACAGTAAGTATCATCATCGTCGAAATCATTGTAGTCGACATCAACAACTACAACATCATGTCAATCACTGATACAAATCTAACTAGATTATGAATAATGGAGTGCCTAAACACTGTGATTTTGCAACTCAATTCTGATTCAGTGAATACACATACATACACACATATAAACTGGAAGCTGTCATTCATCAAACATAACGCAACTGATAACACCAATTTGTTTATTCTCACTTAATATTCAATCCTCATTTCATACATAACAAGAGGAATAAGATAATTAGGAGAATTCCATAAAATATTATCTGAGTGCTTTGCATCTACGTAGATGTGGATAGTACTTCCAAAGACTGCCCAATTAAGAAACGTTAAGACGTGGGTTATGCAGCAGATTAAATTATGTGACAGTATTCTGTATGCCCTTTCTACATACGAAGATTGTATGTTTTACATTTGGATCATGAATTCAGGGAATCGCCTAATGCAACCTTCTTGTTTATTATTGAATTAAAAATTTATTCAAACGTCATGACGAAGTGTCAATGCATACAACATTAATTAAATGTTTCAGCTGATTGTTTATTATTTTGAGGTGATAGTGATGAGAAAGTTATACGATCACTACAAACAAGACACATGTTGTAGTGTTTTTATTATTATAGACATGAATTAGGAATGATACTTCATTTAGCTTAAACCTGTGTTCTCTCGGATAACCACATAGTTTGCATTCACTTTATTGACATTCGAACACTTCATTAACTGCAGATATTGTCCAGTACTTTAGCGGTAAGCTTACTAGATTGTCCATATAATTTTTATTGATTTATATCTTCGTTTGACCTAATGCTCACAACTACAAATACACTACACCCACACGGATTTGAACCACTGCACTGTACCTTACGTTGGTCGATTGTTACCGATACTCATGACTAATAGGACTTTCACACTTATAAGATTGGAATCAACTGATTTGTTAATTGAATTAAGGAGATACAGCTTCACAATGACTTGCATACCTACCACTTATCGAGCGAACAATCTGCAAGGCGCAGATTATATCTTTAATCCTAATAAGCCTATGCACACTTATGTTCTCAGTAATTCATTTTCCTTCCTAAGCATTTACTGTGTTTTTCAGTCATGACAGGTACTATCATTGCCCACCATTACGAACCCAGTCATAAAAGACGATCGTCACATGTTCAAGAGCTTATATCTATATTTAATGAAATTGATTTTTAATGCATTTGCGTGCACAAGATATCCACACTATGTCTATTCCCTTCCAGATTAACAGGCTGTTCTGGAAACCCAACACTCACATGGGAATGAACACATCAATTAAAGTTGTACATTTTCATTTTGTACTTTAACCTTCAATACAAACGATGGAGCAATTCTTTAGGTGTGGTGGAGTCTCATCAATTTTTTTTGAAGTAGATTCCTCTTTCATTTTGACTTGAGGGCGACTCAAGAGGCAGGTAAGTTAACACCTGATAGCCGGACTGAGAATGGCAAACTTGTACCTCACCAATACGGTGCTGGGTAGCCTGCTAACGGTACTTCCTCAGAAATTCTAGCTTCGGTCTCTTACCCTCTGTTACTTTTCAAGCTCTGGTTGCCGTTGGGAGGTTGAGTTCACCAAGTAGCTAACCATCATTTGTGGGAGAATGTAAACGCTACAAGATTGAATAACAAGTTCCAAAAGGAATTGTTATCCACGTAGTATCGTCGAATACTAACAGACTGACTGCCATTGATCGAATGTCTGGTGCTGGATGAACTAGTAATTCTCCATCGAGCTACGGAAGCAGAAGTGGGATGATTTGGTTTGATATGTTGATCGAACCGACGTTCCTACGGAAGTCGATTCTAGGCGGCAGCTAATGTAGCAATTTAAGTTGACTAGTTAAGAGTTGACTTCAAACCTTGAGCATACGCTAAAACAATGAAGCTCAAGTATACATTTTTTCTACCCTATTCTTCATAGGGATTATATTTCCTATTACCTTATATTGAATGTTGAGAAGCATTGTGTGGTTTTATGACTGGGATAAATAAAGACCTATTCCTTAATGATCTGGTTTACTCCGTTAATCAGAACGGGATGTAACAATGAGTGTATACATGGTATATTTTCAGAAATTTGTTCAACCGAATAATATTATTCTCACTAATCACGCATGGTGTATTAAAATTACCCGAATAACATTTCAGTTGTTTCCTACTAGCACTAATAACGTTAATTGAGTAATCGAGTTAACTAGTTTTGTGTACATATTTAGTGGAAACTTATCGATGACGAAAGAAGATTGAGAGACGTTAACGGTAAAAATATAATAAGATTTCAAGTAAGTACATAATTGTGAATCAGCTTCATTCTACTGACTGTTTTCACTTTCAAATAACCTGTTGATTTGTCATCGTCTGGAAATAAGTATAAATAACTTTACATTAATTTACCGATTTCCACTTCATGGAGTTGTTTGAATTATTCTCAGCGTTACTCGGATGAAACATTTTAAGATAGTAAATAAGAATCGTGTTCGTTATATGTGATTACAAATAAACTACATAATTCACCAACTTTTATAGTAACCTCAAACAATCTGTTGTTGCAATCATCTCAGTAGCAGGCAGACGTAGTTCCCGTTTAATCAGCCGGCATGCATCCGGAGTCAGTCGTTTTCGAAACACCGAAAAGAATCCCATTTCACAGATGTTGAACTTATTTCTCGATTTCTGCATGTAAGTCTGTACTCGGGCTTGCATGTGATAATTAACTCGAAGTAAAAGGTAAAATATTGGCCGCATGATTAGCACTCGTTTTGATAATTTATGTAGTTTCCTTATTCTGTGGGTGGTTTCGATAAAATTTTTATTATTCTGCCCCATAAGTACTCTTGTAGGTCTGAAGGACGCTGCCCACTTTGCCTTCTTCGATAAAAGATAATAAAAATATTTTTGCAGTTTGTTTTTTACATGCCATCCAATTTATTAACTTCAAGGAGGCGTGAACTTAGATTCAACTGATCGGTAGTCGCGAAAATAAAACGATTTCAAGGTGGATTCTCCATTTAATTGGTAATTTTATACACCGCCAAGAGAAGCTATGTGATTTCATTTTTTTAAAAATAACCTGCAGATTGACATGAAGAAGTTTTAAGTATTTACTAGGAAAATTGGACTGCGAGAATACCTTGCGACGCATGTCGAATACGTCTTGCGGCTGCAGACGCTCACGGAAAGTAGCGTATGCAAAATCAATAACATTAAAGACGGTTTGTCTGAAAACAGCAGAGGTTGAATCGTTGCAAACTCTCTGTCAGACGACATCCTCATCCACGTGTTGTTGTTGTACGCTAGGGAGTTACATTCGTGGTTGTGCTGCAGATTTCTACGTACGACAGTCTAGCAATCATGGACCTGTTTAGCGAATATGAATGACGGGCATCCACATTTTGATGACGCCCGGCGAGGAATTTGTTAAAAAAGTAAGCAGCATACTTCCTCCTTTGCGGATGACCATGAATCGCATTTCGATGGCGCTAGTCACTTCTCCAGCTCTGAAACTTAATATCGGGTCTCTGATTCCGATGTAAACAAGAATCACAACTCGTTAAGGGACAATATATCGCTTTTTCAAATTCACTGACTGCATTTTTCAGTGCATCTAGTGATGGAAATGCGACTAAGAATAGCATAGTCAAGAATAAGTTTTCTTGCTTCGTTACGACACTACGCATTGCCGTTAAACCAACGCTATCGTCAGTACGAGATTCGTTACCAGTGAAGTTTGAGCTCATAATGCTAGAAAAGTGAATACTCAATTGATGTATCTTCATTATTCTGTTCCATAAATACTCCGGGAGGTCTGAAGGTATATGCCCAACTTGCCTTTTAATAAAATTAATAATCGGGTTTGTAACACTAACTTATATATGTATACCGACTCGATATAAATTTAAAAGTTTGGTATCGATGATTGACAAGAGAGTTCAACCAAGTAAGAAGTGGATCACTAATCGCATAGGATGAAAGTTTCTTTAAAATCCATGTTATCAACTATATCAAAAGTAGGACAAGTCTATTCCACATAATATTCTCCCATATACATCGTTACTGACTTCGAATATATGCACTCATTCTATGAATTGTTAATGTGTATAAGTCACGATAGTACACTGTGAACTATAGACAGTTTGAAATCATATAATTACAGAACAGAGTTAGAATGGACACTAGTCATTCTTTAATTTCCTGCCTTCATTCTATTCATCTTTATTGTTTATTACGCAATCAGATGACATTCAATTTATTCATTCACAAAGTAATCAGTCTACATCGAACTTCACTCTGTTCGTCTTATTGTATCATCTAGCAAGCTGACGAATCTCATCATGTTCAATGTGTGCGCGAGAGAGAATGACTGCACTGTTGAGAAAGGCATGAAATAAGCTATTGACAGAGAACATATTCAATAGAAATCTAGAAGTTTAATTTATTTTTCTACTTTCAATTTTTCTGTAGATAAAAGTAAGAAGACATTGAAATATGTGAAAAACGTGTACACAACACACATTTAAATTCATTCAGATGATAAGAGAGTTGACCGAGAGATTTTCATCCAGAACAATCTTATCAGTTTCACCGACCTGTCTGATGAACTTCTTTTTACAAGATAAAAAACTTTCTTTTGTTTTAATTTATCTAATTAGAATGATAAAGTGAAAGTGTTGTCTACTCTACATTGAAATAATAATAATAATAATAATAATAATAATAATAATAATAATAATAATACAAATCACTGAGGTGATCATTGTAGTTGCCGAACTGAAGCAGTTTACAATGAAGAATAACTGTCAATGATGTTCTAGATGTGGGTGACTTTACCTAATCGACATTCAGAATAAATGGATGGGTAATGAACAGTTTTGAATACAATCATCTATGTGAGTGTACAACAGACTTATCACAGTCAACAAGATCATGCCATTTTAATCATAACTAGAATCAGTGTCGGCCAGATTCATATGATTTCCATCATAAGACTGACTATACTGACTAGATTGAATGAATGAGTAGAACTAGTGAGATGATAGGGACGGCTGTTTGTCTAGGTGTAGATAAACTAACATTCATTGATATACACTTTGTATACTAATAATGGTTAATTGAAACAAGTCAAGTAAACGTGGCATGATACCTGAACGTGTCTACAAATATGTTGAATCTGTTCAATCACTTTCCGTACAAAGTGTTGGTGATGAGTATGCTTTATTTGATTGCTTTGATGATAATCAGGAGGAAAATGCTGACGATTCTGCTGCTGCTTCTGATGATGGTGATGATGTCCTGAGATACACAAATCATTTATTTCACACCACCACACTACTATCATAATCCTGTTGACCAGTACTTGACTTTTATCAGGTTCACATTTTGAAATTCATGCTTTTACTGATATTGTATGACACTGGTTTGAGTTTGGAGGTTATGCTTTCGGAATAATATCTGTGTTTTAGCTGAAATCTCCAGATAGCAACTAAAACGACTTCTACTAGAGTGAAACAGTTGGCCAGTACTTTATCCTTGTAAAATGATGTCAAACTTAAAGTCAGTTAACTTGATAACTGCTAATAGATGTAATTAATGCTAAACTTAGGTGTAGGATAATAGACAACGATGGTAAATTATGAATAAGCTTGTAAATCTTCATCAAAGACTAGTGAATGTGTTAAGTGTATTCGAATGCAGTCAACATTAACAGGCATTATGTCTGGGATCAAGATTTATTGATATACACTCAGTATTCTAATTAAGGTTATTTGAAACATGTCATTTTATGGTGGCATGAACGCTTACTTCGTCATATGACTAATCTCTTACTCAATAGAAATAAGAAACCTAATGTAACAAGCTCGCAGACGAGTAGAAATCCATCGGAAACACTGTGTCCAATCAGCACGTAGTTAGTTTTGTTTCATCGGAAACCATTTTGACAATGAGATAATGTGTGATGTCTGTGAGTGTACAGTTGTCTTACTACTAATATGTTTAGTAGGATGAAGAATTTTGTAATAGGTGCAAAGGACATTTGTGATACTGTAAACACTCCAGTTTTTTGTACATTATTGAACCTTGCAGTAAAGTGGGTTTTGCTTACTGTATTTTCTGCCTTTTTTCTCGTCTTCACATTGATGTGCAGTTTTAGTCTGTGGGTCGTGTCACAGCTTGGGAGCCGGATCAAACGATTAACATAGATAAGATAACAGTTGACGACAGAGATTGTGCGGTCGATAAGAAAATTAAAATCACACGTCACAACACTTCGACCAACATCCCGGTTTATATTAATAATAATATTTGTATATTCCCAGGTAGAATTTGTACATGAGAGCATACAAGTTTACAGGCATGATTAGAATGATATGAATTGTCTTTAATAGGGATTTTATAGAGTCATTGTTATGGAAATCACTTTATTTGAAAATGATAATTAGTTATAAAGCCAACTGTATCAAGGTTCAGAGTTTGCAGTGCTAGGGTATTAGAGATATGTTATGTATTGTAGAACACTTTCAACAAGCATCCGTGCGTTTTTCGACTGTGGCGCTGTAATCGCGGAAAATGGCTGTGGGTAAGAAGAATGGACAATTACGTTGTGACGGAAGGTCATCCGCTTAATTACTTCTGTATGTAATAAATCGATTGCACTTTCCATGTGAGTTATGTTTTCCAATCTAGTTAAGCGTTTGCCCATATTGGGTAAAAATTTTATTAGAGAGTGGGGACAAATGTCATATTTGTTTGTTGCTTACTGCATAGTTTATATTCCATTACTATTCGTTTTTGTTAGAGACTCTTTGTGATGTGATGTTTCCCTAAATGAATAGCCATATATCGGTTAGTTTTGTTGTAATAATCCTTATTATTAATATTATTAATTTAATAAACCTGTCAGGCTTGTGTTTGTCGTTTGTTGGATTCAATACACGTTCATGATAACCACTCAACTACGATGAGGTGGAAAACATTCTAGGTCTATTGGTTAATTTACGCCAAAATATTATTGGATAGTGAATGTTAGATTGTAACCTCAATACTGAACAGTCGTAACATTTACCAAGGCAGTTTAAGTTTCATCGATAATTCAATTTAAACCCTTTTGTCAGTGAACTAATTCATGGTGAGCATTAACTTCGTAATTTCTAAATTTCATAAATTCGATATTTGCCAGAAGCAGTTCTGAATGGATTCCTATAGCCATACCGTCTGTTTGACAGTATACCATTTTAGTGATCTTGAATCAGACATTTTTATTTAAATACATTTTAAAATAAACATGATGATTGTTGTCGATTGCACATAACTCTCACATTTAACACATTGTACACTATCTCCATCCAGCACATAATGTAAATCCACGATAAACACAAGACCACAAACAAAACCCTACCACTACTCCAAACATCTAAATAATTTCGTGTTTAACATCAAGCACTCACGATATTTAAATGAGTTTGAAGGTGTAATGGGATTATGTTGAGCATCCAAACCAAGATCAAAATATCCGTAAATCGATCCATATTCTTTCAAGACGATTATAGGCGGAATATCAGTCACACACCTTCGAGTACCTGCATATAACTTGAAGAGTATATGCAGTAACTACAAATACTGATTATGACAAGAAAGATTGAATAGGAAAATTACTCTTAGAAGAGGATAAATGAATTACTCAAATGAAATATATGTAAAGTCATTGAAAAGCAACATCTACTGATAATGAGTATAACTGTGACAATGAAAGTGATGCCTTATCCATTGTTTAAAATTATTGAACGGACTCGAACTAACTAGTCTACATTTATGAATATGATTGAATGCAACATTAGTCAAATTTATAGACGCATATTATGTTGGTATACATCGTTTAAATGTTCTCTAGTCCCAGACATAATGCCTGTTAATGTTGACTGCATTCGAATACACTTAACACATTCACTAGTCTTTGATGAAGATTTACAAGCTTATTCATAATTTACCATCGTTGTCTATTATCCTACACCTAAGTTTAGCATTAATTACATCTATTAGCAGTTATCAAGTTAACTGACTTTAAGTTTGACATCATTTTACAAGGATAAAGTACTGGCCAACTGTTTCACTCTAGTAGAAGTCGTTTTAGTTGCTATCTGGAGATTTCAGCTAAAACACAGATATTATTCCGAAAGCATAACCTCCAAACTCAAACCAGTGTCATACAATATCAGTAAAAGCATGAATTTCAAAATGTGAACCTGATAAAAGTCAAGTACTGGTCAACAGGATTATGATAGTAGTGTGGTGGTGTGAAATAAATGATTTGTGTATCTCAGGACATCATCACCATCATCAGAAGCAGCAGCAGAATCGTCAGCATTTTCCTCCTGATTATCATCAAAGCAATCAAATAAAGCATACTCATCACCAACACTTTGTACGGAAAGTGATTGAACAGATTCAACATATTTGTAGACACGTTCAGGTATCATGCCACGTTTACTTGACTTGTTTCAATTAACCATTATTAGTATACAAAGTGTATATCAATGAATGTTAGTTTATCTACACCTAGACAAACAGCCGTCCCTATCATCTCACTAGTTCTACTCATTCATTCAATCTAGTCAGTATAGTCAGTCTTATGATGGAAATCATATGAATCTGGCCGACAATGATTCTAGTTATGATTAAAATGGCATTATTTCTTTGGCTGTGATACATCTGTTGACCTTTGTACACCTTTTTTCTTAATAACAAATTATTCGACTAAATTGAATTGAAGGTCGACTGGAGGAAATATTTCTCTGCTTGTCTTTTACTGTCCTTTCAGACAGCACAATTTTCGAGTTTTTTATTGAAACTTTTCACATCATCTTATCCTCCTTGTTATTCAAGGATAACTGATCAATTGATTGTCAATAACATTTCATATATGCAGTTTGAAAATGTCATGCATGTATAAATTCTCCATATTGTGTGTTCGAACCCCAGCGTTGTTTTAATTGTACACATCTGGAAGAAATATATACTTAATTACTAATTTTTTATGTTTTTTTTATCATTAAACTAAAATTAGTTCTTGACATAATATCCACTTCAACTGACTAGTCGGTTTAGTGTATTTTCTTAATAACCACAGGCATCATAATGCCTTCAGTGTTGTTCCCATTGAATGACTTTTAACTGTCATTATCAGTAGGTAGGTATTTGAATTTAAAAATCATCTACATAAGTGTATCATTTGATGATCCACTTTGATAACCAGATTTACGTAAATATAAGAATAAATAAACTATTGAAGTAATCTCGCAGCAGTGATTCAATGTAAACATTCGCAAAACTCTTCTTCGATAAGCTGTAAATATGTGTAAGCGGAATTCAAATCTCCCACTTGTAGAATTTTAGGAGTGGGAGGAAACGACGTAAGGGGAATCGATGACAACACACCATATGATCTTCACAATGTTTTTCAAATAATAATTGAGGCTTCACAAATGCACAAGTACTATTGTTACGTTTCTATCAAATGCTTATTTAGGTTATACAAGATCAAGCACAAACTTCATGTTTGGGCATCAAATATGCGAATCGTCTGTAAAACTGATCTATAAGCTCATTATGCTGAAAACTTATATGTGACCCGTATCTATCATTCGCTTAATTTTATCTAGTCAGTAGGGAGAGCAGTGGTAACGAACTTGTTTCTAGGATGACAATTGACAAGAATCTTCCGTAACTTGCTACCTAATCAGTGTATTTTTTTGATCCTCGCCTCTTAACATGACAATTTCTGAGATTTTAATTTACCAAAGCATTTACTGTGAAACCTGAATATCCAGGATTTGATCCTCGAATTTGCTAACAGAGGTATACATCATTCATCGAAACACAATAAAACATTAGGATCCATTATCAATGAGCGACATTATATAAGAATATATTAATTAAAGAAGTCGCACCTGATTCACTCATCACGCATATAGACATCAAGTGTACAACGATATTTGTCAAAACATCACAACATTTGCAATCGAAATGCCATCTCTACTTCATCGGTTCACAAATACCTAACTTGCCACTACGTAACAAACACATTGATACTGCTCCAAGAATATGATAAACTTAGTGTATATCGTTGCATTAAGTTTAGCTGCATATATCCGTCTAAGTTGCATGCCACTGAAATATTAACACACTTCTGAAGAGTTGTCCATAATCGAAGTACCAGTTATTATTTGAAACACATTGTGTTGTGTAATTTGTGGTGATCATCTAGTATATTGTCAACAGTTTCTCTCTTGTCATAAGTCCTCGTCGATCTCCATTGAAAGTCACTTAATGGGAACATGAATAAAGACACTATGATTACCTGCCAGCATTAATTTGATATTACTGAAATGAATTATAGATATGTGTTGATCTTCGACTAAATTTAATGGAATGCTTTGTTATTATGAGAACACTGTGTATGTAGATGAGAATTACTGTAACAACAGCATCATCAATTCAGATTTCTTAATCTGTTCAACAATTCCGTTTAGGAAATTCTATTCAACAATTACACATTGCATTTCAGTCAATACAATTCAAAATTACATCATCACAACGCTGACTGATATCCATTCTTTTATGAAATAGTTACTTACGAGCTGTAACTAAGTGTTACATCAGTAAATACAATCAAACGAAAAGGAAATACATCAGTTCCAAGCAACAACTTGGAGATTAGTACTTGATTATTTTGTGTTCTAAATTGTCACAAGTTAACATAAGTGATGCTGGTTTGCGATCATTTCATACCTCAAATATTGGTAAATTCATTGAAGACTTTATTTAACACCTAACGTCACATGTGTTTCGTTTTTTTAGATCTTATCAGTAAATTACGTCACCTCACTAATACTGTTATGCGGGTATCATAGATGAATCACAACCCACCAATCATTCGTTACGAAATCTAATCTCCATGTTTATTTATTTAGGCTAAAGATTGTCGACGTTATATTTCCCCCCCCCCTGAATATCGTAAGTGTGTCGGTTAAATTTAGTACATTTAACTAAAACAATCACGATAATTATGAGTCAAACCAAATTATTTTTAGTCTCAGCCAATAGAGGTGAGAATGTTTCTAGTGAGTCAATAAAAAGAACATTATAACTAAATGATGTGTGTTGACTTCCCTACTCATGAAACATACCATGGAATCAATCTAAACTCAATACAACAAGTAACACATTCAATCAACTTATCATATACAACTACTGTAATGGACACCAATGATTAGTTGGTGGATACTTGAAATTTTGGCCAATCAGTGAATTACATAGACCATTGAAAAGTGTATTTAAAGCGACGTAAATGTAAGAAATTTCATTCTTCTCTTGATGAGAGCAGCGATGAGTAGCAATCTGAGACAAATGAGTTCCTTGTTATACTGGTTTATGCCTTTGATGATATACTTCAATATACTGTTTCTGGATAACAGTGTAGCAGTGGAACCATATGTAAGTGATTGTATGAAATCGGTTTGCATTAATAATTAATTGACTTTCAGTATACTGTTACGCGATCACGTCGTTCACATGATTCTGGTGGAGCACGATATTTGATGCATCCACGTGATGCTAGTTTCTTGGTAGGTTATGTAGTTTAAGTGAATACGCTAAAAAAATTAAATGAATTTAGGTTCCAGACATTGGGTTTGAGGTGACCGTCAATCAGTTTAGTTACAGATCAGTTTTAGCATTCAAAAGTGGTAAGTGATCACAGTTTTTGTGTTCAGCATATCCATTCGTATGTGTACGCATATCGATGTGGATGCATTTAATATCTGTTCGACTTCATTATATCATAAATTTTACTATTGAACATCACTGTGAATAAACGAATGAATAAATGGATCTAGGAAACGCTGTATAATAATGACATATTCACATCATTTAAACCTATTTCAACTTTGACACATTCTACATGTTAAATTTGATCGTTAACTCAATTAAACAATTACATATTTGCATTGAATGTATCACACTTTACAATTTCAATATGTTGACGGTGTTGGTTTTACTTAGAATCGACTTTCTTCGTGGCTAATTCCTTTGAATCTGGAGAAAGAATCAGGGCGTTTCGAATTGTCGGTGCCCATTCAAAACAAGATACAATGTGTGTACATTCCTACAGTAAGTTAACTTCTATTGTTTTTCACATTTTATTTAATTGACATTCAACTTAGTGTTAACTAGTATTATTGGTGAGTCTTGTGAAAAGACTAGACAACGTGTAGACATTTAAATGTGGCAATTCATACACTTCAACAACAACACCATCAACGGCAACAGAATAACAAACGCCTTATAAACAAAGAAGATTCAAGATTGTTTTCCTATCACATCAATCATAAGTTGTTTAACAGGCGATGAAATGCACAAAGTGTATGGAGTTTATTCACTTGAATCAAACGAAAGTTTACTATGAATCACTTCACAACAACCATTCCTCCATGTTCATTTTTGGTAGGATGAAAATCATTATTTGATTGTTATTAGTGAAAAGATGATTCAACGCTTTTTTTAATTTGCAGATAAGTTGTTACTAGTTAAATGGGAAAATCTTTATTGCTGCCAATCACACCCTGAAGCAAGTAGTAAGTGCCAACATGTTATTTTGTTTGCTTAACTCTACGATATTCATTATTATCAAGTAGTCATTAGGGCATGATTTCATTCACTAAATCCTGTAACAATCCACTTTTAAATAACTACCATTATTTCCATTGTAGTTAACTATAATCGTGTGAATTGATGAGTAAAACTGACATTTTCTTGTATATACATTAGCATGAAATGACTAAGTACATGTAGATTCATTGGAATTTTCATATTCAGCTAAAGTGATCAGTGTGTACAAATGTAGTCCAGATCAACAATGAAGCTTCTCAATTCAATTAGTCAGAAGGAAACAGTTGATATTTCTTTGTATTTTACTTTTCAGTGACATCCATCCTAAATGTTGCCTGTTGTCAAACTGAGAATATTCGTTCTACTCTGTAATAATTTTTAATTCACATCATGTAATAGAGATATATTAGTTCACACGCTCAATTTCATTAAGTTGAATGTATTAGGCAGATCATCGTTCAATACAGTCAATTCATATTTGCCTCACTTTCTACTTGTTCGACTGTCACTGACCACGAATTAAGTAGTTTGTTGATGATAATTCACATTTAGTTATCGATTGACTGTTACACTTTTGGTTATTCATTCTAGTCGCTGTTAATGCACGTGTCAGTGATGATGGAACCATTCAATATTTCTTTGATTATGTAGGTTTTTTACTTGATGTGCACTGATCAATCATTGATTGTGAATGTTGTTGTCTATTTCACTAATTGCACTAATCAAATCAGTAATTTTATTTTCCTAATGCAATCATCATTGAAATTTAAACAATCATGTCATGTGAATCAAACTGAGTGTAGAGTGTTTACAAATCACCTGTAGATGATGGTGATGTTGGTCATGATGACTAAACACAAATTAAAGTGAAACTGTTTAATTAAAATGGATTATTTTACATTAGAAACCATTGAAATGTAGAATACTCTACAGAATCATCTTTGATGATCAAGTTTACTTAAATCAAAATGAGCAAACATTTAGTTGGTAAGGTTCGCTACAAATTTATGCGCGTTTGTAGAGTGATGGCATCGTCGGACCACACGCACTTTGAGGTAAACACGGATTCATCAAAACCCACTAATATTTCGAGGTGTGCTTAACACAACTACAACTTGCGTCATATTGATTAGTCAGTACAGTGACCTGTGAACAGTCCTCAATATCAGTTTATGGATTACGACGTCAATGTTCATAATATATCTGATTTAATAACTTTTCAATGATGCTCTAACAAAACACTCAACCACACATAAATATAAGCATCGTTACCTCACACAGTGAACTAAAACACAATGTAAGTTGATTTAGCATTGACAGACATTCGATTTCTCTCTTAAATACAAAACTATGCCTATCAGACATCATACAATGTTACCTTCTATTTGTTTTTGCCTTCCAGTTTCAGAGTCCTATACCCGAAAATTGTACTGTGACACTTGAAGTAACCGAGGGAATTTATAATGGCAGTGAAGATGGAAGTAAGATCTATTCTATCAGTGTGTGTATATGAAATTACTGAAAAAGTGTCGTTAATTTGACAAAGAGACATTGATGAATCTGCAAGTTCAATAAATTCGCTTGACTTATAGCACCAGCATAAGCATCAAGTAAACTTGACAGAATTGTATCAAGCATTGATGCTATCGATCGAATTTTTCCAATGGATGATGTGTAACATTCGTTGTAATTCAGTGCGAATAAATGTACACTAGTTTCCAGTGTGACGAAAAGTTTGTCCAACTAAACAAGTGGAATTTCCTAATAGATGACTGTTAAAAATGAAGTGTATATTGGTTGGTTGTATTAGGATGAATTATGAACTAGATACTGTAATCTGTTGTGTACACATAAGATACCTATTGATTGCAAATAAATCTCCATTCAATGGCTTGACCATTCACCCGCCGAACATCATATATTTCGAGTGAACAAATCAAGAAGATGTTCAGAATAACTATTTTCGTCAGAATGGAATGACACCATAGTAGACATATGAAATAACTAAAAATGTCAACATTGTTTTTGTGTCATTCGTATTTGTGACAATTTTCTTATATTCATTCTCATTCAGATGGAACTATCGTAGATGAACAACTTATTCACAGAGAAGTTTTTTCACTTCCTTATCAACGCGTTTCATTGAGATTAACATTAATCCCACAACCAAGTAAGTTAACTCAACTTTATGCAGTTTTGTGTGTGTGTGTCTCTACAATGTGAGTTCTTCTCCCATTTTCTTCCCTTTGTTATTCTGAATCCATTAAATTAACACAAATTTTAACCAAGTTGTATTGTCAATTATCCATGAAGTTAAAGTGTTTAACAATGATAGGTGTTTAATGAATTTCATTGAATCAAGTATAGCCTTTTTGACGCTGATAATTTTTATCTATGAATAATAAAAGTACCACGTGTTCGAATGAACATTCTGTCAGCTTCATCGTTTATTTCATACTGAACCCCCATGCTTGTTCAAATCTTTAAGTTGATAGTTGATTGTGTTGTAATCTGTCATTTATTGTTGTGGTCTAAAGTAAATTCATAAAATGTGTTACTTACTTGTTTTAAACTTCTAACTCCTATTGAAAATGTTCTTTAAAGGTAAATGTAGTACAGGGTTGTTGAATGCCAATTCGACACACGCTGTCAATCACAACCAGAGATAACAGGATACTAAAGACATGTTTTCTATAACTCAGTCTCAGTTGTAGACGTCAATTACCAATGGCTTTCTCAATCATTTAATCCATCCACATACTGTTTGTTGTTGGGAAACAAAATAAAGCAATAGAACTCGATTGAATAGGTCATTCTTAAGTTGCCATCAGTAATCTAAACTCTAAGTCGGTAAGTTTTAATTATTGAATACTAATTGATACTAATCTAACAACAACAACATCATGAATGACAGACAAACATTGAATGACGTTTTCTTATTAACATTTAAGGATGTCTAGCACAAACGACCGAAAATGCATGCAATGCCGAGTTAACACCCAATGCCAATTGTACTTGGTGTCCGAGATGTGAAAAATGTTTTCCGGTAAGTAACACACAGAGTTGTTTATCTGTATTTGACGTTTCTAGTTTGTTGTAGTTTACATTAAATACATATGTCACTGTTCATTTTACACTCGTCTCTCTTAAGCATTTCATAACTCGACGTGTTCAGCAAATTTCGTGCAGTTTATTTGACCAGCATAACTGAACCACACCATTTGAATGTTGCAATTGACATGTTGAGGTGGAAGTATCACTAAACTTAATGACTTCTATATCATTGAAATTCTACAACTAGATCTAATTTGTTCACTTACAGAAGGTATATTTTAGAATGACCTCAGATTTACTTAAGTGTAACAACATACAAAAGCTCAGTTGCATAACTCTGAAATAAACAGTAAGTTTATCTTCAAAACGCATCAACTATCACTTTCACATAACTACAGTATGAAGCATAAGAAGGAAGTGTAGATATTAACGAATAGGTCAGTGAATGTGTCTGCTTGACTAGGCTTATCGAATTTAATACACCACGATAATCCCTAGTTGAGATTGTCATGCATTTACTAACTTCTCATGAGATAATTATCAGATTGTTCAAATTTACTGGGATGTCTATCCTTCACAACTCTCCATGTACACACACTATGAAATTCAGATATTGCAAATCACAGCGTAAATTTCAGTATTCCTTACAACAAAACTCAGTGACGGAAATCATTATGGGTTGTTTAAGTACTAACGCAGTGAACGTACTTCTATTCAGTTACGTGACAGAAGAAAAGTAGGCAATTCGTGAGTACTGCTGTTACCATCTAACATTTGCCTTTATTTGTTTGCTGAAGATGCACATCGCAACAACAATGACATAAAGAAATTGACAGGCTAATCACAACTAATGAGGTAGGGAAAGTAACGCCGGCTGATTTTTCATGAATATTAGAATGTAAATCATGGAGCAGAGCATGAGTGAGGCAAACAGAAGTAACCCTACCCATGTACGTTAATATCAATTTCTTTGTAAGTCGACAACATGATCACTCTGAGCATAAAAGCGAAATTTCTTCATCTAACATATTTCACGATAATATTATAAATAATGATCATAATCATAATGACAGAAGTAATCAGCTGAAATATATCAGTCACACCATTGATGTTTTCATTCAAGGTATTTGAGTAGTTTTCACGTATGTGTTTTACACACTTCAATAACATAATCGATAAACATTATTGTTATAGGTTTATAAAGAGTTCTGTTTTTTAAAGATCATTCCAATGCAAATAATTGTATTGTTAAATCACATTTTTAGAGTGCATCATCGTGTGCTTGTGAAGACCAAACAGCTACTTCACAACGTAATGATGTAGCTAATGAAATCTCAACAGGTGTTCATTGAATAACAGATTCAGTCACTTTTGCAAATGACAACAATGATTCACCTAAAAATGATCAGTCTCTTTAAGCCACATCACAACCTCACAATGTTGAACAATCAAATTCAACAACGCTGTCTTTGCTTCGAAAATTTGCTTCAAACAACGTTTGTTCTATTACAGTCATTGTAGTTTTAGATTTTGCTTTTCTGTCATTCCCAATCTGTGTGATCTTATTGCAGTTTTTTATTCCTTAACATTTATTCATTTACTAATAATGTAGTACTTAGATTAATGAATTGTCATACTGATAAATCTCTTTATTTTGCAAATATAATAAATCAAACACAAATTGGGAAATATTTTCCTTTTTGGATGTGATTCTTGTAGACGAACCGATATGTCGCTTTCATTGAAATGGTTGATTCTACGGAAATACTGAATGTTATATGTAAAATTAGTTACTTGAGTTCAATGAACTGTTAATCAATTTATGTATCGTAACGGTTATCTATTCAATATTAGTGTTTCATTAATACATTCATTATCTAGCTCGTGACAAGAACATTCAGACGTGGATTCAACTACAGTGACACTGCGTGTAACATGACAAACGTAGGCTTATTTTTTATGTCTCATACTTCGATGCATTCCGTACTTTAAAACCAACAACATGGTTGAATAGAATTGAATTTCGACAAACGATCATTCCAGGCATCTGCCTAAAGTTATTACACGTTGAGCATATATACTACAAAAGACGTACTATATAGAATGTTGAACTAATTTTGGAGATATCTCATTCTAGGTTTCTATGTCCAGCTGTCGTTAATAGGAGGTGTATCTAGCAGGAAGACATACAAGCCAACAGGAAAGATCCAAGGCTACAGAGTTATCATATTTACGTTCCTTTGAATCTTGCTAAAAGTATGTGTTGGTTAGTATCGTTGTAGCAGATAATGTAAAATAACATTCTATATAGATTAATGTTCCCAGAATATTTCACAAAATTATTAAGGCATACACAAATTTACATGCGAGAGCAAATCATTTACGTGCAAACCACAATACCTAGTTCAAACAAAGAGTTTGTATATTACTGTAAAATCAATGTCCACATGTTCATTTGAGAAAAATATGGTAACATGCACGAGCTATTCAAATAGTTGATGATACATTCAGAGTCTTGTTTTAGCAAACCAATAGGCAATGAATAGTAGCGAATAGGATAAATGTGAGTCTTTGGAATGTAGGGTGGCTGAGTGTCTGGCACTTATAGGCCGATTGTTTCAACGCTGCTCGTACTTAATGTTGAAGCAACCTAGCCTAAAAGTGGCACTACATCTAAATACTCTAAAAATAAAATCACTATTACAATGGTTGTATTTGGAGGGAGCTCTGAAACGGAATTCCTTAGCTGAAAGTTATATTAAACCATCGAGAATTCTAGAAATAAACATCAGTCTAAACTTTATAATCTTGAACCGAGTTAGCTGAAGGAATAATCGTTAATATGTAGAGTAGTAAGGCATAGCTTATGTTGTCAGCGAATTCTGTTGGCGAATTTTCGTTATACGAATTCAGTTTAGAGTTTAGCCGTTTTAGGAATATTGTCAGTTATGTAGGAACAGTATTTATTTATATTATTTTGATCACATACTACTTAATTACAATAAGCGTTGTGAAGAAACCGTTTTGGGTTTCATCAAATAAGGTGATATATGTGAATAAGATATAATTTTAGGCGTCGGAGCTAGTGGGGTTTTAGCTTCAATTTATCTCATCGTTTCTGATGATTTTGTGTGCCACAGTCGCCTAGTAGTCGTTTAGTGAATGCACTTTGAACTCTCTCAATTTTCAGCAGGTCTCTGTGTCTACAGCTGCTGTAGATTAGGCAACCATATTCTAATATAGATAGAACACACTTTTTGTAAAATAATATCTTTGAATTTAAGTCATAAAATATTTTTTTATTATAAATCCGTTTGGTTTTCTCGCCTTGGAAGCATGGAAAGCTACATACTGTGAGAAGTTGGAGCTATTACTATATCAAACCCTCAAATCACGAACAACGCCTAGATGATTTATTAGTGTTTTGTATACATAGAGAATAATGTTCCAGTTGCGACCAATGGAGACATAACCACTTTTATCTAAGTTAAAAGGGAGATGCCATATTCTAGTCCATTCTGATAACTTGTCAATTTCTTCTTGAATTATTTGGGTGATCTTGTTTTGGTTTATGTGGGGTGGAAATAAATAGGCTACCTTTGAGTCATCAGCAAAAAGGAAGGTTTTACATTGTACAAATAGCTGGCATACATCATTAATGAAGTGGAGAAAGAGTAGTGGTCCGATTACACTTCCTTGTACAGCTCCGTTAACTACGTTAACTGGCTTTGAATAGCTGGAGTCAAACCTTACAATGTGGAGGCCTCCTGTTAGAAATAATTCAGACCATCTTAACAGTGGGTTCAGTATGCTATAAGAGTGTAGTTTTGAGAGGAGAAGGTTATGAGGGACTCTGTCAAGTGCTTTGCTGAAGTCAAAATAAAGTACAATTATTGAAAAACCTTTATCCCTTCCTAGTGTTATAAAATTGAATAATTCTAAGTGTGTGGGTGGTACAAGAGTGTTTTGCCATAAATCCATGTTGAGATGAATAGACCACGTTTTCTAAAAGTAAGTAAGAATGATGATAGTTGATTATGAATGACTTTTTTCATGAATTTGAATGGGTCTGTAGTTTTCTATAACATTGCGTGATTCATTTTAAAATCGCGGAGATATGAACAATGTTTACTATATGGTTGGATTACACCCCTTGTCCATAGGTAGGGTGTATAGTTTCACGGAGAGAAGTGGGAATTCTCTGCCGCTATATTTCATGAGGGATGCTGTAATGCCACCGGGTCCATTATCATTAGATTTTTTTAAAGTAGCTATGGCTTTCTTGATATTTGAGCTGGTAAACTCAACTGTAGAGAGACGCTTGAATGTCATCATGGATCAGAGTTTGGTAATGATTTCTGCTTCTGTGGTACAGCGTATGAAGAAGTAGTTACTAATTCGATCACTGATAGAAATTGGGTCGTTTTCAATACCGTCCATTATGATGAATAGTGCAAAATGTTTATTAGATTTTGGTTCAAGGTGAAATTTAAATAGCTTAATTATTGAGTGAATTGGATTGGTACTCTTCAGTGCTTTCGTCTCCATGTATATCAAGTATTTTTGCTGGGCGATGTCGAGATTTTCGACTATTTTGTAAACATTGTATAACGCAGTTATGTCAGTTCTGTCTAACAAAGGTCTTACAAACCCAACATATAAGACAACTTCTGTTTACCCAGAACCAAGATTTATAATACTTGACAATTATCCTGACTTAAATAAAGCATGCCATGCGTAAGTAGGAGAGTTACACACCACATTACAGATATAAGTTGATCTGCATTCGTGAAAGCATGTTGACTAGCACTTGTGAAACTACGGATAATCAAGCATAATGTTGATCGTATTGTGGTTTTATGAATAATCAGTCCATTCAACCACCTATTGTCATCTCCTTTGCACATAGTTCCCGAAAAGGATGGCAAAGATTGGTGTTTTACTGGTGAATACCGATGGTTTAATGCGCAAACTACTTCAAGATGTTACCATTTATCACATATCATCAAACTACTTAAGAGGCATGATCTCATTTCCGAAAGTCGATGGGGCACTGGTTTATCATCGAATATCCATGCCTTTAAGTGACATTTCCAAGAAAGCTCATATAGCTACAATAGGCCATTACGAATATCTTCGAATGCTACATTGATTGAGAAATGAAGCATAAACATTTGAGCTTTTCATAGATGATGTGGTTTGATGCTTTGAATTTAGCCACACACATCTTGTCGACTGCTTGATAGCAAGTCTAAATACAGAAACTAACGTGAAAAATATGGACATAGAAATTAAATGACTCTAACAGTATGTCATTACGATGAAAATACATAAATATCAAGTTGGAACAAACTCTTTAATCAATCACAATCTACATTCCACACGTCTTCCCTTATTAGTAAGTGACAACTCGCACAAATATTAGATGGAGCAGGATTTTCTACGGAATACCTTAAAAGACCAAGGTCTCTCATTATGCAACTCATTATTAATAGCTATCTGATCATTTTATTAAATCAGTGTTAGAATTATGTTATATCGGAATATATATAAACGCCTACTGCTATACACGAACTAACCGCAACTCTAATCGAAAACTTATCTGCGCCAACTGATACTCGCAACCGTGACCAACGACTCGATACTGATTACTCACCCCCAGGACAAAATCAACAAGACACGAACGCAGCACTAGGAGATTTGATCTATTATAATTCAACTCTGTATATATATAGTTACAAAAGCGACCTTGGGAAAAACAGAGTAATTAGCATACTAAAACGATATTACAACCAATCACAGTTAACAAGGTCCAGCGTAGGAAATGAAGTACCGGCTACTGCTCACTTTACAATTAAATAAAAAATAGCAAAATCACATGGAAAGTAACTAGTTTCTTCTTTTCTTAGCACCTACCTTTTTTGAGAAAGTTCACGTTCTCGGAACCTTACTGTGGCTCTTCGTTTCCTTTCACTGCGTCTTATTGGCTGTTCTTCTTTGGATGTTCCTTCCTCGTTGTTTGCTGCAATCATTGTTGGTTTTTCCATGGGGAGCTTGAAAGTGTCAAGAAGAAGTTCAAGCGCTAGGTTCGGTTCACCTGCTTTTCGTTCACCGAACCTTCTGCGTAGCTGATTGCGATGTCGAATCCATATTTGTCCTTCTACTGCTACTTCATATATCACCTTTCCTTTTCTCCTTTAATTACCCCGTTTTTCCATTTCTCACTTCCCGGTCTGTAGTTCCTCACATACGCCTGCGTCCCGTTTCTATAGATGTCATCATCCTTGCTTTTTACTTTTGCCGGCCTCATTACCTCATTTATCGTTCTTAGTTTCCGTCCCATAAGTGCTTCTGCCGGTGATTTCTGTTCGGGAGCACTGTTGTTAGGGGTACTTCTGTATACAAGTAAGAAACGCTGAATAATTTCTGATAGGCTTCCCTCCTCATTTGCCCTTAGTATAGCTCTATTGAAAGTATCCACAAACCGCTCCGCTTGTCCATTTGATTGTGGATGGTGCGGTGGGGAGGCAAATAAGTGTGATGGCGTTTTCTCGACAGAAATCACTGGAAATTTGTGACGCAATTGGGACCCGTTATTGGTGACTAGTGTCTCTGGAAACCCATGACAGGTGAATATCTTTCTCAATATTTCCAGGGTTTTCTGTGTAGTCGGAGGAACTACCGGATGGATCTCTGGCCATTTTGAATATGCGTCTACTAACACCAAGTTGTAGACTCCTGACATGGGTCCGGCAAAATCTAAATGCACTCTGCTCCATGGTCTCGCAGGAACTGGCCAGCTTACTGGTTCAACCTTCGGTGGGTTTTTTGATGCTCGCTGACAGCGGTCACACTTCCTCACCACGTCTTCAATCTGAGCGACCATCTTTGGCCAGTACGCATAGCTCCGTGCCAATGATTTCATTCGAGCTGTTCCAGGGTGTCCGGCGTGAAACTGCTTGAGTAGTACTCGACGTAACTCACATAGTATCACCACTCAATTCCCAAACATAAGGCACCCTTCTACTAGGCACAGAGCTTGTTGACGTTGATATAGCTGTCTCAGTTCTTCTTCTAAAGAACGTGGCCATTTATGCTGCATATAATAGATTGCTCGTTCAATCGTTTTGTCTCTTCTTGTGAAATCAGCAACTTGCTGTGTGGTAACAGGAAGTGCTCTCAAGCATGAATGAAAACTGTCTTTAGCCTAATCTCTCGTATAGATGGTGGGCAATCACCGACTTATGAGTCGAGATAAAGCATCCGCCTGACCGAAATCCTCACTCTTCTTGTATTGTACATCAAAATCATATCCGAGCAGCGTCAATGTCCAACGTTGTAACCGATTTGCTGAATGCACTGGTTCTCCAGCTTTCGACCCAAAGACTGCTAGCAGTGGTTTGTGATCAGTTAGTAAAGTGAAGTGTCGTCCATACACCACCTTATGGAATCGCCGTACTGCAAAAACGATAGCCAAAGCTTCCTTCTCAGTTTGACTACAGGGCTTTTCAGTAAGTGTCAGCGTTCTTGAAGCGTGCATTATGGCTTTCTCGTTTTTATTCGGAAATTTATGCAAGATAACTGCAAATACACCGTTTGCGATGCGTCTGCAGCAACAATAATCGGCACTTTCGGATTATAATGCGTCAATAGAAGATTAGATGCAAGGAGCTTTTTCAAGCCATCGAACGCTGTTTGGCACTGCTGTGCAATTCCACTTAACATTTTTTCCCAGCAGATGGTTCAGCGGTGCTCACTTCTCATGCAAGGATGGTAAAAATGCTGAGTAGTAACTTATGAGTCCTAGAAAGGATCGCAAAGTAGGTACATCGTAGGGTGCAGGCATTTTTTAAATAGCTTCAATGTTTTCTGGATCTGGACGACGACCTGATTTGTCGAAAATAAATCCAAACCATTTCACAGATCTAAGGTAAAATTACCATTTCTCGGAAGTAGGCGGAATCCATGGTCTTGGATTCGTTTCAGTACAGTCACAAGTCGATTTTACAGTTCGTTTGGTGATTCTGCGACGAGTATGTCGTCTAAATACACGGCCACTACAGCGAGGCCGGTTAAAATCGTATCCATTAATTGTTGGAAAATAGCTTGTGCAGTTTTAACTCCAAACGGTAGTCTCGTGTACTGAAAAAGTCCCCGATGCGTATTTATTGTAAGTAATTCACGGCACGCTGGTTCAACCTCGACTTGCAAATAAGCACCTGCCACGTCTAGTTTGGCAAAACAACTACCGCCATTTAGAATAGTGAACAAATCGTCTGGAGCCGGTAGAGGATAATGGTGTTGTTCTAGGGCATCATTCAGACCGGTCGAAAAATCGGCGCAAATGCGCAGTGTTTCGTTAGGTCTCTTTACAACGACTATTGGGGATGCCCAGGCAGAGAATGATACTGGTATAAGAACACCTTGCTTCTCTAAGCGTTGAAGTTCTGCGTCGACTGCTGGTAGCGAAGCATACGGGACTGGTCTTCTGGGACGGAAGACTGGGGAAGCATTCGGTGTCAAGCGGTACAATATCCTAAACTTTTTGTAAATACTTTGTTGAGTTCCTTTAGAATCTTCATGAAATCTTTCTCGTCTTTCATTCTTACGATGCGGTGGCATACAGTGCTTAGTGGAACAGCATCTACTTTCAGGTCAGTAATCCAATCTAACCCCAACAAGTTAAGATTCTTGTTAACCACATAACATATTCCATCCATGGTTATATCATTGAATGTCACTGAGCATACAATTTTGCCAATAATCTCCAACCAATCGCCCGATGCACTTATGGCGAGCTGTTCTGTAGAGCATAGTACTGGTTTCCCAATTTTAATCCATGTTTTTCTAGAAGTAATAGTAATATCAGATGCTGTATCAAGTTGGAGGCTTACCGTATGACCATTTATCCGAACAGAAACATACATTCTGGCTGGTCTCTGGTGAGCGTGATTCGCGGTGGATACTGAAAGTGACTCAGCCAGCTTACTCGGTGAACGGAATCTTCTTCTAGAACGTGACCGAGTGCGTGTGTCTTTCTGCTTGCATGAAGTTTCTTTATGTCCTAGCCTGTTACACTTTCTGCAGCGATAGTTCTTAAATGAACAGAACTTGGCAAAATGCCATGCACCACAGTTCCAGCATCTGGATTGGAAAGTAATCTTTTTCTTATCGGCTTGTTTGTCACAATAAGTTGAAGCGGTGGCTGGAGTGACTTGATGAGAAGTAGGTTTTCGACGACCTGCGTGAACTTCAATGTCACCATTACCACCAGACTGGACGAGTGTAGTATCATGCTTTAAGTTGGTCAGTCGTTGATATTCTGCGGCAATGTCATTGAGAGACAATGTTGGTTCTAGGTCAAGACGGTGAAGCAATCGCGTTCGAATATCAGCGAATTTTTCTGACTGTAGGCTGCAGATGAGTATTAACGATTTAAATTGGTTCTCCGATAGGTCTTTTAATTTAAACCGTTCACATTCTCTGTTTACAACTCCGAAATGAGTTAAGAAATCATCTGTTTCATTCATTTTTAACTTTCAGCAACGATATCTAATATTGAATAGAGAAGAATTATCACCAAAGTGATGGCTGAGAGTTGAGCAGGTTTCAGAGAATGTTCTGTCTCAAGGATTTCGAGGAAAAATTAGGTTGCGGTACTTGTCAAGTTCTGCTGCACCGAGCTTTCTGAGAAGTAGGCGAACTTTCCATGCATCGTCCTGAGAAGCCAAATCATACGTAAACAAATCTTCATATCCCCGGAACCATGTATCAAAAGTAATATTAGGTTCTGGATCATAATTAAATTCAGGAGTACTATTAATAAATACACCAAATGAAAGTGCAGAGTTGGGGATAGGAACATTCGAGGATGATTCAAGATAAGATTTCAGGCTTGTGAAAAGCCTACTGCTATACACGAACTAACCGAAACTCTAATCTGAAACTTGTCTGCGCCAACTGATACTCGCAACCGCGCCCAACGACTCGATAACTGGTTACTCACCCCAAGACAAAATCAATAAGACACGAACGCATCACTAGGAAAATTCGATTCTATTATGACCAAACTCCGTATATATAGTTACAAAATAGACCTTGGTGAAAATACAGTAATTAGCATACAAAAATGATATTACAACCAATCACAATTAACAAGGTCCAAGCGGAGGAAATGAAGAGTAGTACCGGTTACCGCTTACTTTACAATCAGATAAAAAATAGCAAAATTGAGAATAATTACATGGAAAGTAACTAGTTTTTTCTCTTCTTAAAAAAGTTTCATGAAGATCATTCGTCTACTGAAATCCTATTATGTATGGTGAAGGAAGGTAATTTTAGATTCCATAGTTTAAGGGTTTATATTTCTCCAAGAAGTAACAAAAAACGAATAGTGTATATGTACTTCGTTTCCGAATAATCAGAAACTAAAATATGTTGTTCTTAGGCTTATTTTCTAGATACATAAGTTACTAATGAATAAATATAGCTTGTTTTATGTCCACAAACATATATAATTTTTCGAAGCCCCGCATCCAAATCTGTTCAGTCGTGTTAAGCTATTCAACGTCCAGTTCGCCTACAAGCTAATGAATATGATTTGTGGGTTAGTTGGAATAATACCAATCAATGCCTGTTACCCTATGTGGAGCATAGGTTGCCGATTAGCATTCTCCAACCAACTTTGTCCTTTACAGCTCTTCCCAAAGAATGATATAGCAGTCAATTATTTTTGTGCTACAAACATGTTGTTAATAGCCAAAATCCCCTTTATATAATGGATTTATCAAGAATTTTTCATTAAACTGCTTACAGGAAATTGCCGTGCAGGCTTTTGCGCAAAATATATAGTGCCCGAAAGTTGGCTGCTAATAATAATTTTTTAAATAATTCTAGAGTATTGTCAACAAAGCGGTGTGAACTTTGTAATTACATTCCATTTTTGAGATTATCTGTTGCACCAAACAAGTAAAGGGGGATTTAAATCATGTACTTATGTAAGACGTTTAAGTGTATACTTTAATTTAAAATCATACCTCTAAATGAGTGTTTTTAAAATTCCCTGCTCAGAGTATACAGCTGAACAAAAGAGTTCATAACACGTGTTCATGTGCGAACATAACTATCTGACTTTCAGTAGTCTGATGGACGATTGAATGGCAAATAGTCTTGACATGTTTGAGAAACTAGTCGGGTAAAAATTCCTTGTGGAAACTTTTAAAAGAGTCTACAGTTGCAAGGTGATCAAATAAAATGCGTTGGAGCTCCGTGAAATCATGGTCTCATCTCACCCACCAAATATTTTGCCGATACTTATGGTGAAATCGAAGACTGCGATATTAAAATCAATACTGGGCAGTTGTAGTTTTACAGCAGAACATTATATTGAAACAGTCATTCCCCCACATTGGTATTACATGTCGTCACATCAAATGTGCACCAAATGAACAATCAATAAGTTTGCAGCATTTTCAAGGAACTTTCTTGAATAACAACAAACTTGCTCATTCCTGGGATGTAAATGTTAAGTCGAATGCAGGTTGCATTTCAAACAAATATAATGACCGATTGTTTTAACAACTTACAATTCTACCTACACATTCTGTCTATATAACAGAAACTATGTATTTCTTATGTTTACACAAGATTCTATGCTTGTAGACAATTCGAATAATAATTAAGTATTATAATTTGTGCACTGCTCACAAACTTGGATAGTCATAAAAATAGGGTCATGAAATTTACAAACTTTTGTTTCGTATTACAGCCTTTAGCATTCTTATAGACAACTAATGTTAAGATTTAAGCCAATGAATCTCCATATAAAACAATTATTAATAGTCATGTTACCTAAGGTTAAGAGAACACGTGCGCTTTGGAAGTTATTGTTTATTGTTCAGGGCCATGTAAAGAACTACAAACTTCGTAGTCAGGTTATTAGAGCTGTTAGAACCATTCGTTGGAGACCCTAGATCAAAAAATTAAAGGTCATTTATCATGACTTAAATATACTTATGACTTAGGCTTTTGGCAGTCCTAGATATTTCATTAGTTTGTATTTATTATTTCCAATCTTATTGCATTTATCACATAACGTTAATGCTTTTTTCTCCATCTTGTAACAACCTGAACTGATTCACTTTTTTGTAATGTGTTATGTCGTATTCTCATGATCGTTTTCACCATAAATGTATTATCAACTGAATAATCATTTATTACCAAGATGCTTATTTCACCTTAATCTGAAACTATTCAGTGGTTCGTGCCTACTTGATGCCACCCGCCAAGTATAGATTCGTATAGTTAGCTTTGAGCTACATTTTATGCGTTAGGCCTATTTATGCTACCTGGTTGGATAAATCGAAGTAGACGGAGCGGGGTTCTAACCTTTGACTCAATGAGTGGATGTCAAACGCTTTAACTACTATGACATTTCGCTTGCAACCTCACACAGAAGTTAGTACAGTAGTCAACTAATATCAATCTGAAAGTCATCAATTTTTCTAAAATTCTATATTTTTCATCATCTATGAAGCGATTCACTTTGGTTTAGTATTAAATAAAAATTCAATCAGTAATATACTTATAACATTTTAACATCTCATTTGATTAATACTACATGTTAAATTATTTTACTAGATTATCTATTTATTTGTATCGATTGTGATTACACTTGTAAAAAGTACTATGATTGTTATATTGATAATAGTACTAGTGTTCTACAATAAAATTAAAGAAAGTAACAACAGGCTATTTATTTTCATAATAATTTATTTCAATGCTTATAGGATTGTGAGAATTTTCTGTTTTATTGTAACATTATTTTGTAATTGGGCTAGTACAACCATCCACTGTTTGTAATTTTAATTATAAAGTTTTGAATAAAATTTGCTTTTATTTTAATGGATCTTCGAAATTTATTCGTTAAAATCACTGAAGTCTTAAGCAGTTAACTTTATTGCTTCTTAACCTTCCTTTAACCGTTTTCAAATAGTGGAAGTATGTTAACTACATTAGTTTTGTATAGACAAGCCAAACAATTATTTATAAGGGCAAGCATTGTCTGGGCCATCTGTCAATGAGAAATCAATACTTCCGTTGTACCTCACTACAACGGTCATTGTAACATCACCTTCGAACTTACAATGAGTTTGTTCAATCCTCCAACCAAATTCAAAGAAAAAGCATTCTAATCAACATAGTTCGATTATTAGTTATCAAAATCAACCATCATGTTAATAAAAATATTCCGAGTCAAGAAAAGCGATAATTACGATCCATATTTAAACACCGAATTTATAAGTCAAAGCTAACTGGTACTCATGAATTCGTAAACTGTCGATTTCGGTTGTTTAAAAATTGATGTAGTACAAATAGAAGCACAATCGTAAATGTATAAGATATGATTGTAGCTCATCAACATTTGATTGAAATCTTACGAGAATCAATATTTCCTGTTCATTATTAGTTTTCTTACACTACAGAACTACTACATCTGGAAGTGTTGAGAAAACTTAGTTTGAATTTAGATAGTACTATCATTCCTCAATAACTGAGTAAACTTTAAGTTACAAATCTTCATCGATTTAGGTGATTGAAACATGTACTACGTATCCCAAACCACCACCTACTTCGATGCACAATACTGACTGATGTCAAAAAAGGATTAAATCAATCTGGGAGTGACCAAACCAAGGGTGTCATTAGTCCATATGGTCATTCATTATTGGTCTGAGTTGTGTTGGTGAATCCAGATTACCTAGTTAAAACCCACTCAACTGTCGTAACCATTGTTTGGATATTGGGCCACATGACTCAGAATCGATCATAATCGTACAAGTGCATTCACTCTATCTTCTTGTAAATCATGAGCTTCAAATTATTTTATGCCTTTCTACGAACTAATTCTTCTTTCCGTATCATATTCTACATATTGATACTTTTTTCTTACAACCACTGATGTAAATCCTATCTCTACAACTTTGCTTTTCATCTTAATATTCGATTGAAGTGTCTCAACTTGAACCGCTGCACATATATCCCTAGTTCTACTTTATGCATGCCCGACTGACTAGAGAATGAAAAAACTATCGAAAGTGCTAGATATAGTACATCATTTTAGCATTAAAAATGCTTTGGATGACCCCAGATCACACTCTGAATTATCATAATTTCACACAGTACTAGTGTGAATGGTGCATTTATAGTAATGTTATATTTTATACTAAATTGAAACATATCAATATTTAAGTCTCTTTTTGTCACACATATATGATTGTTTTTCTTAAATGATGCCCTAGGAATAATTTCTTACTCATTTACATTTATCCAGTCACTTAACTCTTCCTGTGATTTCACCCAGATCGTAGACATTATTGTTTTTGTCTGATTAGTTTAATCATTAATTTTCCAAAAAACGGTTGTCTGTTTCATTATTTTATTCAACCTAGTTTAGGAAGGCTGTCATTTCCGCATATTTTATAAACTTTTCGAAAGAACTAGACAGTTTTAGTATAACATACAAATATTCCTTTTAGTCTGTTGATATACGTAGCCTTCGTACACCAAGTATTGCTTAAAGAGTGGATTAATTCGCATTAAGCTACTAAGTTAGATTAATTTGCTGTGTAGAAAAACTATTGAATTGTATCATTTTGCATGTCTTACGATTCACGTTGATGCATGACTAGTTGGTGTAAAAGGATTATAAATAAAACTCTAGAGTTCAGGAGAAATATAACATCAGCTCATGATGCTATTGACTGTAACATTGAGCGTAATCAGTTGTAGGTATCTTGATAATCTAAACAGAAGTCATTGTTTGATGAAATCTGCAATTGTATCAGCTGTCAAAAATTTAACCCTGAACTTAATAAGACAATAGGTAAGACGTGTTCAAAGTTAGTTTATTTAGGTAAATCTAGTTTAATTTGTATAGTTCATAGTATTTTTTTTTTTTCCATGTGGAATCTCACTTCTTTTTGTTATTTGTTTTATCTTAGAGAACTTGGTGAAAATTTATCCGATCAGGAACTTCGTGCCATGATAGAAGAATTCGATCAAGATGGAGATGGTGCGCGTAAGTGGTGATATTAGCATGTTTATTGCAATACAAACTCATTTAGCTTTATCTCCACGCGTCCAGTCTTAATAAAAAACAACATTCTTACTTAAATAGCTCCCCAACGATTACTATGATTTATTATTTATTTCGGTTGAATTATCCATGAGCCTACTTCCACGTTGCATTCAAGCCACACATTTTTGTCAAACAATAAAGAATAAGTCACCCTAGCTGATTCAATTAGTAGAGTCTAATTGTTGATTACAATACTCTGTTTGAAATTAGGCTTTTGATTACTAAAATGTTGGGTTGTTTTTGATTGTTTTGTTTGATGAAAGTGTCCTATGCACTAATTTTTGTAGCTGCTTTACAATAAATACTGTAAATGATTTCTGTTTGGTTGCTTCATCAATAATTTACTTAGATAAACATATAATTTATTTCTCAGTATGTAGTGCTAAGAATTGTGGTAATCATCGCTTTCTCAAGCTACTACATTGCACATTAAATTTTAGTTATAATTCTCGACATTAAATAAATGTAATGCAATGGTAGCTGATTATTTGGAACTGAGTAAACCAGTTATTGTTAATTGATTAATTGATATATTAGTGGAATTTTTCAACACTGACTATCTTCAGAATCACTTCAGGCTAGTTAAATTCCTCTAAACAATTAACACACTCGTTCATATACTTCAGTAACGTAACATTTGTAATTGATTATTGATTTATTCTTGATTCACGTCATAGTTGGAAAGTAAATGTTAATGCATATATATTCGAGTGAAAAGTTCTTACTATGCTAAGACTGGATTTCACTAACTACTATCAAATGTAGTAATGATGCAATTATTGACGATTTTGAGCCACTCATGCGACATGATCATATACTGTTAGAAGTTACTGATTGTTGGTCTGATTTGCTAGTAGACACAAGCTACTTGGTCGGAGTCCACACTACTGTCGTGACCAATGATTGTAGACGCTGTGTAGACGTAGTTTAGAATCGATCATAGTGGAGCAAGTGTGTTCACTCTTTATCTCTCACTAGATCTTAAATTCTATTGTCCTTCCATACACACTTATGTTTCATTCCTACCTGG